>JAVXUO010002523.1:0-600000 GCA_033065855.1 Escallonia rubra | reverse complement strand
ATATGATGAGGTCGCGAGGTTGGTGGATGTGTGACAGCATGAGCCTGGGGAATGAGACTTTCACGAACTTGTTGACGCTCCAACTGAGATTCATAAGTCAGAAGCATAGCATAAAGAGAGTCTAGGGAAATATTCTCCGAGCGTGTGGTAATGGACGTCACAAACGACTGATAGTCGGAGCCAAGACCAACTAGTAGAGCATTGATAAGATCATCATCTGATAGAGGCTGACCAATGGCTGTCAACGTATCACGTATACGTTTTCCTTTTTGAAAATAAGCATGCATCGACATGTCACCTTTATTCAACTGATGGAGATCACATCGGAGATTAAAAACCTTCGCTTTGGATTGAGAAGCAAACATACGATCAAGAGATAGCCATACTTCAGAAGATGTGTGAAGACCAAGAACTTGAGCCAAGATCGGTTCAGTAAGAGAAGACAGAAGCCAACTTAATAAAAGTTGGTCTTGTTTATGCCATAAGACATATGCAGGATTTAATTCCGGCGAGATATCAGTAGATAGATTCGGATGAATAACAGCAGATTCGGTAGTGGGAGATGGAATTGCAGAATCAGATGGAACAAGGTATTTTGAAGGTGGGGCAACAGAGCCATCAACAAAAGTGAGGAGATCATAGCCACGCAGGAGAGGAAGAAATTGACTCTTCCACAGCAGGTAATTATCAGTGTTAAGCTTCACAGAAATAAGATGGTGAATCTGATTAAGAGGAAATATGGGTGATGACAGTGAAGTGGTATTGGAAGGGAGAGCCATGATGGGCGTAGGGTAGATAGAGCAGTGGAAGAGAGGTTCAGAAAAAAAATTTAGGCTCTTGATACCATGTGAGAGTACAGAAAACTGAATGTAAAAGATTGCTTTTGATTTCATATCTTTACGGATGTACAGCTACTCTATTTTATATACATGTAACTAACTTAAAGATAAGGATAATGATATGTGCTAACTTTGAATCTAAAACTAATTCAAATAGCTTTAATCTTTGAATTTGAACTTTGGATAGGTTCATCTTTGTGTGATCCAATAAGGTGTTATCATGATCCTTCTATGTCTTGGTTGCAAATGATTTTAGAAGTTTGTTTGCTTGATCTTATTCATTTTTTATAAGTTTTTGACGATCTTAGAGATTATGAAAACTGTGAGAAATCCTCTTCAACTTTTTATGATTTGAGTTTTCTTGGATTGTGTATATTTGTTTGTTGAAATTGCCTTCAATAAAACTATTAGGTATGGAATTATGTGAATGAGAATGAATGTGCAACTTGTCTTCTATCCATATTTTGTATAGCATCATATTCCACTGATTAAACCCTCTCAACATTTGTTGAATGTGTACCTTGTGCCTTTTTGGGCCTAATCCGTGAACAATTCAAAGTGTTATTTTGTTTTTTCTCATGTGTTGTGACACTTGGTACTGTTATGCTATTTTATTCTTCTTCACCTGCACTCCAAATTCATAGAAAAACTATGTCATTTTTAGTTTGTCTTGAGTTATATTCAAATTTGTGAGATATGGGCCGCCGTCAATGAGTGTATCTTTTTTGGTGAATTTTCTATGCAATATGTTGGTGTCTATTAGTTTTCTTGGATATATGTATTTACATTCCGGTGAGTCAGGTCACAGTGTATACGAATTTTCAATTTCTGACTTACCCACGTGAATTGGAACGCGTTCTAGTTTAGTGTGATGAGGTAGAGATCATAATCTTAATTTTGGAACATTGTCTCACAAGTCTGTAACGATAAGTTTGACTTTATTTTTGTATGAACTATTTAGGTACTTGATTCTATTCCACGTTTTGTTACTCAATACCATTGCACATGTTGTCGATCACCTTTATCATTATGAAATTTAGTACCCAGTTCAGTTGCTCCATTTGAGCGACCTTACTAGGCATTTCACTCACTTCCTTATTATTTTCCTTTTAGGTGATGAGTGGAGGAGACTTGATATAGGGACTAACTGTGTGACCGAGAGAAATAGTTGTTTTTATTCCAAGACATTTGCATTTTAGTACTTATAATAATAGTAGTTAGTCGGGTTTAGGAAGTGATGTTTTCCAACGGTTTTAGTATTGGGCTTTGGCGGTACTTATCATGCACTTCACTGAATAAATTGAAAAGGCGGCCATTCCCGGCCCGACCCACCACTGGAGCTTGCTTTGCCCTTTGTTTTGATTTGAACTCAGTTCAGGAGATTTGAGACTATATATGTTTATGGAACCAGGGCTAGTTCGGCATTTACCATTTTTTTTAAAAAAAGTTTTTGTAGTTAGATGCCCTGAGTACCTGACTGGGGAGATTGTTATTGTGAATTGCGGTTATTCATGTGTTTTGCTATTTGCGACTAAATTTTGAAAAAGATTGAGGATGTCCCAGATTTGATATTGGCTTTTCTCCTCATGAAGATGAATGGAATAACACGGAGGAATAAATTTCAAGGGGTGAGTGAAGTGGTAAAGCCCCCTATGTTAGTAACCTCAAGATTTCGAGTTCTTATCTCCATATCTACGGGCCGTATAAATTATAATTCTGATTATTCCAAAAAAATATAGAGGAATATACTGTAATCAAGGTAAGCTAAGCAAAAGAGTTGTATCCGGAGTCAACCACATCCACGTGAGAAAGACAGCAAACTTAGGCTCTGTTTGACAACATCTTTTTTTCTTTTCAGTTTACAAAAAAAAAATATTAAAGAGCAGTTTAATTTTAATTTTTTTTACAAAAACAAAGTGGGTGTTTGATAACGTGTTTTTATTTTGATATTTTTTTTTGTTGGTGTTTGATAACCTAATTTTTATTTTGAATTTTTTTTTGCTGTGGTTTGCGGTGGTGAGGCATGGCGGTGGCTACTGGTAGTGGTCGCTGTCCGTCGGCAATCGCCGTCGACGGTGGTCGCCTGAGGTGGCTACCGGCCGGCGGTGATCGCCGGAGGTTGCTGCCGGCGATGGGAGGGTGGTGGTGGTCTAAAAAAAACTAAAATTGAAAACCGAAACTCATTTTTGGATTTTTTTTTTCTTCTTCAGTTTAAAAACTGATTTTTTAAACTGAAGAAGAAAAAAAAGGATCAATTGCACATAAAACCTTATAGTTTAAGGGTTTGTGCGAATTTCACCTTGCTATTTCAATTTTGGCGCAATTTACCTCACTGTTTATTAATTGGTGCTTAATTTACCAATTGACGGGTTGAAATTCAATTTCTTGGATGTCCGTCAATTTCTCAAGGGCAAATTAGTGACTTCAATCCTCTGATCCACCTTGGCAACCACAAGTCCACCTCAGAAAATGTTGACCTAATCAAAACCATCCACCAGTGCAAACCATATCACCACTGCCGAGCACATTCTTTAGTGTCAAAATCCAAAGCCCAACGGAAAAGGGTCATGGTTCAGACACTGCCATTCGAACCCCCAGCGGCGCCAGCCCTCCAAACCCCCAACGGCGCCAGCGCCGCCCAAACACACCACCGCATCGTCGTTTGAACCTTACCACCACAGCGCCATCCAACCCTCTTCCATCATAGATTCGTCCAACACCCCCCAACGCCAACCCTTCAAACCCCCAACAGCACTAGCACCGTTCAAACTCCACCACTGCAGCGCCGTCCAAACCCCACCACCGCAACGTCGTCCTGTCTTCCTCCATCACAGAGTCGTCCAACCCCCCGCGAAGCCACTATCAGCACTGAAAACTTCTACATCACCGGTGATATCGTCGATGGAGATCTCGCTGGGGTGGACGTGGCGATCGACACGGACTGAGGCGTATCGCCGAGGCAATCGACGACGTAGCCAAGGAAGTCAAAGCCTTGGGCGAGGTTGGGATGGTTACGAGAGTGAAGGACATGACCAAAGTGAAGATTGGTTGTGGTTCGATGGTTGGGGTTTGCTGTCTGTGTAGAGAGAGAGAGAGAAATGAGGGGTTAATGGGGTGGTTGGTTGCTCTATGGGTGCGTGGGTGGTTGGTTGCTCTTGGGTGCGGACGGACAGTGTTCTATGGGTGCGTAAGGAAGGAGGTGGGGGATTGCAGAATGGGGTTTTGAGAGAAACTGAGATCACTTAATGCCATCGTGGAACAAACAATGAACTTACGATTTTACCCCTAAGAGATTAACGGGCGTTCAAAAAATTGAACTCCGGGCCGTCAATTGGTGAATTGTGCATCAATTGATAAACAGTGAGGTGAATTGCGTTAAAATTGAAATAGCATGGTGAAATTTGCACAAACCCTCAAACTATAAGGTTTTATGTGCAATTGATCCAAAAAAAAATGATTACCTAATGCAACTTTTTTTCCAGTTTCCAAAACTAAAATAAAAAAAAAGTGTGTCAAATAGGACCTTAGCTTTGGAAGTCCTTACTCATCATGGTTTGTCATCCGTGAAGTTTTGGCAAGCTTCATTTAAGAGAGGCAATGCTGGCCCTCTGAGGAGGTAATAGTACGCCGCACTAAAGTGCATCTGCTTGCGCCATTGAAAGGCTTTAACTCGTGCTGAAAGTTGACGTGAGGTCAAGAATGTGTTCTACGAGTTACAGTGCTGTGATAGTTTGATTGTGCTCTTTTATTATATTGGTTCGATATGTTCTGTTGTAACAATGCTCTGATCCAACATATGCTTTCATTCAAATGAGGAATTCTTAGAGTGTGGTTATTCTTGAGATGATGATTGTCATATATGTTCTTCAAATGGTGGTTCCATTTATAACAGTGGATTCAAGCTAATATGTTACTGAAACAAGAATGACAGGCAACCAAATGGACCAAGGTAGTATTAATTAATTTGAAGAACAGGGAAGAACCCAGATCCAGGAAATAACTCTAGAAGAGCCAGAATTGGTACCCTGATGCTTCTGCTATTGAACATTGATCTGTAGGCGTGGCGATTGGAACGACGAAGGTGGAGAACCATCACTGCTCTGGCTCTCTAGCCAGGCGTCGTGAACCTGTGCAGCAAACTGTAAGTTCCACAACACATCCTCAATGGAAGGTCTCTCAGCCGGATTCTTAAGCAAACACCTGGTGCAAATCTCCATCATTGTTTTCAAGGATTCATCCGAGTATGCATTATGAACTGCTGAATCAACCATACTCTTTCGAGCCTCTTCATCAGCTGTTATGCTTGCTGGTAACTGCTTTTTGTGAAAACAAATGGTCTCCTTATACTTGAATATCAAACAAAAACTTACCACAACAATAATCGATTATAGGCCCGTTACTAACGGTTATAATTAGAAGATATTTAGCTCTTGACAACAAGAAAAGACTGCCAAATCTTCACAGGACAAATAGCATACATCTGATATAATTCCCGTTGTCATCTCTCTCTCTCTTGAGAGAGAGAGATGACAACGGGAATTATATGCTATACTGCCATTGAACCTCTCTCTCTTGTAAACACCTCCTTTTAGCCAAACGTCTTCATATATAGAAGACTGGGCGGGGTTACTTCCTTTTGCAGTGTAGAACTTGGCCTGTGATGGGGGCCACCTGATGATGGTGTTAAGAAAATGCCTCATATTCACCCAAATGTTGGAGACAAGCTATCCTTCAGAATCCTTTCTAACCTCCGGTCATCAGGGAACATTACTTAGCCTAACAAAGATGCCTTTTTACTTGTCTCAGCAGGTTTTCTAACCTACCGTAGGCTTTTTACTTGCCTCAGCAGGTCCCCCCTCCTTAGACAGCTCTTTGTTCTCCTCTGCTATAATCTGCAGTCTTTCCAAACACAATCTTTAGCAGAGACTCAAAATTTCGCAGCCGCATAATTGTCTCAATTATCCTACTATTTGCAACTTCTAGACCCACTATCAGTGGCTGCTAGAAATGCCCACTAATCTGGAGTCTGCTTTCATCGTTTAAGATTGTCGGCTTATGACGTTTGAGATTGCTTTGTTGGAGTCTCCGATGTGAAGGTTAAACTCGTGGGTGACCAGAAGGACACATGCACTCGTCTCAGGGTGACCCAGAGGTCATGATCCTCCTGGCATACATGATCACCGACAAAGTGAGTGTGACGGATCACCGCTCAAGCATGCCTAGTGTCACACAAGTTTCCTAATCAGAGCTAACGTCGAGAGGAATGAACGAATCTCATTAGGAAGGGTGCTTGTGTTGAAGCATTACGAACTGAGCCCCATTAGATTAGTTCATGCTCTAAACAGTTGATCGGAGCATGTTCCACGACCAAAACCAAAGGGTGCACGGTATGTTGAAGATAGCCCTGAGAGCATGGTAATAAGATGCAGTGCCAAGGGGACACGGGGAATGGCACGGTGCGAAGTCACTACAAATTTATGTAGTGCTGGGGGCGCAAGACAAGCGCACATGTAACATAGAGATGGTGAATGGCACAACCATTATATGGGATGGCTTCGAATGTGGTACCGAGCACAATGGCATGTCATGGAACTTGAGGTGTCCAAGTGTCGAGATTGTGCAAGTGTCCAAGATACGAAGTTTCCAAGTGCTTAGTGCTACTATGGCGGATTTGGAGATGGAAAAAGGGCATGGAGCCCATGATATAGAGTGCAACGGTTGCATGCACCCTGTACGGTGGCTACAACCTTTTACAAGGGATATCTTCCCTAAGGCGGCTCGATCCATGGGGGTTGTCAAAGAGAAGTTCTTGGACGGGGAGATGAACATGGTATGTAATATTCCGAACTTCGGGAGTTGGTTAAAATAACCATCTAGGCTCCAAAAAATAAATGGGTGTTAAATTTAAGTAATGTTTGGGTATTAGTGGAGAATGTAAGCTTAAAATTTTTTTGAGGCAAAAGTGTAATTTTTGAAAATTTTAGGGTTATTTTTCTAATTTTGGGAAATATGGCGAACGGGATACATATTTTTATTAAGTAGCATTATTTTGATGATAATTAGGTGTTAAGGGGTTAAATGAGGGATTAGTATGGCTTTGGGGTCAAAGCGTAATTTTTCTAAACTAGAGGGGTCAAAATGCAATTTTAGAAACTTGAGGGGCCAAAGTGTAAATTTTGAAAGTTTGCAAAGGTGTCACAATTTGGGAAAAATTCAGCTGAGTGTTTGCCACCTCTTGATTAATTGAGCTGACTAAGTGTTGGGAAATAATAAACTATTGGATAAGGATCATGAAGTGAAAATGCAAAAGAAAATTGGTTGGGGTGTAAAGTGGAAATAAAGGGAAGTCAAGAACAACCAAAGGACAGGAACAAGAAGGAACCAGCGGGAAGAAGGAAAAAAAAGAGAGAATTCGGCTTTTTTCTTTTTTTTTCCAGAGGTAATCCCTCAAATCTCTCTTATGTGTATTCTAGTGTGTGTTTGCGGGTTTGGTGGGCGTTTTTGGGTACTCTGCAGTGGGTGTAAGTGCCATGAACATGGCTGGGCAACCATGGTGTTGGTGTATATGCTCGAGTGCTTCGGGTGAAAGATTGGGGTGTGGATAATGTGTATAAGTGTGTTAATTTTGTAAATTAGTAATGTTAGATTATATTTTTAAGTATTGGAATGTGTTTAGATGATTGGAGTGTGTGTTTGTGAGCTGTGTGAGTTTGAATGAAGTTAGTCTCGGCTGACTGAAGGAGGAAGACGAGTGTGTGTTCTTAAGGTGCAATAGTGTGTGCCCAAATCTGAATAGTAACCGTTATTGTCGCTAAAGATAATTTTATCCCAGCAGTTTCTTTACGAATTTTTAAAACATGTTTAGAATTTTATTTGGACAAAGTCCAAAACTGTAAGCCCCAATATTTTTACGAGACGTACGCTCCGGAAGTTTTCGGTATCCACGAAGGGTGCAAAATTGGCGTACCGATTAACGAAATTTATCGAATTATTTAGCATAGCAAACGAAGTTATTTTGATCTGAAAATTTTTAGGAAAATATTATTTTACTGACAGGTATCATATTCTAAAATTTTGGATCATTCTGAGACCGATAGGTATTTTTTGCGAAACTGGCCTTTTAGCGTTCGGTCTGGACACCGGTTTGGAATTTTCTGGCAAAAATTTTCTAAAATACTTTTTAGGCCAAAAATGATATCAGGATGCTTCAAATAACATTTTAAGATATTTTTGAGATTTTTCCGGTGCAGGAAACCCCCAGGGGTATTTTGGTAATTTACCACCCCGAGGGGGGTATTTTAGTAATTTGACCCATAAGCGGTATTGCTAAGTAAATTTACATACGGTAAGGATATTTTAGTGAATTAGCTTACAGAAAGATCATTTTGATGATTTAAGTGTAACGGGGGGTATTTTGGTAATTTGATCTAAGAGAGGTATTTTTGCGTAAATTGACATACCATAAGGTTATTTGGGTGATTCTACTTACGGGAAGGCCATTTGGGTGATTTAAGTCCGAGAGGGGCATTTTGGTAATTTTACACCTAAGGGCATTTTGGTAATTTTACGTACGTGGCGAGGGAGGTTCATTTTAAGAGCATGTGTGAGCCCGTATTAAGTTATAATATTGTGCTGTAGACTATGCTTTGATGATTTGACCATCTCGTTTAGGTTAAAGCTAAAGACTTCCGATTAGGATAAATTAGCTACGGATCCAGGTAAGGGTTTCTATTCGAACCTCAAGCCATCAGTTTGCTTTCGCAATTATTCTTTTGTTTATATATGACCGTTGTTGAACTCTAAGTATGCATTGATTTCGATATGTTATTGCCAAGTAAACCCTGATGTTGAACCTAATTGAATTATTGAACTCTTGTCAGTGTTCACATTTTGTTTCATATTGAGCATCGATCTGTGTGTTGATTATGTAATATATGTCTTTTGTGCATATTGAGCATTGATCTGTGTGTTGATTCTGTAATATATGTCTTCTGTATACTGACATGGGAATCTGTTTTGTTCAGAGGCGGACGTTATAAGGCTGGTCTGAATCCTGCGGGGAATGCAGGCTAGTACCTAAATGGACTAGTATTCTGGTACATCATGCATGTGTACATTTACTGAGCCTTGCCCGTGTGGCATCGCTACCAACCATGATCAGTATCTTCGAAATTTATGTCCATTATGTCTGCATTGATCACTTCAAGAATATCTGAGAATCATTGTCGGAATAGCTTATCAAAAGGGACTGAGTGAAACGCTTCCATGTTCTTGTCAGACTGTCGCAACCGTTTGAAATCTCTTAACTGTTTGTCTTTGAATTGTGGTAACTCCCTCCAAGATTGCTTTGTGTATGACCTTACTGAGCTCTCAAAAGCTCACCCTTCGTTTGACTCTCTTCTGCAGGTGACGATCAGCTGTCGGATGTTCGGGGATGGGGCTAGAGACTGTGTGAGATTCCGATGAGCCCATCATTACTGGGTAATGTGACCCCTGTGCGGGTCTGTACCGTCGATTCATTCTATCAGGTTATTAAAACCTAGGTTTTGAATAGTTAAGTTTGAACAGCTACTGAAATCTTGTATTTTAAGGAACTTGGATCGGTGTTGGATTAGATGCTTTAAAGTATGTGTTGGTGAACAGATTTGAGAGGTTTGATGTGATCTGGTAGGTTAACGACCCGGGAGTTCAGGGTGGCGGAGCTCTGGATTTTCAGGGGCGTTACAGGGTATGAGCATTCTTTTGGAAGGGGGGGGGGGGAGAGATGTGGATAGAGAGAGAGAGAGAATCGGTGCCAACAGCTGCCCCCATTAGCTCCCAAGAAGGGACCCCAGGCCGGCGATCCCAGTGAGAGGGCAAATGGAAAATGTAGGAGATGAAGGGATATGGGGACAAGGTGGGAGAAGGTAGGAAGCAACGGGCGGCTCCCCGTGGGGGGCTGGCCACTTGGAGGTTCCTTTAGGAGGAATTCCACACCCATTTCTCTTCATGAGTTCCAAAAGTTAAAAAAAAACTATTGTGGTCATCTTGAACCATTTTTTAGTGGCACGAGACACACAAGTTGCACTTTAGGTTGACTGGGTTGGTAATATTGACAATCATCATTGAATATTTGTGGGTTAAATACACGTAATAACCCTGAAAGTACCCCGAAATCTCACCTGAGAGTCCAAATGTTCAATTTTTACACAAAAGGGTCTGTAGTTTTAATTTTGCCACTAGTAAGTACCTAACCCCCTTTCCGTCTAAATTCATAACTTTACTCTTAAAAGGTTAGGGGTAAAAGAGTCATATCTAGGGATGGCAATGGGGCGGGTCGGATGCGGGTTTTACAAAATCCGAACCCGCCCCGCTACTCAGTGAAATTTGTCCCGCCCCGCCCCGCCTCGGTCCAGGTTATTTATGTTACATACCATACCCGATCCTATGTAGATTTAGGAACCCCGAACCCGCCCCGTTCCGCCCCGTTCCCCGCTGTAGCACGCAAAAAACCAGTAATCAACCCGACCCGACCGTGAGAGTGAGAAGAAGGCAGAGATCCAGCCGAGAATGGAGAGGAGAGCCCTTAACCGTGAGAGTGAGAAGAAGGCAGTAGAGGCACAGCCGAGAGTGGAGTATTGAGGTGGTCCGTGGAGACAGGAGAGTGGAGAGGCAGAGATCCAGTCGAGAATGGAGAGGAGAGCCCTTAACCGTGAGAGTGAGAAGAAGGCAGTAGAGGCATAGCCGAGAGTGGAGAGGAGACGAGAGCCGTGAGAGTGGAGAGGAGACTGGAGACAGAGAGGAGAGGCACACAGCCGCACAAATCTGAGATTAGGGATTTTAGGGTTTGCAAAGGAAAAAACAAGGGACATATATATATGGTATATGGACGGCGAAGATTAACTAAGAGCTAGGGTACACCGGGGCGGGGCGGGTCGGATCACGGGGCGGATTAAAAGGTATACCATACCCGACCCTAACCCGCTGCGGGTTTTTAAAAAAATAACCATACCTGCCCCACGGCCCGGTCAAAGTCAAAATAACCCGATCATATCGGGGCGGGGCGGGGCGGATATTCGCGGGTACGGATTTTTTTGCCATCCGTAGTCATATCAGGTTTGTTTTCTCTCTCCTCTCCTTTTTATCTTCTCCCACACCTACCTCCAGTTCCCTCCCCCCAACATCACCCACGACAACAGTCATACACGCGTTCACCTCATTCACTATCACGTCCCTTAGTACACCTATACTCACGCACGCAAACAGTGACTGGAAGTGAAGAAAGAAGTTGGTCGGCGATGGGTCTAAGATGGTGGAGATCCGCCCGATTGCGATGGTGGTGATGTCAGGTGGTGCTGGGTGCGCCGCGATGATTGCTTCTTGGTTTTGAGAGAGATCACCGGCGACTACGTTGGTGGTCCATGGTTCAGCAGGTGATGTGACTGGTGGTGTGGCTGGTGGTGGACGTCCGACGATGATGTTGTTGGTGATTGATCGGGCCACCAATGATATTGATCTGGGTGCCGATGACGCTGCTATGATGTCGGCGGTGATGCCAGCAGGTTGTGGTGATTTGTTGGTGCGGTCCTGAGGCCGATCTGGCGGTGGTGGTTTTAGGTGACGATTTGACCGCCACCGATACTGCGATGAGGCCAGCAGTGCTTGGGTGATTTGGTGGTTTGCCGGTGTTACGGTGGCTGTGTAGCACCTGTGAGTGTAAAGATGGTGGAAGTGGCGATGGGTTTGTGAGCAGCATAGCTGTGACTGGTGATGGTGGAAGTGGCGGTGGTTGTAGTATGGGTGCTGGTGGGCGATCTTGGCTCCGACGGTGCTGTGATGAGACAGGCGCCGTCACTGATTGTCGGTTGACGACAATGACACGGTGGCCTGATCGTGGTTCGGCAGTGGTGATGCCAATCTGATGTAGGCCCGATCTGTGGTGATGGCAGTGTTGCGGTGGGTGAAGCTATGGTAATTTGGGTGAATTTAGTGGGGTAGTTGAAAGGTTTGGGGATGATTTTAAAAGAGGGTTTAAAAAAAACAATGTTAACTTCACAAAATTGTCCTCGGTGGTTTTGCCTAACATCGGTAGAAATTTTGACGAAGTCTTTACTTTTTGCACAATTAAAAGTATAGACCCGTAAAAATTGAACATTTGAACTCTCAGGTGAGATTTTGGGATACTTTCGGAGAACTAAAGTGTATTTAACCCAATATTTGTCGACGTGTTTTGAAGAGCGAGTCTTGCATTATTTGCGTAGCCTGAGTGGGCCCATCAAACATGACTCTTGAATCCAATCTTTGAGTTTGCAAGTCACCTAGCTAGGTTAAAAACTGTTCCAGATATCCCCATATATGAGCGATCTTAGAAACCGCACTTTTGGTGCTTCATTGTATTTCATTGCGCCAACGTTGAAATCAGAGACCGCAAAAGATATAAGCTAGCTTCACAAAACCACCTTACCTGATCTCTAAGAAACTGCACCTGAGTCTGGGTACTGAGTGGCCTTCCCACAATTATTTCAAGTAATATCACTCCGAAGTCATAAACATCAAGCTGCTCCTGAGGTTTTTCCCTGAGAAAGAACAGATTTTGGGTTTCAGCAGTCATACGAAAGAGGTTTTATATTAGTGCAAACGACATTTGAACCCTAGACAATAAAATCGAAGAGGGAAGGAAAGAACTGAAATTTGATCCATATATATCAAGGGAAATCGAGCACAATTTCCCATTCAACATGCGTCATACAACGTGATCTCATATAGGTTAAGATCTATCAATTACTTTGATGAACCTTTATATACGATCTGAACTTGAAACTTCCCCTACAAACCTTGCATTCTTAAGTTCTTTGGATCCACCGGAAGAAATTTGATCACCAACCTGTTATATGGAGCGATCGACCTATTAACTCGAGTCATATCCTTCAGAAATAGGAGCGAGTAGCAAACTGGGAACTCTCATCATACCTTTTCCATATTTTCTGCTAACAAAGGAAGGTTGTAGCTGCATATTTTTGCAACAAGGTTCTGATCAAG
Organism: Escallonia rubra; assembly: GCA_033065855.1. Lineage (NCBI taxonomy): Eukaryota > Viridiplantae > Streptophyta > Magnoliopsida > Escalloniales > Escalloniaceae > Escallonia > Escallonia rubra. The sequence goes on along the minus strand of JAVXUO010002523.1, from coordinate 587,143 downwards.
TAAAATGTCTGTTGTTTTCAAGTGATTAGAGAAGACACCCGGTATGATTCTAGTGTGGAGGAACTTGATACCCTTTGCGATCCCTATAGCAGCTGCTATTCGCTGGCTCCAATTTAGAGCTTGTCTTCCATGCCTTTCTGCAAAAGAAGATTGTACACACACTGGAAACCACAATCCTTTTTACCCTAAACGTAATATGGAGTTGCACATGCTGAGTTTATTGATACCATATTCCACATGATAGTATTATAGTTTCGACTACGACTGTATCCAATTTAGTTCAAAATTTCATATTTGATGTAATAGCATAACCGTGCTTGGGAGAAAACTATCCACGAAGACAATTTTCGAACAAAAAGGGGATTTAGTTTGAGGAGATGAAAAAATAGTGCTGCAATTTGAAACAAATGATGTTGTGTAACGTGATGTTGGGTTTTTTTGTCCTACGCGGAGGATGGCTCAATGAATTAAATGGGAGCACTTGGATATTTAAAGCCCGAGAATGGAACGTTTAAAGGCTCCCAAATTCAAATTAGAGAAAAGATGAGATGAAAAAAGAGAGAGTAGGAAAAGGAACTGTGGCGCTGCTGCGGTGATTTATGTCGTCGGACATGGAAACATCGTCCGATCGGCCTCAATTTCTAGGAGCAGATTTTTTGCAGAGTTGACGAGATATGCAATGCACAAAACTGTGTTTGGAGGTCCCCATAGCAGTGATCTCAAACCACTTTTTGAGTGAACGGTCACTAGTTGTAACCCACCTTTGCTTATGTGATGCTGCTTGTGTTAATTAGTGTTGATCCAAGATTTCTTTCGTGATGGTTGTCTAGGAGAATAATAAAAAAAGACAAATTGTAACCCATTATATATTGTGATATAGTGAAAGTATTTCGGAGTTGGCCCCGTGGTTTTTCCCGTTTTTCAAGTTAAATGTTGTGTGTCTTGTGTGTGATTTGTTTATAGCTAAAAAACGTTACCAAATAATGTTGACTAATAACTAGACTAGAGACTACAGAAATATATGCTCGAAGGATTACCTGTTATCCAGTCCCTTAGCGTCCCAGTAGGGAAATATTGGAAGACAAGCATTATTGTGCTGACACTCGAATCATCCAAGTAACATTCAAAGCAGTGTCCAAGAGCGCTGATCAAATTTTGATGTCTGAGTTTAGAAATCAGTTCTATGTATTGCATAAAGCTTTGGGTACTGTGGCTTTTTCTCATTTTCAGGCATCTTATAGCAACAAAAGAACCATCCTTCAGCTGACCTCGGTACACCTGAGTTCACAAAAACACGTAGAGCCCTTATTCAGCAGAAGATATTGACTCCTTTTTCGCCCATCTATTTGTGTATGGACTTTGGGTAAGCAAACTAATACATAAGAGTATCAGGTAATTCTGGGTAGGTCTTTGATTTACTATTACGTCAATTCAACAAGCTATGATGCCATATTCATAATGCATAACAAGAATAGGCGTACCTGACCGTGAGAGCCTTCACCCATGACACTTGACGTAGCGAAACTATTTGTTGCTGCCTCAAGCTCTTCCAATGAAAAGGTTCGATAAGATGGAATGTCGAGTGCTCCTAGCTTCACCGCTCGAGCTATATGCCCTTTAGTAAGAACAGATCAATGTCAGATTTCTGCAATGCGGCTAACTAAAGTTGGCTTAAAGTTGTATGTTGGCTTTGAGCTCGGTGGTTACTGCCCACAATCAGGGGATATCTATGTGTTTTGTGGCTTCAAATCCTTCTCAATACACAGAACTTTTCTCAATCAAAAGAAAATGGCACTGCACAAAATGGAAGGAAAGGTACTTTTTTCAAGTACAACAAAGATGAATGATTGCCCAAGATAGAAACTGGCTATATTGGATCAATTTTGCAAGTCTCCAGACTAGAGTTTCTACATAAGTAACGTGATAAGCCAGCAATAACCGGTGAATCACCAAGTCGGACATCAGGAAAAGAACCTTACTTGGATCTGAATACAGCTTTGAGGTGTAGCGTGTTGATGCATCCTCTGCTATCAATCTTGTTGGAGGTGCTTTTACCCTCTTGTCACAAACTTTTCTAGTTAACAAAAACATCAAAACGACAAGCACAGTTCCTGCGATAATTCCTCCAGTGATACTCAAGGCAGTAACTACTTTTGAAGCATGCTTTGGCTTCCTGTGGTGAGGTATGATCCCCACAGCCAAAGCTTCAGTACGACAGAAGGAATATGGGTGTTGACTGTTAATTTCGTTAGTTAGACAATTCCCAGCGTAACGTACAACTCTTTTCTTCGGATCAGAAAGAAGGCAGCTGGGCAGTCTTCCTGTCAAGAGATTGGCTGACAAATCTACAAATTCAAGCTGATCATTACAAGGTAGATCTTCTGAAAGCAGTCCAGTAAACCTATTTTGCTCAATGCTCAGATTAGTAATCGACGGGAGGGACAGGATGGAAGGTTTAAATGGTTCAACAAATCTATTAAAAGAAACATCCAGCCGTTCAAGCTGAAAATAAGAGTTCACTTTATCCGGGATACCATATCTGAACTTGTTCTTCCCCAGCATAAGAGTCACTATCTTGATACCAACTTGAGGAAACTGTGGACCAAGAGAATTATTTTCCAAGTCAAGCACTTGGAGGTTTGTCAAATTGCTAAGATCAGGCACTGCACCTATAAATTGATTATCCGAAAGGGAAAGGATTCTGAGGTTTTCCAAACTTCCCAATTGATCAGGCAAAGGCCCATCCAACAAATTCTTCTTCAAACTCAAGACCACCAAGAGTGAAAGCGAACTCAGTGCATCAGGAACCTGGCCACTAAATAGGTTGCCATCAAGCACCAGAGTTTGAAGATTCGATAAATACGAGACCTCTTGTGGAATGGCACCATCAAAGAAATTCGAAGTTAAGTTGAGAATTTCCAGGTTCGATAGCCGTGCAATTTTACCAGGCAACGGGCCCCAAAGACCATGAGAAACCAATGTGAGGACTTTCAAGCTAGGCAGCCTAGCAAGTGTAGTGACAAAGGAATCAATGGAGAAATTCCGAGGCAATGGAGGAAATCCCTTCTTCCCAGTTATATGCAGTTGGGTAATACTATCGTCATAGCACACGACGGTAACAGTTGAACTTGTTTCACTGTTGCAGAAATCTGTCTCATTATTCCAACCAGTCAAAGCAGGGGGAAAGTTCAGGAGGGCTTGAATTCTCAGAAGGGTTTGTGCTTGTGAGGATTGTAGTTGCTCAGAATGCCATATCAAAGATGTCAAAATCACTAGAACTGTAACCGCTGCGTGGCTAAAACCTTTCCCCATTACTACAAACTAGAGAACCTTGATCCGGGCAAAACACATATAACTAAGCTTTCTTGTGTTACAGATTCTAGTTCCCTTTGTTTTGGGTAGCATCAGAACTGTATTCAAGTATAGATAGCTGCATTACTAAATAATGGTCTGCATCCATAGAAATAGTCGAAAAAATTGTATCAATTTTTGCAAAATGGAGTACGCGACATATACTATGATGGCGTATTGCTATTTGTAGCAGTAAAGTTAGGATGGGATATACAAAATTGAAGTAATTAACTAGAGATCTTTTATCCATCAAAAGTAAAATTTGAGGGAGAAAAATAATGAAAATTTCAAGTTTGGTGCTTGCAAGTATTACATAGATTTGTGTTCGTGTGTGAGTGTTAAAGGTCATGGTAGGCTTACCTCTATTGAAAGCAGAAGCAATCCAAGCCCTGAAAGTTAGAGGATGGGGTGGAACTCAAATTTGTGTGAAGGAATTGAAGGAGTTTCACCCAAATTAAGCAAGTTGGTGGAGAACAGAGCGACTTAAAAATGAAGTTACTTTGTCATTACTTAAAAACAGAATTTAACTTCCACAAGCATTACCAACCATATGAAATGACTCGAACCCAATCCAGATTATGTAGCTTTAGCTGTATTCCCTTCTTCGCTCCTCTCATTAACCCCATCAGAAATAATAACTGCAGAACTAAAATAAGCAAACCGAGAAAACAGAGCTCTGCTCAGTGAATTCTGTGCATGCTTTACTCTCTCCCTCTTTTCTCTGGAATGACGACGATGATGATGATGTGTGTGTGTGTGTGTGTGTGTGTGTGTGTGAAGAAAGACAAGCACCTGACTGACTGACTCCTCCTTTGGATGAAGAAATTTTCAGTGCACCAGAGACCAAGACAATTCAGAGAAACCGGTTGAAGAAGCAGAGGCCACACTTCCAGAGGAGCTGCAATTTATCCATGATAATGATTTCACAGAAACACACACACAAACATTCCCTAGGTGTCATTTTTATAGTATTTTTCCCTGCTTTGAAGCTTTAATAAGGATGCCACAGTTTGTGGACCGGAAGCAAAAGAAAAAGTGAAAAAAGAAACAAGAGATTCTTGACAGAAACCCTTTATTCTCTCTCTCTCTCTCTCTCTCTGTGTCTCCACCTCGCACCCACCACCCACCACACCTCCTTTTAGTACTGTGACTCACAAACAGTATCTCCCTCCCACGTGCATCAACCGTAGTTAATTTTAGGAGCGACGGTGGTGGTTTGGAATGCCGTGTTCATTCATTCGATGCGGTGTCCGTTCGATGCTTACTGTAAGATCAATCTCAGAAGTGTCTTGTCGGTCAGATAAAAAAAGGGATGTACCTCTGACCCATCAAGCCGGTTACCAAGCCTCACTCCCCTTCTCTCTCTTCCATCTATCTCCGCCTCTTAATTTGATATGCACCATCGACTCCATCACTGCGCCAGCATCAATAGTTCAAACGTATCTGGTTCTACTGGTTCTTTTCTAGTGGTTGGGGTCTCTAAACCATATAACTGAAAACATCAATATAATTTGATGGAACATGAAAGCATTAGTGGTTATAGACCAAAACAAAAAAGACGAGCCTAATGGCTATTTATCAACTTTTGGGGAACTCTCTGACGTGAAGATGAGCTCGTTAATACCTTGTTGTCTCTATTGATTTGCATAAACAATAGCCAATAGATCTACCCGAAAGCTCAATTAATGTCCGGCACAGTGGGCCAGGATCGAATTGGCATCCCATTAGGCATTAGTTGATTAGTTTTTCAAGAACAACCTGGGTTCTCGGACTAGCAACTTTTCTCCTTCAGATTTGATAGGATATGCCGGTAAAGTAGGAGCATTCTCATCTCTGAAGGAAGGGACTAGAAGGTGAGAACACGGGAACTTAGCCGTGTGATCTATTAGAACGGTTAAACCCTAACGCGGTTTAGGAGAAAGGGGGAGGACACCATACCCTTTATCACCTTTGAGTAATTGTTTCCTCTTTACATGGGCTGTGAATTGCCTTGAGAAGGTGAAAGAGTAGTAACTTGAGGATGATGGAAATTATTGATTAGGTGAGAATCCCTAGTGCAGTCAATACAGGAGCTATGTCCAGTGATTGGGATACGAGTAGTAACCGTTCGAATCCAAATTCAAATTCATCTCTAAAGCGCTCAAGGCTGTTGGTGGTGGGAAATTACCTGGATAGTTATGCAGGAGGATTAATCACAAATTTTCTTCAGCATTTGAGTTCATTCAGTTTTCATTCCAACTGCCTCAAAGATTTTGAACAATGAAAACATGCTGAGGAAACTTCTTTGGGATGGCTCTGATACGCGAATACACTAACTCGTAGCATATGTATCATGTGCACGAAAAATTAACACCCTCTTTAATTAATATGCAAGCTCTTCAGACGGTTCCCCGTGCAGATGATCATCACATCAGGTCTAAGGACCCCTTTTAAAGCATGATATGCCCATTGCAAGTGTTAATCAAATTACTACCACACCATCACCATGGACGTTATTACGACAACAATTGGAATTTGGGAAAGCAACAAAGAGTAATCAAAGAATTGACAGAATCCCAATCAACAATTTGAACAGTTCAATTAACGATTTGAAATGCTCAATCAACGATCTATATGCTCAATTAGGAAAGCAAATCATCAATTAAGAATATGAAAATGCGTACCTAAATCGCTGGTCGCCGGTCATCCGTCGCCGCCGCGTTGTCGTCTGCAGTGGATTCTTTGCCAGTGGAGTCCTCGCCTCGCCGTCATCACTTGCCCGTCACTGATACTTCCGGATCTGAACAGAAGATGACTTCCTCGTCCTTGCCGGTCCACCCGCCGTCCCCTTCCAAGGCTCCACTTCGGCCACTCGTTCCAGATCTGATGTAACACCCCGATTTTTAACGGATTAATAGAAAATAAAATAAAATTTAGCGGCGAATATATTTTTAAGTATCGATATTTTAATTAACAGTTTTTAGCGACGTTATATATATATATATATTTTTTATATACTTGGAATTAACGTATATTTTTTTAGCGACGGTTTATTTTATTAACATTGATGTATTTAGTAGCAACTTTTTGGCGATAAAAATAGTGAAGCGGGATCATGTAGCAAAACCATTAAAATTATACTAGCACGGAAAATTTGTCACAAATATTTTTGTGGGCCTTTTTGTAATAAGAGAGACTTCATGTAAAGAAATTAGAATGATTGTAGGAAGTTGGGAAATTTCGGGTAAATAGCTAACCTAGGTTTTATATATATATATATACCCCATTATAGGGCAGCCCTTCCCCCAGGTCTCCTCTTCTTCAGATTGGCGGCAGAGAGAGGAGGAGTTCGGCTGAGAGACAGAAAGAAAGAGAAAGAGAGGAAGGGAAAGACGACAAGGTTTCCGGCAAGACGAAAAGAGGAGTAATCGTGAAGGCTGCGGGTTTAGATCTTGAGAGAGAAATAGAGAGGGGGCTTGAAGCGGGCAAATTCGTTCCGGCGAAGGTGGTTCAATTTTTCGGTAAGCCATCACCCTTTCTTCTCCATTTAATTATTCACAGAATTTAGTATGTTTTTGTGGGCTAAGATTTGCGTGAATTCGGATACAGAATTTAGTATGTTTTTGCGGACTAAGATTTGCGTGAATTCGGATGCGTGCGCTGTGAGAGTGGGTTTTTGTGCATGGAAAGGGAAGAGGGAGAGCTGTGCAGGAGCTGTGATGGGGTTTGAATTTTGTGGGTTTGTGTGAACATTCGGGTAAGGGAAAACGGGGTATCGACGTGAGCACCATGGCTGCTATAAACCTGTTGTTCCAGTGCCGCCATGGTTCAGACAGGAGGAGCTACTGTCATGGCAGTAGCTGTGATGGGTTTTTGTTTTTATATGTTTTGTGTATGGATGTAAGCTACAACAAAGGAGGGGCTACTTTAACAGGTTGTGTGTGTGTGTTGATATATGTGTTGAGTGTGTGTAAGGTAGTGTGCAAGTGTGTGTTGGTGCGTCCACAGTGGGCATGTCTATCTTTTGGTTTCACTGAAAGACAGGAACAATAGGGCTTTGAGGCTGTGGAGTCTATGCTGGTAACAGGTCATGGGTGGGAAATGCATGGTGTGTTCTTAATGGTTGAGTGTGTTGTTTTTATGTGAGATGTGAGAATGTGAGTGAGTGTAAAGCAAGAACAAAAAGGGGCTGCCTTGAGGGGGTTCTATGTGAGGGAAAATTCTGGGTTTTGGACAGCAGAGAAGAAGAAGAAGGAGGTTGAACAGTAATGGGTCTAAGCAGTTAAAGTGGTACACTGTGCATGAACAGTGTATCACGTGGCTGTTGGGTATTTTACACTTGTCCAAAAATTCTGAAACTTTACAGGATGATTCTTAGTACAATATTATAATTTCTGTGAAAAGTTCATAATTTTCTGATATTGTATGTATTTATTATATTTTCTGCAAGTTCAGACATATAACAAATTTTTTTGGAGACCTTAAACCCAGAAAATGTTTTGGGAAAAATTCTAGTAATGTCTTTATGGTATAATAAAGACTCAGTAAAAGTTTTATGATTTTTGGGGTCGATTTGCTATGGTTTCCGTATCGCATTATTTTTAGCAAAACGAATATTTGAAAAATAGTTTTAATGCTTTTAATTTCTGATTTAAATTTCTATAACTTTTATACATATTTTAAAGCTGTTATAAAAATTATGAGTCCTTATTTCCAGCTAGAAGCGATTATGGAAATTTATTGGTTTTAGTTTATTTAAGAAAATTATTTTTAATTCGAAAATAATCAAAAATATATATTTTTATCCCATATGCTCTATTAAGCTATAAATAATGCTTAATGAACGATAAGAATATTTTTGGGATGTGTCGGAGCCTCGTGGAGTGTGACGAGTGTCGGGTTAGGTTGACCGAGTGTGAAACTGCTTTGAAGTTCGTCGTTCCGGATAGAGAAATGAGTACGTTGTGGGTAGTTATATTAGGTTTATAATATATTAGTGTGGATAGTATTCTGATAAATAATTTGCCTGACCTAGGTTAATTCAAAGGATTTGGATCGAAGTTGTTTAGCAGTGCATAGCTTGGACCGAGGTAAGGGATTTCTTCTGAAACCCAGTTTCCTCTATTTGTTCTCATAGATATTTTTCTGATTTGTTACCGCCATTTGTTTGGACTCTGTTATTTTGATAAAGTCGCATTATTTGCCATATAAACCTTTCATTGAGCCTTAAAACGTTTATTGAAATTCTTATCAATGCTCAGTAATTATTGTCAATCGAGCATTGAATAACATGTTGCATTATCAAAATGTTTTCATTCTGCATATTGACATGAGATTGTGCATTGGTGTGTTTGGCGGGAGTTGGTGTATGTTGGAGGATATTGGTGTGGGCTAGTACCTTAACGGACTAGCCGGTGTATTGGTGTGGGCTAGTACCTTATTGGACTAGCCGGTGTATTTGTGTTTGATTGTTTGCATCGCATCCGAAAATCATATTGACATCTGATCGAATTGTTTATTTGAACAAAACCATCATTGTTTTGTATTCGTAAATTATTTCGTAATTTATTTGTTTGAGCGACCTTACTGAGCTCTCAAAAGCTCACTCCCCTTTGACTTCCTTTCTGCAGGTAGTAACCAGCGTTAGATTTCTTGAAATTGGACTTGAGGCAAGCGAGCGAGTAAATTTAAGTTATCATGTTTTTTTTTCTATTAGAACCCCTGCGCGGGTGAAGAGTATTGTTTAAATTTTGTAGGATATCAGTTTGGTATTTTATTTATGAAATCAATTAAGAGTATGATTTCATTGAAGGTTAGTTGCTCTGATGATGGTTGTCCACTTTGGATAATGAGGACATATTCTCTTAGTGTATTTGATCGATTGAGTGTTAACATTTCGGAAAAATTCCGGGATGTTACATCTGAGCTCCTCAACAGAGGGAGTCGATTGAAGGAGGTGGTGTCTGCCATCGGGTGTCGTCGAGGACTTCGTGACTCCGTGAGAGTTGAGACTTGAGACCTTGACGGCGACCGACGTGACCGATGACCGGTGGCCATGGGGGGTGACTAAGAGTGAGAGGCGCCATGAGTCCGTGACCACTGACTGGTGAGCGGTGAGAGGTCAACCGTCGACGACGACGACGAGAACTGAGAGAGTGACTGAGTGAGAGCCGAAAGGAGGAGAGAGAGAGAGAGAGAGAGAGAGAGTTGCGAGTGAAAAAAAACTCTATATAATTTTTATTTTTATTTTTCAAAATATGAGGGGGTGCATTAGCCCCCCCTCGTACATATGTAGTTCCGCCCCTGACTCTGATTTAAGTTGATGTTGATATTATGATGGTTATTCACGTCATTGTGGCTATAAATGACCAATGACTGTTAATGTCAGAACGTGGAGCATGTTTGTAAGAAATTCAAGGACTGTTTTATACTGATCGTCATATAGGAACAACAATCGATAGCAGTTACAATTATGGTCAAGAAGTGCTTTTCAGCAGTTGCAATAAAATTATTCGTAAGGAAAGCATAAATAGATTTAGGTCCCCCCCCCCCCCCCCAACCCCACCCTTGATGTATTGACTTTACTATCAACCGGTTGGAATTGTGAATTTCTGTATATACCTGAAACATTGTACTTTGTAACACTCGTAATCATCACTCTTGATATGTCGGAGCATTCAATTTCTTTCGGTTTTTTTAAGTCATATATAGTTTAGGGGTTCGTTTGACAAATTATTTTTTTTTGGTTTTCAGTTTTTAAAGAGCAGCTTAATTTTTTTTTTTTTATAAAAACAAGTGGGTGTTTGATAACCCCTTTTTTTTTTAGGTTTTTTTTTTTGGTGTTTGGTAACCCTTTTTATTTTGACTTTTTTTTTTTGGTGGTTTGCGGTGGCGGTGGTGGGGTGTAGTGGTGGTGGTGGCCGGTGGTGGTGGCCGGCGGCCGGAGGTGGCGGCCGGGGGTCGCCGGAAGCGGTGGCCGGCGGCCGGAGGTGGCTGCCGGTGGTCGCCGGCGGCCGGAGGTGGCAGCCGGCAGTCTCTGGCGGTGGTCACCGGCGGCCGGAGGTGTTCGCCGGCGGCCGGAGGTGGTCGCCGGCGGCTGGAGGTGGCTGCCGGCAGTCTCCGGCGGTGGTCGCCGGCGGCCGGCGGTGGTCGCCTGAGGTGGCTGCCGGCGGTGGGAGGGTGGTGGTGGTGGTCTAAGAAAAAAAAACCAAAAGTGAAAAAAAAAAAACAGTTTCTGGAGTTTTTTTTTTTACTCTTCAGTTTAAAAACTGATTTTTAAACTGAAAAAAAAATGGTTACCAAACGCTCCTTTTTTTTTCAGTTTTTAAAAACTGAAAAAAAAAAGAGGAAATTTTTTTTGTCAAACCTAGCCAGTTTTCATTTTTAGAGAAGTTCTGAGAGGCAAAAAAAGAATCTACATGTTGAATCAATAATAGCATTTGCAGCATATTGATTACGATTACTCTTGAGCGCAAACACTTGCGGAAAAGATCTCTTCCTTCTGCTGAGGCAAATTGCTGAAGCTCTTCCTTCTCAGAACTACAAATACTAATGAACTAAAGAAGTAGTTACCTCATAAAAGTTCATCACCAGAAACCTCATTGGCACGTGAAACCACATTGCAAAACTGAGATGACAAAAACCAAAGGTCTGTTTGAAATGCATTTGGTTTTCAGTTTTCTTAGTCCAGCTTGCAAATTTTTGAAAACCCCAACTTTTTAGGCTGCTTGGTAGAGTTAAGGCTATGTTTCACAATTTTTTTTTTTGTTTTCGGTTTAAAAAAAAAATTAAAGAGTAGTTTAAAATTTTTTATTTTTACAAAAACAAGTGGGTGTTTGATAACCCAGTTTTTATTTTAAGTTTTTTTTGTAGTGGTTTGCGGTGGCGGTGGTGGGGCGTGGCGGTGGCTGGTGGCTGTCGGAGTTGGCCGCCGGCAACCGCCGGTGATGGTGGCCGGAGGTGGCCGCCGGCTGACGGTGGTCGTCGGAGGTGGTTGCTGGCGGTGGAAGGGTGTTGGTGGTGGTCTAAAAAAAAAAAAACTCATTTTTTAAGTTTTTTTTTTCTTCTTCAGTTTAAAAACTTGTTTTTTAAACTGAAGAAGAAAAACAAAAAAATAGTTACCAAACGTAATTTTTTTTTTCCAATTTTTAAAAATAAAAAAAAAACCGTGTCAAACATGCCTTAGTTTTTTGAGTAAATTGCACCAATGGCCACTGAACTACGACCCATTTTTCACTTAAGTCACCAAACTTTATTTCGTGCCATTTTGGCCACTAGACTCTTAAATCTGTCCGATTTGACCACTCCGTTAGCCGGTGTTAAGTTTTCTCCGTTAAAGGGTCATGTGCCGCTCACATGATCCTTCAAAGCAAGGGCAAAACCGTCAATTCTCACAAAATCTCTCTTTTTTTTCTCTTTCCTTCTCACACAGAGATCCACCATTTCATGTGGCTAGCCTCAAGTGGGGAAGAAGCAAAATTTTCAAGAAAATCAAATCACCCTGAATTGCAAGCAAATTTTGAAGTAACATGCAACTCTCATCTTGTCCTAGACTGAATTCAGCTCCTTTTGCTCTTGGCCACTCTCTCCTCTTCTCCGTATCTCCCAATCCCTGCTTAGCTCTCATACAATCAAGAACAATAAAACCCTTTTGGTACGCAATACAACGAGACAAATTCAAACGATTTGATCCACACAATGCCCAGAATATATAACCCTATTCCCGATTACCCAACTCATTCCAACAATGGCGAGGAACTTTCCTGCGAGTTATACAACAGATACACCTAAGCCCCGCCGCAAACACCATCCAATCTGCCACCACAGTACAACACCACCACCCCGCGACGAGGACGACGACGACCCATCCTCCAAGCCCGCGACGACCACCTTGGAGCTCTTCCAAGCTCGCGACAACGACCGTGGAGCTCTGCCAAGCCCGCGACGATGACGACAAGATCTTGGAGCTCTGCCAAACACACGACGACGACCCATCCCCCAAGCCCGTGACGACGACTGCCAACATGCCTACGCTGACCTCCAAGACGCCCAGATCTGTTTGTTAAGAAAATGAGGAAGAGGGAAGACCAGATCTGTTGTGATGAAAATGAAAAGGGAAGACCAGATCTGTTGTGAGAGAGAGAGAGAGAGAGAGAGAGAGAGAGAGAAATGAAGTGATTGTTTTGCCCCTCTTGTGATGCCCCATGTGCGCATCTTGTGACCACTTAACGAAGAGAATTTAATCGTAGCTAACAGAATGGTCAAATTGGACATATTTCAGAGTTCAGTGGCTAAAATGGCACAAAAAAAAGTTGGATGACTTAAGTGAAAAAGGGGTCATAGTTCGGTGGCCATTGGTGCAATTTACTCTAGTTTTTTAAAGTTTGGCAAAAGTTTGCAAAACTAAGACCATTTTTGAAAACCAGGTAGGTGTTGGTGCTTTCTCCAGCTTTGCAAATCGGAGAAAACACGCATCAAGCCTCACTGCCAGCAACAAATTGGAATTTTGTGGGCCAAGTCTTCTGAAATTAAGGTTTTCTTTCCTCCTGGCTTCTTCTCCTCCGCCGCACTGCTCGACTCCACTACTGAACTCCACGGCGCAGCTCCACCGCCTCCAGCCCCCACTGCCTCCGTCGCTCACCACCTCCATCGCTCCGCCGCCTCAACCGCCTGCATATCTGCCTCCAACTCCCACCACCTGCATTATGGACCGATCTAGGCCACCTTCCCTGTCTTCCTATCTCAAGAGTTTATAAGGGATGCTTGGGTTCTTGTAGCAGCAAAGAAGAAGGCAATTTCCGCTGTTAATGGGGTTTCCTCCTTCATCTGAGCCGAACTGGTGTGTTCTTGAAAGAGGCAGTCCTGCATCTCGTTTCTCCGGCGGAGCTACTGCTACAATGTTATGGTTGACTTTTTGACATGCGATGCTTTGGCAATATTTGTTCAATTGTGTGACAATGTATATATATTTTATAAAATAAAATAAAAAAACTCGTTGCCCTATAAAACGAATTTTTGATGTTTTGGTTTTCTGTTTTTATGAAAACTGAAATTACGTCAAACGTTCAATAAATTTTTAAACAGGTAAAAAAAAAAAAAAAAAAAAACTCTTCTCAATTTTCAAGAATTTTTTTTTTTGAAAACTGCAAATTCTTTCGAATGCTACCCAGATGTGCAGAAGTGAAAGACAAGCTCCTCATCCCGTTTGTCCAACAATGCAAAAGAAACTAAATGTTGGACATAGACCTGAATTCCTTTAAGAAAAGTATTTTAGGCTAGAACTTTGCGAACACAGATTGAGCAGAGTTCCAAGTAGTCTGCAGCATTTAAGATCTTTGATAGGATGTATGGATCCATTCAATTCACACATTAAGCCTAATTTAAAATCTTTGGCAAGTCGCATTTTAGTGATTAAATGTGTGACACAGAATACATAAACGGGACTGCAATGGCTACGCCTACATGAGATATGGCTACAATATTGAACTGGTGCAGGGTTGCTGCAGGGTTGCTGCAGGGTTGAGTGTTACCCATATGAAATGGAAAGGTTAACTTCTCATATTGCTGCTCTCACCAGCCCGTGTTGCTGCAGGGTTGAGTGTTGCTCATATGAAATGGAAAGGTTAACCTCTCATGTTGCTGCTCTCACCAGCCAGTGTTGCTCACCCCACAAAATATTAGGTGCGGGGAGAAGTAAAAGTTGTACAGGAATGCTTTTTCTAAGATGGAAGGAAACAGTAAAAGGACAAATGATGTGCAACCACAAACGGGGAGACCAAAGAGAAAGGGACAAAAGAAAAAGATGGTTCCACAAGGAAGTGTGTGGAGTTGCCCAACACCCGACGCCCGAGTTGTCATTTGTAAAGATGAAAGAGGATTGAGGTTGTATACTGTGTGCAGCGAGATCACTTTCTTTTATGCTATGACTGAGAGTCATATCCAAACTTTCATCTATATCTATATTTATTTATATTTATATCTATATCTATACATATATAAAAGCACGTATGAACTTAAATGGTTAATTTTTTCTTTTCTTAAATTACCTTTTTCTAATTGATATATATATATATATATATATATATATATATATACCCACCGGTGGATAATATCCACCCAACCGCAACAAACTATTGCGGTTGCTAATCATGTCCCCCCCCCCCCCCCCCCCCCCCCCCCCCCCCCAACAAAGTGTTGCGGTTGGTTATTACTCCCATGCCCCCCTCCCCCCCCCTCCCCCAAGCCGCAACAAAGCCCAACACGACACTTTGTTGCGGTTGGTACCTTTTTCGTGAAAGGTGCCCCCCCCCCTCCCCCAACAAACAAACCGCAACAAAGTGTTGCGGTTTTTTTTTCCTATTTTTTCCTCATAGGTGCCCCCCCCCCCCCCCCCCACACCGCAACACTTGGCATTTCTCCCTTGAAAGGTGCCCCCCACCGCAACACTTGGCACGAATAGAGAAAGAGAGAAAAAAAAACCCGTGACTCACAGGTCTTCTTTCTTCTTTTTTCCTCGCTTTTCTCTCTTTATAATCCGTTCTCCCCAATTCTTTTTGGACAGAACCCTATCTTTCACTCTACATCATATTTCCCAACTCTTTCTTCCATCTTCTTCATATTCCAAATCTTACCTGCATAATCTCCACGATAACATAAACAAAAATATTCTACGGTCGAAAATCGGTTGATAACCGCTAGAAGATTAAAATATATCAAGTTTAAAGCAAGTAAGTATTTCGAATTTTCTTATAATTCAATGTTAATTTCAAATTGTTCTTACCAGTAGATTGTTTAAATTGTGTTATACTTAAATTGTTCTTACCATAATCTCAAATTCGTGTTTTTTAGAGTTTAAAATTAGGGATTGAACTAGCTTTTAGGTTATGAAATTAGAGGTTTACTTGATATACGAAATTAGGGGTTTTTTTTTCTTTCCAGATTGAGATTTTTTTAGGGCTCCAACATTATGAGTTTTTTATGGATTCAAAATTGGCAGTTTTTTAAGACGTCAAAATTAGGGTTTTTAGGGCTTCAAAATTGGGAGTTTTTAGTTTATTCAAGATGGGCGATTTTTTAGGGCGTCAAAATTAGAGTTTTTTATGGTTCTCGAAATTAGAGTTTATTAGCGAATATTGTTTTAAAGTCGAAAAATAGTGATTGTAGACTCAAATCGAAGAGAACGGAAATACAAATTGAACAAAACAAAAATGAGATCAATCGGAGATCAGATGAGTGAGATATGAATTGGGCGAAAATTTTAGATAAAAACTTAATAGCATGAAAATCGATAAAACTTTTTTAAAAAAATAGTCACCCGGAAGTGACATGTGGCGTGTCATTTCTCTATAAATTCTGAAACAAATCCCTCACGAAAGACACTGTGTGTTCCTAAGTTGTAACACTATGTGTGTTTAATGTGAATACGAAACGTAATTGTCGCTAAATGTGAAAACTTAATTATACAGTTTTTCACGAATTAATAAAAAATAGCTAGAGCTAGATTTTGCCTAAGTACAAAAATGAGACCCTAGATTTTTTTAGAGATATATATAAGGGAAAAATTTCAGATTTTTCCAAAGACTGGAAAGGAGTTAACTGATACGCGGAACCTTGTAACTTTGTAGTGTAATTTAAAATATCAAGTTAGCGCGATTTCGCTCGAAACTTTTATGAGAACCCTAGGATGTTGGGAAGTTCCATTTTCCAGGAATTCGGGCCATTCCGAAGTCGATAGCTATTTTTTTGGCCGAACAGGCTTTTAAGCGATCGATCCGGACACCGGTTCGGGATTTTTGGGCAAAACTTTTGTAAAATACTTTTTAGATCAAGAATGAATTCAGGAAGCTTAAAATAGCATTTTAAAGCACTTTTGAGATTTTTTGATGCCAGGGGGCATCTTGGTAATTTGCCACCCAGAGAGGGGTATTTTGATAATTTTATCGATAAACTGTTTCAATGGACTTCTTAGTCCAAAAATTATTGTAAAACACCTAAAAGGTTGTTTTGAAGATGATTTGGGGCGTTAGGGTGATAATGAACCCCCGGGGGTATTTCGGTAATTTGCCGCTCAGCGAGGGTATTTTGGTAATTTTTCCTATAAAATTTTTTTGAATGACTTTTAGTTCAGGAAAAGGTGTAAGACACCCGAAAAGTTATTTTAAAGTTGTTCTGAGATGTTTGTTGGGGCGATGGCTGCTAGGGGGTATTTTGCATAAGTTGGGGGTGTTTTGGTAACTTTCCCCCTTAAAATTTTCTGAGAAAATATTTGGTATATAATTGATATAATACATTTAAAAAGTGGTTTTAAAGCGGTTTTGTGGTGTTGTTGGTGTTACGGCCATCGGGGGGTATATTGGTAAATTGCCACGTTGGCACTAAATTTTAGGGAACTAGCGTTATTAAGCGTTCGGAGTGGTGGGAAGTGAGGAATGGTTTTAATACATTGAAATAATGAGATAATGACTATTGTTAATGCGTTGGTAAAGCTAGGTTAAAGATCCAGTTATAGTTTTGGAATGTAAATATTATGGATGCTAAGTTGGTTTACGATTATATTTTGTTCTTAGATATATGGATTTAAACCTCGGACCTCATGATATATCAATCCTATATGATGACGATGACCACGTCGTGAGGCACGTATTTGACGGTGTCGATAGGGGTGTTTTGCAAACAATTCAAAGCACAAGTCACCTCGAAGAGTGGGTACTAAACGAGGAACATATACAAATATTACACCGTCAAAATTTCTCTATGTTCACCGATCTTCATCATTGGTCTCGGCACGACGATTGTCTTATATCCACTCTAGTTGAACGATGGAGGAGCGAGACGAACTCATTTCACTTCCGGTTTGGTGAAATGACTATTACATTAGAGGACGTCGGATTTATACTTGGAATCACATGTCACGGCAGACCCATTACTTTGAGCAAAACGTCTGCATCCATAGCGAAGATGGCTAGGCAGTATTTTCCGGAAATTCCGAGGGAAGATCTTACAACAAACGGCATAAAACTTAAATGGCTGAGAGAGCAATATGGCGAGCTACCGAATGAATACACTCCTCACAATTTGGTGACGTATACGAAAGCATTCCTTCTGTATATTATTGGAGCCATATTACTTCCGACGCATTCGAAAAACACGGTGCATCCGAAGTATATGGTGTTCTTGGAGGATCTTGAGGAGGTATACTCGTATTCGTGGGGTTCAGCTGTCCTCGCGCACCTATATCGAGCACTGCACAGAGCTACGAGAAAGGGTGCCAAGTCCATTGCCGCCTGCATCACTCTATTACAGGTTTGAGTATTTATATTCTTGGTTGACGTGTCAATATATTCGTGATTAATTACTAATTCCATATAATGTTTGCATTCACAGGTTTGGTCTTATGAGAAGCTACCCACAGGTCGTCCACAGCGGCTAGATGATTCCGATGAGACGTGGCCTAGGGTGTGGGCTTGGGGGCCTACTACCAACCGGAGGAGACGGGTAGACCCTCACCACCATCTACAGTTCTATCGGGGGGAACTAGATATACTGGATGCATCCCAGGTGACGTGGCAGCCATATGGCAAGGTGATGCATCGGTTGGATGAGTGGTGTTGGCAACTTCCAGTATCGTACGTGCTGGCAGGTTTGGTTCGGGTGCCGCTTATTCACTTCGAAGTTTGTGAGTTTCAGATGCCCGATCGAACTATGAGGCAAGCTGGCTGTCGGCAAGCTGGCTGTCTACAAGCGATACCAAAACCCGCTGTAGACATGCAACCATACAGGAGTGGTCGAGGGCAAAACTTCGAGGTGCCTGATGCCTTGAATTTGTTGAGCGACGAGGTGCAACAGTGGAATACTTGGTAAGAAACGTATGATAGCCTTGTATCGTTGAAGGACGACGACATCAGTATCGAGGAGTACCTTCAATGGTTTCTCAAGGTGACCCGCACGAGGGTGAATCGCCCTTCCCAGGCAAAAAAGACATCGTATGCGCCACATGAGGTCTATGACCAGTTCTGGGCATTGAACATTGTAAGTCATGCTAGTGTTGTTTCAATTTTTATTTGCGCACCTTATTGACCATGCCTGAAACAATGACGATGATTTTTCTATGCATGTTTTTTAGGTTAACAAGGGCACTGAGGTGTTTAAGCAGCTGGATCGGTTTGACTGGTTTGTCGCGTAGGCTCCTGACCATCTCAGAGGTCCATTGAGAGGTACAAGACTAAATTTCACAACTTTAGTGTTGCGTACTGGGGTTACCAAGGGGAGCCGTCTAGTCGCTTGCCTCCTGACGCGTACGACTCTCAACCCCAGAGTCAGGTGTGGGAGCCGTCTAGTCGCTTGCCTCCTGATGCGTACGACTCTCAACCCCAGAGTCAGGTGTGGGAGCCGTCTAGTCGCTTGCCTACTGACGCGTACGACTCTCAGCGCCAGAGTCAGGTGACCCAAGTAGGATTCCAGGCGTCGCGCCCAAGCATCCGGTCGGATAAAAGACAACCGACGAAGCCATTGAGTCCGGCCAAACGGGATTGGATCGACCGGCACTACTTTGGGCATGAG
Organism: Escallonia rubra; assembly: GCA_033065855.1. NCBI lineage: Eukaryota > Viridiplantae > Streptophyta > Magnoliopsida > Escalloniales > Escalloniaceae > Escallonia > Escallonia rubra. The sequence goes on along the minus strand of JAVXUO010002523.1, from coordinate 568,255 downwards.
CCCGTCGATTCAATAGACTTTCCTATTTCGGGATTCGTAGGTCATTCTGATATAAGACTGTTGGCGCCGGACACAGATATTTCGAACTGGGTCATGGACGCTTATATAGATCTGCTTCGTGTTAGAGAGCTAAATTATAACCCTCCCAAACTTTGAAGCTCAACATGTATCCCTCTCATCTTGTCCCCCTCATGGTGAATAGAACGAAGGAGTTCACAGCATGGAGGAGGATGCGAGGGACAAACAAGGGTGAATGTCGACCGTCTGCAACCGTGCTTGCCTACTTGAACGCGAACTATCAATGTCACGCATCTGAGGCGAACCTAATCATGATACCTTGTCATCATGCAAGCCACTTCTTCCTATTATTTCTCCATCCAGCGAACAAAGCGGTCCACATATACGATAGCCTAAGGGAAGACGGACCTGGTCGGCAGTTGGCGGAGATGTACTCCACGTACATAAATGTGGTGGTTAGTTTATATTTCTTGACCTTTGCTCATAGTCTATTCTTCTTGTTACGTAGGCTTGATAAACTTTTTTATTGTTGGATGCAGACTACTTTCATTGCACTAGCGTGCCGACATTTTAAGGGGGAAGCCATCACGAGCAAAACAATGATAGAGCCTTGGACGGTTATGATGATACAAAACCGACCAAAGCAATATAACAGTCATGATTGCGGGATTTACGTCATCAAGTACATGGACTACATAGCTCGCTCGGATGTGCTCGAATATACGTCGTGGTCTCGAAGGGATGCCTTGACGTTTAGATATAGGATAGCCTGGGAGCTGAAAAATGGTGTAGCTAGACGCCTTCCTTACCATTCCCCTGAGATGTAGTAGACGTTCATATGGATTATTATTACTATTGTTGGATTTTGGATATTAAGGTTTCAAATTGAATTAGCCTTATTGTTTGATTTTGGACAATGGGCTAACTAGAGTGCCTAAGGTGCAATGAGCAAAAAAAACGTGAAAAAATAGCATGCCTAAAGTGTGCGCGAATAGGCGCGTCGTAGGAAAACCCAAAACAAAATTTGTCTCGATTTTTGCCGAAATTCATAGAAATGGGCTAACTAGCGTGCCTAAGGTGCAATGAGCAAAAAAAAAGTGACAAAAAAAATTACAACATTTTTCGCAAGCTAAGAATTGGGCGCTAAAGTGTGCTCGAATAGGCAAATCGTAGGAAAACCCAAAAAAACTTTTGTCTCAATTTTCACAAAAATTCATAGAATTGAGCTACCTAGCGTGCCTAAGGTGCAATAAGCGAAAAAAGTGACAAATTAAAGATTCCACAAACCTAATCACAAATTAAATATTCCACAAATTTAAACATTATAAAAGTTCAATTTAAACAACTGAAACATTAACCCTAACATTCTTCCTCATCATCATCCTCCTCGACGATACTGTCAGGTTCAATACCTAGAACTTTATAATGTTTTCTCTTGTCATGATCAGTCATTTTATTACATAACGCACACTTCCGCAATTTTTTTGACCCGTTGATTCTTCAATCGGACTCTTCGTACGTAGTGCTCGTTTTCGCCCTTTTGTTTGAGACAGAATTGGATAAAAAATATCGTCCTCCTCACCTTGCAGGCTAGTGCTGTCAATGATTGGCTGTGAAGCTCGATTGAATCTACCGGCTGGAGTCGCCCGAGATGTCGGAGTGTCCCGTCTTTTTGGTAATGCCATCCTAAACTGTGCAAGTTTAGCCTTATCCCGAGCGGCTGCTTCAACTTGATACATGTACCCATCAAATGTTGACGCTGCATCCAATGATAAACCGTGCATGATGTTACAAAGGTGATTATATCGCAACGTCTCAGATTGCTCGAAATCAACTGAAACATTGGGCACGTAAGGAATGTGATCGTGTACTCTATTGGCTTCCTTCGTCCACCGATCCAAGATATACTCTGGAGGGATTTCACGAGCATTCTTGGTGCTAAAATACCTCAAAGCGTTTCAACAAAGTATACATTTATGCTCAAACAGTTGACAGTTGCAATTAACAAACCTAGTCTCCATACACACTGCTACGGTAAAATGTCTTATGTTCTTCAGAGCCGACGAAGAGCACGGATTGGCAAAATTCGTCACATTTGTCAAAGCATAAACCTTGAGATATCTGTTGCATAGCTCGTGCAACTTTGTCATGCTATTTTTATTCGACTTTAGTAGTTCATCCTGAAACTGTCTAAACATTTCCTTGGTATAGACTTGAGCCGCATGAGCCTCCAAAGGTGAAAAAACTACTATGGCTCTTTCTCTGTAAACTATAGCCGCGTCGGCTTCTCTCTCAAGGAAAAATTTCTTGTAAAGGGCTTTCTGCATCTCTAGTACGAACTATGTTAAACTTGAAGAAGAGCGTATGTACCCATCAAAGAATGCATTCATACCTTCGCTTCTCGAGGTCGTAGTCATTTCGGCTGCAAAAAACTTTTTGGTGTAGGCACCGATCCACTGTGTCCTGATCTCATACAATGCTTGCAACCATTCATGACTGTGCAAATAGTAGTCATCCATTAACTTGGCCCACCTCTCCTCGAACACGTCTACCTTCAACGATTTCTTCACACATGTATTAAAGTCACTCTTGAATGTCGAATGGTTTGCATATACATTGTGAAGCCGTTCGGGATATTTGCTGCTTATGTGCCATGTGCACAGGCCATGGTGAGTATCTGGAAGGACCTTAGCGATTGCATTTTCCATTGCCAGATCTTGGTCGGTGATGATGGTCTTTGGAGGAATATGATACATTGCTTCAAGCCACGTTTCAAATAACCACGTAAATGACTCCTCCGTCTCATCCCTAAGCAGGGCAAAGCCAAACAAGATTGACTGATAGTGGTGGTTCACCCCGGTGAACGGCGCAAAAGGCATAGAGTACTTATTTGTGCGGTATGTGGTGTCAAATGTCACAATATCGCCAAAATTTTGGTAAGCAGCTCTAGAACAGGAATCCGCCCAAAATATAGTAGTAATGCGGTTCTCGTCATCCAGTTGGAGACTATAGAAAAATCCAAAATTCTCACTCTGAAGGCGCCTAAAGATATTAAGTGTAGCTTGAGAATCACCCTTACAGGAAGACGCTCTCCTCTGAGCACGAAGTTCATTTCGCAGGTCTACTTCGTTGAAGCTCAACTTGTCAACCCCCCAGCCTGGCTTGAAAAAACCCCAATCAGTCTAGAAGGTGAAATTTTAGGCTCGGCCATTGTAAATATCAGTTGTCTGTGGGCCACGCTTATTTGTCGGTGCTGATGAATTTGACCAAACTTACTAGGGGTCATCAACTGATGATTATGGCTCAACTCCACTCCCATCACAACCCAATGATTTTCATTTTTTCGGTGTACTGCATACACATGGGCCTTGCAGCCGGTACCCGGAAATGTGTCCCTTTTTCTTTGTCTTGTTGGCCCTTCGTCACTGATTCGAACAACTGGGGGTACATGCAGGGCTCCTCTATGACACTCAAATAGTCGGGAACAAATTTGGTCTGTATTCGCCCGTTTTCTGGTCGTCTTAATTCTAACACCGAAACCTATCATTTTCGAATATACTCTATGGTATGCTTCAACTTCGTCCAGTGATTGAAAAACTTGACCTTTGTAAGGTGGATCAGAATCTTTACAAAAATTATTTTCTCCAGTTGCATCCATATTTATACTGAAATCTAAAAAAAAAATATTATATCATTCTCAACAAGTCATAGAATTAAATAATTTTTTTTCGGCAGAAACAAAAATAAAATGGAATAAAATGAAATCGAAAGAAAAAGGCAAAACTTACAACCGCTAAAAAGGGTAAGTGGGGGCAACTGGGTTTTTAATAGCATTTGTGGGGTAGTTGTGGGGGTAGCTGGGGGTTTATTTACGGTAGGTGGGGCAATAATTTTTATCGGGTTCATGTCCCTGTGTCACACGAAACAACTGGAAAAAAAATTAATTTGTCTCTGATTCCGCTACACTTAGTAGCGGTTGGATAGTGAGTGGTGGGCCATCGTGATATGCTGTCCTTATGCGGAAAGCAATAAAAAAAATTAACAAAATCATCACCAACCGCTACTTATGCAAAACACCTCCTGGCAGTCATCGCCCCAACAAACATCTCAGAACAACTTTAAAATAACTTTCCGGGTGTCTTACAATGTTAAATTACCAAAATACCCTCGCTGAGTGACAAATTACCAAAATGCCCCCGGAGGGTCATTATCACCCTAACGCCCCGCAATCAGCTTCAAAATAACATTTCAGGTGTTTTACTTACATTTCTGGACTAAAAAGTGTTTTGAAAAACTTTACCGTAAAAATTACCAAAATACCCCTCTCGGGGTGGCAAATTACCAAAATGCCCCTGGCTTTAGAAAATCTCAAAATCTCAAAAGTGCTTTAAAATTTTATTTTAAGCTTCCTGAATTCATTCTTGATCTAAAAAGTATTTTACAAAAGTTTCGGCCAAAAATTCCGAACTGGTGTCCGGATCGATCGCTTAAAAGCCCATTCCAAAAAAATAGGTAACGACTTCTGAATGGCCCGGATTCTTGAGAAATGGAACGTCTCAATATCCTAGGGTTCTCATAAAAGTTTTGCACGAAATCGCGCTAGCTTGATATTTTAAATTACATTGCAAAGTTACAAGGTTCTGCGTATCAGTTAACCCCTTTCCAGTCTTTAGAAACATCTGAAAATTTTCCCTGATATAGATATTTTAAAAACGACTAGGGTCTCTTTTTTGCACTTTGGTAAAATCTAGCTCTAGATATTGTTTATAAATTCGTAAAAAACTGTCTAATTAAGTTTTCACATTTAGCGACAATTACGTTTCGTATTCATATTAAACACACATAGTGTTACACCTTAGGAACACACAATGTCTTCTTCCTTCAACCAATCCCTCAATCGGTCTTTGACTTATTTAAAAAAATATATATACAATCCTTACGAACAGTCGAGTCGAGTTGAGTTGTCAGTTTTTTTTTTTTTTTTAAGATCAGTGGCCGCTTTTTCTCTAAAGAAAAGGACAGTTGTCATTTTTTATCTTAAATTTATAAGTTGTCCTTCGTGAGAGATTGGTTTCAGAATTTATAGAGAAAGGACACGTCACGTGTCACTTTCGGGCCATTATTTATATTAAAAAGTTTTCTCGATCTTCGTGCTATTAGCGTCCATAATATTTACATTCCCAAACTAAATGAGAACACGTAATCATAAAATCCTAATTTCGAAGCCTGAATAAACCGCCAATTTCGAAGCCCTAATAAAATCTAATTTTGAAAATAATTAAAAATCCTAATTTTGACACCCTAAAAAATCGTATTTTGGAATCTATAAATATAATACCTCGATTTGTAAAAACCTAATTTTGACGCCCTAAAAAATCGCTCATCCGATCTCCGATTGATCTGATTTTTGTTTCGTTCAATTTTTATTTTCGTTATCTTCGATTTGAGTCTACAATGACTATTTTTTGACTTCGAATGAATATTCACTAATAAACGCTAGTTCAATCCCTAATTTCAAACTCTCAAAAAACACGAATTTTAGACTATGGTAAGAACAATTTAAGCATAACACAATTTAAATAATCCATTTGTAAGAACAAGTATGGTAAGAAAAATTTGAAATTAACATTGAATTATAAGAAAATTCAAAATACTTACTTGATATATTTAAAGAAAAATCCATCGATCTTCTAGCGGTTATCCACCGATCTTCTAGCGTAAACGTTTTTTGTTTGTATTGTCGTGGAGATTATGTAAGTGAGATATGGAGTATGAAGAGAGTTGGTAAAGATGATGGAGAGTGAAATAAAGGGCTCTGTCGAGAAAGAGTCGGGGCGAGCGGATTATAAAGAGAGAAAAGTCAGGGAGAGAGAATAAAGAAGACAGACAAAAATAGATCCATGAGCGAGCAGTGAGATGTGTAGTCAAAGGCTGTCAAATAAAAAAAATTGTAGAAGACTGTCCGGCAGAGCTTTGAGTTGCATTGACCACGCATTTATGGAAGAAGGACATCACGCGGGGGGGGGCAGGAAAAAGGACAAGGGGGGAAGGAAAAAGGAAAGGACGAAGCTTTGAGTTGCATTGACCACCAAGGACAATGGGGGAAGGAAAAAGGAAAGGGGGGGGGGGGGGGGAAGGAAAAAGGACAAGGGGGGAAGGAAAAAGGAAAGGACATGATGAATGATACCAACCGCAACACTTTGTTGCGGTTGGGGGGTGTGCAACGAAACAAAAAAATGAATAAAGGAAATTACGGGGGAAGGAAAAAGGACATCCGAGGGGCGGGGGGGGGGGGGGGACAAAAAAACGTGATTAGCAACCGCAACACTTTGTTGCGGTTGGGTGGATATTATCCACCAGTGGTATATATATATATATATATATATATATATATATATATATATATATATATATATATATATATATATATGGGAGCTGATCCGTTGAGAGCGCGGGCAAATTTGATTAAGTTGCTAGCGAGATCTGGCCGTCCATCCCGGAAGATAGATGGCTCATGTCTTTTTTTTTTGCGTTTTTTTACGTACGTCCGCTACATTATGTAGCGGAAATTTTTTTGACAAAAATACCCTCCAGCTCTATCCGCTACATTATGTAGCGGACAGAGGCATTACATTTTTTCTGACTCTTTCTCTCTCCTTTGTCTGATTAATTTTCTGACATGTTTGACGTTCGCTACATCCGCTACATTATGTAGCGGACAGAGGCAGTACATTTTTTCTGACTCTTTCTCTCTCTTTTGTCTGATTAATTTTCTGACATGTTTGACGTCCGCTACATAATATAGCGGACGAATTTTTGACAAAAATATCATTCATCTCCATCCGCTACATTATGTAGCGGACGAGCATCGACACTATTTTTTTTTCTCTTTTCTGTCATTTCTCTGTCCTTTCTCTTGTTATCCTTCTAACATCTCTCTCTCGTTTCTCTCACTGTCCTCTCTCTCTCATTATCCTTCTGAGTGATTGTGGAGAGGAGGAGGCGTGACTATTGCTGTGAACCCATGAAGATATGGAGTATGAAGAAGTGAAAATGGTGGCCATGCCCATGGAAAGGGAAGTGAAAATGAACAAATTGAAAGTAGCATGAGTTAAGCTTCTGAAATTTCTTCATTAAAACTACCACTTGGGTTTTCACCCATTTGCTTAGGTAGCTGAAATTCATACCCACAAGAGGAAGGAGGCAACTCTGTTGGCTTTGGCCCCAGTGCAGTGGAAAGGACCAAGAGAAATAGAAAGAAGGGAAAAAAAATAGGAAGAAGAGAGAGGGGGAAACTCGGTAGAAGAAACATGGAAGAGAGAAATTGGAGGAAGCTTAGGGATTTCCTCAAGGTAATCTTTTCCTTTGAATTTCAGTATGTGAAAATGGGGTGTGTGTTGAAAAAGGAAACCTTAGTCGTGCGTGCGTGTGCTTCTGGACAGTGGATGTGAGTCTACTGTAGCTGTGCGTGCGTAGGAGGATGAAGGAGGTGGGAAGAGTATCTAGGGGGGCTGCCAAAAAGGGGTGGCAGTGTGTGAGGCGCCTTGTGTGCGCATGAAAAGGGTGAGGGGAAGGCGGCGGCGGCGGCGGCGGCAGCAGCAGCAGGGGTGGTGCTGATGCTGTGTTATTGCGTCTGGTGTGTGTGTTTATACTATGGAAATTCGGTGGGTGAGCTTGTTCCAAACAGGATGACGTGAGAGAGAGAGAGATGCAAATACAACCTCCATACTAAAAATGCTGAGCTTGTTCCAAACAGGATGGGAGAGGAGGATGAGAGAGAACAAAAAAGATCTGAGAAAAAAGAAGAGAGAGAAAGAGAGAAAGGACAAGAGAAGTGAGAAATTGACGTGAGAGAGAGATGTGCCAGAAAATTAAAAAGAAAGGAGAGAGAATGAGAGAAAAATGTAGTGTCTACTTGTCTGCTACATTATGTAGCGGACATAACGGACTGTCATTAATGACCAAAAGGAAAAAAATGTCTGAAAACTTGTCCGCTACATTATGTAGCGGACGGACTCGGAAGGTATTATTGTAAAAAAAAAAGCAAAAAATTGTCCGCTACATAATGTAGCAGATGTACTTAAAAAACGCAAAAAAAAAAAAGATCTGGGCCGTCCATCTTTCGGGATGGACGGCCAGATCGCGCTAGGAACTTAATCAATTTTGCCCGCGCTCTCAACGGATCAGCTCCTTATATATATATATATATATATAAAAGCATATATGGGCTTAAATGGCTAATCTTTTCTTTCCTTAAAGTACCCTTTTCTAATTGATATTTCCATAAAAGATTAAGGGTGAGTAAGGGTGTTTTTGACTTATAACATTTCTTTCCCATTAAATATCCTTTCTAAATTAGAGTTTTGTTTAAAAATGAGGGTGTTTTGGACTTCTCATAAGATAACATCATCTTTCCTTAAAATACAACTATTGGAATATATGTTTTAGTTAGAGTTAATGATTGTTTTGACTTTTGATTAAAAACTTTTCTTTTCATTAAATACCTATTTTTAATAAGTGTTTTAAAAAATAAGGGGTTTTTTTTACTTTTCATATAATATCAAGTCTCTTTCGTTAAATTATTGTTTATTGGACTATATGCATTTATTAGAGTAAAGGGATGTTTTGACTTAAAATACAATAGATTCACGAAATCTTCTCCGTCATATTCGATTAAAGAAAACAACTTGTAGAGAACATATTTTCTAAAGCCTTTTTCAAAAATTATAATATACCTAAGCTAAATTCAATATTTTGTCAGAAATTCAATCCTTTTTAATTTTGCATTTCATATGTCTATGTTGATGTGTATGCTACATATTTAAATTATTCTGTATGTATATAGATTTCAATACAAACATTTTAGTACATTGAAACTGTCGTAAACCTGAAGTTTGATTCTAGATTTTTAATACAAACGTATTGATATAAGGAAGGTATCATAAAACTAGAGTTTTTTTTAGGATTTTCTAAATGCATATGCACTCTTGAATGGGGTTAAATGACTAAAAAAAATTTCTTTCTTAAGATGCCCTTTTTAAACTAAAATCTTCACTTGAAACTTTTTTTTCCCCATCAAATACTCATTTTGAATTAAATTGTTGTTAAAGAAATAATAGTGTATTTGGCTTCTCTTAGGACATCCAACATCTTTCCTTAGATTATCCTTATAGAAATATATGTTTTAGTTAGAGTTAAGGGTTCTTTTGTCTTTTAGAAAAGAAAAAAAACTTATAAAAACGTATAAAACCATCCTTGAGCTCCTGCGTGCTTTTTGATTACCGAAAAAATTTCTATCAAAACATATTGCTTCTATTCACGTTAAAGCTAAACTACCTCAAGCTACTACATCTTCTCCATCAATTTCGATTAATGAAAACAACTTGCAGATAACAATATTTTATATAGCCTTCAAAAATATAAAACATAATCTACTTAAATTAGATTGAATATTTTATCAGAAACTTAATCTTTTTTAAATTTTGTATTTCAGATTTGTGTGTTGATATGTATGCTACAAATTTTAATTATTGTGCATGTATATATATTTCAATGTAAATATTTTCGTACATTGAAACTATCATAAAACTAAAATTTAATTCTAGATTTCAATTAGAAACATATTGGTGTAAGAAAACTATAGTAAAGCTAGAGTTTCTTTAGAAAATTTTAAATACATAAGAATTGATATTATCTTACAATTTTGCTCCTAATTATAATTTGAGTTCGTGGCAAGTACATAATGCTATATTCGTATTAGAGTTATTGGAATACCCTTATTTCATGACAACATATTCTTTATATGGTTATTATCTTTCTATGATGCATCGTATCCCGAGGTATCATATATAGTTACAAGATAACATGTTTCATATGGCTATTGTCTTCACATATTTCACTCTTATAAAGTGATAGGATTAGATGAAACCCAATTAATAAAGACTCCAATTTATTCTGGCTCAAATGATTAATAACTTTTTTTAACTTGAAAAATCTCAAGTTTTTATATGCAAGGGGTTAAACAACTAAATATTCTTTTTAAGTTAAAAAGTTCTGTAAATTTTTAGAAGGTGAGGCTAAATTACTACTGTTTTGGCTAACTTTAAACATTTTGACACTACAGAGGTTCATTAATGCATATTTTAGTGACATAAGACTATTAATATAATCGAAACGGGTAAGGATCTCGCCCCAGCGTACAAAATAATCTCAAGATTAAAATGGCTACAGATTTTTCCATTAAAAATAGCCTTTTAGAAATAAAAGGGTTACTAAACTTAAGTGTATTTTTACTTTTAAGAAGGGAGACTAAACTCCAATATTTTTGGTTAATCATAAACAATTTGATGCTAAAAGAGGTTAAAAGTTCACTAATGCATCTTTAAGTGACAAACTTGTGGGAGTGGATCTAGCCCAATCGTATAAATATGATACTAAGTCTTTGTTCACCTTTAAAGAAAACCTTATCAAAACATAACCTTAAAAATTATCAACATCAAAATCGATAAAATGAGCACCTTAATTGTCCCTAAGGTGCACTAGCTATTGTCGACGGGCATTTTGATCTTTATATCTTTTCAGTATTTTCGTTCGGTCAACGTAATAAGTGTTATTTGTTCCAACTAATAGGCATAGTTATTATTTTACCCTAACCTCAAGGTCATGGATGTAATTAACCCTATAATTTTCTTAACTCTCAAAACCTTATGCCATAGGTAATATGTTTTTTTTTTTTTTGATGATACAGGTCTATATTTAATGAATGATCTGGGTTACAAATTATTCTTGATGAATTTTTGTTGAATTTGTATCTATATTAAAATTGTAATGCGTATATATAAATATAGGGTGAAAACGTAGGTTTGTGAACATTATTGAAGTTACTTAGTTCATTATCACTATCTAATATCAACTTCGCACATACATTTTGTAGTATGAATTTCAAAAGGACACACACAGACACATATGTATATATACTTTTTAGATGAGTAGGTAAAGTCTGTATTAAAAATAAAAATCTTAAGGAAAATATGTGCTAAATTACATCTACAACTAAATTAATAGCCTTATTTTACTACTACGTTGAACAAGGTCATGTTAGATAAATATAAAAGAAAACTTTAGAGTACACTACCAAGAGAAACTTAGAATATACTATAGATTTTTTAATTGAAAAGAAGAAAAAAGAAAGTATAATTGAGATTAAGCGCCATTTTAGACAAATTGTACTCGAACGTTGGAACTTAAAGATAGAAAAAGTTGAAAAAGACTTGATTTATACTTTAATCCTAAAATAAGAGATACGTGAAACTTATTCTCCGTTCATCCCAAATTATTTGATCAAATTTGACGCACGTTTATTTAAGATAGAAGTATTATTTTATGAGTTTCTTATTCTATCCTAAGAAAGAGAGGGGCAGGACGAAATAGATTCAATAGAGAAAAATGGGTTAGTAAATGACTAAATGTGGAAAGAGAAGTAGAATAAAAAAAATGTCTACAAAGGGTAAACATGTAAAAACAGTTAAAAAATCTTTTTTAATTTGAAAACTGATCAATTTTTTTAGGACAGTCCAAAAAAAAAAAAACCAAATTTTTTTTTATAGATTGAGGGAGCTATAGAATATATCATTCCCAAAAGCAAATAAACTGCAGTGGATATTTTGACCCCCAACAATCATCGCTACAAGAAATGGCCATAACTGAGTAGAAAGGAAAATGATAGGTAATGAATGATACTGAAAATCATAAGTAATGATATTTTGAACTTTAGTAGTGATGCTTGCAGGAAAAAGTGTCAAAACTCTAAAAGTGAATGATAGAAAAACTTTGAAAAAATTATTGAAAATAAGGGCTACTAAATTTGTTACATAAGCAGTTCAGTTTCTATATGTGTCGTGATAGATCTCTTGAGCTTGATTGATTCTTGATTTTAAAGATGCAAGATTTAAGCTCCTAACCCATTTCATCTTACAAACGTTGTTATACATTTATTAATAATAACTTTTTCATGTTAGACACTTTATTTTCGACATTCCTTTTCAGGTTGATTATTGAACTTTCGTAATACAACTTAATTATAATTCAAACTTCTTCTCAATTTTACTTGCTAGACATATATATGTCATCAAAACATAATACATAACAATAGACAACTCCAATATAAAAAATTGATATTTCTAAAAAAATTCTTCACTTTTCTCACTATACAATCAAACTTGTAGTGTTTTGTGAGAGTTAGATACTTGTGGGAGATGTTTGAGACTAATTGCAATGTCAGTGTACCTTGGATAATAAGATATAATATGGAACAGTCAGAATTCTATTCAACAGCAATTTGATGTGACGAAAAAAATAAGTATGATAAATAGTGAAAAATATTTGAAATAATTGACGTGAAAATTCGGGTTTGTAAGTAAGACTATGTTTTAGATAATGAAGTTTTTATACTCAATTAGTAGTTAACAACTGATTTGTTATTATCGTTTAATTATAATAGTCGTATTGATTAATTTTAATAAATTTTTAACCAAGATTTAGAATATTCTTATTTTAAATCACTATATATCGTGTAAAGCGCGTGGTCCTTACTAGTATATATAAAAGCACGTGATCCTTACTAATATATATAAAAGCACGTATGAGCTTAAATGACTAATCTTTTCTTTCCTTAAATTACCCTTTTCTAATTTATTTTTTCATAAAAGGTTAAGGGTGAGTAAATGGTGTTTTTGACTTATAATATTTTTTTCTCATTAAATACCCTTTTTAAATTAGAATGTTATCTAAAAATGAGCCCGTTTTTTACTTCTCATAGGATATCAAACCTCTTTCCTTAAAATATCCTTATTGGAATGTATGTTTTAGTTAGAGTTAAGGGTTGCTGAAACCAATAAAATAACCCTAGAGAGGGGGGGGGGGGGGTGAATAGGGTTTTAAGACTACTTTAAAAATTATCAACCAACAAACCTCAATATCAATAACTCAAATAAACAAGCAACCAATCTCAACACAAATGTAAAACGATAAAGTAAAGAGAGAAGGGTTTAGAGATACTTGACAAGGAGAATTAAATGGTTCGGCTTGATATACCCACAAGCCTACGTCCACCCCTTCAAGGAAGTCCCTTGAAAGGCCCTAGAATCCACTAGTATGTTCTTCCTTACGGGTCAAGATCGAACCTCTTACAATCCCTTGATGCTATGCCCACATCAAGAACAAGCTTTGACAAACCCAAAGCTCCAAAGCTTGACAACCCCAAGCTTTGATACAAGAACCTTTCAATGAAGAAATGTGTACAAGATTTCACTCTCAATAAGTAGATGAGTACAAGTTGAAGTACTAGAACAAGAGAGATGAGTGTATGATGACTTATGAAAGTGTATCTCTCTAATGTAAGCTCACAATAAATGTTCTCTTGAAAAGGATGAGAAATTAATGAAAACAAGAGAGATTTGAACAATTGCTTTTGATCTTTGAGAATATGAAAGATAAGATAGCTTTGAATGCAATTGATGAATGAAAACTATGCCTAAGATGAGTATTTATAGAGGTGGGAATAAATATGACTGTTTGGAGTTAGGTAGGGCATTAAATGCACCAAACGGTAAATGCAGTCGACTGCAATGCACCATTACAGTCGACTATAACCCAAAAGTAGCCGTTGGAAATTCAAATTTCCAACTTGCAGTCGACTGTAATCCATTGCAGTCGACTGTAATAGGCTACTGGAAGTATTGCAGTCGACTGCATTCCTGAAAATGCAGTTTCCTTGTTTTTAAAGCATGAAAAACTTTTATGCATGCAAGGGAAACCTATGGGCAAGTTCTAGGTATACAGTCATCATAACGTTCATCTCTCTATGTCTAGTTTACAAAGACGGAAATAAAAGCATGAAAACTTCAATCGACGAATTTCCCTCTTTGATGCGTTCCGTTGAGAGTCTTTGACCGTGTTGCTCGTCTAATAATCCGTTTGCATGAGTATGAGATTTGTTCATATTGCTTCATCAACTCAATGCATGTTTAGACAGCATAATCATCAATGTTAGTTATCATCAAAATCAAATATAATCCTAGGTTAAATAACCGTAGGGTTAACAGTTGCTTTGACTTTTGATTTAATTTTTTTTATTAAATACCTATTTTTAATAAGAGTGTGATTAAAAAATAAGGATATTTTTTACTTCTCATATGATATCAAGCTTCTTTCGTTAAAATATCTTTATTGGAATATATGTTTTTGTTAGAGCAAAGGTTTTTTTGACTTTTAGTTTTTTTTTAAAAAGGAGAGGAAACCTTACAAAAATCCTATAAAATAATCCTTAAACTGCTGCACGCTCTCTAATTATTGAAAAAGTTTCTATCAAACTCTACCGCATCCATTCACGATAAAACTAAACTACCTTAGAGTTAAGGAGAGGAAACCCTATGAAATCCTATAAAATTATCCTTGAACTCCTGCATGCACTCTAATTATTAAAAAAATATCTATTAAACTCTACTGCCTCCTTTCACGTTAAAACTAAACTACCTTAGAGTTATTATATATTTTCCATCATATTTGATTAAAGGAAATTACTTGCAGAGAACATAGTTTTCTGTAGACTTTTACGAGAAATGTAATATACCTAATCTAAATTGAATATTTTGTCAGAAACTCATTGAAAAAATTTCTATCAAACTTTACCGCCTCCATTCACGTTAAAACTAAACTACCTTAGAGTTATTAGATCTTCTCCGTCATATTTGATTAAAGGAAATATAACTTGCAGAGAACATAGTTTTCTATATACTTTTACGAGAAATGTAATATACCTAAACTAAATTGAATATTTTAAAACTCATTGAAAAAATTTCTATCAAACTCTACTGCCTCTATTCACGTTAAAACTAAACTACATTAGAGTTATTAGATCTTCTCCATCATATTCGATCAAAGGAAATTACTTGCAGAGAACACAGTTTTCTATAGACTTTTACGAGAAATGTAATATACATAAACTAAATTGAATATTTTGTCAGAAACTCATTGAAAAATTTTCTATCAAACTTTACCGCCTCCATTCATGTTAAAACTAAACTACTTTAGAATTATTGGATCTTCTCCATCATATTTGATTAAAGGAAATGTCTTGCATAGAACAAAGTTTTCTGTAGACTTTTACTAGAAATGTAATATACCTAAACTAAATTGAATATTAGAAACTCAATCTTTTTTAATTTTGTAAGTATTTCATATTTGTATGCTGATGCGTATGCTACAAATATATTTTGAATTATTCTGCATGTATATAGACCTCAATATAAACATATTTGTACATTGAAAATATCGCAAACATGAAGTCTAATTCTAGATTTGAATATGGACATACTATTATAAGGAAGCTATCGTAAAACTAGAGTTTTTTAAGATTTTTTATATCCATATGTAATCTTGACTGGAGTTAAATGGCTAATCCTATTTTTTTTTCTTCATAAGATGCCCTTTTTAAACTGAAGTCTTCGTACAAAATTAATGTTGACTAGGGGGGTATTCTTTACTTGAAATGTTTTTCCCCATTAAATACCATTTTTAATTAGAGTGTTGTTAAAAAAATAAGGGTGTATTTAGCTTCTTTTAAGATATCAAACATCAAACATCTTTTCTTAGAATACCCATATATGAATCTATGCTTTAGTTAGAGCTAAGGGTTGTTTTGCCTTTTGTAAAAAAAAATTAAAAAAATTCCTATGAAAACTTATAAAATCCCCCTTGAACTCCTGCACGTTCTTTGATTACTGAAAAATTTCTATCAAAACTCATTGCTTCCATTCACATTAAAGCTAAATACCTTAGAGTTACTACATCTTTTCCATCAATTCCGATCAATGAAAACAAACTGTAGAGAACAATGTTTTTTATAGCCTTTAAGAATAAACATAATCTACCGAAACTAAATTGAATATTTTATCAAAAATCCGATCCTTTTTTAATTTTGTTTTACATATTTGTATGTTGATGTATATGCTACAAATCTCAATAATTATGCATGTATATATATTTGAATGCAAATATATTTGTACGTTGAAACTATTATATAACTGAAGTTTAATTTTAGATTTCAATTACGGACATACTGGTGTAAGAAAACTATCGTAAAACTGGACCGTTAGAAATTTTAAATGCATAAGAATCGCTAGATAACACAGCTTTGTTCCTAATTATAACTTGAGTTCGTGGCAAGTACATAATTGTAGATTCGTGTTAGAGTTACTGGAATTCCTTTATTTGCATGACAAGATATCTTTCATATGATTATCATCTTTTTATGTTCAACTGTATCTCGAGGAATCATATATTTACATGATAACATGATTTTCATATTGCTATTGCCTTTGTATATTTCACTCTTATAAGTGATAGGATTAGATGAAACCCAATTAATAAAGAATTTAATTTATTTCAACTCAAATGATTAATAATTTTATTTGAGCTTGAAAACTCTCACGGTTAAATAACTAAATATTTTTTTTTTCTTAAACTTTTTTTTTCAAGTTTAAAAGTTCTCTAAATATCTTGACTTTATAAAAAGTGAGACTAAATTACTATTGTTTGGCTAACTTTAAATATTTTGAAGCTAAAGAAGTTCACTGATGCATCTTTTAGTGACAAAAGAATGAATATAACAAAACTGGATAAGAATATGATCCCAGCGCATACAAAAGTCTCAAGAGATTAAAATGGCTAAACATTTTTTCATTAAAATATCCTTTTTAGAAATAAAAAAGGTTTACAAAAATTTAGTGTATCTTTTACTTTTAAAAAGGTAAGACTAAACCACAATATTTTGGGCTAAATATAAATAATTTGCTGTTAAAGAGGTTAAAATTCAGTAATGCATCTTTAAGTGACAAAAATGTGAGAGTGAATCTAGCCCGATCTTATAAATATGATGCTAAGACTCTATTCACCTTTAAAGAAAATCCTATCAAAACATAACCTTAAAATTATCAACTTCAAAATAACACAGATTTTAAAAGGTGGGCTTTCGAAGGCTGATTGATGGTGATTGCGGTTTGTAGAGGGTCGATTTGAGGCGGTGGTGGGTCGTCTGGAAACGGTGGATGAATTGGACAGGCGATGGGGTGATTGGATGTAGTGGTAGGCTAATCAGTGGTGGTGAGAGGATGTTCTGGTGGTGGTTAATAGCGGCGATTGCCGTGGTGTTGGGTAATAGTTTATCGCAAATAAGAATCTTATATATCTTTTTCCAGATTTTGAACCCCAAATTCAAATTTTCATTTTTGTTCATTTGGTTTGTTGAATCGCGATGGTTTGTTGCAAGTGATTGGAGTGAAAAAGCAGTGATAATTGATTGGGGTGAGAAGGCTAAAGAAATATGAGAAAGCTGAAGAACATGATGATGGTAGAATGTGATTGTGGCTGTGGCTGTGGATGGTTGTAGAGGTGTGTGTGGGTGGGAGCATGTGTGTGTGTGTGTTGAAGCTGAAGAAGTGTAAATGGATGATGGTGGTGATGATGGTGGGGATGTATGGTGAGATGAAGGGACGATGACTCACATCTGAAGAATTACATTCCTAAGTGATGGACATTCTGGTCTTTTCATCTTTCGATATTGTTGTTCGTCAACTAACATAAGTGTTATTGTTCCACCTAATGGACACACGTGTAATTTTACCCTGACCTTATGGTCATGAGTGCAATTAACTCTATTTGATGAACGATCTGGGTTATAAATTATTCTTGATAAACTTTTTTTGACTTTTTGATAAACTTTTGTTGAGTTTTTATTTATATTACACCTGTAATGCGTATGTATAAATATAAGATGAAAAATGTAGGTTTGTGAACATTATTGAAATTAATTAGTTCATTATTATTATCGATATCAATTTCATATATTCGTTTCATAGTATAGATTTCAAAATGACACACACATGTACACATGCATATGGACTTTTTAGATGAGGAGGTTTGGTATTATCATATAAATCAGTGTTAAAAGTAAAAATTCTTATTATACTACTAAGATTAACAAGGTCATGCTAGAAAGAAAAAAAAAGCTTTAGAGTACATTATCAAGAGAAATTTAGAGTACACTATAGATTTTATAACTAAAAAGTAGAAAAAAAAGTAAAATTATGATTTTAGACAAATTGTACTCGAACGTTGGAACTTAAGATTAAAAAGTTGAAAAAAGACTTGCTTTGTATTTTAATCTTAAAATAAGATATACATGAAAATGTTACTCCATTTGTCCCAAATTATTTAATCATATTGACTGCACGCTTATTTAGGATGCACCACAAGAAACTGGGCTTTTAGCGACGGACTTGTCCGTCGCTAAAAGTCCTAAATCCGTCGCTAAAGACTTTTAGCGACGGACAACCCGTCGCTAAAAGTCCGTCACTTATAACCCTGTCGCTAAAAGTTTGGCGACGGAATTTGAAAATCCGTCGGCTAAAAATTGACTTTTAGCGACGGAACAATAAATTCAATTAGCGACGGAAATTCCGTCGCTAAATACATTTTATGTATTTTATTTTAATTTTTTTATTTTCTCAAAATTCATTTTTAAAAGACTTTTAGCGACAGATATTACGTCGCTAAAAGTCCTTCGCTTCTTTAAGCCTTTTTAGTGAGACAACTTCTCTCGCTACAAATCCATCAGGTAACAACCGAATTAGACTTTTAGCAACGAAATTTCGTCACTAAAAGCCTATAAGTAAAAGTTAAAAAAAGCTGTTTCTTAAATTGTTATTAATTTTTAAAAAATTCATGCCTATTTTCATTGACAATAAATTTTAATCAACAATATAGCACTCTTCTTTACCAGATTTCAAACAATACAAATAAAATATAAGTCATACACCAATATCTAACACCCAATAGTCAACTACAAAAATTCGAATAAAATAAATCACATCCTACAAATTCCGAAACAATATTACTTATTTTAACAAAAAAAAAAAAAAAAATAGATACCAATCTCCCAAGACAGAGACACTCAAATCCGATAGCTTCACGTACTTGATCCTCTTCTCCTTCGTGACACTAACAGTGGTCAACGTTTTCTAGTGTAGTCGAGTGCCATCTGCATTAGACTAAAAAGCAATTACTCAACAATGCTTAACATTCCAGGGAAGAAAAAAGAATGAGAAAGTACATAGAAATATAAGTGACAAAGTTATTATAAGATACACGTTTTTAGTAGTATTTTGAACCAATGTGTAAATATAAATATCAAACTTAAAAAAATAAGAAGCTACACCCTAACCGACTCCCATGGGCAATGGGCCCCAGGATATTTCCTCCTAGCTCTGCTTTGACCAGAAGGGCACCATGGCCTAAACTCCAAGAAATTTGATTTGCTAAGTGCAGATTATGAAGTGAACAAAGTAAGGAAAAAAGTTCATATAATTATCGCAACAATTTGAGAAATATATGCCGAATAAAAATAGTATCAACAAAAGATTATCAAATCTTTGCCGGCACATATTTCAATGCCTTGCTCAAAATACAAAACTAACATCCAATTTCAAGAAAAACAATGCATCATGTAGCTATCTCAGAAACTAGAACACACATAACCAAAATAACAATTTTAATGGCCATAATCATATCCCACATCATAAGAAACAAAAAGTATTACGCTAACATAACCCTTGAAGAGAACTCCAGGATAAAACAATTCAATATATTGTAACCAGTAAAATACCCATTAGCGATTGCCTCAACATCACATCCTGAATACACCGGAAAACAACTATATCAAAATAGCAAAATTTTGACGACATTTCTTTTTCTACAGAACAAAAGTCTCTCCAATAAATCACGTAATTAACATGAAATCAGTTACGTACAAATCCTAATTCATCTCATTATTCACAACCTTAAATAAGCATCTACTCCACTCAATTCCATCAAAACATGTCATCAGGTTAATTGAGTTAAGTAAATCGTAAAATTGTCCCAGAAACTCAAACAAAAATCTCAAAAAACTCCCCCTCCATGAAGTTTTGCTTCAAGTTACATCAAAAATCAAAAAAATTAACCAAAAATAACAATTGATCTACCAGAACACCATAACAATGACACAAGTCTAAACTTAAAGTCAAGATCCATAACATTTCTACACTATACCATCACAGATCTACACAAAAAGGCACAATACAAACAGATCCAAAAAAATTGAAACATTTCTCATTTTTAGAGACTCGTAGATGGTTCATTTGATGTGGGAAGCATATGTTCCCTTACCATGAACATGAAGAAAGAGCACATCAGTTACCACAACATTTCCAATTTAGATGCAATCACAAAAAGTTGAAGATGTGCTTTCACAAAAGCCCTGAAATAAAGTCATGCTGTCCCTTTTCGGGTTGCTGTGGTGATTAAGTTCGAACAATTTCTACAGTAAACAACATGTTTCCTCAAAAGCTAAGGTAGATAAATTTTCCAAGCACAGTAGGTTGTCATGTTTCAAAACCTCAGATGCCAATATTACATTTCTTCAAGACTGAATACCACAACAATGTTAAGCAGAGTCGGCAGAATTAACTATTACAACATAAAGCAAAAACAATTACAAATATAAACATCAAATTGCTCACTAAATTCGTTACATCTTCGAGTCAAGCAACGTATCCAAACAGTCAGATCCAAAATATATAGCAATCGAATGAATTAAGAAAACGTTTGGTCAAGATGAAAACTGAAACCCTAACGTTAGTCCTAAACCTAGAGGCTCATGCTATTCAAAACCCTAATCTGAAAAATTGTTTTGCGGAAAACGTACCTAATTTTTAGTACTCGCATAGAGATATCGGAAATTGCGACGAAAGTTGTTGTTGACAACAGCGTGAGAAGAGATAACGCTAGGAAGATAAGTGCTACAAAGATTTTGAAATACCTTCTAGTAGATGGTAGATCCGTTGGAGCGGCAGCGGCACAGTGAGTGCCTCGATTGGGCGACAGTGGTGTGGTGATTTTGTCTGTTGGGTGGCAGCAGTAGCGGAGATGGGTGGCATGAGAGGCGGCCAGGGAAGAGGAACGACAGCAGACGGGGTGCCGGCCGACAATCTACTGTGTGAGAGAGAGGTGGACAGGGGGGGGAGGAGAGGAGAGGAGAGGAGAAGAGAAAGAAAGGAGCGGTGGGGTACTGAAAGAAAAATTAGGGTTCATTTTATTTATAGTCATCATTTCCAGAATAAGAAAAATTCAAAAAAAATGGAGAAAATACAAAAAAAATACTTTTAGCGACGGAAAATCCGTCGGTATTTCCCTGTCACTAAAAATCCGTCGTTAAAGCTTTTTACCGATGGAAAAATCTGTCGGTAAAACTTTTTAGCGACGGGACAATCCGTCCCACGTGACTTTTAGCGACGGCTTTGTGTCCGTCGTTAAAGATGTGTTTTCTTGTAGTGATGTGAGTCTTATTACATGAGTTTCTCATTTTGTCCTAAGAGAGATGGATGAAGAAAGTGGTTCAACAGAGAGAAATTGTTTGAGGATTAAATGGGGGGAGATAAGTAGAATAAAAAAAATGGTACAAAGGGTAAACCTATAAAAATAATTACATAATCTTTCTTAACATGGAAACTGATCATTTTTTTAGGACAGCCCAAAAATGAAATAGGATTAATTACACTTATGTCTCTGAGGTTTAGGTGTAATTACACGCGTGTCCATAAGTTTAGAAAATAGACACTTATATCCTTTGACTAACGGAATACCCAAATACATAACGGAATTGTCGAAATGACCAAATTGCCCATGATCTCTCTTCAAATTTTCAAAAGCCAATCATCTTTTCAAATTAGGGTTCCATTCAGTTTCAAATTTTCCAAATTAGGGTTTCAAAACCCTAATTTGACAAATTAGAGGTTTCGAAGCCCTAAATTTTCAAATTAGAGTTTCAAAATTTCTAAATTAGGTTTTCCAAACCCTAATTTGACATTTTAGGGATTTCAAAGCCATAATCTTTCAAATTAGGGTACATTTGTTCAATTTAGGGTTTTAGGAAACACTGATGAATCTCCCCCTTCCCTTCCCCCCAACCCTGCTGCCTATCTCTCCCTTCCCCCAGCTCGCCCCCTCTCCCTCCCCGCCGGCGCCATTACAGCCACGGCCGCACATCTGCCGCTACACATGCCGCCGCCCCTCCCTCTCCCTAACCTGCTGCCCGCCCCTCTTCCTCTCCGCCGATGACAACATGCTCACTGCCGCACAACGAGCCCATCGTGTTCTGGTAGAAGGAAGAGGCTGTCGGCGGCGAGGTGGGGTGAGGGAGGGGACTGCCGGCTGGGTGGGGTCAGGGGTGAAGGAGGGGCTGCCGCCGGGGTGTGCTGAAGGAAGGGGCTGTCGACGGCTAGGTCGGGTGAGGGAGGGGGCTGCCGGCGGCGAGGTAGGGTGAGGGAGGGGGCTGCCGGCGGCATGGGGCGATGGGGCGAGGGAGGGGGCGACTGGAAATTCAGATTTGGAAGAGAGTTTCTAAAAATATTTGGAGAGAGAAACTCATTTCTTTAAAAATTAGGTTTTTAACAAGGGTAGTATTGTCATTTAAAAAATACATATTGATGACATCACCGAAAAAGTACACTTTTTGGACGGATACTTGACGGATGGACACAAGTGTTACCTTTTTAACGTTTGTGGACATGGTTTGTTACATTTTGAAACTTTGCGTCCTTGATTGTAATTACACCTAAACCTCAGGGACATAAGTGTAATTAACCCAATGAAATATGATAAATTTGGTGATACTTGCATAAAAAAGTACCAAAACTTTAAAAGTAAACAATAGAAAAACTTTGGAAAGATCATTGAAAGGCTACTAAATTTGTTGCCTAAGCAGTTTAATTTATATATATCTCCTGCTAGATCTCTTGAGTTCGCTCAATTCTTGGTTTGCAACATTTAAGCTCATAGCACATTTTGTCTTACAAACTTTATTATACATTATTAATCATAACTTCTTCCCGTTAGGTACTTTACTTTCGACAATCCTTTTCTGATTAATTTTTGAACTTTCTTAATATCAATTAACTAATTCAAACTTTTTCTCAATTTCACTTCCTATACTTATATATATGTGAACGAAACACATTACAGAAATTTAGACAACTCAAATATATACACTTGATATTAATTATCTCTAAACACTTTTTTCACTTTTATTTCGGCACAATCAAACTTGTAGTGTTTCGTGAGAGTTTGATATTTGTGAAATATGTTTTAGACTAATTACAATGTCAGTGTACCTTCGATAACAAGATATAAAATGAAACAGTCATGATTCTCTTTAGCGGCAACTTGATGTGATGAAAGAAATAAATATACAGAAATCATGAAAAATATTGGTGATAATTGGCGTGAAAAATTCGGGTTTGAAAGTAAGACCATGTTTTGTACAATTACTTTTTTATACTTCGAGTCATCGATTAGTAGTTAACAATAATTTATTATTATAGTTTAGTTAGAATAGTCGCATTGATTAATTTCAATTGTATTCTTCACCAATTTTCACATTCTTTTTATTTCAAATTACCATATAACGTGCAAAGCACGTGATGCATACTAGTGAATCCAAAAACCTGCATGATGGAATCCTCGATTGTTCCTTACCCTAGTTATTTTTCTCAAACATGTGCCCGCGAAATGCAATGACTTGCTTAATATACAAAGCCGATGGAAAATCATAAGAATGTCTACAGGAGGAACACAAATGCTTATTCACACGAAATGCTATGGCTAGCTTACATTACGAGAACATTAATCGTTTGAACTCTGGTCATTTACGAAATGCCATGACTAGCTTAACATATACCAATACAAAATGCCGTTCAGGGTTTTTGCAGAACAAGTGATTTTAGGTCTGAAGCCAATGAAAAAGCTTTATGTTACAAGAACGTTGATCGTCTTATTTACAGGCGACACAAAGGCATTAGAACGAATTCCATACGAAGAACATATGATATGTATCAACACTGGTATGCACAGGCATGCAAGTATGCACGTACTTTGTCCATTAAGCAGCTATGAGTCGGTGAAATAAGCAGAGCCACGAATATCACCCAGCTGCGCGATGAACTTTGAATCCGAACTGTTGTACAGCTTGCTCCCACGGAGTCTCTCAAAGTATGATATCATTAATCCATTCTTCCTCGCAATGTTTGACCGAGTGAAACCTGAGCGATTCATTGGCGCACCAGTAACTACTACTGCTGTCCTCTCATTTGCCAAGTTGGACAAAACCACTATCGTCTCGGGCTCAGTAGCAGAAGAGGCATCCACCAAGAAGATATGGCTAAAATGTCCCGCTGTTAGCCCTTGGTCGCGTAGCCGGAAACTACTCATGAAAGTGGAAAAGATCACCTTGAACTTCTGGAGTTCGTGAAGCGGTGGAAGAGAGAAGCACTCCCCTTTATAATGGCAGGAGGGGAGGATGTCCTCGTGTACACTTTCTCTCTCTCTGAAGGCAGCATTGACTCGAAGCATGTCAGACTCCAGAATTTCCGCCTGCAGGCTTACCATGAGCGTATCGCATGTGCTATTTACAGGTGCGCATATAAGAATCCGATCTGATTGAGAGATTCGGTGAATGTTGAGTACTGCTTCTCGAACCACAATTCCAGTTCTTGTCAACTGTTTTTCGGTTCCGCCATTTTTGGTTATTAATACTTCTTTCACAGAAAGTGGTCCCTCAACGAGATAAGGAGGTGGCCCTTGAAGGCTTAAAATCCGACGAACAGCAGAGACTTGCTTTGTATCAAGTTTGTGATTGAAAGAAAGCTGCCTTGTTGGAAAAGGATTGATTGTAGGGACAGATTCAGGGAAGATGAAGTTCTTCAACAAATCATCTGATGCAGTTGCAACTGCCTGCTGCGCCCTTTTTGAACATACTCTATTAAGTGAAAATTTAATATCGTATTTGCAGTCCGGGTGATAATGAGAGTGAAAATCATCTTCAAATTCCACTAATACAAGATTTCTCTTTACCACACGGTAGATGATACCCTGTTGAAATTCAAGCACACGAACGATGTCAACAGCGCAGAACGAGCATTTCACCCGCACAATGCATAACTCCTAGTCTGGGTGCATAACTATGTAGATTTCTTTGTTGTGCTAGTAACTTTTCATGTCAGGAAAACCAAAAGGGATACACAAGTTATTTTGTTTATCCACAGAAACAACCATATCTGAATTTTTAACCAAAATGAGAGTTCATGTCCGAGTTTGGGCATAAAATACAACGGGTGTTCAACCTGAGTTGGGTTTGGTATGTTTAAACTTCAAACTTTTAACCAAGCCAACCTAGGAATAACTGGGGTTTTAACCAGTCACAATTAGGACATAAAGAGTTTATTTGCTTGATTACATTTTTATTTTCGTTCTTCATCTATGAGAATATGAGGAAAGAAATTAGTTCGCTATGTGGCATGATAGAAACGACATTATTTGTTTTGGAAAAGAAAAATAAAAAAATTATATACTCCATGCATGTTTCAGAAAGCATGAATCAGCAATCTCATTGTTATGGGTGGATTGACTGATAAAGTATATATATTTTTTTGAGCAAAAAACTATAGATTTTTGATGATATTCTAGAAATTAATTTGTTAACTTTAAAGAAGTTTATTGTAGTTAATTTTGATTTTTTTGAGGGGCGCTAACTTCGGCACATCTATCCTATTGCCTTTCGAATTTTTTGAGATACGTTTGTTGTATTTTGGCATGATGAATTTGTCTAACGCTCTTAGTAATTTTAATTTGTTATGTTCAATAAATCTATAATTAGCAAAATGGGAGACTTTTGAAATTATGTATATGGTATATTTGTCATCTTAAATTTGTCTATTCGTCAAGATAATTTTAAGGTAATATTTTCAGTTGAAAATGTCATTTGATTGTTAAGCGTAGTCTATATTTCTACATATAGGGAGCTGTTTCACAATGTCTGATTTCGTGTCGAGCTCCAACACCCCCGTAGATGCTAGTGATCCGTATCTAGGACGAACCTTTCAAACATTGGAGGAAGCTGGAGAATGTTTCTAAGCGTATTCATTGAGGGTTGGATTTGGCATTAGAATAAAGACTTCAAGAACGAGCAACATAATGAGAAAGATATGCTCTCGCTTATACGAGTGCCATAGGGGCAGAAACCCAGTGCAAAATGAGACACGCGTAGGCAACGATGACAGTGATGACGAAATAGGATATTCGCGCAGAAGACGGGACTTCTTTGCGCGAACGAATTGCCAGGTCAAGATGTTCGTAAGCTATAAAGCCAAGCAAGATCATTGGCTTATTACCGGCCTGGAACTGGCACACAATCACCCGTTAGTAACCCCTTCTAAGGTGAGTCAGATGCATCAACACAAGAAGATGGGAAAGGTCGCGAGGAGCCTCATTCACACAATGAGCGATGCGCGGCTAGGAGCTACCGACATGATTAATGTTCTTGCTGAACAGGCCGGGGGAATTCAAAATTTAAACTTTAACACGACAGACGTTCGCAACGCAGTCCGAACCCATAGACGAGCCGTGTATGCCCTCAATGATGCTTAAGCCACAATGAGCCTATTGAAGCGGATGCAGATGGAGGACCCGTAGTTTACCTTCGATTATAAACTTGACGACGAGCATCGTGTTAGCACAATTTTTTGGGTCGACAGTCGTTCAAGGCTTGCTTATAAGCATTTTAGGGATGTCGTGACTTTCGACACCATATACCGTACCAACAAGTACTCGATGCCGTTTGCCCCTTTCATGAGGGTCAATCATCATTATCACTTCATCCTGTTCGGGTTCGCCTTGTTAAAGGACGAGAGTTCTTTTGAATGGTTGTTTAGTGTGTGGCTGGAAGCCATGAACTTCAAAGCACCCAACGTTATCATCACCGATGAAGATTTGGTAATGAAGAAGGCTATTGCCACCGTCTTCCCAGATACTCGACACAACTTGTGCACTTGGCACATAAGCAACAAATACCCCGAACGTTTGCATCACGTGTACGCAAAGTTTCCAGACTTTAAATAGGATTTTAACACGTGCGTTAGCAAGTCGTTCACGATTGAGGAATTTGAGGAGAGGTGGGAAAAGCTTGTTGAGGATTACTCATTGCAAGACAGCGGGTGGCTCCATCACTTGTATGAGCTCAAAGAGCAATGGATTGACGTTTACACGAGGATGCATTTTTCTGCGGGCATAAAAACGACGGGCAGGAGTGAATCTATGAATGCCACGTTTGATAGTTACGAGGGTACAACTACCAATTTGAAGAGTTTCGTCACATCCGCACAGAAAGCGGTTGCGTCGTTGTTCGTGAAAGAAAGGGCTGCAGACTTTGCAACCACGTACAAACAGAGGAGAAGGTTGCTTAAGACCCCACTGGAGCTGAACGGTGCCAAAGTCTATACGAAGGAGATCTTCTTGCTATACCAAGTAGAGCTGCAGAAATCGGGACGGTACTGTATAAACAAGGTGGCAAAAAAGTCTACGCGTGAGTACAAGGTTTATTCGCTCGTGAATGACCTCGTTCCTGAGAAGCTGCGCAGAATGTATACGGTGAGCCACGACACATTGATGGACTCGGTGACATGTGTTTGCAGGAAGATTGAGTTCCATGGCATCCTGTGTAGACACATTCTGCGCTTTTTCACCCAGAAGAATATCAGGACAATCCCCGATAAATACGTCTTGCCACGGTGGACGAAAGGTGCTAACAGGTTGCACGGTACCATTACCTTTCCGGAGCACCCGTATACTGACTTTGAAGAATCGGAGACGTTGCGGTATAATCATCTGGTGTCGAGTTTCACCCGTTTGTCCGTAAAGGCTGATGCTTCAATGGTCGGTTATAAACATCTCCTCGAGGTAGCTCAGCAGCAAGAGCCCATCGTCGACCAGTTGGAAGCAGCTTCAGTCACCAATGCGATTGACACCGAGCCTACGACGGGGGTATCAGAAGATGACGAGCCGGGGGAGGAAGACGACAATGATATCCGGCCGTTGGATCCAATTATATCGCAAACGAAAGGCCGTAAGAGATCTACGCGGATGAAAAGATCTATTGAAACGACAACTCAACCTAAAAAGCTGCGAAGGTGTGCATTGTGCAACAAAATGACCGACCACGACAAGCGGAACCATTACAAGGCACTGATGATAACTTCAGGGGGTTTGCAAGACGGGGAAGAAGGTGACGCCGAAGATGAGGACAAACAAGCTGCAGTGGACCTTTAATTTTTTTGTATCAGTTTGACATTTGTAATAATTTTGGGAGGGATAATTTTTCGACCGAATACTGGAATTTTTAAAAAATGGACCTATGAGAGGCCATCGAATCAAATCTAAAGTCTTTATTTAGATTTATATGATAACAATAACGAAGACATGATTTATATGATATACCTACAATAGCGAGAGACATGCACATATGGCTTTGGAGTTGGGCCTCGTTGCCTTGTGCAATGCTCGGTACATATACGAAAGAACCGCTGCGCCCCATGCATAATCTCCAACCTCCGCCAAGTTACCCAACAACAATAAATATCTCACGCTGACCGTGTTCTTCGACGTCGTTGGGAATAATATTGCCCCCACCACCCACCAGAGGAAGGCTTGTGTGTACAGCACAAGGTCATGGCCCGTATAGTTTTCCGGCAAAACCCCGTAGGTATCTACCAACCACTTTAACTTGATACCACCACTGCTAAATTGATCCTGGGGTATCAAAGTTAAGAAGTCCCTAGCGGTTCTCTTATTCGTTGCTTCTGACGGAGGAGCAATTATCGGTCGTCCCGTCACCGGCAACCCTAAGATGAACCCTACATCTTCTAGGGTAATTGTCATCTCTCCGAGCGGGAAGTGAAACGTATTCGTTTCACTTCTCCACCTCTCAACAAGGGCACCTATCAAGGCCCGATCAAGCTGTTAAAAGATCTGCCCATGCGTGAAAATCCCAAACCCAATTCCACGCAGTATCCTCTTCTGGGCGGTGTTCAGTTTCCACGATACTATATCGCGAGATACTTCTACGGTGTTGAGAAGTTCTCTTTCCTACGAATTAATAAATACAATTTAAGCATAACAAACGGTATATACAACGTTCGTAAGCGACAGAAAGTCGATAAATAATGTATCTTACTCCACCATCCCATATGAGCGTACTGATATGGTTGGCTTGGTCGTATAACACGGATGGGTCTTCAGGTCCAGGGTTAAATTCCATTTTTTGCAACTGAAATTATGGAAAAACCTTCTTAGTTTGGATTTTACGTTTTGGATTTTGATAACCGCTCGCAAAAATACGACGCTAACACATGCATAATACATATAACACAAGCACATGAATGATGCATACAATGTTAGCATATGTACTCATATGTATAAATATATATACATATACGGAATCGGATTTTACAAACGCTTGCACAAGAACAAAAACATACATATATAAAACGTAATATTCATCACAACTGAAGATTACAAACAAAAAAAAGTGTAGATTTTGTGAACTTACGTGATCGATTTAGGGTATTAAAGGTGTTCTTAAGACGGAATTGCGCCGATATGCTTGCTTACGCCGCTGGGAAATTTTGTGACTAGAAAGAGTGGAGAAGAGTGTCGTAGTTACTGTCGTTTGAAAGTATATTGAACGTCCGCAATACAGTACCGCGGATGGCTATTACGAAAAAGATAAATATCGCGGATGGCTATAACGTCCACTAAACTGTATAGCGGACACCGTTGACATGACAGATAAGGACAAGATAACCGTCATTGCCGAAAAAATTGACGGGACAGGCCCTGACAGGTGTCAGCCTAGGGACGTCCGCTACACAGTATCGCGGACGTCTTTTGCTGTCTCCCATCAGGACTTTAATGTCCTCCGCCATACAGTGTAGCGGACAGGCGCGGAGGGGCAATACGGTAAAAAAAAAAACCGTCCGCCATACTGTATGGCGGACGACTGACAACTTTCGAAAAAGGCACGATCTGGACCGTCCATCTTTTGGGATGAACGGTCAGATCGCGCTTGCAACTTCTCCTATTTTGCTCACGCTCTCAACGGATCAGCTCCATATATATATATATATATATATATATATATATATATATATATATATATATATATATAGCTTAATTGCACTGTAAACCCTATGTTTGGCAATGAATTGCAACAAAAATCCCAAAGTTTAAAACTCGACGCACAAGACTCTAAGGTTTGCCATATGTTGCAATATCAAGATATCACTAACGGGAGTCAACGATTCCGTTACTTTTCAAGGATACTTTTGTCTTTTCAGGTTATTCTTAATATTATTTTAGCATAAGTCATATCTCAACCAACTTCGAGGGCCCATATCGAAACATGTGTCATTATGATTTCTTTCTTTCTTTTTAAACGGGCGATAAATCCGCCGCCTGCTGATCCCTTCTCCTTCGCTTAGGGTGCTCGTCGACCTCCTCCGCAGCCTACTGGTCTTTCCTCCTCTACACATGGTGCTCATCACCGCCGGACTTAATTCTGTTTATTTTTGACTCTTCTGATTGTTTGACTTGGCTATCCCTCTTTTTTATTTGACAAAGGGGGAGAACAATTTGACTATTCTTTGTAAACATCTTTAACAATTTTTTGGTGAATATTAAAGATGTTCTTTTAGTCATTACTTTGTTTGAATGTTATCTGATCAAGGGGGAGTATGTTTATATAATGTTAGAAATAACGTTGTCATCAAAAAAAAGGGGGAGATTGTTGACTTAATGATTTTGATGGTTCTAAATTAATTATCTCTAACATTAATCTCACAACATTGTTAAGATAAACATTTTAGGTTTTATCTTAATCAAACAAAGACAAAGATCATGCCTTGGACAAAGTTTGAATTTGGACTTGGAATTGAGATCGGTCAAAGACTCGGACTACATTGAAGATGCAAGAACCTGAATATATTTTATCCTTTTTAGCATTTCTAAGTCCTTAAAAAATCTCACAAAAACTCAAGTAAAGAACCAAAACTGAAAGTATCAGTCGAAGGCAAACAGTTTGCATCTGACTCAATTGTGCAGTTCTTTTGTTCTTGTCTTAAAAAGTATTTTCAGTCGAAGCCAAACTTTTCAGTTGAAGCAAAAGTTTTCAGTCGAAGTAAAAGTTTTTGAGTCAAAGCCAAAACTTTTCGGTCGAAGCTGAAGTTTTCAGTCGAAGCCAAACTTTTCAGTCGAAGCAAACGTTTTCGGTCGAATGTAGTATCATCCCCATGTTCATTGCTATACCATCATTTGCTCTCTAAAGTTTTGACTACAACTAAAGCACCAACTGCTATTATTCTGCCTCTATCATCTATGTAAATTGATTCTTCATTCCTCACTTCTCGCCCTCCAGTCACTCGCTGCCGTAAGCCATGCACTAAAACAAGCAACATATAAACTCAAAACAGCTACAGCTGCATTTCACAGTTTTGTTAATAAAAAGGAAAACAAGAACTCGAACTCAAGAGCTTCCTTTCACAGTTGAGTTAATAAAAAGAAAACTCAAAACCGCTACAGCTACTTTTCATTAAAACTCAAAACCGTTTTTGTCTCCAAAGTGAAAGGCAAAGCTAACAACCAAGGAAGTAACGAGTTGCTCACTTGAAATGCCTACATTCCTGTCTGCATCCGCTTCTTTGTTGACGAGCCTACCCTTTAGTTTGGAGACTCAGATCCAGATGCTAACTGCTGGTCCCCTTTAAAGCGTCCTTCCTTCTTAATGCCCGGGCATCCATCCAATGCATTCTTTTCGATCTTGTACTCTACCAATCGAGGGTGCGGTACACTGAACACTGATCTACAACTTCCTTTTTCATTTCATGGCCTTCAAGCAATGGGTTTGGCAAAAAGAGAATCGAATCTATTCGGAAAGGTAGGTAAACTCGACATCATGACCTAAGGAGTAATAAGACGCGGAGTCGACTTGGAGTAAAAGAGTGAGATTGAATGCTATTTTCATTCGACTCAATTCTTCAGTGTCTTTACCATCTCTTCTTACTAAGTTTTCAGTCGACTGATTTCTCAGAGTAATACTTTCAGTCGAATCAAACTTGTGTTTCAGTTGAATCAATTTTTAGGCTTTCCCTTCATAACGGTTCATTTTCTCCTCTGGTATAAAAGCGGATCCTTGAGAGCATTTAATATACTTCTCGTGAATCTTTTTCAATACTCTCTCTAACTCATCTCAAAATACTCTCTCATCTTGTTCTCTCATTCTCATCTATTTTCTGTTGAGTGAGCTCATCTTTTATATAGTTTATTGTAAGCTTCTTAGTTTGGTTCTTGAAAGAATATAGATCTTCCCACCTAAGAAGGCTTAGTCTAAGATTATTCATTGTAACATCTATTCAATAAGGAGTTTGTTTGTTGTATTCTAATTATAAATCTCTTTTCATTTGTAAACTGTTGGAAACCTTGAAAGGGTTTCGAAAATTGTACTGCGGTTTGAGCTAGCACCTGAAGCTTGCTGGTTAGTGAAAGGCTCGAGTAGGTCTCCCCTGTGTGGAGTGCTCGGGGACTGGACGTAGGCTGGTGGGGCCCAACCAATATAAATCTCTGTGTTGAATTTACTATCGTTATATATGTCATTACTTTGTAATCTCATTTTTTAATTTATACTCAAAGTTGTAAAATACCTATTCACCCCCCTCTAGGTGTACTTAGGGACCTACAAGAGCAGCATTCTTAAGTGTTAATTTTTCATGACTATCCCTTAATCAAGGAAAGCTAATTCTAATTTGTCATAATCAAGATTTATAGATGGGATTACCTCATCGGATTGACCATCTTTGGCCATAAAGCACAATTAAGCTATATCATCATTTTCGCTCTTCTCATCATCACTTATGTCTGAGTCATCCCAAATGAGTTGAGATTTTCTAGGTTCGAACTTATTTTCTTTGGTATCTCTGCTATTGTTACTTATCCACTTGTTCTTGAGCTACAATCATTATTTCTTAATATGTCCAGTTTTGCCGCATTCATAACAAGCATCAGGATTTTTTCTTGAACTCCAATCACTGTTGGCTTGATTGATTCTTTTTCATCTTCACATCTCTCCGATTTTCTAGGAACTTCTTGAACTTTCGAGTGGTGAGAGCCATGTCTTGGTTAGAGTCATCACTGCTCTCAGGTGCATGCAAAGCTTTAGCTTTGAGAGCCATATTTTTCTTCTTCATGGTGGTCTCTTCCTTATCATGAATTTTCATTGTGATTTCAAGAGTCATCAGAGATCCCACCAGCTCTTCCAACTTGAGCACATTCAAGTCTTTAGCTACTTGAATAGTTGTACGTTTAGCTTATGATATCTTGGGAAGATATTTAAGAACTTTTCTAACCATTTTCCCAAAAGCCTGAGTCCATTTGTAATGAGAGTAAATCTAGAATACATCTTATTAATGGACTCATTTTCCTTTATCTTGAAGGTTTCGTACCGCTGGACCAACATATTGATCTTAGTTTCCTTTACTTGGTTTGTACCTTCATGGGTAACCTCCAATAGCTTCCACATTTGTTGTGCCGTCTCACATGCCGATACTCGATTATATTTATTGATATCAAGACCGTAGTTGATGATGTTTTTTGCTCTATCATCCATAGAGAAAAGATGTGCCTCCTGAGTATCCATTTCAAGGATTCTCTAGGGAACTTTGTTCTTATTTGGGCCATCCTTTATAGAAATAATTGGACCATTTTCTACAACATGTCACATATAGGTTTCCTGTCTCAATAAACTTCTCATTCGATTCTTCTAATAGCAGTAGTTGTCATTTTTCGGCAATGGTGGTCGAGTGGTTGCTGAACCTTCTTCCATACTTTGATCTTTAGCTCTAGACGATTAAGTCAAAGAAGAAATAATAAAGCATATGACTCGGATACCACTTATAGGTCCCTAAACACACGCCGGGGGGGGGGGGGGGGTTAATAGGTGTTTACAGCTATAATCAGAAATTTTTAAAAAAAATAAGCTAACAAGATAATAACAATCACAAATCAACACAAGATTTATACTGGTTCGGCTCCACTTGCCTACGTCCAGTCCCCGAGCACTACACACAAGGGAGACCTACTTGAGCCTTTTACTAATCAGCTAGCTTCGGATATTATAAACCACAGTACTGATATGAAACCTCTTCAAGGTTTTCAAATGAAATGAAGAATGCAATTGAAATATAATCCACACTCCTCAATGAGTAGATGTTACAATGAAGAACAAATGCGCTAAGCTTTCTTAGGTGGAAAGATCTAAAACCTTTAAAAAACTTAGCCATGAAGCATGCTATTCAAGATCTCAAATAAGGAACTCATTGAAGGAATGGCATAGAGATCTATGAGTAAGATGAGAGAATCTTTTTGAGAAGAGTAGGAGAGATTTTTTAGAGATCAGAAAAAGTTAGTTATAAATTTTGTAAGAGTCTCTTTTTATACTAAGAACGAATATGGCCATTGAAAAGTAGATAAATGGATAACACAGAGATTCATTCAAAGGAATTTGTTGTTAAAACATCTATGATGAATTTGGTCGAATGAATCTTGAATTCATTCAAATCAATTTGAAGAGCAGAGATATCTTTGTTGCCACTGAAAGCTTCAATCGAATGAAAACTTTTTGCTTCAAATGAAACATAGATTTAAAAGCAGAGAAGCTATGACTGAAGGATTCAGTCGAATGAAAATATTTTTGCTTCGAATGAAAAATAATTTAAATCCTAATAAGAGAGGGCTGAAAGATTCAGTCGAATGAAAGACTTTCCGTTTGAATGATAAACAAGTTTGAAAGAGACAATTTACGATTGAAGAATTTAGTCGAAAGAAAACTATTTCCTTTGAATGAAAAACCTTTAGATAAACACTTCTTGGTTTTTCCTTTTCTTGTTTTCCTGGAAGATCTTTTAAGAAGGCTTATTTTTAGATTAAGTACAAGGAAAGAGATAAATAAACTAAGTCTAAGTCCAAGTCTAGAGTCTAGAGTCTTTGACAAGAGAATATTCCACGCTATGATTGGTCCTGAAATCATACTTCATAACTTTGTTAGATTAATGTTAGAGTAGTAATCTTAGAATCATCAAAATAATGAATATAGACTTTTAAAGTCAACAGATCGTGCCACAACTTTCTGTTTCTTGCTCTTCCAAGTAACAAGATGTTGTATTTTTGTGTGTGTCAAAACACA
This sequence comes from Escallonia rubra, assembly GCA_033065855.1. Lineage (NCBI taxonomy): Eukaryota > Viridiplantae > Streptophyta > Magnoliopsida > Escalloniales > Escalloniaceae > Escallonia > Escallonia rubra. Next base: position 533,025 of record JAVXUO010002523.1, on the reverse strand, counting down.
CATGGAGATCCATCTCTCATTTTCCTTAGCGTGAAAGCTTAACCAAATGATTGTTTTTCTCCATGAAAGACTGCTGCCACTTTTGTTGAATATTTTGAGAGATTCCTCTCCCCTGCTACTACTCATCCATCTGTTGCTTCTTTTGTTGACAACTAAGGAGATTCATGTCCCTTGTCTTCTTTACCTTACTTTTCTTCCAATAATTTAGCCCACTTTCTCTCTATAAAAGGCCACTCTGCCAAGCATTAAACACAGACACTTAAAATTGCAAACCAAAGCGTGCACACACTTCCCCAAAATTATCTCATACTCTTTTGACAATTTTAGTACACATATTTTGATTTTGTGTGAGTTATGGAAGAGGAAAGTCAAGAGATTCGTTCCTGAGTCTGTTTTATGTACATGCAAACAAAGATAATATTATAGACTAATCATGGAGGTTGCCTGCTGTGAAGCCCATCGCATTGAACCACTGGTTATGGGGGGCGCGAATCAACCTTTTAGGATAAAGATTTGGCTTCATTCTATAGGTTAGGGAGTTCATTCCTATTCATCTTGTAATGTGTTACTATTTAAGTGTACTGTAATTTTTTTGTTTTGTGTTAGAAAGTGTAATATCATCTCAAATTATTGTCCAAAGGATTTATAACCAGCAATCTAAAAGGTTGATTTTGAAAAATTAGAATTATAACTTCTCGCACAAACAAAGGTTATTCCAAACGCAAGCCGAATCGAACGCTTTGATGGAAATAATTTTAAAAGATGGAAAGACATGTTTTTGGATGTCTTGGATTTTCTTTAAATTCTCTTTTGTTTTAAATGAGCCTATGCCGGATGAAAATATTGAAATTATGCTAAAAACAATTAGAAATCTAGAAAATTGCTAATAAATTTTGTCTCAGTACTATTCGTAATGCTTTATCAAATGATCTATATGACATTTACAATCATTTTACAATTGCTAAAGCTTTATGGGACAAATTGGCCAATAAGTATGAATATGAGGATGCAGGGACTAAAACGTTTTTTGCAATATCAAATGATTGTTGATAAAAGTGTTGAAACTCAAATAAATGATTTTTAGATTATCATGAATGGTTTCACTAAAGAGGATAACAGGTTACCTAAAAGGTTTATGATTCAATGTTTTGTCAAAAAATTGCCTGACTCTTGGAAGGATTTTAAATTAGAATTTAGACATAAGAGACATGCAACGATTCTATTGGAAACAATAGTCTATATTAAAGTAGAGGCTCAAAATAAAAAAAAATGCAAATGACTGGTAAGGCTAAATAAATGATGTCTAAGGCTAACATGGTTGAAACTTGACCAGCCAAGACCCAACAATCACAAAATTGGGGACATGGTCATAAGCCTTATGGAGAACCTCAATTTAATAACTTCGATAAAGGGCAATTATCTAATCCACAGATTCATCAGGAAAAAGAAAGAATGTTTCGTTTGTGAAAAAAATAAGACATTATGCAAATGTTTGCTGATATCAGAAAGGTGATAAACACAACAACAACCACTAACACCGCCACCGCAACAAGAATAACAGAAGGGCACCTCCAAGAGCCAAACACAATGTTGTCGAGGCAAATGATTATGTCATTGCTACTGTGATATCTGAAGTGAACTTAATCACGGAAGTGAAAGGATGGGCTTTAGACTCGGTTCTATTGGGAACAATTATGCTAGCCGAGATGTGTTCACCTCCTACTTAAATCTAGGGGAAGGTATCGAAAGTGTGTACCTTAGGGACAACAGGTCCGTACCAATTGTGGGAAAAGGAAGGGTAGTTCTCAAACTCACTTTAGGTAGCAAAGGAAACTATATACAATATGGTATTGACTACGAAGAAACATTTGCTCATGTAGCTCGTCTTCCTCTGTTAGTTGTTTACTTGCAGTTGCTTCTGTTTGCAAGTGGCCTTTATTTCAGATAGATGTCAAGAATGCCTTTCTTAATGGTGATCTCATTGAGGAAGTCTATATACATCCTCCTCCAGGATACTCTCATCCTCTGAACAAAGTTTTTCGGCTTCGTCGTGGAATATATGGTCTCAAACAAGCTCCTCATTCCTGGTATTCCAAGTTCAATCCCATTTTGAAGCAATTTGATTTTGTATCAGGCGTATACGATTCTGCACTCTTTATTCGGAAATCTGCTCAAGGTATCATACTTGTGCCCCTTATGTTGATGATATGATTATCACAGGCAGTGATCTTGATAGCAATTCTATTCTTAAGCAAGATCTTAATCACCACATTGAAATGAAAGATCATGGTACACTCAGTTACTTTCTTGGACTTGAAGTTTCTAGTGCCTCTGACGGATACTATCTTTCTTAAGCTAAATATGCTTCTGATCTCATTTCTCGTGCTGGTCTAACTTATAGCAAAACCGCTTCTACTTCTCTTGAGTCTAATATACAGTTTACTCCTCTTGATGGTACACCTCTTCGTGATCCTACTTTGTATCGAACATTGGTTGACAGTCTTGTGTACTTGACCGTCACTCGCCCTGATATTCCATATGATGTGCCTTTGGTTAGCCAATTTCTCTATGCTCCATGTACGACTCATTTTGCCACAGTTCTTCACATTCTTCGATTCATCAAGGGTACCTTATTTCATGGCTTACATTTTTCACTCATTCCTTTCTTGAGCTACATGCATATTCTGATGGTGATTGGGCTAGGGATCCTACCAATCGACGCTCTACTACTGGCTTTTTGTTTCATTCTTGATACCTCTCTTATTTTCTGGAGAAGTAAAAAAACATACCCTCACAGCTCGTTCTATTACAAAAGTTGAGTATCAAGCATTGGCTGATACAACCTCGGAGCTTTTCCTGGTTCCGTTGGCTACTTGAGGACATGGGAGTTACACATTCTACAACTATACCTTTATATTGTGATAATCGAGGTGCCACTGAGATTGCTCACGATGATGTGTTTCATGAGCGCACCAAACACATTGAGATCGATTGCATTTTGTGCGTCAGCATGTTATTCATGGCATTGTTCGCTTACATTTTGTCACTTCTCTCAATCAAACGGCATATATTTTTTACCAAATGACATTCTTTAGGACGACTTCAATAGTTAGTTTCCAAACTCCAGTTAGCTCGTTCTCTCCCAACTTGAGTTTGAGGGGGGATGTTATTGTTATTGTATAAGATTTTGTATAGTCAAGGGGTTATTATGTTATTTTCTATAGTTTAGACTATTCTTTAGGTTTTCTACCATGCCTATATAAAGGCTCTCTTGTACATATTTTTATACAGATCAATATTATTATCTACCTTCTTATCATTATGAAAACTGAAGCTATATCAAACGTTCAACAAATTTTTAAATGGAAAAAAGAAAAACTGCAAAACTCTGCCAAACGCTACCTAGATGTGCAGAAGTGAAAGATAAGCTCTTGGACCCTTTTGTCCAACAAAGCAAAAGAAACTAAATGTTGGACATAAATCTGAATTCGTTTAAGAAAAGTATGTGACACCGAGAACATAGATAGGACTACAATGGCTACACCTACATGAGATATGGCTACAACCATTAAACTGGTGCAGTGTTGCTCATATGAAATGGGAAGGTTAACCTCTCATATTGCTGCTCTCACCAGCTAGGGTTTCTCTCTCTCTCTCTCTAGCAAGGCTCACCCCACAAAATATTAGGTGCGTGGAGAAGTAAAAAATGTACAGGAATGTTTTTCTAAGATGGAAGGAAACAGTAGAAGGACAAATGATGTGAAGCAACAAATGGGGAGACCAGAAGGGAAAGGGATAAAAGAAAAAGATGCTTCCACAAGGAAGTGTGTGGAGTTGCCCCACACCCAACACCCGAATTGTCATTTGTAAAGATGAAAGAGGAGATGGCCCTTGAAGGCTTGAAATCCGACGAACAGCAGAGACTTGCTCTGTATCACGTTTGTGATTGAAAGAAAGCTGCCTTGTTGGAAAAGGATTGATTGTAAGGACAGATTCAGGGAAGATGAAGTTCTTCAGCAAATCATCTGATGCAGTTGCAACTGCCTGGTGCGCCCTTTTTAAACATACTCTATTAAATGAAAATTTAATATCGTATCTGCAGGCTGGGTGATGCTGCGAGTGAAAATCTTCTCCAAATTCCACTAATACAAGATTACTCTTTACCACACGGTAGATGATGCCCTGTTGAAATCCAAGCACACCAACGATGTAAATAGTGCGGAAAGAGCATTTAACATGCGTGCCTAAATAATGTGACAGATTATTTCTGGGTGCACAACTATGTAGATTTCTTTGTTGTGCTAGATATCTCTTCAGGTCAGGAAAACTAAAGGGGTACACAAGTTATTTTGTTTTATCCCCGGAAGCAATCATATCTGAAGATTTAACCAAAATAAGAGTTCATATCTGCGTTTTGTGAAAGTAAATCGTCTGAATTCAACTTACAACGGGTGTGCAACCTGAGTTGGGTTTGCTAGATTTGAACTTTGAACTTTTAACCAAGTTAACCTAGGAATTACTGGGTTTAAATCGATCACAAGTATAACAAGAAGAATTTATATGCTTGATTACATTTTTATTTTTGTTCTTCATCTATGAGAATCTGATGAAAGATATTAGTTCACCATGTAGCATGATTGAATAAGTGGAGATGAATCGACATAATTTGTTTTGGAAAATATGTAACTGCTGATTAACTGCTGATTAATAATGTGCTTGATACTCTGCATTAGCTGATGGAAGTCAAAGAACGCTAACCTTAAACGGTTCAATTAAGCTGTTCGAAGGCCGTAGATATGCAAAATCCCTTGATAGAAGAAATGGTCGCCTCTCAGGAATGGCATCCATTTCAAATGCCACAAATATCTTGTCTTTGCCATCTCTTTCTGACAAGTTCTTGGTTTTTCTTTTCCAACCATAGATTGCGGCTTCATGCAACTCCAAAGTAACATTCTCCATCTTGAAACCTTCCCATTTCTGGTCCAGATGAAAGCACCATTATTACCAAAATCAAATGGAAAAGCATAAACATAGAAATCTCTATCAGCAAAATTGCATATACCTTCTTTGGAATGAAAAAAATTTGTCACACAGAATTGAGAAGTAAGAAAAATTAGCCACATCTCTACTTACGAGGTGGAAATGTCGTCAATAGACCATGCAACTTTCTTACATAATGTGGCTTCATTATTTGATGTCCATTTGAAAGTGCAAATCCTCAATTCAGCTTACATGGTTAGACTAAAAGCCTATATTCACATATGTGGTTCAGCCTAATAGCCTGATCAACAGAGTAGGAATATTTCTCGAAGAGAAGATTACGAGTACAATATGATGCTTTGTCTAACAAAGACTGCACGCTGTTCTACAGTTTCTTCTCTTGATCAAGAAAGTTGCAGAATTCCAAGAGTTGATGCAATTACATTTCTCAAGTAAACAGGGCGGCCGTATTTGACGATAAGGGAACTAACTTCAAAAGGCAGATAACATTTTAAGGAGAGTGCAATTGATGATTATTTCACAAGAGATTTCTTCGGATTAAATATAAATTGCAAGCATGGAACATTGTCACAGATGACAGCCGCATGCTTTGCTCTTGTCATTAAGAAACTATAGATCACTTGTTTATGAGCTCCCCTGTTGCCACTAGTCTCTGAGGGATGATTTTGGCAAAGCTACAGGTGAGGGATATGTATACTACCTGGTCCAATTCCTCTATACAGCATTTTAGAAGGAAAGTTTTAGAGCAAGAATAGAAGGAGATTTGCTTAGTTGGAAAAGAACACTGGATCAACTTCAGAGTGCAATTCCTCTATACATCCGATTGAACGCTGGATCAACTTCAGAGTGCTAAGTTGGAAAAGAACTCTAAGAAATCTTCCAAATTGGCAGCTTTGCATGGCATGGGGGATTTCTGAAGCAAGTGTTGCACTGAGGGGTGCCCCCAAGCCGCTTTCTTGTGATGTTCCGTACGTAAAGTTCATGTCATTTACTGGACAAGTATAGATTGCGGTACTTTTGTGCTAAATTGGAATAAAAGGACCTTTTACCAACAATACTTTTGTGCTAAAGGATCATTTCACAAGAGTCAATGTCTGGGGGTGTAACTCGCAATATGTCGTCCATAGGATTCTAGTGTGTTTACTAGCTGAAGTTCATCTAGCATCTGATTTTTAAGCAATTGTGAGTATCCTTAAGCTGGTTTAATAGTCCATCTGCAAGAGCACAAATTGTTCAAGCAATTAAATTATAATTTAATTTTAATTGTGTCTATTGTCTTGGTCCACACAGTTGTGGGGGAGATTGCGCAGTGGGTGTGTCTGTGTGTGTGGGGATGGGGATGGGGTGCACAAATTGCTTTTGGTACCTCATGGTAGTAATCCTCTGCATAAAGCAAAGCAGCAAAGTAATCCTTGTACGTTGATGGCGTCAAATGCTTCTTGAGAACTCCAGGAACAATATCTTTCTCAATTAAATCTTTGATTTCCTTAGGAATCACATAAAGGGGGGATGTGCCTTTCTCAACCCAGATGTAGTTGGTTTTTGGCTGGCTTGTTAGAGAATTAAATGGAGCTGGAGACAAAATAGGCTTAGTTTCGAACAAAAGAGGTTCAAGAGTTGATGGAGGTGTCCCTAATGAAGAGGAGACCGACTTAGAGGAGGACCCAGATGTAGTTGGTTTGATGGTTTCTCAATTAAATGTTTGATAAGGGGGGATGTACTTTTCACAACCCAGATGTAGTTGGTTTTTGGCTGGGTTTTTACAGAATTAAATGGAGCTGGAGACAAAATAGGCTTAGTTTCGAACAAAAGAGGTTCAAGAGTTAATGGAGGTGTCCCTAATGAAGAGGAGACCAGCTCAGAGGATGATAGAGGTGGCACAAATAAAGACGGCAAAGGTTTTGAGGAGGACTGAGGCACCTCAGGTAAGTTATGAGACAGTTTTTGCTCGGTTGCTTTGTTTCCACCTGCAGTTGTCCTATCATGAAAAGCATAAGTAGGATTGGAAACCTTTGGCTTCTGAAATGCTTCAACAGACCTCTTTGCCGTTGTTTTGGTGACTGGCTTACTTCGAGGATCTATTAAAGACACAAAATCAAAAAGAAAAGGAATTCACAAATTACTCACGAGATTAAAGGAAATTGAAAATGTGAAAGATCAAGCGGAAAGGACAACAGTAATTTGACATGAAATTGCACAAGGGTCACCAGGTGAAGTTATTGCAGCTTGGAACTGACCAATACTTGAATTTTCAGCCTCGTATGATTTGTTCAATGCCTCTCGTGTACGGCAAAAAGAATCAGCAATCTCACCTGCTGCCCATCTTTCCAGCTATAACACCATAGTAAGAGATGTAGAACTCGATGAACAACAATTTGAGTTCATCCAAAATAAGCAAATACGTAGATAACGCCGCAACTGAATTTCACCTTTTCATTTGAGATGCCTGCGGCTGTTTGTGTATTGGATGATGCAGATAAAATGCTAAACTTATGAGGAGTTAGTGATGGAGTCTGGGGAAATTTCGAAGAATTCAAACAGCTTTGGGGCTGAATGCATGGGGCGGTTTGTGCATTAGATGATACAGAAAAAATGCTGGGCTTATGACGAGTTGGTGATGGAGTCTGGAGAAATTTCGAAGAATCCAAACTGCTTTGGGGCTGAATCATTGTCTTGGTTTCTATATATGATTTATGGATGGGAGGATCGAAGCTATTAGTCTGGAGAAATTTGTAGCGATTTGCAATTTCATGATAATCATCATAACAAGGGTCTCGATTGCTACTTCTATCTCCAGCTTTAGCCAAACTCTCATACTCACGTTCTTCTTCTTCGCAGCCAAAAATCCAGCGCAAGAAGCCGAGACAGAATGACATCTTCTTCTTCCTGTCAGTGATCAATGAACTCTACAAACGAGACAGCTTTCGCAAAGAAGACCTATCATGAAAGGCAGCCCAGTGCATGAGGCTTGCTCGGTCGCGGGTATCTTGAAAGGGTCCACGGACACAGTCTTCCCACATGGATACACATCAATCTGAATATGCAATCATATACAAAAACAAACAATTTCGCAAAGAAGACTGAAACTAACCTTAATCTGTCCGATGTTACATGTACTGATGATATCTGTTTGTAGATGCATCTATAAACATTTATTCACTTGCCAAAAGCTTCTTGAGCTGATTACTGAAAAGTTCATACCATCTTTGATACTACGTAAATGAATGAGCAACTTACCCAGTTGAATTTGCGGACTCGTGAAGACAATGTTCAAAAATTACTATCAGATTATCAAACATAGTGATTTGATAAAACCACAAAGCTTTACAAAACAATGGGTGGTTTTGGTGGACACAGTAAAGAATTTTGCTCATTTGGTAGTAATTCTGTGGTGGATTCAAAACCACTAGGAAATGCACCATATAGTTTCCCTAACTTACAAGTAATTGCATGGAAAAGAGGAGGAAAGTTGAAATAAAGTGGCTCACTAACAAAAAGAGAAGAAGTGATCATTGCAAAAGAGTTGCAGGAAAGAGTACCATTGTGCTAGTGCTGGCTATATACTTTGTGTTGATTCCGGTATGAAGCCCTCCCAGTAGATCTTTCCCTCGACACTTGGAAAATACTGATCTAACGAGAAAAATAGAAAAGAAAAAAAATTAGGGGGGGCTAACGGGGCCGGGCCGGGCCGGGCCGGGCCAAACCCAGGCCATTTTAGGGCCGGGCCAAAAAAGGGCCGTTTTAGGGCCGGGCCGGGCCCGGGCCTGTTTCTCAAAGAATTCGGCCTGGCCCTGGCCCTGGCCCAAGCCCTAAGGGTTAGGGCCAGTCCGGGCCCAAAAACGGGCCGGGCCAGCCCGGGCCAAAAAGGGGCCGGGCCGGGCCAGCCCGCGGGCCAGCCGGCCCTTTTGACATCTCTAGCTGCTCTTTACTTTTTCTTCTTCTTCCCTCACCTTTTCTCCTTCTCTCTGAATCGGAGTCCTGCACATCCAATGTTTTGTCAAGACTCCCGGTCATTCATTCATTTCTTTCTGTCCATTTCTTTTGGCTAAAAAGTTTGAGGATGAATTGGTGAGTAAGTAAGAATTTGAGGATGAAGGGACTAAAAAGTTTTTAAATGTTAACTTTTTACAGTATCAAATGATTGATTAAAAAAGTGTTGAAACTCAAACAAATAATTTTCAGATTATCATAAATGGTTTAGCTAAAGAGGATGACAGTTTACCTGAAAGGTTTAAGAGTCAATGTCTTTTCAAAAAATTGACTGACTTTTGGAAGGATTTTAAATTGAAATTTAGACAAAAGAGACATGTAATGACTCTACAGGTAACAGTAGTCTATATTAAAGTTGAGGCTCAAAATTAAAAATTGTAAATGACTAGTAGGGTTAAAGAAATGATGTCTAAGGCTAACATGGTTGAAGCTAGACCGGTTAAGACCCAGCAATAACAAAATCCGAGACATGGTCATAAGCCTTATGGAAGACCTCAATTTAATAACTTTAATAGAGGCCATGTGTCCAATCCGTAGGTTCACTAGGAAAAAAGAGAATGTTTCGTTTGTGAAAAAACAAGACATTATGCAAATGTTTACCAATTTTCCCATTGAGACCTAATTCGTGTTTAACACAACAACCACCAGCACCGCCACCACAACAACAATTACAAAAGGGCACCACCAAGAGCCAAACCAAATGTTGTCGAGGCAAATAATGATGTCATTGCTGCTGTGATATCAGAATTGAACTCAAACAGTGGAATGACGTGTCATGAAATAACATGTAAGAGTCCTACCCAGATAAGACCTATGACCAATTCCAAGGCTTCTCCTGCTCATCTAATAAGTCCTGCCTTATATGTGCAACCTTTCTCAGAAGAATAAGACTAGCAGTCTCCTACCAGGAGACTACTAGCTGACTCCTAATAGAATGAGGACTCATCTTCTATATCAGGAAGAAGTCGGACTAGTAAGAGTTACGTTCACCAAACCCCAGACACTTGTACCTTTTATCTGCTCACTTGTTGACTTAAACATCAGAGATTCTCCATCGGTGCCGTCTGTACTGTGCAGGTCTATTCGCGAGCTAATTCTGGTTGGTCAAGATTTTGACCACAATATTTTGGTTCCATTCGTGGGACCGAATAGCTCTTTTAACAAATTTCATGGCTCAAAATCCCAGTCCACGTGAACTGAATCACCTCATAAAATTATAATGGTCAGATCGCCTCGAAATCCTTGTCAGCCTCACTTTGAACCATGGCTCTTGGGGGTCGACTCCCATCAACCGATCGTGGCAAGGCGATTGCCAATATCCTAGCTAGAACACCGCTTCCATCAAGAAATTTGTCCCCCGCACACCACGCTCTTCGGCCCATCGAACCTCAAACCGCTGATGTGACCATTGATGCCGGTACTTTTGCGCCACCACTAGTCATAACCGATTAGGCTGACCTGCTCGCCACCATCCATGTGATGCAGAACTCTATCAAGTGACTATGGGCCACAATCGAGCAACAATTGGAGCAGTGATCTGAATACGTAGAGCCTCTAAGGCCTCCTAGAGCACGACGCATCATCACTGCTTAGAGGCAAATAGTCCATAAGTGCCTCAAGTATCCTCCGAGGCATGAGGATTCTACAGCGTACAATCAGGAAGAGTACCATCAACTTGCCGACCAACCCGTCCAAGAACATTCGGACGACGTGCATCACAATCCTGGGCACACGACGCTAGAAGAGAGCTACTTTGACACTCATTCCACGCCCATTCTGCACGATCTTAAGACTGCCGATCGGAACGATACACCATTGCTCTTGTGATTATTGGATGGCCATTCATGGAAGAGATCAATCTCCTCCATACTCTAAAAAAATTTCAAGATACCGTCCTGCGAGTCGTACGACGGAACGGGTGACCCCACCGAACACTTGGCTCACAAAATCGGCATCTATTGCCATGTCAGATCATGTGTCGAGCTATAATACCCTAACTTAATCTAATTATGAGTTAGATTAATGAAGGGCATAAATTTAATCGACATCATCATTTTTTTATGGATAACCAAGTAATTAGAATAAATGAATGGCAAATTTGGCTTTGGGGCCAAACTGTAATTTTATGAAAGTTGTGGGGTCAAAGTGCAAATGTGAAAAATTGTGGGAGGGGGTTAAAGTGAAATTTTGCAAATTAATGGACGTGTGGCAGCTGGTGGTGTCATTAGGGAGAGGGGAAAATAGTGAGAAGTGAGCACCTTCTACTTAGGAGGAGGTGACTCACTAAACTAAAGAATAAAATATTTTTTATGTGGGATTAAAACAAAAAAGAAAAAGGAAGAAAAGAAAAGAAAGAGAACCCAGTTCGATCAGGGAGAGAAAAGTAGGGGAAGAAATGAACAAGAAAAGAAAGGAAGAAAGAAAAGAAAAAGAGGAAGAAAAATTCAACAAGCCCTAGGGTAATATCTCTCTCGATGTAATTAGGGTTTTAATTGAATTAAAACTACATTGTGTTCATGGGGTTTTGGTACCCAGTAGTGTGTGTGTGTGTGTGGTGTATGGTGCGTGTGTTTTGTGTGTGGGAGGATGAAAGAAAGGGGAAGGGTAGCTATGGGGGTTGCCAAAGGGGGGTGGAGTGTGTGTTGTATGTGATGAGTGTGTCTTGTGTGCTGGCTATGTGCGTGGAGAAGCACACTACTGCTATGGCAGCAGTGTTGCTATGTGGAGTGTGTGTTTTGTGGGTGAAAATTTGTGTGGGGTGGGTTATGAGAAAGAAAATGTGTATGAGGAAGAGGTGGGGTGGTGTGTAAGGTATGTGTCAGTGGGGGGAGGGCTATGTGCGTGAGAGAGGGTGAAGGGGGATGGGGGAAGCAGTGGTAGGGGGCTGCTACTGTGCTGTTTATGCGTGGGTGTGTGTGTGTGTGTGTGTGTTTGTGAAGTGTATGCGTATGTGTGTGTGGTGTATATATAAATACATGTATGCGTAGAGATGATTAATATGTGTGTGTTTATGTGGGTTTAAGGGAGGATCTGTGAGTAAGGGGATGTGGTGCTTAGCATTGGGAGAAAGAAGAAGATGTTTGTGCATAAAGTGAAGTGCTCTGTGGGTTTAGTTCACTTGTTATTGAACAGTAATTGTAAAATGTCGCTAAAAGGGAGCTAGGGTTTGGGTGGTCCATTATGCGAACTTTTAAAAATAGTTCGAGGAGATTTGGCCAAAGTGCAAAAAAGAATCTCTAGTTATTTTTATGAAATCTAAAAAAAGTGGGAAAATTTCAGATTTTTCCGAGCTTGGGAAGGGAGTTGACTGACGCTGTTAGTGAAAACATTTATGGTGGATTTTAAAATAGCAAAACAACTTAGTTTTGTGTGTAAGTTTTATAAGGACCTTAAAATGGTGAGATGCTAGAATGTCTGAAGTTTCAGGGAATTTCGAAGCCGATAGCTATTTTTAGCTAAACCAGCTTTCGAGCGCTCCGTTAATTGTCGATTAGGAATTTTTGAGAGAAAAAATCCCAAACGGATTTTTAGTCCAAAAAATGAATTCAGATGCTTAAGAAGGTGTTATAAAGTGGTTTTAAGATTTTTGTAAGGATGATGGCCGCAAGGGGTGTTCTGTTAATTTTTCCTAGAATATTTTTTCGAAGGACTTTTTTGGTCCGAAAATGGATGCAATACATCTAAAAATTTGTTTTGAAGCAGTTTTGGGGTGTTGGTGGTGAAACGGCCATCAGGGGGTATTTTGGCAATTTGCCATGTTGGGGTTAAATATTCGGGTTATTAGCGTTATTAAGCGTCCAGAGTGACGGAAAACGAGGAAAAGCATTAATATGCCTAAAATGAAGGAGCTATTACTATGGATGCGTCGATAAGGCTAGGTTAAGGATCCGGCTATCGGATCAGAACAGCTAGCCATTGTAAGACGCTATGAACGGTTAAATGGGAAGGGATAGTGTGCATTTATGTTTGAATGATGCCTGACGAGCAATGTATTATTTAACTAGGTGGTGCCGCTAGTAGCGATCTGAGGTTGCGAGCTGATAACCTCTTAGGCCAAAGGCCAAATCAGGTAAGGACAATGCTATCTGATATGCTAATTCATTGCTTCGGTTAGCATCCCTTGTTGATGATGTTTATGTTAAACCCTTATTTTTTTTATTGGAAACTGGTAATCATTGTGACTGGCATTCGTTTATCTGTTGAGGACTTATGATAATATAATTTCCCTTAGTCCGCCTAGTTAATGAAGTTTAGTAAGGATAATGCGTGTCCTAATATACTATGTTTCGATTCGATTAGCATACTTGACGTTGGTGATGATAGGGTGTAGGGGTTGTTGTGTGGTTGTAAGATGTCGGCACTTACTGATGGCCGATATTTCTCCTGATTAAGAACAACACTGATAACTCGTGGTTAAATTTCTCATGAGTCTGCCATATCACTAATTGATGATGTCATCTAGAGATGTGTGGTGCTATTGTTGTTAAATGTCGACAATTATTGATGGCCGATCTTGGTTAAGAACATCATTGAGGACTTTGGTTAAATTTCTCATCAGTCCGCCCTATCGTTGATTAATGATATTGCTTTGTTGTTGTTGTAGGATATCGACACTTATTTATCGACATGTTCTCCTATTTAAGAACGTCGTTGAGGGCTTGCGAAAAATTTCTCCCGAGTCCACCCTGCTGATGATGTTTATGTTGAACTCCTATTGTTATGTTTGATTATTAGTTGATCTTGTGACCCGGTATTTCTTGTTGAGTTATGCTGTTGAGGACATAAAGTAGAATAATTTTCCTTAGTCCGCCCCTTTGATGAAGCCTTATTGTTTAGCTGTAACGCAATTAGGGATAAACACTCTAGATGATTCCTTTTTCTTGATGACAGTGTCTCTTTTGACAATCTGAGACTGAGATGAACATCACGTATAATGGGACATCAAAATGAGGAGGATGGCTTATGAAATATGATCACTAGCCAGAAATATGTATGGCGCTCGAGTCGAGTCTGTCGTGTTTGGTCGAGTCTAATCTGTCATGTTTTGAGTTGCATTGCATTTGATTTATTTTGATGTTAATAATTTTAATGACTTGAATTTCATTGATGTTTACTTTTGCGATTCTTGTTTTAGTGTACACTTGCATTGTAAGTCGGTCAGTCTTGTCCACGAGGAGGTGGTAGTAATGCTGTTCTGTTGGGCCTTGGAGCCGTTCACTCTGACGAAAGAAAAATATCATTTGAAAAATTATGTGATGCTAAAATTTATTGTAAACTCTTGAGTTATTGCTATCGTTGAGATGAGTATTATTCCTCCGAGTCTATCGAATCACTTGTACACTATGTTCCTCGTGTTGTCTTTACTGGGCGATTTGCGCTTATTCCTTATATTGTGTTGTGCAGATTATAAGATTGACCAAGGAAAACCCTCTAGGAAGGGAAAAGAAACAAGCTAGAAGAGTTGAGTGAGGTGATAAGTTGAGGTGAGACAAGTTAGAAACGTTAAGACAAAGGTTGAGCTGCCGGATACGTTGAGAGGAGCTACACGACTACATTTGTGTATGACGTTGTTATGTATATCTCGTTTAAGGATTCGAAAGTCTTCCGCTGCAGTATAATATGTTGTAAGAAATATTTCTAAGGATGTAATTTAGGGCGTCTATTAATGATGTATGAAGGTGTAGTTGCTCTATATTCTGCACAAGGTTGTGATCGTAATTATGATCGATAACTCAGCCTGGTAATGCCGCCAAGGTTGAGGGTGTCGCAAGCTGGTATCAGAGCTTAGGCACATGATTCTGTAGACTTTAGAAGTGTCTGATCGAATGCCTAAGTTGTCAATGAGAGGAGTAGAAGAAGAATTTCGATAATTTGGCTGAACTATGGTGATAGTTGAGATATGTGGGCCTGGGTTGGCTAAGGTGTGTGTGTGTGTGTGTATTATGACTTCAGCATTTCCGTTATTGATGCGGGAAATGGAAGAAAAATTGGTTGATTTGGATTTGGAAGGGTGGTTTGATGATGATAAGGTTACGGTGTCAGATCCCAAAAGGACCCTGAGGAGGTTCTAGATAAGATGGAATTAGAGTTGAAAGAACCAGATAAATGTTCAATTGGAAGTGAATTAGAAGGACATATGGGGAAGGTGGACAAGGTTGAACACTATGAACGGAGAAATGAGGAGCTGAGAGTGAGAATGAGTAGAGTTCTGATGAACTTTTGGAAGAGAAAGTACTTATAAGTGATGGGAAAAAATGGACTAATTGGCAAGTCAGTTCGAGTCCCTAACTAACTCTATTAATTAGACAATAGAGAGGCTGAAAGTTGAATGTGAGGACAAGAAGTAAGTATCGAATTAGACATTAATGGAGACAATGGATGCTTGTATGCGGGTCGTCGAAAAAAATATACGGCAGGTTGTTCGAGATTGCCCGCCTCATAGGGGTTTATCTGAGGACATGCAATAATTGATTCTAAGTGAGAGTCATTGAAGCCTCAAATTTTTGAAGGAGTGTTATGGATTTTCCTAGATTGATGGTTATACGAGGCGGGGTGGAGTCTGTTTCCATAATTGGGCCTAAGGTTGTCATTGAGAAGGAGAATGGTATTGAGGAACAAGTACCGTTTAAATACTATCGTAGAAAAAAGAGCATTTAATGATGAAAACTATTAGCGGTTTGAGCATGAAAGTTGTTATTATGGTGCAGAATCTAAAAGTCGTGTTACTCTTTCTTTGGAAAGATGAGAGAGGGTTCCTGATTGAGAGGGACCCTCAGCAAAGTAATTTTGATGAACGTCGAGGACGTAAGTGGAAGGTATAAACAAGTAACTGCACCAAGTCAAGCAAACCTTAAGATAAAACTAGCTGGACTTCGATCAAAGGTTGTAGGAGCTCCAATGGTACAACCGGTGACTACTGATAACCCCGGTAGAAGAAAGAAGAGAATGTAGATCCCAAGATTTTCAGGATGCCCACCCGACTGAAACTTAACAGGAGAGAAACAGTCCAGTGTGGACAACTACGCGAGCTGAGGGATAGATAAGACATTCGAGGTAACAAAATGGGGAAAAACATCAAAAACATGATTTCGCCAGCCATATGTACACGGGCAATTACAAGTTGTAAAGAACGGCCAAAAACAAGTTGAGAAAAGTAGCCTATTTTACTGCATTGCTTGGAATCGGTGCAAGTCACATGTTGATGATAAATACTTTAGGCTCTCAAATTGCAGAGAAAGCTGGAAACATGTTTCTCATGCTAAAGTACAAGGATAAATATATCAGGGAATTTGGTGAGTTGGCCTACTCTGCCCTCATCAAGTGGTGACAGAAGATTGAAAGGCGAAACAAATTGAGAAGGGTTTGAAATAATCCTTAAAAAGACAAGTAAGGATATTCCTATGGGGAATACTGAAGTAGTTGAAAAATCGAGTGATGGAGGTAAAGAATAAAGAGGTCTGGGAGGAAAGAAGGTAGAAGGGACGAAAAAGAGGTAGAATCCAGGATCGAAATTGGAAAAGTGGAAAGAAATATAAGAAGAAACTAAACGAAGAACAGTCCGGACAAATTCTGGACAAAGAGGAAGAGACGAAGAGTATAGATGGTGCAGATTAAGGCACAAAAGTACGGACTATGTTAAGGAAATTGAAGCATGTCGTACATATGTAAGTAAATCACCGAGCTAGTGTGCAAGATAAATCAAATGAGCTGTTTAAAATGTTAATAGCCAAGGCAAATTGTAAGGGGGTGCCCCAAAGAAGGGTGGTGGTCATTCAAAGCATAAAAGAAAGAGGGATTTATGAGACTATGTTTCGTTTTTTAGAAGTTGAATAAAATGACGACCAGGAATAAATATTCATTGCTTGATATAGATGATATGTCGATCAATTGCAGGGTGCTAAGTGTTTTCTTTATGAGATTGATCCTAGAACGGTTCATCACCGTTAAGGATAAAGAATGATGATATTATAAAGACTGTCTTTAGAAATAGAGATGGGCATTATGAATTCTTGGTGAGGCCATATGGATTAACTAATGCCCCTGTGGCATTTATGAACTTGATGAATCAAGTCTTTCGAGAATACTTAGTTAGTGTGCCATCGCCTTATTAATGACCTTATGAATGGTATTAAGAGCAAAGAAGAGCTTGCACAATGGCAAGTTTTGACAAATCTTAAGAGAGCGTAAGTTGTATGCTGAATTCAAGAAATATGAAGATGGACCTGAAAATATGGATGTACATGGTTCATGATGAAGAATGTTAGAGGAGACAAGGAAAATTTTAAAGGATGACAAATGAGGATTGTCGAACATCGACATTTGAGATTAGTAGCTTCCTAAGCTCAGTCGGAGGCTGCTGGAGAGATTGACAATTTCTCTAAGATGCCTTATTCGGAAAAATTGATTGGGATGATTACTACGCCAAATCAGTGAGGATGTGAATAATCTCGAAATCGAAGTTCGAGTAAAAAGGGAAGGAAGTAACAGTATGTTTCATATAAAAATTTGACCAACGATTCTTGATCAAATTAATGAAGCTTAAGATCGAGATGAATGGATGCCTGAGATCCAGCAAGGTTTCAAAATGAATAAAAAGGAGAAATTTGATTACGATGAGAGTAGTTGTGAATGTGAGGGTCAGATATATGTTCCACCTAATGATGAGTTGAGGAAAGAAATTATAAGGGTACTCGTAGTTTGAAGTACCGATTCACTCAGGGGAGACAAAAATGTACTATGAGTCACTGTCAACAATTTTTGGTGGCCTAACATGAAGTGGGATATATCAAAGTTTATATCCCGATGTTTGACCTGCCAACAGGTGAAGGTGAATCATAAGAAAATTGTTGGGCAGTTGAAACCACTCCTTATACCTGATAGATTCAATGGCCTTTATGTCAGGATTACCATAAAAAGCTGATAGATACACGTCTATCTTGGTGGTAGTGGACATGTTGACTAAGACGGACCAACTAATTCATATTCGAGAAGGGTATTCTTTTGAACGACAAGACCAGATTTATATTAAGGAGGTGGTTAGTCATTACGGAGTGTCGGTAACCATTGTATCGTGTGCACTGCTTCCCTCCAAGACATCCAGACTATTGACTTCCTCATAGTCAAAATGAAGTCATCCTACAGCAGAATACTTGGATGAATAAGGCTCAACAAGTTACATGTGATCGCTTCAGCTGTTCATTTAGCTATGAAGTTTCCCATGCCGAATGGTGTCGGCACAGTGAGGGGAGACCAAACAGTGCCTTGTAAGTGCTACCTCGCATCTTGTAAAGCCAAAGAGAGGTTGCCCATTGATGACCAACGAGACAAGCAGACCATGAAGCACGCTGAACCCGTGAAATAGGTCGTCGGCATACCATTGGAAGAAGAATATGAGGACGACAATTATGAATCTGCTCTTCCATCGGACCAACCCTTCGTAATTGGCTGATATCCTTTCTTCACTCCAACGCGAACGTCTTCACATGGAGCGCTGCAGAGATGCTTGGGATAGATCCCTTAGTGATCGTCCACCTCCTTCTGGTCGATTCCTAGTATAAGTCATTAAACAAAAGAAAACATCCAATCGCATCCGAGAGACAAACAATAATCAAAAGGGAAGTGGACAAGCTGTTGGAAGCCAACTTCATCAGGGCAATGGAATATCCCAAGTGGGTGGCAAACATCATGATGGTGCCTAAGCTGGGCCGTGGAAAGTGGCGCATATGCATCAATTACACCGATATGAATAAAGCATGTCCCAAGGAAAACTATCCTCTCCCCCGCATCAATATTTTGAACGACGCTACATTGGGGTACGAGCTCTTGAGCTCTAATGATTCCTTCTCTGACTATAATCAAATCTAGATATATGAAGACGATGTGCCCAAGACGTTCTTTATCACCGACCAAGGTGTATTTTTGTTACAAGGTGATGCCATTTGGCCTTATTAATGTCGGGGCCACCTATTAAATGTTGGTCAAAAATATATTCAAGTCGTTGATGGGGAAAAACAAGGAAGTCTACGTTGACGACATGCTCATCAAAAGTTTGCGCGCGAGGGATTATGTAGCCGGCCTCGAAGAGTGCTTTGCACTTTTGCGCAAATATCGCAAGCGCCTCAACGCTGCTAAGTATGCCTTCGAAGTCTCCTAGGGGAAGTTCCTTGGCTTCATTGTCTCCCATAGTGGAATCAAAGCCAATACCAAAAAGATCAGAGCTATTCAGGACATGGAAGCGCCGAGGAGCATGAAAGAGGTGCAAGTGCATGTTGGCCGAATAACAACCTTGAGTCGATTCTTCCCCAAGTCAGCCGAATGCTGCCTACCATTCTTCAAAGCCTTGAAGAATCTAAAGAACTTCGAGTGGTGAGCCAAATATCAAGCTTCTTTGAACTTTGGTAGTCACCGAGCTAGTCTACCGTCATCACCGTCTTCATTTGGGAATAGAACGACAGGCAATTCCTAATATACTACGGGAGCAAAGTCATTCAGGGAGCCAAGCTCCGCTATCCAAGCACAAAGAAGCTTGCCTTTGCACTTCAAAGCCTTATAAATATGGTAGAAAAGTTACTAACTACAATTATTTGTCTTGTACAAGTCAAGGGGGCGCATGGTGGCATGTAGAAATATAATTTTTAGCGTGACCAGTGAGGTTTGGACACATGTGTGCATTAAAGAATTTGAGATGTAAGTTACGCGTCATTGTATTTAATGCTGATCTGAGTTAGTATAATGATAGTTGTTTTTGTCATATGGCTATTACTGACTAGTGCAGATAGCAGAATTCGTTGGGCCTGCTTGTGAAATTCAAGGAATGTTTCATACAGTTGTTGATAGAGGTAAAACAATCGATAGCAGTTACAAATGATGTCAAGCAAGTGGTTTTCAGTAGTTACAATTCAATTATTCTTGAGGACAACCTAAATCGAAAGAATTGGAAGAAGAAAAGACACGACGCAACACCCCAAACAAATCATTACTTAGATTTTTAAGTCTTTTTCTTCTAATATATTGACTTTATTGTCAATCTATTGGAATTGTGAATTCAAGTTTTAGACCTGAAACTTTGTATTTTGTAACTGTTAATAAATAGGGTCGGTGGACCCAATATTCATCCACTAACAGATAATGTTTATTTGTTAGTCAGGATTATTACAGTTAATTAGCATATATTTATCTCCTAAATGTTTGAGATAAATACAGTATTTATCTCCTAAGTGTTTGAGATAAAGTCAGTCTCTAATATTGACTCTATATAAAGGCTAGAGATATCCCAATACAAATAATAAAATAAGTCACAATACATAATTCTTCCCTACAAATAAAAATCCTTCCCCATGTTACACTCTCTCTAGAGCATCACCAAGCTCTGGTTCGTGGACGAAGAACTCAACTCTAGTAGCCATTTTCATACATGCAGATAAAGATCTAGTGTGTTGGGGACTTGTAACAATAAGAATCCTTCGTCGGAATTTTTGGATACTTCGTACGGTATGTTTCCGAACCCACTAAGTATTACGTGGTAGGCGTATTTAATTATTAACATTGGTATCAGAGCTTAATTACTTGTTGATTTGCCTTCTAACATGGTAGTTTAAATTATGTGCGTGTTATGCTTTTCTTAGACACAGACACACACACACAGACACACACAGATATATATATATATATATATATATATATATATATATATATATATAGGGAGCCGATCCACACCCACCGGTGGAGAAATCGTTAATTGTCCACCCAACCGCAACACTTTGTTGCGGTTGGCATGATTTCCTCCAAAAGCCAACCGCAACAAAGTGTTGCGGTTGTCTCCCCTCCCCCCCCCACGTGGTGTCCTTTCCCCCCTCCCCCCATCCCCACATGGTGTCCTTTCCCCCCTCCCCCCACCCCCACGTGGTGTCCTTCCCCCCCCCCCTTTCCTTTTTCCAGAGGCAGCTCAAAGCTCGGCCGCGCAGTCTTCTGCCATTTTTTTTCTTTCATAGCCTTTGACTATTGCTCACTCACTGATTTTTTTTTTCCTCTGTCTTCTTTCTTCTCTCTCCCTCACTTTTATCTGTTTATAATCCCTTCTCCCCGAACCCTTTCTTCCATTCTCTTCATTCTCCATATCTCACCTACATAATCTCCACAACAATACAAAGAAAAAAAATTTACGCTAGAAGATCGGTGGATAACTGCTAGAAGATCGGTGGATTTTTCTTTAAATATATCAAGTTAAAACAAGTAAGTATTTTGAATTTTCTTATAATTCAATGTTAATTTCAAATTGTTCTTACCAATGGATTGTTTAAATTGTGTTATGCTTAAATTGTTCTTACCATAGTCTAAAATTCGTGTTTTTTGATAGTTTGAAATTAGGGATTGAACTAGCGTTTATTAGCGAATATTCATTCGAAGTCCAAAAATAGTCATTGTAGACTCAAATCGAAGTTAACGAAAATACAAATTGAACGAAACAAAAATCAGATCAATCGGAGATCGGATGAGCGATTTTTTAGGGCGTCAAAATTAGGTTTTTACAAATAGGGGTATTACATTTATAGATTCCAAAATAATGATTTTTTAGGGCGTTAAAATTAGGATTTCTCACGAATTTATAAAAAATATGTAGAGCTAGATTTTTCCAAAGTGCAAAAAAGAGACCCTTGTTATTTTTTAAAGATCTATATCAGGGACAAATTCCAGATTTTTTCAAAATCTGGAAAGGGGTTAACTGATACGGGGGACCTTGTAACTTTGCAGTGTAATTTAAAATATGAAGCTAGCGCAATTTCGCGCAAAACTTTTATGAGAACCCTAGGAAGTTGGGAAGTTCCATTTCCCAGGAATTCGGGCCATTCCGAAGCCGTTAGCTATTTTTTTGGCCGAACGGGCTTTTAAGCGCTCGATCCGGAGACTGGTTCGGGATTTTTGGGCAAAAAATCCGTAAAATACTTTTTAGATCAAGAATGAATCCAGGAAGCTTAAAATCCCGTTTCAAAGCACTTTTGAGATTTTCTGATGCCAGGGGGCATTTTGGCAATTTACTACCCCGAGAGGGGTATTTTGGTAATTTTACAGTGTTAAGTTCTTCAAAGGACTTTTTAGTCCAGAAATGTAAGTAAAAGACCTGAAAGGTTGTTTTGAAGCTGATTTGGGGCGTTAGGGTGATAATGAACCCCCCGGGGGCATTTCGGTAATTTGCCGCTCATCGGGCGGGGGCTATTATGGAAATTTTACATTATATAAATTTTCCGAATGAATTTTAGTTCAGGAAAGGGTGTAAGACACCCGAAAAGTTATTTTAAAGTTGTTCTGAGATGTTTGTTGGGGCGATGACTGCTAGGGGCATTTTGCATAAGTTGGGGGTGTTTTGGTAACTTTCCCCTTTAAAATTTTCTGAGAAAATATTTGGTATATAATTGATTTAATACATTTAAAAAGTGGTTTTAAAATGATTTTGAGGTGTTGGGGGTGTAGCGGCCATCGGGGGTATATTGCTAAATAACCACGTTGGTGCTAAATTTTAGGGAACTGGCGTTATTAAGCGTTCGGAGTGGTGGGAAGTGAGGAATGGTTTTAATACATTGAAATAAGGAGATAATGACTATTGCTAATGCGTTGGTAAGCTAGGTTAAAGATCCAATTACAGTTTTGGAATGTAAATATTATGGACGGTAAGTTGGTTTACGATTATATTTTGTTCTTAGAGATATGAATTTCAACCCTGGACCTCATGATACATCAATCCTATACGATGACGATGACCACGTCGCGAGGCACGTATTTGACGATGTCGATAGGGGTGTTTTTGAAACAATTCAAAGCACAAGTCACCTCAAAGAGTGGGTACTAAACGAGGAACATATACGAATATTACACGGTCAAAATTTATCTTTGTTCACCGATCTGCATCATTGGTCTCGGCACGACGATTGCCTTATATCCGCTCTAATTGAACGATGGAGGAGCAAGACGAACTCATTGCACTTCCGGTTTGGTGAAATGACTATTACATTAGAGGACGTCGGATTTATACTTGGAATCCCATGTCACGGCAGACCCATTACTTCGAGCAAAACGTCTACATCCATAGCGAATATGGCTAGGAAGTATTTTCCGGGAATTCCGAGGGAAGCTCTTACAACAAACTGCATCAAACTTAAATGGCTGAGAGAGCAGTACGGCAAGCTATCGGATGAATACACTCCTCATGATTTGGTGATGTATACGAAGGTATTCCTTTTGTATATTATTGGAACTATATTACTTCCAACGCATTCGAAAAACATGGTGCATCCGAAGTATATGGTATTCTTGGAGGATCTTGAGGAGGTATACTCGTATTCGTGGGGTTCAGCTGTCCCTACGCACCTATATCGAGCACTGCACAAAGCTACGAGAAAGGGTGCCAAGTCCATTGCCGCCTGCATCACTCTGTTACAGGTTTGAGCATTTATATTCTTGGTTGACGTGTCAATATATTCATGATTAATTACTAATTCCATATAATGTTTGCATTCACAGGTTTGGTCTTACGAGAGACTACCCACGGGTCGTCCACAGCGGCTAGATGATTCCGATGAGACGTGGCCTAGGGTGTAAGCCTGGGGCCTACGACCAACCGGAGGAGACGGGTAGACCCTCACCACCATCTAAAGTTCTATCGGGGGGAACTAGAGATACTGGATGCATCCCAGGTGACGTGGCAACCATATGGCAAGGTGATGCATCGGTTGGATGAGTGGTGTTGGCAACTTTCAGTGTCGTACGTTCTGGCAGGTTTGGTTCGGGTGCCACTTATTCACTTCGAAGTATGTGAGTTTCAGATGCCCGATCGAGCTATGAGGCAAGCTGGCTGTCTACAAGGGATACAAAAACCCGCGGTACACATGCAGCCAAACAGGAGCAGTCGAGGTCCGAACTTCGAGGTGCTTGATGCCTTGAATTTGCTGAGCGACGAGGTGCAACAGTGGAATACTTGGCAAGAAACGTATGATAGCCTTGTATCGCTAAAGGACGACGTCATCACTATTGAGGAGTACCTGCAATGGTTTCTCAAGGTGACGCGCATGAGGGTGAATCGCCCTTCCCAGGTGAGAAAGACAACGTATGCGCCACGTGAGGTCTATGACCAGTTCTGGGCATTGAACATTGTAAGTCACCCTAGTGTTGTTTCAATATTTATTTGCGCACCTTATCGACCATGCCTGAAATGATGATGGTGATTTTTCTATGCATGTTTTTAGGTTGACCAGGGCACTGAGGTGTTCAAGCAGCTGGAGGGGTTTGACTGGTTTGTTGCGCAGGCTCCTAACAGTCTTAAGAGGTCCATTGAGAGGTACAAGACTGATCTTCACAACTTTAGTGTTGCGTATCGGGGTTACCAAGGGGAGCCGTCTAGTCGCTTGCCTCCTGACGTGTACGATTCTTTGCCCCAGAGTATGGTGTGGAAGTTGTCTAGTCGCTTGCCTCCTGACGCGTACGACTCTCAGCGCTAGAGTCAGGTGACCCAAGTAGGAATCCAGGCCTCGCGCCCAAGCATCCGGTCGGATAAAGGACAAGCGACGAAGACATTGAGGCCGGACAAGCGGGATTGGATCGACCGGCACTACTTCGGGCCTGAGCCCGTCGCTACAACAGACTTTCCTCTTGAAACATTCCTAGGTCATGCGGATACGAGAACGTTGGCGCCGGAGACAGATATTTCAAATTTTGTCATGAACGCTTATATAGATCTGCTCCGGATTAGAGAGCTACGTTATAACCACTATGAAGATTTGAAGCTTAACATGTATCCCACTTATTTTGTGGAATTAATGGTGACCACCATGAAGGAATTCACAAAATAGAGGAGGCGATGGGCAGGTAGGGGTAAGTGGAAACCAGCTGCAAACATGTTAGGCATGTTGAACTCAGACTATTAATGTCACGCTGCTTAGGCGAACCTTATCATGATACCTTGTCATCATGCAAACCACTGGTTCTTGTTAGTTCTCCATCCAGCGAACAGAACGGTCCACATATACGATAGCCTAAGGGAGGACGGACTTGGACAGCTGTTGGCACAGATGTACAGCGAGTACATCACTGCAGTGGTTAGTTTTTATTTTTTGACCTTGGCTCATAGTATATTCTTCTTGTTACATAGGCTTGATGACCTTTTTTATTGTTGGATCCAGACTACTATCCTCTCGCTAGCGTGCCAGGATTATTCGGGGGAATCCATCACCAGGAATTCGACGGTAGAGCCTTGGACGGTCGTGATGATACAGGATCGATCAAAGCAATATAACAGTCACGATTGCGGGATTTACGTCCTCAAGTACATGGACTACATTGCTCGCTCGGAGGTGCTCAAATATACGTCGTAGACTAGGAATGATGCCTTGACGTTTAGGTATATGATAGCCTGTGAGCTGAAAAAGAATGAAGCTAGACGCCTTCATTACCATTATCATAACCATGATCCTAACTAGCGTGGCTAAGGTGCAATGAGCAAAGAAAAGTGAAAAAAATGTACATAATTTTTTGCAAGCTATGAATTTGGCGCTAAAGTGTGCGCGAAATGACCCTTCATAGGA
Organism: Escallonia rubra; assembly: GCA_033065855.1. NCBI lineage: Eukaryota > Viridiplantae > Streptophyta > Magnoliopsida > Escalloniales > Escalloniaceae > Escallonia > Escallonia rubra. The sequence continues at coordinate 507,463 of JAVXUO010002523.1, read as the reverse complement.
AAACCTTAAAAAATAATTTGTCTCGATTTTTCGCCGAAATTCATAGAAATGGGCTAACTAGCGTGCCTGAGGTGCAATGAGCGAAAAAAAAAGTGACAAAAAAAATTACAACATTTTTCGCAAGCTAAGCATTGGGCGCTAAAGCGTGCCCGAATAGGCCCTTCATAGGAAAACTTGAAAAAATAATTTGTCTCGTTTTTCACCGAAATTCATAGAAATGGGCTAACTAGGGTGCCTAAGGTGCAATGACCGAAAAAAAAGTGACAAAAAAATTACAACATTCTTCGCAAGCTAAGCATTGGGCGCTAAAGTGTGCCCGAATAGGCCCTTAAAAAAATATCAATAATCCACAAACCAAATCAAAAATTAAATATTTCACAAACCAAATCACAAATATAAACATTATAAAAGTTCAATTTATACAACTGAAACATTAACCCTGACACTCTTCCTCATCATCGTCATCCTCGACCATACTGCCAGGTTCGATACCTAGCACTTTATAATGATTTCTCTTGTCATGATCAGTCATCTTATTACACAACGCACACTTTCATAATTTTTTTTGACCCGTTGCTTCTTCATACGTATTGCTCGTTTTCGCCCTTTTGTTTGAGAAATAATTGGATCAAAAATTTTGTCCTCCTCACCTTGCAGGCTAGTGCTGTCAATGACTGGTTGTGAAGCTCGATTGAATCTACGGGCTGGAGTCGTCCGAGGGTCCCGTCTTTCTGGTAATGCCATCCTAAACTGTTTGAGAAATAATTGGATCAAAAAGCCTGTCACCCCAACGCCTGCCGCTCAGGCGACTCAAACTCGAACCCCTCCTACAAGGCATCCAATTACACAATCAATACGATTAATTTAATTGATTCGTTCTAATTAAACAAATAATGACTGACACGCACAGCTAAAAACCATACCAGCCACTCCTCCCATAAAGACTCCCTCAATGTGGCATCCCAGTCCTTCCAGTATAGGCGTGGCTTGAAAAATCGGCCATTCACAAGGACACTTAGCTTCATCTTCGCTAGAGCCTCTAGGATCTTGATAGAGAAACAACATTCGAATACATTAAACAAGTGGACAGTAATAAATATCGGCCCTGCACTATGTAATTTTTTTACTTACTGGCCCTCCCGGGTGAGAGTAATTCGTTGTTTATGCTGAGGGTCGATTCGCACCCCGCATATGGGTCCACGGCCTCGTCGAGATCCTGGAGAACACCAACAGTAATATAGATCAAATTTAATTAAAATACTAGTCTAGCATTATGATCAAACGTCGTTATCAAGCATACCTGAGGTACGTAGAACCCACATAAGAAAGAGAACCAGCGGGCGAGTGGGAGGGATTTGCCTTGGGCTAGGCCAACAGCTGGGACTAGGGCAAAGGCAGCGACTAGGGCTGCATCTGCGGCTGGGGCTGGGACTAGGCCCCTGCCTGCTGGACGTGAGCACTATGGGCCACGTCATCAATAGGCAATGACGAGGCGAGAGCCACTGGGTTGACGCAGCTCGACGTCCCCCGACCACGAATGGCCCATAATTTATCTGTGTCTGACTACGTGTACAACAATTCCAAATTAAAGAAATTAACACATACAAAACAATGTATAGTCCACATCATGTTACAACACTACATAAATGAAGCGAGTATAAAAACACTATACGAACCAAGTACTGAAAGAATGCATGTTACAACAGTACAAGTCAATCATATTCATTTTGAGAATCATCGTCATCATCGTCGTCGAACTCTTCGTCCTCTTTACCGAGTAATTCTTCCTCTTCGCCAGTAGACTCAGCCTCATCCTCTTTAACACTTTCTACGTCTTTCCTGTCATCATCTACAACTTCTTCTCCTACATCAATTGTTGGTTGAAGAGGGAGATCGTCCTCCTCGTTGTCCACCTCAATAGGTACTAAGACAGGTGCCTGGACAGCTTGAAAGGTGTCTACCTCACTCTCATATTCCACGGGCAATTTCTTAGAATTGATAACTGTATACCAATGAGATTTGAGATTTGCGACGTTCTCCTCATAAAAGACTGTGCAGCTTCACTAGCAAACACAAACGGCTAATCTGATGCAAGTCATGACTTAACGTTGACATCTACAATCCCTTATGAGCTAGACAGATTCCTCTACTGCATGTGACATCGAACCATGTACACTTGAACATAACTAGGCAGTTTTGGGAACCCAGATATGTTAGCTCAAAAATCTCATCCAGCTCTCCATAAAATTCCATGCAATTCTTGTCATACATGTTGCCGTTGACTAAGAGTCGACTATTTTGGGTTTGTTTCGTCAGGTCATCATCTTTTATGTTAAATCTAAACTCATTGATGATATAGCCTCCACGATAGGCTACCTGTTTACTAGGGCCTCGAGCTAGTAATTTTAACAAGGAGGCTACTGGAGCATCGACTGACTAAACATATTATATAAGACGGTGAAAGTTAATACACCACATATGGAATGGCATATGAAACACATTATATTTTGGTTAAAGGCTTACCGGTCTTCTTAACCACTCTATAAATTGCGATTTTTGATGAGAGTCAAGTTCAGCAGGATCAGTGATTAAATATTCCGCATCGAATTCACCCCAAATAGAGAGAGTTAACTCACTGATCACACATTTTCAATTATGTACAATAAGTATCTTAAGTCAGAAACTTACTCAACGAATGCTAAAACTTCATCCAATTCAGAAGGGCATATATTGTTGCAACACTGTATTGTACATCTGTTATCCACCGAGTATAGGTTCGTAACGGACTACCTAACTGCTTGAATATTGACAATTGCCCTTCCAAATGTGTGCTGGCTTTGTCATTTCCGGCAAGTTGATTTAACCTTGTATCAACATCAGGCCCAAAATATTGGCTACGAAAGTTTACATGCTCTTCCATTACGTAAGCCTCAGCAATTGAGCCGTCAACACGAGCTTTATTACGGACTTTCTTCTTCAAGTGGAACATTAACCTAGAAGTTTAACGAATAGAGTTAGGTGGAACATCAATGAATCAGTGTTTGCATTACCTGTAAACGAAGAACATAGAGTTAAAGCAATACCTCTCGAATGAATACATTCACCGATATTGCACAAGCTCACCCATCTTAGCTTCGTACGCCAAGTGAATGGACAAATGCTCAATTGAATCCAAGAATGACGCTGGGAAGATTTTCTTGAGCTTGCAAATTGTCAACACAATGTTCTTCTCAAGCACCTCCATGTTACTCACACGGATTATAGAAGAACAGATATCCTGAAAGAAATGAGATAATTCAGTTAAAGTCTCGCACACAACCCTTGGCAATAATACCCCAAAAGGCAATAAGAACGAATCTTTCCATAAATACGTGATAGTCGTGACTCTTCATCCCTTGAAACTTGCATTTCGATACATTGCACCAACGAGATATGTTGGATGCATACCCATCCGGAAGTTTCAAATTCTTGACCCACTGATAGACCTTCTCCACCTGTTTTTTGTCTACACAGTAAGGTGCTTTCGGAATTAGGGTCCTCTCGTTGACTGTCAGAGGATGCAGTTCACGAAGTACACCCAACTGTTGTAGATCCTTTCTCGCTTTAAGGTGATCTTTCGATTTCCCCTTGAAATTCATCAATGTGTTGAACGCATTATCAAAAACATTAGTCTCAATGTGCTTCACATCCATGTTGTTTCAGACAATGAGTGTCCTCCAGTAGGCTAACTCTCAGAAAATACATTGTTTCTTCCAGTTGTGCTCTTTCCCGTATCCTGGAATCTTCTGATCTGGCATACCCTTACCGTATTTTAAGTTAGTATCAAGTGCCTCCAGGTGCAAGATCACTTCTTCACCAGATGGGTACTCCAGTGTGACAACTAAATGCTCGATTGTCCGGTCGAATTTATCTTCTGCCTATGGAACTGATGGTTTGGTGGCAAAAGCTTCCGGTGACATTCGAACCACGAGAGCTTCCAATCGTGCTTTAACGTATGACCGGGATTCACACCCATACAGGCAGGGCACGCTAACTTTCCATGTGTGCTCCACCCACACGTCATTCCCAATGGGGGAAAATCGTGTATAGTCCACATCAAAGCAGCCCTCATCTGAAAGTTCTGTTTGAGGAATGCATCATAAGTTTTGACTCCATGATCCCATAGCTATTTGAGCTCATCAATCAACGACCTTAAATACACATCTATATCCTTACCGGAACTCTTCGGCCTTAGAATAAGCAACAACAAAAACATGTTCGGCTTCTTCATGCACATGCCTGGTGGAAGGTTCTACGAGATAATAAATGACAGACCATGTGGAGTAAGGCGTGTTAGACTGCCCGAAAAGGGTTGAACCCATCAGTTGCCAGACCAAGTCCTACATTCCGAACTTCCTGAGTAAAGCTTGGATGCCTGAGGTCAAACTCCTTCCACGCCTCTTCATCAGCTGGGTGTGTCCGCACATTAGCATCGTTGCTACGAGTCTTATAGTGAGCCCTCATGTGTTCATCCGTATTAGGTGAGTAGTACATCCTCTGAAGCCTTGGGGTAACGGGAAAATATCGCAGTACCTTCTATGCAAATTTTTTCTTCTTCCCTTTATCCAGTTTATACCTCGAATGATCACATATTGGACACCGTGTCAAGTCCTTATTCTCTTTCCAGAACAATACACAATCGTTATTGCACGCATCTATCCGCTCATAGCTCAATCCAAGTTTTCTCATCATCTTCTTCGCATCATAATATGACAGGGGCAGTTTTTCACTCTGCGGTAAAATTTCTTTCATAAAAGTAACAAACTCGTTAAATCCTTTCTCACTTAGCCCGTGGTTCGAAAGAGTATAGATGTTACCATCTCGCTTACCAACCAAAGTATCTCCATTTGAAGCGTGACGGATCAGGCAGTGATCACTTTCAAAACATACTTTATGTCCACTTTCGATTAGTTGACTAATGCTAATAAAATTAAACTTCAAACCACCAAGTAAAGACACATTATCGATGGAGATTGAATCATTACCAATTTTATCTTTACCAATGATTTTTCTATTTGAGTTATCTCGGAAGGTAACAAGGCCACCATAATTTGGAGTGGCATGATAGAATAATGAACGATCCCCTATCATGTGGCTTGAGCATCGACTGTCGAGGATCCATTTTTGTGGACCCCCTTTGCTTTCATGCATACCTATAATATATTTTGATTTTGATCATTTAGGTACTCACACTTTCTTGGAACCTGAAAGATTAGGTAAACGAGACTTCGGCACCCAAACTTGCTTCTTTCCACCATAGACAGAAATAGATTGTTGACTTCTACTATCTTTATGCAGACAATTTTTTATTAAGTACCTCTTCTTATTACAAGCCGTACAAAGTGTGAATGGTGAGCAAGATGTTGCCAAAGAAAATTTTATAATCTTTTTGCTTCTTAGAAGAATCATAACCAATCCCGCTTTTTTCAAAACCTCACGTTTGTCTTCCCAAAAGTTATATCAAGGTTCTCTCTTCCTTGTGTAAATTTTGAAAGCGTAAAATTCAGATCTTCGGTCTTTTTTTTTTTCTTTTCTAATTTCCCTTTTTAGTAGAAACTTTTTCCTATTGAGATTTTAAAAACTCATTTTCTGTAAGGTTTTTACATATTTGAGAGACTGGATTTTGGAAGATAAATCAGAGTTTTTCTTTTTAGAAGCAATCAGGTGATGTTTCAAAGAAGTGTTTTTGTTGATATAAAACTCGATCTTTTCATCTAGCTCTTTCTTTTTACTAGCCAACTCTTCAACAGTGTTGACAAAAGAAAGGACCTTTCTTTCTAGAGCAGCGTTATTAAGCTTTAATTTTTCATGACAATCACTTAATTCAAGGAAGAGTTAATTACGCGGTTGACCATCGAACTATTAGGCAAATTTCACTTTGACCATTGAATCCTTCAACTGATCTCAATTAAGTCACTCCATTAGCTTCCGTCCATCCCAAGTCCGTTAAGTGGCTAAATTTAAGGGTAATTTCGTCACTCTTTTTTTTCTTCTCTTTTTCAATCCCCTTCTTTCTTCTTTCTTCCTCTTTCTCCCATCACCACCACGACTAAGCCGCAGCCTTAGCTCACCCAATGCTCAACACCTATCACCACCGCCACACCTTCATCTCTACAGCCCAATAGATATAGTTTCTTAGCCTGTAGCTTAATTTAATGACGATGGATGAGGGTGAGAAAGGCTGCCAAATGGACGAATCAGGCACCTCCAACTCACCGGTCATGAATGTCGATGACGGTTCGAGCAATGCGGGCGACGATGACTCGTGCTCGATGCGCGTCGGCGACGCGTTTGCCTTCAATTTTGGTATCTTGAGGGTGAGGAGTGGTCGGAAGGAAGGAGAGATCCGGACAAAATTTGTGACGCGTCAGCTATTTTCGGTGGACGGCAGAGGTGGAGGTGGTGGTGAGTTGACCCACGAGCAGAGCTCGAGGCCAAATTGGGTTGATCTGACTTTTGGTCAAGCCAGGTCCGGTGGTGGTGGGTTGCAGGATTTAAGAGTTTTACAACCGCCACCGCCGTTACCGCCGTAGCAGTAGCAAGTGAAGAAGAGCCAGCGGGGGCCGCGGTCGTGAAGCTCGCAGTATAGGGGAGTGACGTTTTATAGAAGAACTGGTAGATGGGAATCTCATATCTGGTGAGTAGAAGGCCGAGGTTAACAAGGTGTTCAGGTATGAGCTTGATGATGAGAAGTGGAACCCAAACTACATGTTACCAGAACATGTTGAGGATCTGAAAACAATCCGGTAGTTCCGCAATGTGTTTGATGCAGAAGTCCAGAAACTTGAAGCAGATGGATTCTAGCTGGGGACGGAAATTGCTACCACTAGTGATAATTCTTGGCCTGTGCCTGTGAATCTCAAGAGGCTTATCTGGAATGCATATAAGACATTTAAGGTTGACTTTAGAAGATCTTCTGATATGCATCTGATGGAGATTGTGGAAGCTGTTGATAAGCTTCAGGAGAGGCTGAAGATTGTCACTGGTGATGATGCAATGAGCATGGAAGCTCAAAAGAATGCCACCCTCTTTTTCAGCATTCTTCTTCGTAGCACGTTTACAAGTAAGAGGGTGTTGAATGAGTACATGCTTACTCGTGAGGCATTTGATTTGGTTATTGTGAGATAGAATCACGTTTCCTACAATCGCTTGTAGCTCCTGGAGAGATGATTGGATGTGTAGCTGCTGAGTCCATTGATGAACCTGAAATGGCGACGTCGTATGGTGATGCTGGGCTTGAAGAGAAACCAGAAGATAGTAAAGAAGAAGAATCTGAAATGACATATTTACCCCTGGATAAAGTCACTTAACGGACTTAGGACTAACGGAGCCTAACAGAGTGACTTGATTGAACTAATTAACAAATTCAGTGGTCACTTTGACACAAATCGAAGTTCAGTGGTCAAAGTGAAATTTGCCTAATAGTTCGATGGTCAACCCTGTAATTAACTCTTCAAGTAAAGCTAATTCTAACTAATCATAATCAAGACATGTAGATGGGATTACATCATCGGATTGACCATCCTTGGCCATAAAGCACACTTAAGCTATATCATCATTTTTGCTCTTCTCTTCATCACTTTCGTCAGAGTCATCCCAAATGAGCAGATGTTTTCTAGGTTTGAACTTCTTTTCTTTGGTATCTCTGCTACTGCTACTGCTACCTGTTCACTTGTTCTTGAGCAGCGGGTAGTATTTCTTGATATGTCCAGTTTTCCCGCATTCATAACAAGCCATCAGGATTTTCTCTTGAACTCTAATCAATGTTGGGTTGATTGGTTCTTTTTCATCTTCCAATCTCTCCGATTTGCTAGGAACTTCTTGAACTTTCGAGTGATGAGAGCCATGTCGTGTTTAGAGTCATCACTGCTATCAGGTTCCTATGAAGCTTTAGCTTTGAGAGCCAAAATTTTCTTTTTCGAGGTGGTCTCCTCCTTATCATGAATTTTCACTGTGATTTCATGAATCATCAAAGATCCCACCAGCTCTTCCAACTTGAGCACATTCAAGTCTTTAGCTTCTTGAATGGATGTACGTTTAGCTTCGCGTCTCTTGGGAAGAGATCTGAGAACTTTTCTAACCATTTTCTTTTCGGGGTATACTTTCCCCAAAAGCCTGAGTCCATTTGTAATGAGAGTAAATCTGGAATATATCTCATTAATGGACTCATTTTCCTTCATCTTGAAGGCTTCGTACTGCTAGACTAGCATATTGATCTTAGTTTCTTTTACTTGGTTTGTACCTTCATGGGTAACCTCCAACAGTTTCTACGTTTTCTTGCGCCGTCTCACATGCCGATACTCGATTATATTCATTGATGTTAAGACCGCAACTGATGATATTTTTTGCTCTATCATCCTTAGAGAAAAGATGTGCCTCCTGAGTACCCATTTCAAGGATTCCCTTGGAAACCTTGTTTCTGTTTGAGCCATCCTTCATAGGATTAATTGGACCATTTTTTACGATATACCTCATGTAGTTTTCCTGCCTTAAGAAACTTCTCACTCGATTCCTCCAATAGCTGTAGTTATCATTTTTAGACAATAGTGGTCGAGTGGTTGCTGAACCTTCTTCCATACTTTGTTTTTTAGCTCTAGATGATTAAGTCAAAGAAGAAATAACATAGCACGTGGATCTGATACCACTTATAGGTCCCTAAACACATTAGGGGGTTAATATGTGTTTACAGGTCTAATAAAAATTTTTAAAAATCAATCTAACAAGATAACAACAATCATAAATTGACACAAAGATTTATACTTCTTCAGCCCCACCTGCCTACGTCCGGTCCCCGAGCACTCCACACAAAGGAGACCTACTCGAGCCTTTCACTAATCAGCTAGCTTCGGGTGCTAGCTCAAACCACAGTACAGATCTAAAACCTCTTTAAGGTTTTCAACAATTACAAATGAAATGAAGAATACAATTGAAATATAATCCACATTCCTCAATGAGTAGATGTTACAATGAAGAACAAATGTACTATGCTTTCTTAGGTGGGAAGATCTAAAACTTTTAAAGAACTTAACCAAGAAGCTTGTTATTCAAGATCTCAAATAAGGAACTCACTGAATCAATAGTATAGAGATGTATTAGTAAGATGAGAGAGTCTTTTTTAGACCAGTGGGAGAGATTTTTCAGAGATCAGAAAAAGTTAGTAATAAATTCTCTAAGAGTCCCTTTTATACTAAAAAGGAATATGACCGTTGAAAAGTAGATAAATGGATAACATAGATATTCATTCGAATGAATGAGAAAAATAGTTTAAAGGAATTTATTGTTAAAATATCTCTGAATTTGAAGAGTTTAGATATCTTTGTTGCCACTAAAAGTTTCAATCAAATGAAAACATTTTGCTTCAAATAAAACACGGATTTAAAAGCAGACAAGCTATGAAATTTAGCTATGCAAGGGAGTTGGTTGCTAATAGATGTTCATTGAGAAGCAAGAACCCTAACGTAAAAATTTTTGGACGCCGCCCTTGATGTCAATATTGCAATTGTGCTCACCCAACAATTAGTAATAAATAATTGAGACGCGAGAGATCGAATCATAGCTATCAGCTCATTTTGCTCCGAAGGAAAATGAATATAAATCCAAATAAGAGAGGGCTGAAAGATTCAGATGAATGAAAGACTTTTCGTTCGAATGAAAAACAAGTTTATAAATGACAATTTACGATTAAAGAATTTAGTCGAAAGGAAACTATTCCATTCGAATAAAAAACCTTTAGATAACACTTCTTGGTTTTCCCTTTTCTGGTTTTCTGGAAGATCTTTTAAGAAGGCTTAGCTTTAGATTAATTACAAGGAAAGATATAAATAAACTAAGTCCAGAGTCTTTGGCCAGAGAATATTCCACGTTACACTATAAGAAAATATGGTTATAGCAGCAGTACAAAACCGCTGCCATAGCTTGAAAAAGCGCTGCCAAAGGATTTCCCAGCGGCCACCTGCCGCTGTTGTAAGCCTCGCTATCGTAGACATACAACAGCGGTTATTGGCCTTTACCGCAGCGGTCATCCGCTGCTATATTGTGTCAAAAATCTGCGCTTGAAAGCCCTTCTATAGCAGCGGTTCTTCTATGGCAGCGGTGTTGAACCGCTAAATTAAATTTTCAAAATTATGGAAGCGGATTTGTACCGCTGCTGTAGAATTTTTAATATAATTTATTTATTTTTTTATTTACGTAATGCAATACTTATGGCAGCGCACATTTGACCGCTGCTAAAGAGATGCAATTTTTTTTTTTAAATAATTGTTGAATACATATCAACTCAATTAAAGACCTATAACCAAATCATCCAACCTGTTAACAAAATAACGTACCTACTCAACTTTATTAACAAGTCATAAAAATCATCAAGTTGCTCCAAGAGCCTTGCCATATAATAAATCATTAAGTTGTTTTACAATTTATGTTAACTAGAATCAATTTCATTATAAACACTTTCTAGGAGGGCAAAAGGCCTACATATGTAGTTATTCAAAAGATGAAACGCAAAGCAATTTGCAACATCAATCACTTCCATTGCTCGATCTATTTGCAGTTGCCTCCATATTAGCCTGGGACATAATCAAGCAATCATTAGTATGCAATTCAGTTGACTCCCATGAAGTTTGTTCAACTTCCTTAAGTTAATAGAAATGAAAACACCAAGTTTCTCAAAATGAATCAGCATAACAGAGAATGTGAACACTATTTGAGACTCTTATACAATGGATATTGGAAAGACTAATGAGGAACTGGTTAGATCTAATGAAGAACTGATTAATTAACAGTGTCACATTGAGATCATGCATCAAGCATAATAATAACACAGTCATGCAGAGATCATGCATCAACCAGAATGGTATATGTTATGGCATTCGGTTTGGTTGGTCCATGTTGCAACTCTTCATAACGTTGAAGTGCCTCACTTAACATTTGCAAAGAGCAGTAGCCACAAATCACTGTGTTCCAGGTCACAGTATCAGGCTTTGGTCCATCCTCAGAAACCTACCTAAACAGTTCCAATGCATTTCATGTGTCCTTCCTTGAAAAACATGCTAATTAGAACATTGTATACAACAATATCAGGGTATACTCCATTGCTAAGCATCAGCTTAAAAATCAACAACCCAGCAGTTAGGGTTCGTTTGACAAAAAAAATAATTTGGTTTTCAGTTTTTAAAGAGCAGCTTAATTTTTTTTTATATAAAAACAAGTGTGTGTTTGATAACCCCTTTTTTTTGGTGTTTGGTAACCCTTTTTATTTTGACTTTTTTTTTTTGGTGGTGTGCGGTGGTGGTGGTGGCCGGCGGCCGGAGCGGCGGTGGTCACCGGTGGCTGGAGGTGGCTGCCGGCGGTGGCAGCCGGCAGTCTCCGGCGGCCGGCAGTGGTCGCCTAAGGTGGCTGCCGGAGGTGGGAGGGTGGTGGTGGTGGTCTAAGAAAAAAAAAAACCAAAAGTGAAAAAAAAACTAGTTTCTGGAGTTTTTTTTTTTTAGTCTTCAGTTTAAAAATTGGTTTTTAAAATTGAAAAAAAAATGGTTACCAAACGCTCCTTTTTTTTCAGTTTTTAAAAATTGAAAAAAAAAAGAGCAAATTTTTTTTGTCAAACTGACCCTTAGACTACTCTTTTCGCAAAGCCCATCAATTAAGGTGCAACATGTTAGAACATCAGGAGCAAACCCTCTCTTTGAAGAAATTGAGGAGAAAAACTACTGCTATGTTATATGAATCATAAATCCATTAGTATGTTACAGCTAAACCTTCCCAATCTGAGTCCAAAAGAAAATGATATCCTAGTTGATCTCCATCTTAGCTGCCTAAAAATTCAAAGAGCGTAGTAGAGATACTAAAGATTGACTACACAACTAACTATACTACTAGCTAGATAATCATACAGATGTTAGTGTCATCTATCTAGCTAGCTATAGCTAGTACCACCCGAGTTGAAGTTCCAAATCCAAATCATCTTGCTTTGCATCTCTAAGCATCTAGTGCAAGAATCCATTTCACAGAAGTAATCCCTACTTCTCTTCCAAACCCTCCTCTAGAGTATAGGCTACTCAATGAGAGGAGACCTGCATAACCGTGTAATTGCCATTACAATTATAGCTACTGATTATTTTCTTCTACCTTGAAACCCTCAAATTCTTTAACAACAAGAAAGTTAGACTCTCCTATCATGCCCAATTTCCTCCTTATTTCATCATCTCAGCAGTGATCTAAACTCTCGTTAAGAGAATAAGAAGGAAAACCCCAGTTTCATTAAAGCTGAATAACCCCACATGCTAACATGTTGCACAAAAAATTGCTGTTCGAATTCACATATGCAATCACTATGTTGTGTGTGTGTACCTGACTAGAACCAGTAGCAGGGTCTATAAAATTGTTCCATGTAAGACGTTCAAGAGTCTCTTCCATCCTTGCCATTTATGCCTTCATTTCATTCATTCCAGCCAGCTCCTCCTTAAGAGAACAAATTTGCTCTTATAGCTTCACATTGTTGGAAGAACCCCACATGTTCGAAATATTGGCCATGTGCCCCATTGCCCTCACCCTACCATGCCGGTCCTTGGGGAAAACCTTGGAAAGAATATCATTTGGACCGCTATCATCACCAGGCAATGATGCCTCTTGTTGGAGTCTTTCGATATCATCCTAAAAGACAAACAAAAATAAGTCATTATCAATGAAAGATTGAGACCGAAAGATAAATATAGGAGTGCAACAAATAAAAACATGAAGTTCTTCAACATCTGATGCAATTGCAACTGCTTGGTGCGCCCTTTTTAAATATACTCTATTAAATGAAAATTTAATATCGTATTTGCAGGCTGGGTGATGCTGAGAGTGAAAATCTTCTCCAAATTCCACTAATACAAAATTACTCTTCACCACACGGTAGATGATACCCTGTCAAAATTCGAGCACACCAACGATGTCAATAGCGCAGAAAGAGCATTTTACGTGCACAATGCGTACCTAAATAATGTAACAGATAAGTCTGGGTGCACAACTATGTATATCTCTTTGTTGTGCTAGATATCTCTTCAGATCAGGAAATGCAAAGGGATACACACTTCAAGCAACCATTTCTGAAGGTTTAACCAAAATGAGAGTTCATGTCCGAGTTTGGGCACATGTGAAAGTAAATTGTCTGAATTCAACTGCAGAAGTCCACACTCCAAGCATAAACTTCTAACCAAGCCAACCTAGGAATTACTGGGGTTTTAACCAATCACATTGATGACATAATGAATTTATTTGCTTGATTAAATTTTTATTTTTGTTCTTCATCTATGAGAATTTGATGAAAGAAATTAGTTCACGGTGTGGCATGATAGATTAAGTAGAGATGAAATGACATTATTTGGTTTGGAAAAGAAAAGTCAAGAAGTTCTCATTTGTAAAAATGTGTGGTTTAGTAAAAGAAATGTAACTGCTGATAAATAATGTGCTTAATACTCTGCAGCGTTCGCTCGAAGCATGTCAAACTCTAGAATTTCCGCCTGCAGGCTTACCATGAGCATATCGCATGTGCTATTTACAGGTGCGCATATAAGAATCCGATCTGATTGAGAGATTCGGTGAATGTTGAGTACTGCTTCTCGAACCACAATTCCAGTTCCTGTCAACTGTTTTTCGGTTCCGCCATTTTTGGTTACTAGCTTAGAATCCCGTGCCAAGCACGGGACTGTTTATTAACATTAACTTATTTTAGTAGTTTTGAAATGCACAATTTTATTATTTTATTATGGTTATTTCATCAAAGATAGCTATTTTAATTTTTTTCTTGAACTCGCTTGTAATAAAATAAATTAATCTTTATGGTGAAATTTCATTAAGCAATGTCCTTGTGCATATTTGTAATTCTGATTTGGTAACTATGTAGATGAACAAAAATTAAAAGTTCATTTAGTAAACAAAAAATAAAATGCGGAGAACATATTGAGATGAATTTGCTATTGCTCAAGACATTTTTATTATTTTCTAAGAACTTTTTAAATATAATTTGTACCTTGAATGTGTTACCCATAACGTTAATTACATATTAGTTTAATTTTGATAAAGAAATTTTTGGCCCATATATTTGTTTATAGCATAAACTAATTAAGTAAAGATGATGTGCCACTTACAAAAGCTAATGTAATCCACCAACAAAGTATACAGAGAATATAATAATCATTGCATGATGTAATTATATAAAGTTTAACTAACATGACTACATAAGATAACTCAAAAACCTCGTAGTAAGAAAATTGTTGAATAAAATTTAACCAAGATTTCTCAAAGCATACAATAAGCATGCTTACTAAGTAAGATTTATCTTAAGAGATAATACGATTTTTAATCTAAGTTTTAATTTACATTCATCACAACATAACTAATATCATTTTATATTTTATATGCAATTATATTCAAAAGTATAAAAGTTAACATAAAATCATAAATGGTATAATGCTAATATAGAATTTAGAATGCTTAAGAGTTTAATTACTCACAATAAAAGTACCATAGAAAAAAAATTGGTTCAAAACTTTTCCAACATAAAATTAGTTGAATTTAAGAAATGCTCACATAATTAATGTTTTAAATTTACACTATTTATTTAATTTATCTCATATAGAATCTGCATATTATGGTAAATATGCATTTAACCATTGCGACTGAATAGGATAGCGCAAAACCTTAGAGTAAGGAAATTATTGACCAAAACTTTAAACCAACATATTTAGTTATATTCATATTTGAATTTACATGAAACTTAGATATGAATTTGAAATAGTACCTATTTTTTCATATTAAATATTTTAAGTAATTTTTGTTTTACAGGTTAATATTTCATGCTAGAGAGCTTTTGATATATAATATTTAAATAAAGTCATAATAGTTTACTAAATTGGTTAGAATATTTTGAATGTTTCGAATTGTTTTTTCGAATTACATATGGCTTATTATTTAAATGTTTACTATATTTGCCGATTTAATTAATTGCAAAATTAAGAATCCCATTCAAAATAATGTTTGGAGATCTTTAGCACCATTAATATGTTTAAGCTTAGTTTTTATAACTCTTATTATATTAGAAATACAATGCAAAGACGTGTCATGAGTTATAATTGCATTTCTCGCCTCAATTATTATAATTTGGGATCTTAAATCTAGCTCGAGTACATTAATAAAATATTTTAAAAAATTACAAAAAGTGTATCAATGCATACCACATTCAAGAAACAAAAAGAGAGTATCTTATACTTTTGTTAAAACTATAATCGTTAGTAAGAAATTTTTAATACTTTATTTGTAAAAGTTTCAAGTAATTTGTCAAGACTATATTATTATTAAACTCTTTTAGTGGTTCAACATGTAACATCTCAAAACCAAGTCTCTTAGCTTCAAAAATTAGGTTAATAGTTCTTAATCTTTGGAATCGTAAATGTCAAAGTCCGTTCTTATCTTTTTCATGAATCATTACTTAAAGAAATCACCAATTTATTAAGATGCAAACATGATATCGAGTAGAATATTTTTTTGTCTCATACACTTCTAAAATTATAGTATTGATTAATTAAATGGTCATGCAATTGTTGCAGAATATTTGTTAGGTATATATGTTTGCTTTAGTTCCTCTAATCTGTAAGTTTAAAGAATAATGAGTAGATTGTGTTACAGTGCCGTCGCTAGATTTTTGCGTTCTTTAAGCTTTTTTTTTTTACACCATCAGGCTGTTCTGTAACACAATTTACTCATTCTTTTTTCAACTTACAGTTCAAAGGACCAAAGCAAACATATATGCGTATGCAAATATTACGGAAGAATTACATAACAATCTAATCAAGGTTTTAATAGTCAAAATCAGAGCCTAATACGTAAATATGTATGTAGCATAGAGTTTAAATGTTTTACAATTGATATTTATAAGGTTTAAAAATATCGCGATAATTATACCATGAATTTTTCAACAATAAATCGTAGTAAAGAGTTTGATTTGTTTTCTAAATTCTTATATATGGGATATAATCAGTTTGATGGTCGTGAGGTCTTATTTAAAAATGCTGACTTATATTTCATTTATTAAATCTGTATATCACATTATTAAATATGACTATCTTATGTATGTTACGTGTTATATATATATATATATATATATATATATATATATATATATATATGGGGAAAGCGAATGCGTTGCTAGCCTTAGGCAACTTGCCTGAGGCTAGACAATAAAACTACGTCGTTTTGGTCAAGCCATTGCTTTCTCTTTTTTGGTTTTTTTCCTCCCATTTCTTCCATCTGTCACTCTCTCTCGTTCTTTCCATCAGATCGGAAAATCCCCATTCACCGGGCACCGTCGGCGGCCACCCTCCACACCCATTGTTGCGCCGTAGCACCCACCACTTCCATCATTACAAACCACACTGCCACCGTACACAGCTACACTATTGGGCCTCTCTCCTCCGGCCACATCGCAGAATCAGCCACTGCCGCATCGCCCGATCGCCGGCGTCTTTTGCCGGCCATCCTTCTTCACCGGAGACAACACCAACCATATCTTTGTGATTAGGGAACGCCGGGATGTTGTAGCAGGTCTAAAGGTATATTTGAAATTTAGCTACATGGTTTTCAAATGTTGCTTCTCGATCCATTTCTTTGTGCTTAGCAAACAAAGGAAAATTTGGCATTATGTGAACTGGTTAGGAGGATGAACTCCTGGAAATTGTTTATGGAATCATGTTTGAGATCGTTGAGCTCATTAATTTATTGTGTCTTTTCTTGAGCCCTTCATTTGCTTGAAATGTGACTAGATGCTTCTCTGTTCTCATTGTGAAGTCAAAAATTAATCTGAACTATTTCAGTTTCCAACACTGCAACTTTTGGAAGAGGAAGCATTAGGATTATTCTCTTAATTGGGGTATGTACGTAGCTGGTACAAAAGGCCCACCTTGGATCCTCAGATGGGTAGTATATAAATTATTGCTTTATGAGGGTCCAACATGTTTTATGCATAGGAGAATCCTTCTGCTAAGTACTGTATTTGTGAAATCCTTTGGCTTGATATGTACTTCAGCTAGTGTAGAAGTGTACAAGTAGCTAGATAAATGCTCATTTATGCAATTGGCTCGAACTTTGAATCACTTTCCATAAAGCAGAAAGAAAGAGATGCAAAGTTTCATTTTGTATTGTCTAAACTTCTAGGCTAAAAGATGATTGATATCTGTAAAGAGTTCTGCTTTAGAATCTCGGTATTTGCTTAATTGGAGGCAGTGGATGTTGCTTACAATAATGTCAAAATAAAAGTAGCAACATCGGAAAGAAAGATTGAAGCAAAAGATGCTGCTGCATAAGAAAGAAAACGTCTCCTATTCTTAGTTCTGAGAACGAGGAGAGCTGGAACTTCTTGTTGGGCATATCAGTAATGTCATCAAAGAACCTTTCTGGTTTCTGGAACATTTCCTTTTTCTTGTTGATTTTCTCAGCTGAAATTTGATGTGTACTTTCGTTTCTGCTTAATGGTCTAACATCTGAAGGCATGAGCAAGTAAGAGACAATTTGAGTTTTCGAGAATGTATTGGAACTTTAATAAGTAGTTAGCAGAACTTTTGTAAGTACTTTTATAAGAGACAGTTTGGGTTTTAATTGAATGGTTAAGAAAAGGTCTCAGAACCTTTCATAGCTGACTCTGTCTCAGAGGAAACTTGCATTTCTCAAATTTTCATGAGTGATATTGTACAAGTTTCCTTCTTCTCTCCAGTTGTCAAGATATGCAAGTGATTTGCTTACTTTTTGGCCTTTACTTCCACTGTAGGATCTAATTAACTGCATACTTGCTTACTGATTTTGATGGTTATTAGGCTATTAACTTTTTTCTTTTTAATTGACATACCTGCTTTCACTTTTGATGTGGTTGCAACTGCTGCTACCACTACTGCTAGAACATGTAGTTTTAACCAACTTAGGATAATTTTCATGAGTGGTTTGGAATAACTGTGTGTTTCATTTTCTTTTATTGATAGTGTTTCTCTTTATATACGAACTTATTATGGTATTCCTCAAACAGCTTCATAGAGATATGGCAAGGGAAGCGATGAGGAAATTGCTTGTGCTGTTGATGAATGGGGAGAATGCTGACAGCCTACCACTCCTCAAGAAGGCTACCACTCCCTAAGAAGGGTGCTGTTCATAACTTAGCTCCGCACTTTCCCAGTTTGTAAAGCAGAGTTGTCTCTCCATGTTATAAATGCCTTACGATATAGGGAATGTGCAAATACATGAAAGAGTTCAAGTATGTTGGGAGGTTAAGGAAGCTATTGCACTGACGGAACAAGGGGGAATGCAAAAGATAAAGGGAAGAGTTCAAGTATGCTATGTTGGGACTTAGTGTTTTTTGAGTGATCAAGCATTGGTTCCATTTTCTTTTGGAGGCCATACTATGTACTAGTGTTTTGGGCTCAAGTATAGGGGTTTAGTGGAACACTTAGGACACAGGAGATGACAATGGTGTATTGTTGAGTTCATTTTTCTTCACCTGTGCCATTTAACTCAGCAATGTAATTAAGTATTTTACCGAGTTATATCAATAAAATTCTTTTGTCTTACAGTAATTTAAATCTGAGACAAGTTGGACTTTCTTGTGACTATATTTTGTCAAATGTAATGTGTTTGTATGCTTAAGAAATGATTGCATCTGACTTACTCCAGAAATTTAGAATTGGTATTTCAGGTTTCTGCACCTCTAATCTATCAAAGTACAAAGAACTGTTCAGCTATTTTGTCTTATATTACGAAGACTTTTTAAGTTTCTAAGTAATGAAACAGTAATGAACATGCATCAATAAATCAAAGATATAACTTGACAATAATTGCAATGAAAAGTTTCTTACAAAAACAAGACTTATGTTTAAAGAT
The DNA here is from genome assembly GCA_033065855.1 of Escallonia rubra. Classification (NCBI taxonomy): domain Eukaryota; kingdom Viridiplantae; phylum Streptophyta; class Magnoliopsida; order Escalloniales; family Escalloniaceae; genus Escallonia; species Escallonia rubra. The sequence goes on along the minus strand of JAVXUO010002523.1, from coordinate 488,530 downwards.
CTCAAAATTCTATCAAATACAATGAAAGTTTCAAAACTAAACTTGGTCCCTCGTCATAAATCCCAAGCAGAGTAACCTCTGCACGTCCATAATGCCTACTCGTTATGTAGTCCAAACTCCCTTGTAGCAGTGTTCCTATATAGAATCAATAGTAATAAATTATTATTGATATATCCAAGTTCATAGATAACAAGAAAATAACAAGGTTATACCAAATCTTTCCCAAATCTGCAACTATTGAACAAAATTGCCTTCTCCTTCATCCCTCTGAAACAATGCAAATTATCAATTAGTGTATCCAACTCAAACGGATTACGTAACATCATATTACGTTGAATAAAAGGCAAATGACTAGTTTCAGTTCAAAAGATACCTTTCGCTTGGCACATCCAGTCCGGTAATGGCCTTTCCCATGATAATAGGCACAAGTTCTTTGTTTCTTTTCTTCTTTTGCCAATTCAATAGAAGACTTCAACCTAGTAGCAACCTTTGGACGCCCTTTAGTCTTAACAGGAGCATTAGGGTCACGTATAGAAATTTGATTCATGCCTTCGACTTGAGAAATACCTGTACTTAAACCAACTTGACTAACCATTTCGCCACCAGCAAGTTTATTCCCGTCCTTTCTTGCAGCTTGCTTTTCCAAGAAGCTAGTAAGCCACGAATCAATCTCACATATTTCTGAAGGAGAATTTCTTCCATTTTCTATTGCCTTCGAAGACTTTGCTCGAACAGACCACAAAGTTAAAAGGCTGACTCCCTTTTCAGTTGAATGTCTACTGATCTCGTCCATTCTATTGCACACAGCTCCCACCTTGTACCGAGCATGAATTGTCCATCTAGGTAGAATGTAATACTCAGGAAGGTTAGTCATTTTCTTCTTCTTTAAAACATAAAGGATATGCTTGCATAATATTCCCGCCGTCTCAAACTTAGCACATGCACAACTAACCTTAACATCTTTCGATGAATCATAGTAAACTGTTCGCCATTTTCCCTTATCAACAGTTATCAAACCCACCTTGTATTTTGTAAAGTTAGGTTCTTTACTCAATATTATATGCGAACAACCAACACTTGCATTCCATTCTTTCTTAAAGATCTCAAACATACTACGTGTATACCATTCTCCAGCTTTGGCTTCAATCGGATGATCAGAGGATAAAATTGCTTTTGAATTCATGGTCTTAAAATCCTCATCTTCCTTGTCATACCTTCTACTATAAACCGCTTTGTCATATTTTAAAACAAACTCATTCAACATGGTATTAGAATTCACATACCCGTCGAAAAATGAATGTATGCTTTCACTTCGTCCACTCGTGGTCATGCCAGCAAAAAAAGTATCTTTGAGAAATGACTTTGCCCAATGTGCTCGTAAGTTGTACATATTTTGGATCCAGAAATTTCCTCTTAAGTCATATTTCTCATTCAAATCTTTCCACATGGCCTCAAAATCTTCAACATTCTGACTTTTGGTCCAAACGACGTGAGCTTCATGAAAGTCATTATAACGAGATCGCAAGGGTTGTAGATGCTCCATAACATGCTTCTTGATGTGCCATGCGCAAAAACGATGACGACTATTTGGAAACACTTTTGCAATTGCATTTCTCATAGCTCCATCTTGGTCATTAATGATTGCAGTCGGCGGCCTCTCAAACATGCAACGCAAGAAATGCTCAAACAACCACGTAAATGTTGCTTCTGTCTCATCCTCTAACAACGCAGCTGCAAACAATATAGATTGCCGATGGTGATTTACTCCAACAAATGGTGCAAATGGCATCCTAAATTTGTTAGTCATGTAAGTCACATCAAACACAACAACATCACCAAACTGTGCATATGATGCCCTTGACCTTCCATCAGCCCAAAATACGCTTCTCAGAGAACCATCTCTAGCTAAATCCACAGCAAAATAATAGCTATCGTCCAATGTAGCCTTCTCTTGAAAATGTTTAATAATCCCATAACATTCTTTTCCAACGTTATTTTTTCTTTCAACGCGTATAATACTAGAACATTGTCTTGGAGTCACGTCAGCTTCTTCACTAGGCTTCATCACATTCACGACCCTGGTAATCTGAGAAGGTCTCAAGCCCTCGTTGTTAAGGTCAGACACAAGAGACTTGCATACATTTGTACGATGATACTTACTATGAGAACGATGCTTGACTACTTTTGATGGAGTAGTCGTGAGAGGATGGTTGTGAACATCCTGAAACTTGTCAACAACCCACACTCCGAGCTTCTTTGACAAAGTAACCTGCATCATCGCTTCGCACCCAGTTCTCAAGTCCCTACGCCTTTTTTCATTCCCATTTAGTCTCTTATCATCCAATTTCTTGAAGCCCTGTTTATTGCAGACAAATTGCCTCCTAAAAATTGCACCAGTGGCCATAATCTTATGTGCATTATGTTTACGAGTACCAAAACCATTTAAAAGGGCATATTGATTGTAGAACTCATACGCCGCTTCTTGTGTATCGAATGCTTTTCCATTCATGTGTTCACGGTCAAAATCTTCAAAATTTCTGTAAGCCTCGTCTTCTCTAGGTGTCGTAACATCATCATCGCAACGTGAAACACCCCCACCATCATGAACATCAGCCTCAACTTCATCATGGACAAAGGTATCATGAACATCATCATCACTCAAATGCACATTCTCAACTTCATCATGGACAAGGGTATCATGAATATCATCATCAATCAAATGCACATTCTCATCGATTAGTTCAATAGACTCAAAACTTTGTAAAACCACGTGTGACTTTCCCGTGTCAGCCATGTAATTGGACTGATGATTGTGATGGATTCTTGTGAGGTGGTGGTGCAGTTGGTTCCGTGATGTGGCGGTGGATAGAGCACCGGCAGTGTGGGTTTCGGTCCGGTGTTGGTGACGATGGGTTGGCGGTGGTTTTCGGCAGTCGCGGGTGGTGTTGTCTTCGACGAAAAATGATGACCAGTAATTGGGCGATGTGGCTGTGGCTGAATATTTTATTTGGCAGGGAAGAAAGTGCGGACAATGTGTTTTCTGTATGGTGCCGGTGGTATGTGATGATAGAGGTGGTGGGTGGTCAGCGGCAATGGTGGGTCGCCGGCGTATAGAATGTTTGGAGGGGCAATGGCTGATCTCGTGGCTTGGATAGTGGTTTGCCGGCGACAGAGAAGTGGTGGCGAGAGGGAGAGGCAGGCAATGGTTGCTTATGGTGTGGGCGCCGACGATTGGGCCTCTCCGGCGAATGCTTGGCAGATTGCTTGATGATCAGATCTGGAGAGATTCGTTGAAGACCAGTGCTTGCATGGTGACAGAGATCACGGTTGACGCCCGACGATGTAGGCGGCAGATGGAAGTGGCCTGTAGAGGCTGGCCGGCGACGGGCTTCTTGGTGTGCGGGCTGTTGAACGAGAGGGAAATGAATGCTAGACGGGGAGAAGAGAAGGGAAAAAAAAAGAATATTATATATGATGGTCAAAACGACGTAGTTTTATTGTTTAGCCTATATATATATATATATATATATATATATAGAACATTTGACTTAATTAGAACGTTATTTTTTCCCCTTCTAGATCTAATATGTTATTTTCATCTTTTTTCGATATATGAATTTTTATATTCACATTAAAGAGTAATTTTAAAAATACAATAGTTAAAATTAAGTCATAATAAGTTAGCGTATGGATTAGGTTGAGTTCTAAAATATTTAGAATGAAATTTTAAATTATACAACCCTTATTATTCTTGCAAAATTAATCAAATTTAAATTGAAAGGCACTTATCAGTAATTTTGAAAATACAATAGTTAAAATTAGGGTTAATTACACTTATGTCCCTGAGGTTTGGGTGAAATTACACGCGTGTCCATAAGTTTGGAAAATAGGCACTTATGTCCTTTGACCTAACGGACTACCCAAATACATAACGGAATGGTCAAAATGACCATATTGCCCATGATTTGAAAGGTAAATTATTTGCCATGCCATTCAAATTAGGGTTTCAAAAAGAATTGAAACCCTAATTTTTAAATTAGGGTTTAGGTCATTCATTTATCTCCTTAATTTTCAAATTAGGATTTCAATTTTAATAAGAATTGAAACCCTAATTTGAAAATTAGGGTTTCAAGCTATTTATTTATCTCCCTAATTTTCAAGTTAGGGTTTCATTTATCTCCATATTCTGTCGACGCATCTTGAAGCCTTCGGCGGTGAATCCAATGCCGATTTGGCCCTTGGCCCCAATGTTCTTGACGAAAACCTCGAAGTAGTAGACGAGCCTCCTAACTGGGGCGGGCTTATTGGCCTGGACCACGCCGACATCGTGGCCGTGCAGGTTCACACTCGGGTACTGGACCGTCAACTTGTTGGGAAACACCACCGAGAACCCGCCGGAGCTGTTTACCGTGTCCAGCTCCGTCGGATCGTCCTCCATGTCTTCGTTTTCACCCTTCCTTTGCGCGTCCGACGTCATCGAGGCTCGTGAGTTCTGTCGCCAGAGCTCGAGGAAGTAGGTGCCTATTAAGAGGTCTTGTTGGTGCCGTTGCTGTTGTTGGTCGACGTCCACCATCTTCGTAATTGAGATTCAAGCGGGGTAGGGGGAAAGGGAAGGAGGCGGGGTAGGGGAAGGGCAGGGGACGACGGGGTGAGGTGGAGGGAAGAAATCCATTGTAGGTTGTCAATCTTCTTGAACAGCACAAATCTTGCCAATCTCGATCTGGGTCTTTGACCAAATGGGTTCCTCCCATTCCCGTTAGTCACCGACGAAGAACGCAGCAGGTGAAGATCTCTCTTCACTGCCAGACCATTGTCCACAGAACCCATTTACAGTCCCATCAAGAATTCACCCCAAGAAACACACACAAGTCTGGATATTCTACTGTTTTGGGATGTGGGTTTTAGCAGTAACAGAGTGGTTGTGAGGAAGGTGGAACTTCACCTGTATCTAATGGAAGAAAGAGATAAGGGGAAGAGAGAGCAAGCTCGTGAAAGAGAAGGAGAGAAGAGAGGTAACAGTAATCTAGGGGTAGAATTGCCATATTTTGAAAATACGCATTGATGACGTCACAAAAAATACAATTTTTGGACGGATACCTAACGGATGGACATAAGTGTTACCTTTTTAACATTTGTGGTCACGGTCTGTTACCTTTTGAAACTTAGTGTCCTTGACTGTAATTTCACCCAAACCTCAGGGACATAAGTGTAATTAACCCTTAAAATTAAGTCATAATAAGTTAGTGTATGAATTAGGTTGAGTTCTAAAATATATAGAATTAAATTTTAAATTGTACAACCCATATCATTCTTGCAAAATTAATCAAATATAAATTGAAAGGCACCTATCAAAATTACGTTTAGATCAATTTTTTTCCTAAGTCTCGTAAGTTGTTTAATCTTACTTGTAACATTAAATTTTTTTTTTCTAAATCAAAAGTATTATTTTCGTTTTTTATATATATGAGTTTTATATTCATGTTAGAAAGTAGTTATAAAAATACAATAGTCAATGTTAAGTCCTAATCAGTTAATATAATGATAAGGTTAAATTTTAGAATGATTAGAATTAGTTTTGAATTTTAAGGACATAGTTGTTAGAAATAAGCCTTAATAGATTAGTATATTGATTAGGTAGAATTTTGGAATGATTGATAATTTTTTAATTCTAAATCTCATAAGTTATTTTTTTGGGTCTATGAATTTAATTTTCATATTAGAAAACACTTTTAAGGACATTATTGTCAAAATTAAGTCTTAATAGATTAGTATATTGATTAGGTAGAGTTTTAGAATGATTAGAATTAGTTTTTGAATTAATTTTTTCTTCTAAATCGAAATTATTATTTTCAGTTTTTATATGTATGAGTTATTATATTCATATTAGATAGTAGATATAAATATATAATAGTCAATATTAAGTCCTAATAAGTTAGTATAATGATAAGGTAGAGTTTTAGAAGGATTAAAATTATTCTTCGAATTTTAAGGACATAATTATAAAAAAGAAGTCTTAATAGATTAGTATGTTGATTAGGTAGAATTTTAGAATGATTAGAATTAGTTTTCAAATTAAATAAAACTTACTTATATAGAAGTTAATTAATCTTAAAATAAGGATCTGATGACGTATCATATAAAGAAGCGATGACGTGTCGCGCAAAGAAGCCATCAATGTCTTTCTCGCTTCGCTTATTATATATTACTAGCTAACGTGCCCGTGCAAATGCACGGGACGCGATGTAATTTGATTTTAGTGCTAATAACATATTTTAATATAGCCTATTCATTTTGAAGTCCAAAAAACAAAGAAATATAGTTATTTTCAAAGACAAATGAACTAATTAATTTATGCATCTTGAACGGAATAATTGACATTACTCAAAGGTACGTAAGTTCCTCCAATACATTAATCCACTTCCTACTGAATTATACTAAAACTGAAAGAACATTTAAGCCCAAACTTTGATTATAGACCATTAGCGAAAAAGGGTGTAGATTTAGTTTTACTTTTTCTCTTTCTTTTTGTGTAAAATATTAGTAAATCCACATATATCCTATAGTCACGCCTTATATATTCTTTCATGAGAAGTACAGTATTACATATGCTCTTAAATTGGTTCATTCCATTAAGAAGTTGTTCAAACTTCAAAATTTCTGTTAAGAAAAGAGATGTATGACAAATTTCACAAACATGCTGATTTTGTAGTCCTTTTACCCTCATTAATTGTTCTCTGTACCACAATCTAACAAAGAATGCTTGCATGTATTATATAACGATAGGCCTATTTGCCTCTTTTAGTGACAAAAGGGTGAAGGCTCAGCGGAAAAAGGGTGTAGATTTAGTTTCACTTTTTCTCTTTCTTTTTGTGTAAAATATTAACAAATCCACGGATAGTCCTACAATCATATCGTATATATTCTTTTATGAGAAGTATAACATTACATGTGCTTTAAGATCCGATAAGAAAATGTTCAAACATCAAAGCGGCTTCTTGGTCAAAGAGAACTTTTTGATAATTGTACATGGGTACCAAAGCATGATCGGCAGAGAAGGTCCTCTAGTGCAAACATTCACAGTTCCTATTCGTAGGACAAATTTTACAAAACGTGCATGTTTTGTCAAAGAACTAAACGTAGAATCGTCATTGGTTAATATGATTTACCATTTGTCTAGTTACTGTTCTCAACACTAATTATCCCACTATCTTATACTAATACACCAACACCTTACTATCATATACTAATACACCAACACCTTACTGCTACCATTTTCATTAAATAACCTCCGTTATTATCACCAATCATTATAGCTGTTACCATCTTTACGGTCCCTACCATTACTACCACTACTTCCGCCACTTTCGTTGTATAACACTATTGCAGTCAACCGCCACCATTACCAAAGATATAATATCATTCAAATGTGCAAGATCAATTGCACCTTTACTGCCAATGGCACGTCTACCTCCATATTTTGCTAGCGTTAAAAGTTGTATGGTTTGTAATTGAGTTAAAAGTTATCTTAGATCTCATTTATTTTATATTTCTTTTTATTCTCTAAAACTTATACTAATCGGAACTACTTAGTCCCCCATCAAATTCAATTACCTCTTGTAATTTAATTTCAAAAAGAATTGGTTCTAAATCAGTGGAACATCTTAAACTTAACATATTAGTTTATAAGACCACAAATTCACGAAAAAGCTTAGGAAAGATTTTCTCCAAAGTTACTTTTAGCAACCTCAATAGAGAAAATGCTACTCTATTTCAAATCTCTTGGAGATTCTAAGCCTACTTTTATTATTCTAGAATGAGATATATGATAGACACTATAATTAAATATATATATATATATAACAATAGATCAATAGTTAATGAGACGACGATTAACCAAATACAACAGATAAATAAATAATGAGATTTAAAAAAATTGATTGTGTTCGGAACATAGTTTACATTATGTTCTTCAAAAAATTAGCTAGAACATAATTGAAATTGTGGACCGAAGGTAGAATGTTATATCAAGGTGTCAATAGGTTTACTTTTCAAATGTTGCAGTCATCTCTGATACTATACTTAAGCTCTCATTCTACTTTCTCATTTCTTTCAACCAATGGAGTTTATCATTTTCTTTCCTTTAAGCAATCCAGATTGGTGATGGTTTTCTTGCATACATATATGCATACTGAAGCAGGCATATACTTTCAATAAATAAATTCTATTACCATGTCTCTTTCTAATAACATGTTAGTGTCTTTTGTCAACCTAACAAAATCCTTTTAAATTTGATAATAATCAGACTAAATGCTAGACTAAAACTTTTTTTTTATTACCATCTACTTTGTTTTTGAAGCTAGACACTTGATGCTTGCGCCTTATATTTTAACCCCTATATGTTCTCTATCTAGTTCCATGCTAGTTAGCTTAATATCTAATTGCTAATAAAATAATTGTATGTCATATCACAGAATGCGACAAAAACAAATTAATATCAACCAACTTTATAAGAAATTTGACATCATATTCTCCTCAGGTTGCCTTAACAACACCAAAAACCATGGAAAGCATCTTGCGTCTCTTGACCATTATCTGCTCATACAAATTACCATATTATCATACTTGGTAAAACTCTAGGCTGCTAATTATTAACCAAAGATGATTCCTACATTTGCTTAGATTCTCAATAACAAAAATGTTAGATTTGCTTCGGTCTTTATTGCCTAACTGTAGTATGCATACATAAGGCGTGACTATTTCAAAGATTTTTCTTTTTCTCATGTTTGCTTGCTGCTAAAGATGTCATATAACTAACAAAAGAACAAAGATTTGTGATAGTATCGATAGGAGTAATTATATTGAAAACCTCATAATTAGATTGCAAATTGCAGAAATAATAGGCATAGTTTATTAGAACGCATATTCTGTTGTATTCATGCATCTGTGTTTAGAATGTCTCACACTACTTGACATCTACTATGCCTAATAAGAGGTTTTGCAATAAACAGTTTTGGAATATTGAATCAAACTAAAATTTGAAATGTACAATATTAAAGAAAGGCTGAGAAGCCAATAACAAAAAAATAAGAATATAATTTACATAATGATTGACCTGAATCACTAATACCTTCTTCGGGATGTACTATTAAAGTCATGTTGTTGATTTTTCGTCAAATCCTAATGTCCCATAAAATACTCCTTAATTGATGCTAGCTTATAATCAACCCAACCAAAACAGTTCTCTCCATTTGGGTCTTGGCTTAGCAATTATTTGCGGTAGTAAAATTTCTTAGTAACTTTAAATATTACATTTGCCTCACTATATGTATCTGGATTTTATGAACGCAAAATTGAATCTATGTGTCACCACAGGCAAGATGCATGTGGTGCGCTATAAACTGCGTCGTTTTTCTGTGAAAAACACTCTCCGGTCTTCCTGGTTTCTCCTTTCTTCAGTTTTCATTCTTGGCGCTCACCGGCCACCACTCCAATCTAGTGCTAAACACATGGTTTCCCTCTTCCCTCGCCCATTCAAGGTCCCCATAATTGTTACTCGAATCATTGCCGTACCGCCGTAATTCAGTCCAAGCTTGTGCAAAGGGAAAAAATTTACTCAACGTTTGAAGTGAAAATGGGTGTCACCGATTTCATGGGAAAAAATCCATGGTAATTATGCGTTTGTACATGAAGTAAACATGGTAATGATGCGTTTGTATATGAGTTGTTTGTAATTGTGATAAACAGGTTCCGGAATTCTTAACAAAGTGATAAGGAACTATTGAATTGTTCATTGGCAATTCAGAATGGCCTTTTCTGAATTTGATGGGCGGCAAGTGCACATATGCCTTCTTAAAGAAATTAAACCCATCTGTACCTGTGTCTTAGAGGAGTATCCTTTACCTGTTGTCTGGGGAGAGTTTGATTAAACATATGTACGCCAACTGCTTAAAACAACGAAGTGAAGGCATGGGAGAAAGAAATCCAAAAAGAGAGTTGCAAACCCTACAAATTGAATTCGAAAGACTGTTGGTGTAAGAGAAATTGGACTTATGCTTCTCGCAATCTCAGTATTCTACCTGAAACGCCTGCTATAGCAAATAAGGACTTGCGTATAATAAAGAAAGGATCCAGTGCGATGTGGCACTCTAAAAGACTCCGAGTTCCAGGAGCATGATACTCCCCCTTTTTTATCTCAATCGCCGTTGTGCGTAATCTGTTCAATCGCTTCAATCAGAATCTCTTGTTCTCACCTGGTTCTTATGGGTGATTGTAAGTATTGAAAAAGATGACCAAGAGTTCTGTTCAATCCCCCAGTCTTACCATGTAAAAGTATATGAGCAAACTCATTTGCGGTAGCGCCGTATACAAAAGAATACATGCAATTGGCTTGGGAGCAGTAATAAGGAACAATTAAGGTGTAATAGGTACTTTGTTTGCTGAGTTATTGGTTGTTTTAGAAAGGCTAAATCTTGTTGCCATATTGATGATGTGCTTGAAGCAAATGCTTTGTCAAAGGATCAAGTGCACTTCTCAGAACAATTCTTAGATGGATTTAGTACAGGCACTGTCAAGTTTGTTTAGATTTGAAGGTTTGAATATTTGAGAAGAAATGTAGTGCACTCTTGAACTGGAGGTGGTCCATCACTTGCTTGCAGTAGAATTGATGGATTTTGAATAAGAAGAAAACAGTAAGCATGAACAAAGGAGACAAATCTCAATCAATCCATTCATCATAATCTGTTTACATATCATAATCTGTTTACATATTTGAAGACCTCAACTTGTACTTTGCTGTGGCCTGTTTTCTATGTATATAATTTTCATCTCTGCAAAAAGGGTAATGGGTATATTGATACGATCAATCCTCATTGTACATCACCAAAAAGAGCTTGAGTTTGTTGATCCAGCAGTTCCCCCTTTGGAATAATCATCTGCAATTACGAAAATTGACACGAGTCAGGAGAAGACAAGAAAAGGCGTGACCAAGGATAACACCTCTAAAGAGCACACTACCTTGGCTTATAGAGAATATGATAAAACCACTCAACTTTTGTCACAGAAGATGCCTTCTAAAAGAACTTTTAGACCCTTTAGCAATGAACATTTGCGTAAGTTACTGAATTTGGTGTGGGATCATAATTCTCTTAACGTGTCCATACGGAATGAAGTAATGAAGACACATAACTATAACATCGAAGAACCACATGAACGTATAGTGGCCATTCTTTTAAAATTTAAATACCTTCTTAGAGATCCGTCGCTGGCCAAGTCCATTGCAAAGAAGTGGGCACCATCTAAAACCGCCTTCTCTTGAAAATGCTTGATGAATCCATGGCATTCCTTGCCAACATTGTTTTTTCTCTCAATGTTCAAAACTTGAGAGCATTGCTGTCGAGTGATCTCTAATTCATGGCCGGTCATAAGGGCATTCACTGTCTTGGCGATTTGACAAGGTCGTAAGCCTTTTTTATTAAAGTCAAATATCAACTTTTTACAAGCCATGGTACGATGAAACTTCCGATGAGAACGATGCTTGATTACCTTGGAAGGAGTATTCATATCATGATTATGAGAATCAAGAAACTTATCAACAACCCACTCTCCAGTCTTTGATAAAGCGATTCCCATCATGGCACCACAACCTGTTCTTGTTTCTCGGCGACGCTTAGTTTCCCTTCCAATATGTCTTTTGTATTTTGACTTTTGAGGATCTAAAGCCCTCTTTGTTGCACACAAACTGCCTCTTTATAAATTTCCCTGTGGTTCTAGACCTTGTTGCCCAGTGCTTACGGATGCCAAAACCCTTCAACCTTGCATATAAATTGTAAAAGTTATATGCTTCATCTTCGTTAACAAATACCTTACCAATTGTCTACTCATAATCAAAATTACCATGCACTTCACCACCAAAGTGATTATCACAACAATCTTCATGGTCGTCGTCATCAAAGTTACAAGAGTCATCTTCCTGCTCATGGGCGCTATCATTATCAGAAGAACCATTTCCTCTCTCGTCAATAAAATAATCCCCAAAATCTTGATAAAAAAAATCACATGCATCACAATCTTCTTTCTGAGTTGCTTCAACTCTATGACTGTCAAAGGAATTAGGACTCTTCGTGCATACCAAGTATGCATTAGCATCAACATCTTCAATTGATTGAAAAAGTGGTAGTGAGTGTGCATCCATAGATCTGAAATCACATAAAGATGATTAAGATTGAACATGAATTATTTGGGGTCTTCTAAAGACACATAAGAAACATTTTTATATAGAAATTTGATGAAAGGCTAGGGAAAGGCCAGTTGAAGACTTGCTAGATTAAAAAACCACAGCCTACTGCAGTTTAACAATTAATCTGGACACCTTTCCTAGAAGCAAATACATTATTTTGCAGGCAGTTGATCTTGTCATATTGCTGAAACTATATTGTGAGAATTGAACATGCAGATTACCAATTTGGCACTTTAACTTCTTGATGCAAACTTCTCCTCTTCAGCGATGGCGATGCAATCACTTTTTTATGCAGTTAGTGCGTTTTTTATGAGCTGCTACTACAACTTTTTAGTAACTGAATATGTTTGCTTCTTTTTGCAGAAGGCAATTTCACTTGAGAAATATTTTCTTAGGCTTGTATGCAAAGTGTTTTTTTTCCTTCTCTGTTTTTCATCAAAGTGAACATCTATTAATCAGATAATCTTCAGGATAACTTCTTTTTATTACCCAAAACGTCACAACATTAGCTAAGCTGAGCAAGAAGCATTTGCATAGCTGAACAAGAAGCCACTGTGGCATCTAATTCAAAAGTCTTTAATTCTCAGCTAGATGGGTATAGACATGGTTTTCTTCCTTGACATGACAGTAATTCTGTAGCCTTTGGAGTTCCCAACTCCTGATTAAGTTTTTTTTCCCTCTGTTTCAACTCTCTTTTGACCACAGTACCAACAATTCCTCGTGCCACCACCTCTTTTAATTTCCATTTTGGCAAGTAACAAGTTTCTGCTGGCAGATAAAACCAAGCAGTTTTGAGGAAACGGCTCTTCTTCTCCTCTCACCCTAACCATACAATTTCTTACCATTCAGAAATCTTTCATTTGCCTTTCCCATTCTAGGCTTTTCCCACTAATCTTGACTGGTAGTGGTTATTGTGTTCTCAAATAAGCTTTTAACGTTATTGATACATGTTCTTCTTTATCTTTGATGCCTAAATAAGTACTATCATTTTCTCACAATGGAACCTCATTCACCAAGTTTCAGTAAAAATGCCAATACCATGTTTTGCAACTGATGACAGGAACTAACCTCTTTCTCCAGCACTTTAGGAGATGATGGCGATGCTTGTGGGCACAAATGAAGAGAGATAAGGATGACAACTTCCAAAGTTATGCAAGAATGGAAAAACGAGTCGCAAATTTTGTCGAACACATGGTGTGCGCCAATTATAACCCACAATGGCAATCACCTACAATGGCAATCGTCAGTGAAAGACGTGCATGGTGGCGCTGCTAAGTTCTCACAATGATGAAATGAAAGAGATGTTGATGGAGAAGAGAGACAAAGAACTCTACTGGGTTCAATGGCATTTCACTGATCAAATTAACAAAGAGATGAGTTCTTGGTAGTTATGATGGTTGGTGGTTGTGTTCGACGTGTGGCGGGGATCGTGAGCAGCAAGAAGGCGGTGGCAGGTATGCAGGGGCGGAGCCAGAAAGTTTAATCGGGGGGTGCCAAAAAATTATAAGAAAAATTAATGGCTACCATAAAAGAATTTGCGTCACTATTTGATGTGTTAAATGCAAAATAGATTACATAATTTGACAATTAATCATACAAGTTCACTATTCATACTGATTTACTTAAATTGGTAACAACAAATTACTAATTTTCTATAGAAAAATTACCTCTTATTGTCGATCTATTCTGTATTACTATTAATTGTACGAGAAAAATAATCACGAATAAGTTAAAATACGGCAAGAATTTAAAAGAACTAACTTTGATCTTTTCTTTATAACTGTAACTTTGAAATTTGAAAGAATGAAGATGAACAAATGAACGAGAAAAACAAAAAAATATGACAGCCGGTGAGACAAAAAGTCAAAGACACAATAAATAAAATAATACATTAAGGTTTTTATAATATAATGACAAGTTTCCTAAATATTTTAAACTTGATTAACCATTATATAAAATAGTTAAACACAAATTTTCAAATTGGGAGGGGGGGGTGCCATGGCCCCCTTTGGCCATGCTTTGCATCCGCCCCTGCAGGTATGTCTCTTTGCAGAATGATAGAAGTAAGAGGGAGAGAAGAAGACATGACAGTGATTTTAATTTTTACCCAAAACGGCACCGTTTTGGGTGCACCACATGCATCTTGCATGTAGTGATGCACATATTCGTTTTCCCCTTTTATGAAAGGTGAGGTATATTTGCATAATATTTTTGCTAAGTTCACTTATCCATAACTACGTCAAAAAAGGTGTGTTCAAGATGATCTCTTACTGAAATGTTGTTAATATAAGAAGGACTAATTAGAACTTTCGGCGGAAACGTACAGAATTTGGTGTTTTACTATGGCAATGGCAAATAGTTCAGACCGATCATGCAATCAGAGAGCTGGTCAAAAAGCTTGGTAAGGGAGATACATGCATGAAAAGTACAAACGCAATGCAAAAATCCTTCAAATAGCTAAATCTAACTTGAAACCCTAAGCCTTGAATATATGATTTTTTTTTTCTGTTTGAATAAATCATTTTTTTCTTACGTTGATACTTTGGACATTAGTTAGATTATATGATGAAAACGTCAACATCTAATGCCACTAAGAGGTGATTAGGACCTATTTTAGCAGCTTGCCTTTAGAAAGAAAATAATCGCAAGCCACGCGAAAGAAGAGAGAGGTATAATACTCTAATACATATGGAAAAGAAAGGAAATTCTGGGCTAACGTTGGTACCTATACACATTACTGTAAAAAGTGCAACTGCTTTGTATCTGTCAAAGAAGGGGCATCTATATCACTTGTATTTTTGTATGTTGATTGTACAGGAAGCAGCAATGAAAGGAAGTACTCAAAATCTACAGAAGTTCAACTGCGATAGACGAAAACCATCAAGCATATATGTACCTTCCATCTTGTGGATGCAGTGCTTGACATCCTTGGCACAACCGTCACAATGCAAGAAAATTTTCAGCACAACTTCCACCACCTTTGGCTACAGACAGAATGAACATATCAAACATCAAGACCAGGAAACCACCCTGTTGCTGCTTGAATATTGATCGAGACCACGGCTAGAAAATGCACCTGCAAAACAGAACACGAAGTAACCACCGGGGATGTTCCGGTGGAGGATGCTCCGATGCTAAAGTCAGAACGTCGCTACTAGGGTAGGAATCTGAATAATCGAAAATGGACTGGGTGTTTTTGTATGTGTGTGAACCTGTCTGTGTACCTGAGGATTCGCCCTATATATAGACCGCTTCCAGACTTCCTTCTTCTTTAGAATTCTTTTCTGATTGATCCTTTTGTAGAAGAGTCGTACTAGGATTCTTCTATTAGTGCATGAGTCCTAACCAATCTCTATCTGCTCTCTGAAGTTTATCCGATATGAGTCTGTTAGCCCACTCAGAACTGGCTACGCCACGTGTCACCAGTTGGCTGGACAGATATATTTAGCTATATCATAATGCCCCCTGCCTTTGACGGTTCCTTCAAGTGAACAGTTAAAAGCATTTAATGCAGAAAGTTGACTAAAAGTAGTTCAGCCACAAATCTTCCATGCTCGTTGTCACTTAGGAATTTCCAAAACATCACGCTCTTAAATCTTGATTGAGCATCTCAATTGGATAATCTGCTCGGGAGGCCTGCTCGGGATTTCTGCTCGGGAAGTCTGGTCGGGCTTTCTGTTCGGAAATCCTGGTCAGCCTTTCTGCTCGGGAAGTCTGGTCGGGCTTCTTGTTCAGGAAGTCTGGTCGGGCTTCTTGTTCAGGAATCCTGGTCGGGAATCCTGGTCAGCCTTTCTGCTCGGGAAGTCTGGTCGGGCTTCTTGTTCAGGAAGTCTGGTCGGGCATCCTGTTCGGGAATCCTGGTCAGCCTTTCTGCTCGGGAAGTCTGGTCGGGCTTCTTGTTCAGGAAGTCTGGTCGGGCTTCCTGCTCGGGAAGGTTGACCAATATTCCTTCTTTGGATGGCAAACAAGGAACCCTGCTCGGGCTTCCCTGCTCGGGCAGTCTGGTCGGCCTCCCTGTTCGGGAATCCTGGTCGGGCTTCTTGCTCGGGAAGGTTGACCAATGTTCCTTCTTTGGATCGCAAACCAGGAACCCTGCTCGGGCTTCTTGTTCAGGAAGTCTGGTCGGGCTTCCTGCTCGGGAAGGTTGACCAATATTCCTTCTTTGGATGGCAAACAAGGAACCCTGCTCGGGCGGTCTGGTCGGCCTCCCTGTTCGGGAATCCTGGTCGGGCTTCCTGCTCGGGAAGGTTGACCAATGTTCCTTCTTTGGATCGCAAACCAGGAACCCTGCTCGGGCTTCATGCTCGAGCGGTCTGGTCGACCTCATGTCTTGAGACTGTTAACCTACGATCTTGCTAAGTCATCCTGGTCGGGAGCCCTGTTCGGTCATCCTGCTCGGGATGTCTGGACGGGCATCCTGGTCGGGCATCAGTCTTGAGACTGTTGATCTTGGTCCTTACAAGTGATCCTAGACGGGAAACCTGTTCGGACATCCTGCTCGGGATGTCTGAACGGGCACCCTGGTCGGGCTTCAGTCTTGAGACTGTAGACCTAGGACCTTGCTAAGTCATCCTGGTCGGGAGCCCTGTTCGGTCATCCTGCTCGGGATGTCTGGACGGGCATCCCGGTCGGGCTTCAGTCTTGAGACTGTAGACCTAGGATTTAGCTAAGTCATCCTGGTCGGGAGCCCTGTTCGGTCATCCTGCTCGGGATGGTAGTCCGTAGATGCTTCTTGGGAAGAGGGCTCATGATCAGGTTATCAATTGTGTTGCCACGTATCAAGTACAACCGTCCTTTAGTCGCCAGAACCTAAACGGTTACAATTTCAAATTTCAAAATTTAATGCCCCGGGAATCGCGCGGGACACGCGTCTTGAATGCTACCGCCCTTATAGGGGAAGTTATTTCTTCCTCCATCTATATATTTGGAGTTCCTCTCCTCATTTGCCCCCTGCTATTCACTTTCCCTGTTCGGCTTAACTTTGACAAGTAAGTTCTCTTCTCTTCTTCTTGTTCGGCACATATCTATTTCCTTTTAGTAGCTTTCAATATCGTAGCCTTAGAAAATGTCTTCATCCAGTTCAAGTAGTACTTCGTCCTCTTCAAGTAGTTTTTCAGAGAACGATTTAGAGAGTGAGTCGGAGAGTAGGTCATCACAAGTAGGAACTTCAACACACTATAGCCAAGTAGGAACTTCAGCTCCCCAAACTAGCACTTCATTTCCCCGTAAAGATGATGCTCTTGGGGATATCAAAGATGAAGCTGAAGACAAATTTGACGAGGACATTTGGTTTGCCTCAGATGAAAAGAGGAATAAGATGTCAAAAGAGAGCATTGTCGAGCTCTTAAAAGAGTATCCTTTGCCTCCTCCTTTTTCTGCTCGGGTACCCGCAATCCAAGAGCCTGCCAATTATGGTACAGACTTGGAAACCAGTGTCTATGAAGGCCAGATTAAGTCTGGCTATAGAATCCCCATGCATCCCTTTGCAGTCGCCTTTTTCAACCACTACAAAATGGCTCCAGGTCAGCTCGTGCCCAACGGGTGGAGGAAACTAGTTGGCTTGATTTATCTTGTGCAGACCTCAGGGTATCCAGTGACGGTCCATGACTTCATGAGATTATACCTTGAGGTATGCTTTATAAAGAATGTGGCCAAGTGCGATGGCTGGTATTACATCCATAACCGGATCAGGGTGATCAAGGGGGGTCCCAAATCTAACAAAGGTTGGCACTCCCGATACTTCTTCATTCAGCGGCCAAGCGGCAAATGGGAGTTTCCAAGAAAGTGGAATGCTTTCTGTAAAGATTATGAAAAGAAAGGCTTCCTGGCTCCCAACGCTATGACGAAGAAACTGCTTGATCACATAAAGAGGAGGGGTGTTCTCAATATTGATGAACCTCTTACAGATCAAGAGATGCAGCATGCGGGGCTCATTCCTCCTGCCCCTGCTATGCCTGTTCCTCCAACTCCTGTTTTAGAACCTCGAAGAGTTTCGAAGTCTAAAACTCGAGAACTGACGATAGGAACATCAACTTCTAGTACTCCAAGTCTAGGTAGAGTCTGGAGCCATGTTTATATATTTCTGTCCTTTCTTTTTGTGAACAAGTTATCCAACTCGGTTTCTTTTGTTTTCTTACAGAGATGGCTGGCAAAGGAGATGCTGCAAAGGGTGACTTTATGGGATTGATGCAAAGGGCATCGAAAGGGAAAAGAAAAGAGAACGCGGGGGAAGGTTCTTCCCCTCTTGTGAAACGGCTTCGCGCACCTATTCCTCCAGTGTCTCCGCTTGTGGTTGAGGATATCCCCATCGACAAGGATCCAATCTTTCGTCCCCGATGGACCATTAAGAGAGGGGATTCGGGAATGCCCCACTCACACGTCTCTGCTCAACATTTAGCTCATGGGGTGTTGCCAAGTGATAAACTTATCTTGGAAAACCAGCCTCATGAGGCCTTTGCTATGGCACACGTCCAAGCTGCTTACAACGTAATAATACTTTCTTTACTCTAGTTTTTTTTTACGTAAACTCTCCCCGTCTTTCTGACACATAATTCGTCTTCATCTCTCTCTTATTTTCAGGCCTACTGCTATAGCAGCCAAATGCAGGAAAGGTTTTCCATGGCGATGGATGTGGCTCGCACTGCCGAAACCGACAAGAGAGTCGTTGAAGGCAAAGCTGACAAACTTGACAAAGAGGTCAAGACCCTCAAGGTGGAGAATGCTGATTTGCTCACCAAGCTCGGCCGCCTTGAAAAAAGATGTGAGAAACTGAAGCATGAAAGGGGCGAGATTGGGAATAAGGCCATCCACGCATTCCTTGATGGTACTGCTGGCGACGAATGGCTTCGGAAGCGGACAGAAGATGGGCTTTCCATCTTTCAAGAGGGGTTCCAGAAAGCCAAGGAGTTAACCGCGGCCAAATATTCAAACCTTTGCTTGGATGACATTGTGGTGCCCAGCTTTGACTCGCCATCGGGTGAAACTGCAACACCTGTTGAAGCTGAAGATGTTATTTCTCCTGGGGAGAAAAGTGTCCGATCCGGGAATGCTCCTCCGTCTTAGGACATTTTTTGTTTAGTCTCATCTCAGCTTTGTAATTCCTGCCTATGTTCCCTTAGTACTCTTTTGGCCTTCGATGCCTTTGAAGTTGAAACATTTTCTTTTCCTCATAAAGGGGTTTTACTTTTGCATACTCGTGTTGTGAATGTACCGTTCAGAAGTTCCTATTTTGTTTTTGTCTAAAACCTTTACTGGACCATGTTCGGTAAAGACTTGGGTCTTACCTTGTCCATTTGGGTGATGTACTCCACGTTAACCTCTCTAGAGAGAGGACATAGAGTTGTGCACACAAGTGGTTGCATGTGCAAGATGTTTGACTGTCCCTTTGAGGGGTGGTCACCACTCCTGTGGAGGGTGTTAGTTTTGTACAAGTGTGTTCTTTAACTTGAGCTAACCACATCATGCTTGCGTTTTACTTTGACGCGAACCCTTATCGTCGACTAAGGGCTGGCAAAGAAGCCTCGCACTCACGCTCGGCTAAGTTTCGAATTAACAAAACAGGGTAGGGCGACGAACTCCCACTTGGTTTTGCCGTTTCTTGGGCTAGAACTAAAGCTAGACCGTGTTAGGTAAGACTTGTGTCATACCTTATCACTGGGTGATATTTTGCTTGGGCAACATTCGCTGTTTTTCGTAGACAAGCAGTCTGTTCGGGCAGTCTGCTCGGATATTAGATGTCTATCGTTCTTGAGAACATAACTATCATTAGTTAAAGTGGCCAGTGATTGATATGCTAATGTAAGCAATTGGTCTTTCTTACAGTAATGAAGATGTATAGATAGACGAAATGAAATGCTTCAAAGCATAGTTGAATTTCATTATAACTGAAACACTTCTTCTTTACATCCAACTATGCTTTTATGCTACTTCCCCCCAAAATAATAAGAAGAATGTTTTCGCTTTCCCTTAAGAATTTACTGGTAGTATTTCCTCAAGTTGTCAGCATTCCATGTCCGCGGGATCGCTTCTCCTGAAAGTGTTTCCAATGAATAAGCGCCTAGCCTAAGCACTTTCGATATCTTATAAGGTCCTTCCCAATTTGGGGACAGCTTCCCCACAGCGGCCTTTGGGTTTGAAACTTCCAATTTTCTGAGGACAAGATCTCCGACTCTGAACATCCTCACTCGGACCTTTCGATTGTAGAATCTCGCAACTCGTTGTTTCGTTGATATCATCCGATCTAAGGCTTGAGCTCGCACATCATCTAATAGATCTAAATTCCCTCTGAGATTCTCTTCGTTTTCTTTCTCTGAGAAATGTAACACTCGAACCGTGGGGAGGCCCACTTCTACTGGTAGCAGCGCCTCGGTACCAAAAGATAGAAGGAATGGTGTTTCACCTGTCACAGAATGAGGTGTTGTGCGGTATGCCCAAAGTACTTTAGGAAGCTCATCAACCCATGCCCCCTTTGCATCATCTAACTTTCTTTTCAACCCTTGAAGAATTGAACGATTCATGTTCTCTGTCTGCCCATTGGATTGGGGGTGAGCAACCGATGTAAAACGGAGATCAATAGAGAGACCTTCACAAAATCTTCGAAAGTTGGAATTGTCAAATTGCTTTCCGTTATCTGTGATTAGGATCTTCGGCACCCCAAAGCGGCAAACAACGTTCTTCCAGAAGAACTCTTCGCATTTCGATGCTGTTATAATGGCCAATGATTCGGCCTCAGCCCATTTCGTGAAGTAGTCGATGGCGACTATCACAAAACGCCTTTGTCCAGTGGCCACCGGGAATGGGCCCAAAATATCCATTCCCCACATTGCAAACGGAATTGGGGAAGTCAAGATACTAAGTGGTGCTGCCGGCGTGTGTGTCAGCGGAGCAAATTTTTGACAACGATCACACTTTTTTGTAAATTTGATCGCTTCTTTCTGCATACCTGGCCAATAATAACCTTGCCGCAAGATTTTGTGGGCCAGGTTTCTTCCCCCCAAGTGTTGTCCGCAAATCCCTTCGTGGACTTCTTGTAACGCATAATCTGCCTCTCTAGGGCTTAAGCACTTTAGGTATGGCAGACTGAAAACTTTTTATACAGTACCCCGTCTACCAGGGCAAACTGAACAGCTTTAGCACGTAAATTGCGAGCTCCGCTTTTTTCTGACGGTAATATTCCTGAGACAAGGTACTGAATAATTGGGTCCATCCAGCAAGGTTCCTCTTCTATCACATTGACCTCCTTTGAGATCTGGATACTTCTTTCTTGGAGGAATTCAATGTATACCGCTCTGTTTAATTCCGAAATGTCTTCGGAAGTCAGTCTTGACAGTGAGTCTGCTTGGGCATTTTGGTCTCGTGGTATGTGGCGGATGGCGAAATTTTTGAACAAAGCGGCTTCCGTTTTCACAGCTTGGAGGTACTGGGCCATTCTCTCATCTTTTGCCCCATATTCTCCCGAGATATGGTTCACAATTAATTGAGAATCACTATGGACGGAAAGAGAGTCAACTTTGAGAGAGTGTGCCAACCTTATTCCCGCTAGGAGTGCCTCGTATTCAGCTTCATTGTTTGATGCCTGGAAATTGAAGCGAAGGGCGTACTCGATCACAAACTTTTCGGGGCTGATTAATATAAGCCCGGCTCCGCTACTTCCCACCTTGGAAGAGCCATCAACATAAAGGAGCCAAGGATCCGAAACTTCTGAAAGGACCAGATTCGGGGGGTTCTCTGGTATTGTGCATTCGACAACAAAATCTGATAAGGCTTGAGCCTTAATTGCTGTACGGGGTTGATACCGAATATCGAACTCGCCTAGTTCCACGGACCAGTTTACTAGTCTTCCCGACGCATCAGGATTTTGTAGAACTTTACTCAATGGTTGATCTGTCAACACGATGATGGTGTGTGACTGAAAATATGGTCTCAATTTCCTTGCCGATATGATAAGAGCTAGGGCTACCTTATCTATTCGGGGGTACCTGGTTTCTACGTCTTGTAGGACCTTGCTTACGTAGTAAACAGGTCTTTGCTTGCCCTCTTCCTCTCGGATTAAGACCGTGCTTACCGCTACCTCACTAACCGACAGGTATAAGAATAAGCTTTCACCAGTAACCGGTTTGGTAAGGAGCGGCGGGGACGACAAGTATTGCTTCAATTCTTCAAACGATCTCTGGCATTCTTCAGTCCACTCGAAGTCCCTTGCCTTCCTGATAGCTTTGAAAAAGGGGAGGCATTTTTCGGCGGACTTGGACATGAACCTTCCCAAAGCCGCCACTCTTCCTGTAAGCTCCTGGACCTGCTTAATTGTCTTAGGCGACTTCATGGCATGAATAGCGCCTATCTTCTCTGGATTTGCTTCTATACCCCGTTGCGATACCATGAATCCTAAGAATTTCCCTGACGCTACACCAAACGCACACTTGAGCGGGTTTAGTTTCATGTTATAGGCCCTTAGGATGTCGAAGGTTTCCTTGAGGTCCTCCACATGAGCCTCGGCTTCCTCACTCTTGACTAGCATGTCATCCACGTACACCTCCATATTTCTCCCAATTAAATCATGGAAGATCATGTTAACAAGGCGTTGATAAGTTGCCCCCGCATTCTTGAGTCCGAAAGGCATGACTTTGTAACAGTACAGCCCACGTTCTGTAATGAAGGAAGTTTTGGGGATGTCATCTACACACATCTTTATCTGATTGTATCCTGAGTATGCATCCATAAAACTCAACAATTTATGACCCGAGGTAGCATCGATCAAAATATCAATACGTGGTAACGGGTAACTGTCCTTTGGGCAGGCCTTGTTGAGGTCCGTGAAATCAATGCATATTCGCCACCGGTCACTCGACTTGGGTACCATCACGACGTTGGCGATCCAATCTGGGTATGATATCTCTTCAATGAATCCGGCTGCCAACAATTTTTCAACTTCCTCTTCGATTTTAACTTGTCTCTCGGGAGCGAATGTCCTCTTCTTTTGCTTGACTGGCTTCTTACCAGGGTCAACGTTCAATCTGTGGGTGATCACCTTAGGATCAATCCCAGGCATATCGGATGCCGTCCAAGCGAAGATATCTGAGTAGCTCCTTAATAAATCCACAAGCTTGAGCTTGAGGCTGTCCGACAGACCGGTTCCTACCCTTACTGTCTTCTCTGGAATTCCTGGATATAGCTCAACATGAGTGAGGTCTTCAGCGGGCTTACCTCTCTCGATTTTAGTCTCATCCCTCAGATCTTCTATCATGAGGGTTTCATTGGCTCAATTTCGGCATGATGCCATGTAGCACTGCCGAGCCACCACTTGATCTCCCTTGACTTCCCCTACTCCATTCTCCGTAGGGAATTTCATCTTCATGTGGTACGTAGATACCACAGCTTTTAATTGGTTCAACGCTGTTCGGCCCAAAATTGCATTATAGGCCGAAGGGATGCGTACTACTATGAAGTCTAGCATCAACTTTGCTTGTGTTGGAGGGTCTCCCACAATGACGGGCAGTGCAATAATTCCCTCGCAAGCAACCGGATGGTTAGAGAAGCCGTAGAGGGGCGTCTCAATCCTCCGTAAGCGGTCAGCTGGTATATTCATCTTTTGGAAAGCTTCATAGAAAAGTATTTCCGCCGAGCTCCCGTTGTCAACGAGAATCCTTTTCATGTCGAAGTTTCCCACTCGGAGTGTGATAACTAGAGGGTCGTCATGGGGTATTCTAGTATCACCCACGTCGTTATCGGAGAAGGATATTGTGGGGGCTGGTTCAATCTTCTGCTTTTTGGTCGATGGTCCCATAGTTGTGAAGATTTCCCTTGCGTAGGCTTTTCTTCCTTGTCCAGAAGAGCCTCTTGCGGCTATTCCCCCCGAGATGGTATTTATGACTCCCGCATTCTCTTGCACATCTTCTTTTCCCCCTAAGGGAGTGACTTCTCTCTTTTCATTCCTTCTATTGACATATCCACGCAAATGTCCGCGTTTGATAAGGGCTTCTATTGCACGCTTGAGCGATTCACAATTGTCGGTGGTGTGACCATGATCATTGTGGTAACGGCACCACAAGTTTTTATCTCTCTTGCTAGGCGGCGACCTCATCTTCTCTGGCCTTTCCAGCATCTCCTTATCTTTTATTTCATGGAGAATCTGAGACGGCCTTGCAGTTAATGGTGTCAAATTCTTCATGTCTAACATCTCTTTGGGACGCCTTTCATCCCTTCTTGATCGCTTAGAACTCTGCCCAACTCTTGGACTATCTTCGCGAGTTCTCTTGTCTTGATCATGTCCATTGTCTCCTCGCTGTCCATTGTGGGTCTCCAAATATTCTTCAGCCTGGATATACTTATTGGCTTTATCCAGCAAGGCGCTCATGTTTCCTGGAGGACTTTTATTTACTGCGAACGCGAATTTGGACGTAGGACTAAGCCCTCGCATAAAAGCCGTGTACTTTACTGATTCATCCAGGTTATCTATTTCCAAAGTTGCCGCATTGAAACGTCCCAAATATCGCGACAATGACTCATTTCTTTCTTGGACCACATTGAGAAGACTGGCCGAATTCTTTCTCCGAGTTCGGCTGCTTACAAAATGCTTTTGGAACAAGTCTGATAACTGGTTGAAGGAATGGATGGACCTGGGTCGTAGGGACTTGAACCATGCATGTGCTGCTTTCCTCAAAGTAGTTGGGAATGCTCGGCACATGACAGCATCTGAGACCTGGAGGAGTAACATATTCGTTTGAAATTGATAGACATGCTCTCCAGGATCTCCGCTTCCATCATATAGGTCGCACTGTGACATCCGAAAATTTGGAGGAAGCTTCGCCTTCTCTATACTTTTGGATAGGGGGTATCCAGAATCTTCCCTTGGGGGAGCAGAATCCTCTGGGGAGGATTTGGAGATGGCTTTGTGACAAGGTCGCCCTTGTGGGTGTACTTTCCATGTGGGTGTATGGATCTGTCCTTGAGGACAGTGCCTTTGGACTGCGCATCTTCGACCTAGATTTTCACTGCCTACCACAGGAGGCGAGTTTGTGCTGTCCTCAAGTGACTCCTCACGTCGAAAACGTGAACCACTTCTGGTAACATGTTTCTCACTTTCTTGCCCTGGCTGATAGTCAGGATCCGTCTCTGATCTATTCTTTCTCCCATAACTGGACCTTGAGGTCAGTCTGAGACGGAGGTCGCTCGGATCGAGATGTGTACGATTAGCAGAGGTTGCGGGGACCACCCTTTCGAGCTGCTTCTGTAGAGTGGTTACCATGTCCTTGAGTTCATGAACTTCTCTGGTCAGCTCAGCATTTGGAGTGTCAAATAGCCTCCGGGTTAGGTGATGACGCAGGTCTCCTCTTTTCAAAGGTGGGGGTCAGAGAACGAGTCCCCTGGGAGCTTTCAGTCATTCTTGGGGTGACTGAAGTCACGTTAATGCAGTCATTACTGGAATATCGTTGGGAAGGTGTTGACCGTCGCCCTCTTCGGCGGGAACCGCTTGACCTTGTTCGCCTATTCTGGACGGAGCGACTGACCGGAGTGTTATTTGAAGATGATTGTCTAGCCATGTTCTCTCTCGGTCCCACGGATGGCGCCAAAATGTTGCTGCTTGAATATTGATCGAGACCACGGCTAGAAAATGCACCTGCAAAACAGAACACGAAGTGACCACCGGGGATGTTCCGGTGGAGGATGCTCCGATGCTAAAGTCAGAACGTCGCTACTAGGGTAGGAATCTGAATAATCGAAAATGGACTGGGTGTTTTTGTATGTGTGTGAACCTGTCTGTGTACCTGAGGATTCGCCCTATATATAGACCGCTTCCAGACTTCCTTCTTCTTTAGAATTCTTTTCTGATTGATCCTTTTGTAGAAGAGTCGTACTAGGATTCTTCTATTAGTGCATGAGTCCTAACCAATCTCTATCTGCTCTCTGAAGTTTATCCGATATGAGTCTGTTAGCCCACTCAGAACTGGCTACGCCACGTGTCACCAGTTGGCTGGACAGATATATTTAGCTATATCACACCCAATGGCAATGACACCGCAATGGATGCTAATTAAAAAAATCTAAAAATATGCATCATATACCGTCAAAGCCTCGCAGGCATGTGACGACCCGTTTGGCAAATGTGCCGGTTTCTTATCTAAAGGGAGCAAATGTGCTTTCGTCAAAGCTGGTCGCTCATACAGTGGATATGCCTGCATGAACAAAGAAAATATCATTTTTATAAAAGACACATCACAGTAGCAAAATTTTGAATCATGACCACCAGAAAACTGAACAAATAAGACAAAATGCATTGGTTCTCATCAATTAAACACAGCGGGTGTACCGGTAAAGAGATAGCAAAGGAGAGGTGTCCGCAGCGTCAACTTGAAGTGCTTATGGTGGAGGAAGAGGAGATTGAGGGATTGAAGGAGGATTCTTTGTTGGATAGAACTCTGTCGCAATTTAAAGCGAAGTCTTCAGGTTTTTATATATATATAGATTATTATATAGATATAGATATAGATATAGATTAATACTTCTTTCACAGAAAGTGGTCCCTCAACGAGATAAGGAGGTGGCCCTTGAAGGCTTAAAATCCGACGAACAGCAGAGACTTGCTTTGTATCAAGTTTGTGATTGAAAGAAAGCTGCCTTGTTGGAAAAGGATTGATTGTAGGGACAGATTCAGGGAAGATGAAGTTCTTCAACAAATCATCTGATGCAGTTGCAACTGCCTGCTGCGCCCTTTTTGAACATACTCTATTAAGTGAAAATTTAATATCGTATTTGCAGTCCGGGTGATAATGAGAGTGAAAATCATCTTCAAATTCCACTAATACAAGATTTCTCTTTACCACACGGTAGATGATACCCTGTTGAAATTCAAGCACACGAACGATGTCAACAGCGCAGAACGAGCATTTCACCCGCACAATGCATAACTCCTAGTCTGGGTGCATAACTATGTAGATTTCTTTGTTGTGCTAGTAACTTTTCATGTCAGGAAAACCAAAAGGGATACACAAGTTATTTTGTTTATCCACAGAAACAACCATATCTGAATTTTTAACCAAAATGAGAGTTCATGTCCGAGTTTGGGCATAAAATACAACGGGTGTTCAACCTGAGTTGGGTTTGGTATGTTTAAACTTCAAACTTTTAACCAAGCCAACCTAGGAATAACTGGGGTTTTAACCAGTCACAATTAGGACATAAAGAGTTTATTTGCTTGATTACATTTTTATTTTCGTTCTTCATCTATGAGAATATGAGGAAAGAAATTAGTTCGCTATGTGGCATGATAGAAACGACATTATTTGTTTCGGAAAAGAAAAATAAAAAAGTTATATACTCCATGCATGTTTCAGAAAGCATGAATCAAGCAAGTGTTATACATGTGCTTAGCTGACGGAAGTCAAAGAAGGCTAACCTTAAATTGTAAGGTATTCGAAGGCCGTACATAGACAAAATCCCTTGATAGAAGAAATGGTCGCCTCGCGAGACTGGCGTCCATTTTAAATACCACAAACATCTTGTCTTCGCCATCTCCTTTTAACAAGTTCTTGGTTTTTCCTTTCGAACCCTAGATTGCGGCTTCATGCAACTCCACAGTAATATTCTCCATCTTGAAACCTTCTCATTTCTGGTCCAGATGAAAGCACCATTATTACAAAAATGAAACGGAAAAGCTAACAAAAACTTCTTACGATGTGATGCTTTGTCTAACAAAAACTTTACATCGCTCTTGATCAAGAGCAATGTGCAATTGATGATTATTTCACAGCAGATGTCTCCGGAATGAACATAAATTGCAAGCATGGAACATCTTCGCAGGTGACAGCTGCTTAATTTGCTCTCATCATCAAGAAACTATAGATCACTTGTTTATGAGCTCGGAGCTCCTCCGTTGCAACCAGTCTCTGGAGGATGATTCTGGCAAAGCTTGCAATACTTATACTACCTGGCCCAATTCCACTCTTATGCTATGCGGGCATTATAGAGGGCAAAGTTTCAGAGCAATTCTTTGCAAGAAATAGTAGAATCTTCAAGCAAGAAAGAAAGGAGGAAAGAGGTGTCTCACATCTAATTGAGCACTGGATCTACTTCCGAGTGTTAAGTTGGAAAAAAAGGTCCAGGAGATCTTCCAAATTGTCAGGTTTGCATGACATGGGGGTTTTTCTCAACAAGTGTTGCACTAAGGGCTGCCCCCAAGCCGCTTTGTCATTTACTGTACAAGTGTAGATTCTAATACCTTTTACCCGGGGGGGGGGAGGAGGGGAGAAGTTCATCTCATGAGATTCAATATCTGGGAGTGTAACTCGCTAAAGTCCATCCTGCAAGAAGACAAATTGTTCAAGCAAGTAAATTTTAATTCCAATCGTGTCTAATTGTACCTCATGGTAGTAATCCTCTGCGTAAAGCAAAGCAGCAAAATAATCCTTGTACGTTGATGGAGACAAATGCTTCTTGAGAACTCCAGGAACAATATCTTTCTCAAGTAAATGTTTGATTTTCTTAGGAATCACATAAAAGGGTGATGTACGTTTCTCAACCCGGATGTAGTTGGTTTTTGGCTGGCTTGTTACAGAATTAAATGGAGTTGGAGACAAAATAGCCTTAGTTTCAAACAAAAGAGGTTCAAGAGCTGATAGAGGTGTCCCTTATGAAGAGGAGACCGGCTTAGAGGATGACAGAGGTAGCACACATAATGGCGGCAAAGGTTTTGAGGAGGACTGAGGCACCTCAGGTAAGTTATGAGACAGTTTTTGCTCGGTTGCTTTGTTTTCACCTACAGTTGTCCTATCATGAAAAGCATAAGTAGGATTGGAAACCTTTAGCTTCTGAAATGCTTCAACAGACCTCTTTGCCGTTGGAACAATATCTTTCTCAATTAAATGTTTGATAAGGGGGGATGTACTTTTCACAACCCAGATGTAGTTGGTTTTTGGCTGGCTTTTTACAGAATTAAATGGAGCTGGAGACAAAATAGGCTTAGTTTTGAACAAAAGAGGTCCAAGAGTTAATGAAGGTGTCCCTAATGAAGAGGAGACCAGCTCAGAGGATGATAGAGGTGGCACAAATAAAGACGGCAAAGGTTTTGAGGAGGACTGAGGCACCTCAGGTAAGTTCTGAGACAGTTTTTGCTCGGTTGCTTTGTTTCCACCTGCAGTTGTCCTATCGTGAAAAGCATAAGTAGGATTGTTGGAAACCTTACTTCAAGGATCTATTAAAGACACCTCTTTGCCATTCATTTGGTGTCTGGCTTACTTCGAGGATCTATTAAAGACACAAAAGCAAAAAAAAAAACGAATTAACAAATTACTCATGAGATTAAAAGGAAATTGACAATGTGAAAGATCAAGCGGAAAGGACAACAGTAATTTGATATGAAATTGCCAAGGGTCACCAGGTGAGGTTATTGCAGCTTGGAACTGACGAATACTTGAATATCCAGCCTTGCATGATTTGTTAAATGCCTCTCGTGTACGTCGTAAAGAATCAGCAATCTCATTGTTCTCAGGAAGTTCCCCCCACAAGACTTCAAAGTCACTCACAGCTTGCTGCTCATCTTTCCAGCTATAACACCATAATTAGAGAGGTAGAATCTCGACGAACAACAATTTGAGTTCATCCAAAATCAGCAAATACATAGATAACCCCGCAACTGAATTTCACCTTTTCATTTGAGATGCTTGGGGCTGTTTGTGTATTGGATGATGCAGATAAAACGCTAGATTTATGAGGAGTTGGTGATGGAGTCTGGGGAAAATTTTGAAGAATTCAAGCAGCTTTGGGGCTGAATGCATGGGGCGGTTTGTACACTAGATGATGCGAATAGAATGCTGGGCTTATGAGGAGTTGGTGATGGAGTCTGGAGAAATTTCGAAGAATCCAAACTGCTTTGGGGCTGAATCATTGTCTTGGCTTCTGCATATGATTTATGGATGGGAGGATTGTAGATATTAGGCATAACGGTCCCTGAGAATTTGTAGCGTTTTACAGTTTCATGATACTCATCATACTCACGGTCTTCTTCTTTGCGGCCAAAAGTCCAGCGCAAGAATATGCAATGAATTCTACAAAGGAGACAGCTTTCGCAAAGAAGACAGCTTTTGCTGGGATCTTGAAAGGGTCCACGGACGCAGTCATACACATCAATCTGAATATGCAATCATATACAAAAACAAACAATTTCGCAAAGAAGACTGAAACTAACCTTAATCCGTTCGATGTTACATGTACTGATTATATCTGTTTGTAGATGCATCTATAAACATTTATCCACTTGCCAAAAGGCTTCTGGAGCAGATTACTGAAAAGTTCCATACTATCTTTGATACTACGTAAATGAATGAGCAACTTACCCAGTTGATTATGCGGATTAGTGAAGAGTTAATCAAGCTTTTCCTGGAGTTAGAGCAGATTGCAGAGTAGAAAGCAGAGATTTAGTTCTAAGAGGAGGTAGGTGGTGTAGTGTGTGATAAAGCGATCAAAGGAGAAGACCTTGGGCGACTTCCATACTGTGCGATTAACATAATGTCTTATGGCATTCTAATTACTAGTACATTAAACCATTACTAAAATGCAAAAGGGGGCCATTTTACTTTTTGCAAGTGCGTTAGTGAGCTGCTCTTTACTTTTTCTTCTTCTTCCGTCACCTTTCCTCCTCCTCCTCCTCCTCTCTGATTCGGAGTCTCTGCACATCCAAGGTTTTGTCAAGACTCCCCAGTCATTCATTCATTTTTTTCTGTCCATTTTTTTTTTGGTTTCTCATACCTTCTATTAGAGGATTCCAACTTGATAAACATAATACATAACATTTTTACCCTCCCTTTATGACTCCCTTTTAGATTTGAATGAAATTAAATGAACATGGACTAATGAATCTATTCTAAACATTGAGAAATGAAAAGTGTGATAAAAAAGAAGCAAAGAAATCCATTTATCACTCCCTTTTTAATTTGGTTGAAATTAAAATAACATTAGATGATAAGTTGGGTAATGAGAACTGTGATTTTTCTTTTTCTTGCATTTTTTGTTAGCAAACAATTAACAATTGAAAAGCTGGAGGGAAAAAAAAAAGGAAACTGAAATACGTGAAAAATCACTTAAGAAACAAAGAACTATTGGAAAAAGAAGACAGAAAATACGTAAATAGGTAAGATATGCATGAAAAAAGGGGGAAAGAATAAGGCTTAAATATGACACCAATTTGAACTGCATATTTGTTTAGTTATTGCAGTTGAAGACCAGGTGCTTTGCATGATTTACAACATTCGTACTTTAAAAATGCAAAGCATCTGGTCTTGAAAATTATAAATCTTAATTGTATATCATAAACTAATTTAACAGATAATAAAAACAAAGACGTAGATTCATTTATTTTTCTTTTCAGCGAAACCCTTAAACATGTCTTCACTCCATAAGCTTACAAAGAAGATTTTCAAACATTAGATTGATTAAAATTACGAACATCAAATATATATATTTATTCTAAAATATGTCGCAAAAGAAACAAGAACATAATTGAATTATATTATTTTCAACACAAAAAAGTTAATGATATCACTTAAAAAATTACTCTCGACCACATCCTTGTACAACGCACGTACTCCAGAGTAGTCACAAAAATAAAAATAAAAATGCTTATATTCTTTTTCATCGCTAAAAATGTGATCAATATAAAGTGTTGACATTTTAACGACAAACAATGAGGTGAATTAACATATCAATAATGAAAATAACCTCTCTCAACTCATAAATATGCATGTTTTATTTTTAACTACCAACAGAAACATGAACATTTATGGACCGGCTTACTATTTGTTTGTAGTATAATTCAAGAGAATGGATGCATTTATAAAACTAGTTCGTCTTTTGGGTTATAAGAGTAATTTAGCTACTTTTCAGAGAAATTAAAAGATACCGTCCATAATTATAACTGTAATGAGATCCGTTTATAATGACTTTCACCCTTGATCCTTGTTAGATTTTGCCTTTTGCGGACCTAGTTTTGGATTTGAAACTCCTCTTATCCTAGACTAGATAGTAGATGTATGGTAGGAAAGAACACTTAACAATACTGGGTGGAAAACCCAAAGGGGTTGGTTGAGTTGGCAAGGGGCCTCGAGGAGTGACCTCGAGCTCCCGTGTTCGATTCTTCCCACCCCCTAGGGTTACCCCATATATGCAGTTATATTATTTCGCAATTTGGAAAATTAAAAAAAAAAAACAATACTGGGTGGAACAAGAATAGACAAAAGAAACATAGTATAACGGAGCCAACAACAAATTAAAGCACTGATGGGGTTAAATGACTAATCTTTTCTTTCCTTAAGATACCCTTCTAAAGTTGAAGTCTTTTTAAAAGATTATAAGTTATTAGGGGTGTTTTTTACTTAAAACTTCTTTTTCCATTAAATACCCTTTTTAAATTACAGTGTTATTAAAAAGTGAGGATATTTTTTACTTTTCATAAGATATCAAGCCTCTTTCCTTAAATAGCCTTATTAGATTATATGATTTTATTAGTATTAATGGTTATTTTCACTTTTAACGTTTTATAAGATAATAAGTCTCTTTTTATAAATACTCTTATTAGTTTTTTTACTTTCTACTAAAAAAAGAGGAAGAAAACCCTATATAAATTCTATAAAATCACCCTTAATGTTCTGCATGCTCTCTGATTACTGAAAAGTTCGTATCAAAACTTACGGCCACCATTCAATTAAAACTAAATTACCTTAAAGCTACTTCAACCTTCTATCACATTCGATTAAAAAAGTAACTTACAGGGAGCAGAATTTTCTATAGCCTTCTAAGAGATATATAATATACCTAATATTTTTTCAGAAACTCAACTTGTTAAATTTTTTTAATTCATATTTGTATGCGGATGCGTATATTACATATTTAAGTTATCTTGCATATCTATCAATTTCAATATAAACATTTTAGTACATTAAAACTATCATAAACTTGAAGTTTAATTTTAAAGCTTGATTACAGACATATTGGTGTGAAGAAGTTATCTTGAAACTGAAGCTTTAAAAAAATTTATAAATGCTTATGAATCATGATGGTGTTAAATGGCTAATCATTTTTATCCTCTAAGATGCCCTTTTAGTATTGAAATCTTTATAAAAGATTTGATTATGTGTGTTTTTCACTTATAACATTTTTCCATTAAATACTCATTTTGTTAGTGTTTAAAAAAAAAAAAGGTGTTTTTGACTTCTCTTAAGGAATTCAACATATTTCCTCAAAATATCCTTATTAGAATGTATGCTTTTGTTAGAGTTATGGGTTGTTTTGACATTCAAATGAATAAAAAAGAGAGGAAAAAAGCCCTATGAAAATCTTATAAGATCACCTTTTAACTCATGCATATTCTATGATAACTAAAAAAATCATATCAAAATCTACTGCCTCCATTCACGTTAAAACTAAACTACCTTAGAAGTACTTCATCTTCTCCGTCAAATTTTGGAAGAAATGCATTATGCCTAAACTAAATTGAAAATATTTTGTCAGAAACCCAATCATTTTTTCGATTTTGTATTTCATATTTGTATGTTGATTCATTTGCTATATATTTGAATAATTGTGCATGAATATAGATTTCAATGGAAACAAATTAATACATTGAAATTATTGTAAAACTGAAGTTTAATTATAGATTTTATTATTGACATATTGGTGTAAGAAAGTTATTGTAAAACTGGAGGTTTATTGAAAATTTTAAATATGTAAGAATAGCCAGATCATATCACTCTGTTCTTAATTATAGTTTTAGTTCGTGACAAGTAAATAATCATATGATCGTATAAGAGTTTTTATAATCTCTTTATTTGCATGATAACATATTTTTTATATGGTTATTGTCCTTTTGTGATTTACTGTAACTCAGAATACTATATATTTGCATGATAACATATTCTTCTTATGGCTATTGTCTTCGTATATTTTATTCTTATAAGTGATAGAATTAGGTGAAACTCAATTGGTAGAAACTCCAACTTATTTGAGCTCAAATGATTCATAATGTTTTTAGCTTTGAAACTCTCAACTTTTATACACAAGGAATTAATTGACTAAGTATTTTATTTATTAAAAGGTTTCCAAATATTGAGGTCGAGAATTAATTACAACCTGTTAGCTAACTTTAAATCTTTTGTTGCTAAAGAGGTTAAAATTTCATTAATGCATCATTTATTGACAAAAGATTATGAATATGACCAAAACGGATAAGGATTTGGCTCCAGCATATAAATAATATCAAAGAATCAAATGACTAAACATTTTTTCAATAGAAATACCCTTTTCAACAATAAAAGCTTTAAACGAATTAAGGGCATTTAAAAAAAGGAGGCTAAACTATAATATTTTTGCTAAATTTAAACAATTTCCTGCTGAAAAGGTTAAAAGTTCAATAATGCATCTTTAAGTGACAAAATGTATGAATTTCATCAAAATGGGTGTGGATCTAGCCCCATCTAAACCCTAAATGGTATAAAATGATTCCAAGAGGTTAAATGGCTAAACATTTTTCTTCAAAATACCTTTTCAAATTTGTACAAAGAGGTTAAATATTCACTACTATATCTTTTAGTGGTAAAATTAATTGCATTCAATGAGCGGGAGTGGATCTAGCTCAATCGTGTAAACATGATGTGAAGTCTTTGTTCACCTTTAAAGAAAACACTATCAAAACCTAACCTTAAAACTTACTAACATCAAAATCGATAAAACTTAATACCTTATTTTTCACACGTCTTAGTGAATCGTTCCTAAATCCAAGTATTATCACGTGTTTTTATTTGGATATTTCTTAAAGTAGACTAGCTATTACACATACTAACTTTTATATATGATTGTGAATTTAAATTTACTGTCATATGACCTAATCAGAATATCTACAACTTCGGCTAGGTCTTATTTTTTCTGCTTTAATGATGATTTTTTTTTTTTGGTGTTTGGTAAATATTAGGTTGTTATAGTTTTCTTAACTCTCAATATCTTATGACATAGGTAATTTTTTTTCTTTTTATTTTGATAATACATGTCTTATTATTCGATCAATGATTCGGGTTATAAATTATTCTTGATATAAACGTAATGTTTATTTATATAGAGTGAAAATTTTAGATTTGTGAATATTATTGAAATTATTTTGTTCATTATCATTATCTCATATCAAGTTTTACTTTCATTTCGTAATAAAAAGTTCAAAATGACACACACGCGCGAAGACACATACATACATATTGACTTTTTAAATGAGTAATCGAGGTATTATCATATAAATTTGCATTAAAAATAAAAATTTTATGCTAAATTACATACACAACTA
This sequence comes from Escallonia rubra, assembly GCA_033065855.1. Taxonomy (NCBI): domain Eukaryota; kingdom Viridiplantae; phylum Streptophyta; class Magnoliopsida; order Escalloniales; family Escalloniaceae; genus Escallonia; species Escallonia rubra. Next base: position 452,981 of record JAVXUO010002523.1, on the reverse strand, counting down.
ACTTAGTATCCATATTGTACTACTATGATGAACAAGATCATAACTAAATATAAAAGAGAGTTTTAGAATATATTAACAAGAGAAACTTAAAGTACTCTATAGATTTTTTAATAGGAAATTAGAAAAAAGAAGGTAACATTAATTAAGGGTAGTTTTAAACAAATTTTACTCGAAATTTAGAATTTAAGCTAGAAGAATTTGAAAAAGGATTTAATTTTCAAATTATAGATACATGAAAATTATATTAATAGACTAGCAAAAGAAAATAAAATGGAGTTGTTATTTTGTCCCTCAGCAATTATCGCTAGAAGAAACGACCATCATTGTACAGAATGAAACGAGATGGAAAATGAATAATATTGAAAGTCCTCAGTGAAAATATTTTGAATTTTAGTGGTGATACTTCTAGAAAAAAGGACCAAAACTCTGCAAGTAAACGATATGAAACCTTAGGAAGATCCTTATAAGTTACGGTTACTAGATTTGTTGCCTAAAATTGAGTTTCTATATGTGCCTCACTAAATCCTTTGAAGTCATTTGATGCTTGGTTTTTAAGGTGCAACATTTAAACTTCCAACTCCTTATTTTTCATAAACTTTGCCTTACATATATTAAACAACTCTTTCCTGCTAGATGCTTTACTATTGACAGTTCTTTTTTGTTTAACTTTTGAAATTTCATTAATATCACTTAGTATTAATTTAAACTTGTTATCAGTTTCACTTCCTAGACTTACATACATGCCATAGAAATATATTACAAGAAATTGGACAAATTCAGTATATACTTAACATCAATTGTCTCTAAAATGCTTTATTTACTTTATTACTTCAATATCAAACTTGTAGTGTTTCGTGAAGATTAGATATTTGTACAAGATATTTAAAACTGATTATAATGACAATGTACTATGGATAACAAGATATAATATGAAACATCTACGATTCTCTTTAGAGATAAATTGATGTGACAAAAAAATAAGTATGATAAATAGTGACAAATATTGGTGATAATTGACGTATATAATTGGGTTAGAAAGTAAGACAATATTCTGTGCAACGAACTTTCCACAATTGATTTACTTATTAATCATACTAATTAATTTTAATTGTATTTTTTTATCAACGTTTATAACATTTTTGTTTCAAATCACTATATAATGTGCAAAACACGTGATCCTTACTAGTATATATATATATGGGAGCTGATCCATTGACAGCGCTGGCAAATGGAGTTAAGTTGCCAACGCGATCTGGCCGTCCACGCGCGATCTGTGGACGGTCCAGATCTGTTTTTTACGATTTTTTTAAGTTCTTCCGCTACATAATGTAGCGGACGATTTTTTTTGACAAAAATACCCTTCATTCTCCAAGTCAAGATATTATATTTTCTAAAATATTGTCCGCTACATTATGTAGCGGACGATATTTCAGAAAAGAGAGAGCCAACCCCCACATCCATTCTCATTTTCTCTCTCTTTAGAAAAAAAAAACCCATTCTCTTCTTCAGCTTTCTCTCTCTCTCTCTCTCCTCTATCTGAACTACATGTTCTTCTTCTTCGCCTCCCCAGCCCCACATCCATCATCATCGTTAGCACCTTTAGAGAGAGTGAGAAAGTTCGCCACAGCAACCTCGGAATCGGAGACGTAGCCTCGGCGCCGCCGCTGCCGCAGCATATTGGGCACCGCTGCCTCTTTGTTCATTAATTTTTTTCTCCAGATTTTGTTCTATTTTGATTGGACTTAGAGATTCACGTATGGTCAGATTCGTGATTTCTCTTGTGTCGAGGTTTGGGGGCGGCAAAGGGTCACATGGTGGTCGGGGGATGCGGAGGTTCGGATGGTGGTGGTGATGGGTTCAGTGGCGGTGGTGGTGATGATGGGTTCAGCGGCGGTGGTGGTTGTGGGTGATGGGTTCAGCGGCGGTGGCAGAGTTTTGGTGGTTGTGGGTGATGGGTTCAGCAGCGGTGGTGGTTGTGGGTGATGGGTTCAGCGGCGGTGGTGGTGGTGATGGGTTCAGCGGCGGTGGCAGAGTTTTGGTGGTTGTGGGTGATGGGTTCAGCGGCGGTGGTGGTGGTGATGGGTTCAGCGGCCGTTTCTCTTTTCAGCCATGAGCTTGGCAAAGAATTAGTGTGTCCATTGGCTCGTATGTAGCGGAGATCTGTGATGGGTGGTGTTGTGTGTCGTTCACGGTCATCAGAATACAGAAGAGAGAGAAACCCATTTGAAAGAGAAATGAAAGTGTTTCTCTCGGCCTGAAATGAAAGTGAAATGAAACCCATTTGCAGATATGTTTTATATTATGTCCGCTACATTATGTAGCGGACATAAAATAAAACATGGCATATCTATGGGTTTATGACCTGTGAAAGGAGAGAGAGAGAGAGAGAGAGGGGGGAAAAGAAGTCAGAGGATTAACATGAGAGAGAGAGAGAGAGAATGTAAGAAAACCCATCCGCTACATAATGTAGCGGATGAGAGAAAGGACGGACCAAAAAGTCAGAGCATTAATGAGAGAAAGGGAAGAGAGAGAAAAAAAATGTCAGAAAATTATCCGCTACATAATGTAGCGGATGGGCTGTTTTTAAGTTTGAGGGTATTTTTGTCAAAAAAATCGTCCGCTACATAATGTAGCGGACGAACTTAAAAAAATCGTAAAAAAAGGATCTGGACCGTCCACAGATCGTGCGTGGACGGCCAGATCGCGTTGGCAACTTAACTCCATTTGTCAGCGCTGTCAATGGATCAGCTCCCTATATATATATATATATGTGGAGGCCGATTCCTATCTACTTGTCATCTAACCGTCCACGTATAGGGAGCTGATCCATTTACTATCCGGGCAAAATGGGTTAAGTAATTCGCGCGATCTGACGGTCTAGATTTTTTTTTTTTTTACATTTTTAAGTACGTCTGCTATATAATGTAGTGCGTAATTTTTTTGACAAAATTGCCCCTCAACTCCCAATTACAGTATTGGTCCGCTACATAATGTAGCGGATTACATTTAAAAGAAAAAAACATTCTCTCTTTCATTTATCTCTCTTTTCTCTCTGGACTCAGATCTGCCGCCATGAATTCTCTCTCTTTCATCTCTGGTCACCGACGGAGTGGTCTTCAGCCCTGTTGCCGCCATGAATTCACTATGGACAGAGGTGGTGTTGATTACGGCGGGGGTGAACGGAGAAGGAGGCCTCTTTGCGGTGGCCCTTTGTGGCAGTAGATCTGGGGGGCCTATTGTTTAGCAGTGGCACTGATATTAGTCGCGACGGCGGTAGGGTGGTGATCTGTTTTTGGACTCATGGTTCCGGCAGTGCCGCTGTTATATGTATTTGTTTTTTTATGGCATATCTGTCGTAGCTGTGGTGATCGGAGGAGATACCCACCCATGACAGTGGTCGGTGCAGGTGTTGATTGCGGCCGGCGCGGGCACTGTTGGATTCGTTGGGAGAACCTAGACAAGAGTGGCTGCTGGTACCGTTACTGGAGTGGCGCTTGGGTTGGGTGTTACCGGGATGGGATTTGTAGAAGGAACATTGACAACTATGGGTACGGGGTTATCTGAAGGGGCGACGACCGGTGTTGTTACAGGATTAGTGATCAGAGTTGTTGGGAAGACGATTGTTGGTAGATATACCGAGTCACGGTGAGTTGATTTATAATCGATATTGTTCAGTTCTCTGTGGGATAAATGAATCATCTGTTCTTCCTCCCTTTGAAGGTTTTGTTTTTCAAAATTGTTCATCAAAGATACTCCAGCAAACAACCCACTTATACTGCCGGTAATTTGAGTGCCATTATCCAAAGACCTCGAGATCTTCTCACCGAATTCAGCCTATGTTTGGTTACTGGTTCGCCTACTAACAGATACACATAATCTATTGAGGAAGAGCTGAAGCTGCCAAGGTAGCGCTTTTGGTTACTGGTTCAATAAACTGATCTCCCATGCTAAAGACACCATCAACTTGGCGGCTACAATGACAGAAGATCGAGCTTTGCAGATGAAATCTGAAATTCTTTGCAGCTTCAAACGAGAGTAAACTCGATAGAATGGTCAAAGTGGCTCTTTGGTGCATCGTAGCGGATGCACTAGACGGTATTTTTATCAAAAATATGTCCACTGCATTATGTAGTGGACGTATTTAAAAATATGCAAAAAAAAAATGATCTGGACCGTCCATAGATCCCTCATATGTATATATATATATATATATATATATATAGGGAGGTGATCCGTTGAGAGCGCGGGCAAAATGGGAGATCTTGCAAACGCGATCTGGCCGTCCACAACCGATCTGTGGACGGTCCAGATCTTTTTTTTACGTTTTTTTTCAGCCCGTCCGCTATATTATGTAGCGGACGATTTTTTGACAAAAATACCCTCCGAGCCCATTCGCTACATAATGTAGCGGACGAACTTTTCTGACAGTTTTTTCTCGCTCTCATTAATGCTCTGACATTTTTTTTCTCTCTCCTTTCATCCACTACATTATGTAGCGGATGAATATTAATTTTCTGAAAGGACCCGATGTGTCAGATCTGGAAAAGAGACAACTCTTTTCATTTTCTCTCTCTTCCTCATCTCTCGTCCTCTCCGTCTTCTCCCTCTCCCTCGTACCCATTCTCTGAAGATGGCAGATCTGCTGTCATGGCGGAGAGAGGCATCGGAGGAGAGGAAGCTTCGAAGACAGTATCGGGTTCCTAAGAACTGATCCCCACACGTGTCAAGCCATGAGAAGATCTTACTGGTTAGTACCTCTTTTTGTACCTCAATTTCTTCTTCTTTTTCTTCTTCTTCTTCTTCTTCTTCTTTTTCACCATCTTCTTCTCCCACAAGAGCAGCCACGTGATGATGATCACTTTCCTTTGAAACTTCTGCCTCTAACAAGGATCCTTCCGTCTCTGATAGCTCCGCTTGCATACCAATATTACCATTTCCCATCATCTTTTCGGCTTCCTGAGAACTAAGCAAGTCGGATGTCTTTGCAATGAACATTAGAATTCCATCACAGATAAGGGAAATGGGCCAGAATTTGTCCAGCAAATGGGCCAGAATTTGGAAGGGAAATGCAGAGAAGTAGAACTTGAATGAACAAAGTAAGAAAGAGCACCACGAGGAATGAGCAAAAAGCAAGGAAAACACAGAAACTGAGAGTAGCAACTGGGTAGCCTTTTTCACAATTTGAGACGTTGCAACTTGACTCGAAGTTTGTAAACTCTGTTTGGATCTGTAAAAAGAGCCAAGAATTCTGGAAACTTGTTTGCTACATAATGTAGCGGATGAGAGAAAGGAGAGAAAGGAGAGAGAGAGAGAGAGAGAGAGAGAGAGAGAGAGAGAGAGAGTCAGAGCATTAATGAGAGAGAGAGAGAGAGAGAGAGAGAGTCAGAGCATTAATGAGAGAGAGAGAAAAAAATGTCAGAAAATTATGTCCGCTACATAATGTAGCGGATGGGCTGTTTTTAAGTCGGAGGGTATTTTTGTCAAAAAATTGTCCGCTACATAATATAGCGGACCGGCTAAAAAAACGTAAAAAAAAGATCTGGACCGTCCACAGATCGGTCGTGAACAGTCAGATCGTGTTTGCAAGATCTCCCATTTTGCCCGCGCTCTCAACGGATCACGACCCATATATATATATATATATATATATATATATATATATATATATGGCTTATTTGCACTGTAAACCTTATATTTGGCAATGAATTGCAACAAAAATCCCAAAGTTTAAAACTCGACACACAAGACCCTAAGGTTTGCCATCTGTTGCAATATCAGGATATCACTAACGGGAGTCAACGATTCCGTTACTTTTCAAGGATACTTTTGTCTTTTCAGGTCATTCTTAATATTATTTCAGCATAAGTCATATCTCAACCAACTTCGACGGCCCATATCGAAACATGTGTCATTATGATTTCTTTCTTTCTTTTTAAACGGGCGATAAATCCGCCGCCTGCTGATCCCTCCTCCTCCACTCATGGTGCTCGTCGACCTGCTCCGCAGCCTACTGGTCCTTCCTCTTCTACACATGGTGCTCATCGCCGCCGGACTTGATTCTGTTTATTTTTTACTCTTCTGATTGTTTGACTTGGCTATCCATCTTTTTGATTTGACAAAGGGGGAGAACAATTTGACTATTCTTTGTAAACATCTTTAACAATTTTTTGGTGAATATTAAAGATGTTCTTTTAGTCATTACTTTGTTTGAATGTTATCTGATCAAGGGGGAATATGTTTATATAATGTTAGAAATAACGTTGTGATCATAAAAAAAAGGGGGAGATTGTTGACTTAATGATTTTGATGGTTCTAAATTAATTATCTCTAACATTAATCTCACAACATTTAAAAAAAGCGGATCCTTGAGAGCATTTAATACACTTCTCGTGAATCTTTTTCAATACTCTCTCTAACTCATCTCAAAATACTCTTATCTTGTTCTCTCATTCTCATCTATTTTCTGTTGAGTGAGCTCATCTTTTATATAGTTTATTGTAAGCTTCTTAGTTTGGTTCTTGAAAGAATATAGATCTTCCCACCTAAGAAGGCTTAGTCTAAGATTATTCATTGTAACATCTATTCAAGAAGGAGTTTGTTTGTTGTATTCCAATTATAAATCTCTTTTCATTTGTAAACTGTTGGAAACCTTGGAAGGGTTTCGAAAATTGTACTGCGGTTTGAGCTAGCACCTGAAGCTAGCTGGTTAGTGAAAGGCTAGAGTAGGTCTCCCCTGTGTGGAGTGCTCGGGGACTGGACGTAGGCTGGTGGGGCCGAACCAATATAAATCTCTGTGTTGAATTTACTATCATTATATATGTCATTACTTTGTAATCTCATTTTTTAATTTATACTCAAAGTTGTAAAACACCTATTCACCCCCCCTCTAGGTGTACTTAGGGACCTACAAGAGCAGCGTTCTTAAGTGTTAATTTTCATGACTATCCCTTAATCAAGGAAAGCTAATTCTAATTTGTCATAATCAAGATTTATAGATGGGATTAAAGATTAGTAGATGGGATTACCTCATCGGATTGACCATCTTTGGCCATAAAGCACAATTAAGCTATATCATCATTTTCGCTCTTCTCATCATCACTTATGTCTGAGTCATCCCAAATGAGTAGAGATTTTCTAGGTTCGAACTTCTTTTCTTTGGTATCTCTGCTATTTTTACTTGTCCACTTGTTCTTGAGCTGCAGTCATTATTTCTTAATATGTCCAGTTTTGCCGCATTCATAACAAGCATCAGGATTTTTTCTTGTACTCCAATCACTGTTGGCTTGATTGATTCTTTTTCATCTTCCCATCTCTCCGATTTTCTAGGAACTTCTTGAACTTTCGAGTGGTGAGAGCCATGTCTTGGTTAGAGTCATCACTGCTCTCAGGTGCATGCGAAGCTTTAGCTTTGAGAGCCAGATTTTTCTTCTTCATGGTGGTCTCTTCCTTATCATGAATTTTCATTGTGATTTCATGAGCCATCAGAGATCCCACCAGCTCTTCCAACTTGAGCACATTCAAGTCTTTAGCTACTTGAATAGTTGTACGTTTAGCTTACGATCTCTTGGGAAGAGATTTAAGAACTTTTCTAACCATTTCCCCAAAAGCGTGAGTCCATTTGTAATGAGAGTAAATCTGGAATACATCTCATTAATGGACTCATTTTCCTTTATCTTGAATGTTTCGTACCGCTGGACCAACATATTGATCTTAGTTTCCTTTACTTGGTTTGTACCTTCATGGGTAACCTCCAACAGCTTCCACATTTGTTGCGCCGACGTCTCACATGCTGATACTCGATTATATTTATTGATATCAAGACCGTAGCTGATGATGTTTTTTGCTCTATCATCTATAGAGAAAAGATGTGCCTCCTGAGTATCCATTTCAAGGATTCTCTAGGGAACTTTGTTCCTATTTGGGCCATCCTTTATAGAAATAATTGGACAATTTTCTACAACATGTCACATATAGGTTTCCTGTCTCAATAAACTTCTCATTCGATTCTTCTAATAGCAGTAGTTGTCATTTTTCGGCAGTGGTGGTCGAGTGGTTGCTGAACCTTCTTCCATACTTTGATCTTTAGCTCTAGACGATTAAGTCAAAGAAGAAATAATAAAGCGCACGACTCTGATACCACTTATAGGTCCCTAAACACACGCCGGGGGGGGGGGGGGGGTTGGGTTGAATAGGTTTTTACATCTATAATCAGAAATTTTAAAAAAAAAATAAGCTAACAAGATAATAACAATCACAAATTAACGCAAGATTTATACTAGTTCGGCTCCACCTGCCTACGTCCAGTCCCCGAGCACTACACACAAGGGAGACCTACTTGAGCCTTTTACTAATCAGCTAGCTTCAGATATTATAAACCATAGTACTGATCTGAAACCTCTTCAAGGTTTTCAACGATTACAAATGAAATGAAGAATGCAATTGAAATATAATCCACACTCCTCAATGAGTAGATGTTACAATGATGAACAAATATGCTAAACTTTCTTAGGTGGAAAGATCTAAAACCTTTAAAGAACTTAGCCATGAAGCATGCTATTCAAGATCTCAAATAAGGAACTCATTGAAAGAATGGCATAGAGATCTATGAGTAAGATGAGAGAGTCTTTTTGAGAAGAGTAGGAGAGATTTTTCAGAGATCAGAAAAAGTTAGTTATAAATTTTGTAAGAGTCTCTTTTTATACTAAGAAGGAATATGGCCATTGAAAAGTAGATAAATGGATAACACAGAGATTCATTCGAAGGAATTTGTTGTTAAAACATCTATGATGAATTTGGTCAAATGAATCTTGAATTCATTCAAATCAATTTAAAGAGCAGAGATATCTTTGTTGCCACTTAAGGCTTCAGTCGAATGAAAACTTTTTGCTTCAAATGAAACATAGATTTAAAAGCAGAGAAGCTATGACTGAAGGATTCAGTCGAATGAAAATATTTTTGCTTCGAATGAAAAATAATTTAAATCCTAATAAGAGAGGGCTGAAAGATTCAGTCGAATGGAAGACTTTCCGTTCGAATGATAAACAAGTTTGAAAAAGACAATTTACGATTGAAGAATTTAGTCGAAAGAAAACTATTTCCTTTGAATGAAAAACCTTTAGATAAACACTTATTGGTTTTTCCTTTTCTTGTTTTCCTAAAAGATCTTTTAAGAAGGCTTATTTTTAGATTAAGTACAAGGAAAGAGATAAATAAACTAAGTCTAAGTCCAAGTCTAGAGTCTAGAGTCTTTGACCAGAGAATATTCCACGCTATGATTGGTCCTGAAATCATACTTCATAACTTTGTTAGATTAATGTTAGAGTAGTAATCTTAGAATCATCAAAATAATGAATATAGACTTTTAAAGTCAACAGATTGTGCCACAATTTTCTGTTTCTTGCTCTTCCAAGTAACAAGATGTTGTATTTTTGTGTGTGTCAAAACACACATGGAGATCCATCTCTCATTTTCCTTGCGTGAAAGCTTGACCAAATGATTGTTTTTCTCCATGAAAAACTGCTGCCTCTTTTGTTGAATATTTTGAGAGACTCCTCTCCCCTGCTACTACTCATCCATCTGTTGCTTCTTTTGTTGACAACTAAGGAGATTCATGTCCCTTGTCTTCTTTACCTTACTTTTCTTCCAATAATTTAGCCCACTTTCTCTTTATAAAAGGCCACTCTGCCAAGCATTAAACACATACACTTAAAATTGCAAACCAAAGCGTGCACACACTTCCCCAAAATTCTCTCATACGCTTTTGATAATTTTAGTACATATATTTTGATTTTGTGTGAATTGTGGAAGAGGAAAGATTATAGACTAATCCTTGAGGTTGCCTGCTGTGAAGCCCATCGCATCGAACCACTGGTTCTGGGGGGCCCGAATCAACCTTTTAGGATAAAGATTTGGCTTCATTCTATAGGTTAGGGAGATCATTCCTATTCATCTTATAATGTGTTACTATTTAAGTGTACTGTAATTTTTTTTGTTTTGTGTTAGAAAGTGTAATATCATCTCAAATTATTGTCCGAAGGATTTATAACCAGCAATCTAAAAGGTTGATTTTGAAAAATAGAATTATAACTTCTTGCACAAACAAAGGTTATTCCAAACGCAAGCCGAATCGAACGCTTTGATGGAAATAATTTTAAAAGATGGAAAGACATGGTTTTGGATGTCTTGGATTTTCTTTAAATTCTCTTTAGTTTTAAATGAGCCTATGCCGGATGAAAATATTGAAATTATGCTAAAAACAATTAGAAATCTAGAAAATTGCTGATAAATTTTGTCTCAGTACTGTTCGTAATGCTTTATCAAATGATCTATATGACATTTACAATCATTTTACAATTGCTAAAGCTTTATGGGACGAATTGGCCAATAAGTATGAATATGAGGATGCAGGGACTAAAACGTTTTTTGCAATATCAAATGACTGATGATAAAAGTGTTGAAACTCAAATAAATGATTTTTAGATTATCATGAATGGTTTCACTAAAGAGGATAACAGGTTACCTAAAAGGTTTATGATTCAATGTCTTGTCAAAAAATTGCCTAACTCTTGGAAGGATTTTAAATTGAAATTTAGACATAAGAGACATGCAACGATTCTATTGGAAACAATAGTCTATATTAAAGTAGAGGCTCAAAATAAAAAAATGCAAATGACTGGTAAGGCTAAATAAATGATGTCTAAGGCTAACATGGTTGAAACTTGACCAACCAAGACCCAACAATCACAAAATTGGGGACATGGTCATAAGCCTTATGGAGAACCTCAATTTAATAACTTCGATAAAGGGCAATTGTTTAATCCACAGATTCATCAGAAAAAAGGAGAATGTTTCGTTTGTGAAAAAAATAGGACATTATGCAAATGTTTGCTGATATCAGAAAGGTGATCAACACAACAACAACCACTAACACCGCCACCGCAACAAGAATAACAGAAGGGCACCTCCAAGAGCCAAACACAATGTTGTCGAGGCAGATGATTATGTCATTGCTACTGTGATATCTGAAGTGAACTTAATCACGGAATTGAAAGGATGGGCTTTAGACTCGGGTTCTAATTGGGAACAATTATGCTAGCCGAGATGTGTTCACCTCCAATTTAAATCTAGGGGAAGGTATCGAAAGTGTGTACCTTAGGGACAACAGGTCCGTACCAATTGTGGGAAAAGGAAGGGTAGTTCTCAAACTTACTTCAGGTAGCAAAGGAAACTATATACAATATGGTATTGACTACGAAGAAACATTTGCTCATGTAGCTCGTCTTCCTCTGTTAGTTGTTTACTTGCAGTTGCTTCTGTTTGCAAGTGGCCTTTATTTCAAATAGATGTCAAGAATGCCTTTCTTAATGGGGATCTGATTGAGGAAGTCTATATGCAGTCTCCTCCAGGACTCTCATCCTCCGAACAAAGTTTTTCGGCTTCGTCGTGGAATATATGGTCTCAAACAAGCTCCCCATTCCTGGTATTCCAAGTTCAATTCCATTTTGAAGCAATTTGATTTTGTATCAGGCGCATACGATTCTGCACTCTTTATTCGAAAATCTGCTCAAGGTATCATACTTGTGCCTTTTTATGTTGATGATATGATTATCACATGCAGTGATCTTGATGGCATTTCTATTCTTAAGCAAGATCTTAATCACCACATTGAAATGAAAGATCTTGGTACACTCAGTTACTTTCTTGGACTTGAAGTTTCTAGTGCCTCTTACGGATACTATCTTTCTTAAGCTAAATATGCTTCTGATCTCATTTCTCGTGCTGGTCTAACTGATAGCAAAACCGCTTCTACTTCTTTTGAGCCTAATATACAGTTTACTCCTCTTGATGGTACACCTCTTCGTGATCCTACTTTGTATCGCACATTGGTTGACAGTCTTGTGTACTTGACCGTCACTCGCCCTGATATTCCATATGATGTGCCTTTGGTTAGCCAATTTCTCTATGCTCCATGTACGACTCATTTTGCCACTGTTCTTCACTTTTATCGATTCATCAAGGGTACCTTATTTCATGGCTTACATTTTTCACTCATTCCTTTCTTGAGCTACATGCATATTCTGATGGTGATTGGGCTAGGGATCCTACCAATCGACGCTCTACTACTGGCTTTCTGTTTCATTCTTGGTACCTCTCTTATTTCTTGGAGAAATAAAAAAACATACCCTCACAGCTCGTTCTAGTACAAAAGCTGAATATTGAGCATTGGCTGATACAACCTCAGAGCTTTTCTGGTTCCGTTGGCTACTTGAGGACATGGGAGTTACACATTCTACAACTACACCTTTATATTGTGATAATCGAGGTGCCACTGAGATTGCTCACGATGATGTGTTTCATGAGCGCACCAAACACATTGAGATCAATTGTCATTTTGTGCGTCAGCATGTTATTCATGGCATTGTTCGCTTACATTTTGTCGCTTCTCTCAATCAAACGGCAGATATTTTTACCAAATCACATTCTTTAGGACGACTTCAATAGTTAGTTTCCAAACTCCAGTTAGCTCGTTCTCTCCCAACTTGAGTTTGAGGGGGGATGTTATTGTATAAGATGTTGTATAGTCAAGGGGTTATTATGTTATTTTCTATAGTTTAGACTATTCTTTAGGTTTTCTACCATGCCTATATAAAGGCTCTCTTGTACATACTTTTATACAGATCAATATTATTATCTTCCTTCTTATCATTATGAAAACTGAAGCTATATCAAACGTTCAACAAATTTTTAAACAGGTAAAAAAAAAATCAAAACTCTTTTCAGTTTTCAAGAAAACCAGTTTTCAAGAAAAAAGAAAAACTGCAAACTCTGTCAAACGCTACCTAGATGTGCAGAAGTGAAAGATAAGCTCTTGGACCCTTTTGTCCAACAAAGCAAAAGAAACTAAATGTTGGACATAAATCTGAATTCGTTTAAGAAAAGTATTTTAGGCTAGACTGAGAATTCATACTTTGCGAACACAGATTGAGCAGAGTACCAAGTAGTCTGCATCATTTAAGATCTTTGATAGGATGTATGGATACATTCAATTCACTCATTAAGCCTAATATAAAAATCTTTGGCAAGCCGCATTCCAGTGATTTAGTGTGTGACACCGAGAACATAGATAGGACTACAATGGCTACACCTACATGAGATATGGCTACAACCATTAACCTCTCATATTGCTGCTCTCACCAGCTAGGGTTTCTCTCTCTCTCTCTCTCTCTCTAGCAAGGCTCACCCCACAAAATATTAGGTGCGTGGAGAAGTAAAAAATGTACAGGAATGTTTTTCTAAGATGGAAGGAAACAGTAGAAGGACAAATGATGTGAAGCAACAAATGGGGAGACCAGAAGGGAAAGGGATAAAAGAAAAAGATGCTTCCACAAGGAAGTGTGTGGAGTTGCCCCACACCCAACACCCAAATTGTCATTTGTAAATGAAAGAGGATTGAGCTTGTATACTATGTATAGGAAGACCAATTGTTCCCTAAACCTAGTTATTTTTCTCAGACATGTGCCAACGAAATGCTATGACTAGCTTAATACACAAATTCAATGGAAAAGCATAAGAATGTCTACAGGAACAACACAACTTTTTTTTTTTACACGAAATGCTATGGCTAGCTTACCTTACGAGAATATTAAACATCTGAATTCTGGTTATCCACGACAAACCATGACTGGCGTAGCATACGCCAATGCAAAATTCCGTTCAGGTTTTTTTTACAGGACATGACTTTAGGCCTGAAGCCAATGAAAAAGATTTACGCTATAAGAACGTTAATCGTCTTATTTACAGGGGACACAGAGGCATTCACAACGATCCATTGGAAGAACGTAACATATGTATCAAAGCTGGTATGCACAAGTATGCAAGCAAGTATGCACGTACATTGTCCATTAAGCAGCTATGACTTGGTGAAATAAGCAGAGCCATGAGTATAATCCAGCTGCGATATGAACTTTGAATCCAGGCTGTTGTACAGCTTACTCCCCCGGAGTCTCTCAAAGTATGATATCGTTAATCCATTATTCCTCGCAATGTTTGACCGAATGAACCGTGAACGATTCATTGGTTCGCCAGTAACTACTAAAGTTGTGCTCTCATTTGCCAAGTTGGACAATGCCACTAATGTCTCGGGTTCACTAGCAAAAGAGGCATCCACCAAGAAAATATGGCTAAAATGTCCCGCTGTTAGACCTTGGTCGCGTAGCCGGAAACTACTCATGAAAGTGGAAAAGATCACCTTGAATTTCTGGAGTTCCTGAAGCGGTGGAAGAGAGAAGCACTCCCTTTTATAATGGCAGGAGGGGAGGATGTCCTCGTGTACCCTTTCTCTCTCTCTGAAGGCAGCATTCGCTCGAAGCATGTCAGACTCCAGAATTTCCGGCTGCAGGTTTACCATGAGCATGTCGCATGTGCTATTTACAGGCGCGCATATAAGAATCCGGTTTGATTGAGAGATTCGGTGAATGTTGACTACTGCTTCTCCAAGCATAATTCCAGTTCTTGACAACTGCCCTTCGGTTATCGTTCGGCCATTTTCGGTTATTGATACTTTTTCCACAGAAAGTGGTCCCTCAACGAGATAAGGAGATGGCCCTTGAAGGCTTGAAATCCGACGAACAGCAGAGACTTGCTCTGTATCAAGTTTGTGATTGAAAGAAAGCTGCCTTGTTGGAAAAGGATTTATTGTAAGGACAGATTCAGGGAAGATGAAGTTCTTCAGCAAATCATCTGATGCAGTTGCAACTGCCTGGTGCGCCCTTTTTAAACATACTCTATTAAATGAAAATTTAATATCGTATCTGCAGGCTGGGTGATGCTGCGAGTGAAAATCTTCTCCAAATTCCACTAATACAAGATTACTCTTTACCACACGGTAGATGATGCCCTGTTGAAATCCAAGCACACCAACGATGTAAATAGTGCGGAAAGAGCATTTAACATGCGTGCCTAAATAATGTGACAGATTATTTCTGGGTGCACAACTATGTAGATTTCTTTGTTGTGCTAGATATCTCTTCAGGTCAGGAAAACTAAAGGGGTACACAAGTTATTTTGTTTTATCCCCGGAAGCAATCATATCTGAAGATTTAACCAAAATAAGAGTTCATGTCTGAGTTTTGTGAAAGTAAATCGTCTGAATTCAACTTACAACGGGTGTGCAACCTGAGTTGGGTTTGGTAGATTTGAACTTTGAACTTTTAACCAAGTTAAACTAGGAATTACTGGGTTTAAATCGATCACAAGTATAACAAGAAGAATTTATATGCTTGATTACATTTTTATTTTTGTTCTTCATCTATGAGAATCTGATGAAAGATATTAGTTCACCATGTAGCATGATTGAATAAGTGGAGATGAATCGACATAATTTGTTTTGGAAAAGAAAAATCAAAAGGTTATATACTCCATATTTCTGAAAGCAGGAATCAAGCAAGTATTGTATCGAACTCAAGAAGTTTTCATTTGTAAGAATATATGCTTTAGTACAAAATATGTAACTGCTGATTAATAATGTGCTTGATACTCTGCATTAGCTGATGGAAGTCAAAGAACGCTAACCTTAAACGGTTCAATTAAGCTGTTCGAAGGCCGTAGATATGCAAAATCCCTTGATAGAAGAAATGGTCGCCTCTCAGGAATGGCATCCATTTCAAATGACACAAATATCTTGTCTTTGCCATCTCTTTCTGACAAGTTCTTGGTTTTTCTTTTCCAACCATAGATTGCGGCTTCATGCAACTCCAAAGTAACATTCTCCATCTTGAAACCTTCCCATTTCTGGTCCAGATGAAAGCACCATTATTACCAAAATCAAATGGAAAAGCATAAACATAGAAATCTCTATCAGCAAAATTGCATATACCTTCTTTGGAATGAAAAAAATTTGTCATACAGAATTGAGAAGTAAGAAAAATTAGCCACATCTCTAATTACGAGGTGGAAATGTCGTCAATAGACCATGCAACTTTCTTACATAATGTGGCTTCATTATTTGATTTCCATTTGAAAGTGCAAATCCTCAATTCAGCTTACATGGTTAGACTAAAAGCCTATATTCACATATGCGGTTCAGCCTAATAGCCTGATCAACACACTCAGAGTAGGAATATTTCTCGAAGAGAAGATTACGAGTACAATATGATGCTTTGTCTAACAAAGATTGCACGCTGGTCTACAGTTTCTTCTCTTGATCAAGAAAGTTGCAGAATTACAAGAATTGATGAAATTCCATTTCTCAAGTAAAAGCCGGGGGTGGGGGTGGGGGGGGGGGGGGGGGGCGTATTTGACCATATGGGAACTAACTTCAAAAGGCAGACAACATTTTAAGGAGAGTGCAGTTGATGATTATTTCACAAGAGATGTCTTCGGATTAAACATAAACTAGCCCAGTAACCCGAGCCAAGCTCAGGTCGATTTATAAAATATTGTATATTATAAGGTTTTAAAAAATGTATTAATTTATACCACATATCCTAAGACAAATAAGACATTAACAGTATGAAAAATATCTTATTTGACCACAAAGAATAAGCTTAGTAATTAAATTGATCACGACTAACTTAAATAAAATATGAAAGATGAATTCACTTGCATTACTCATAACTTTCGATTATTAAATAATATTGTTTCTTTGATTAGACTGCATGCAGTAATTATGACATATGTGCATGTACATGTGTGTTTACGAGAAATTTTGTTATATTATAAGTTGAAAGATAAAGAATAGATAGCGACATAGTAGAGCTGCTAGATACTTATCTTCTTTAAGCTTTTGTTTTTTTAAGTTGTCAAGTTGTATTTCAAATGAATATTGGTTTAACACTTAAAGTAGTAGAATAGTCATGCTGGTGCCATATAGAGCTAAATAGCGAATACGATTGTAGTTATAATTAAAATATGGTGACTCTAGCAAGTATCCCTTTTGAATTGTTAATGTCACATACATATTTAATTCTTTAACTTCAGAATGTCTTTAAGGTATTACATATATATGTTCTTGATGTTATTATAACGATTAAGTAGAAATTTAAAAGGAATAAAATTATATTTCACATTTAACGGAACTTATGTATGCACTTTATCACTTTCAAATAAATTATTACTTTTTGAAAAAAATAAATTTAACAAAACGACTACATAATATCTAATATTTTAATGTATATGTTTTCTTTAATTCATGTAAGATGCTAGTAATGACAAAATTCAATTGATCAACATAACGTGTGCTTGTTTTGGAGTGTTGAAATTCTTTTCCATAACTTTTTATGACTATTATTTATCGTCAAGTTATACTTTCTATATCTATTAAAGGCATTCAATGATATTTTCTGGTAAACTACACTTGTTTTATCACAACATAATATAACATTTATATACTAAAATATGTCAGGTTATAGCTATAACTATAATGTGCTTGCAAAGGATGATAAATATTATATATTATTATAAAGCGAGGATTAACCAACCATTTGCTACTGAACTTCCACATTAATCACCACTCATAGTTGTAAACAATTCTATCATAATCAGAATTAAGTTTTAATACTTATAAATTGTCTTAAATTTACCAATTAGTTTTATTTTTCATGAAAATTTAATTAACTATAACTGAAAAAGTCTTTTCACTGATCGTAAGGTGCATATATATATGAATGAATTAGTAAATTATTAGTTTTGTAGAGTTAGACATATAAATTTTTGCATCTTAAAAGTTTTAAATGTTCTGAGAGTATAGTAATTAAGAATTATATGATTTAATTGTACCTTTTTTTAAAATGCATATGTGATTTGTTTTTAAAATCTCATATATGCGAGCAGTTCTTGGTTTTTCTTTTCGAACCATAGATTGCCGCTTCATGCAACTCCAAAGTAACATTCGCCACTCGAAACCATCCCATTTCTGGTCCAGATGACAGCACCATAATTACCAAAATTAAATGGAAAAGCATAAAATTAGAAATCTCTGTCAACAAAATTGCATATACATTATTTGGAATGAAAAAAATTAGTCACACTGAATTGAGAAGTAAGAAAAATTCATACCAAAGAAAAATTAGCCACATCTCTACTTACGAGGTGGAAATGTCGTCAATAGACCATGCAACCTTCTTACATAAAGTGGCTTCATTATTTGATGTCCATTTCAAAGTGCAAATCCTCAATTCAGCACACATGGCTAGACTAAAAACCTTTATTTACATATGCGGTTCAGCTTAATAGCCTGATCAACAGATTCAGAGTAGGAATATTTCTCGAAGAGAAGATTACGAGTACAATATGATGCTTTGTCTAACAAAGATTGCACGCTGGTCTACAGTTTCTTCTCTTCATCAAGAAAGTTGCAGAATTACAAGAATTGATGCAATTCCATTTCTCAAGTAAACGCCGGGGGTTGGGGGGGGGGGGGGGGTGCGTATTTGACCATATGGGAACTAACTTCAAAAGGCAGACAACATTTTAAGGAGAGTGCAGTTGATGATTATTTCACAAGAGATGTCTTCGGATTAAACAAAAATTGCAAGCTTGACGGTTTTGGCAAAGCTACATAGATCACTTGTTTATGAGCTCCCCTGTAGCCACTAGTCCACCACTGTGTTTGGTTGTGGATGGAAAGAAAATTTAGAATCTTCAAGCAAGAACAGAAGGAGGAAAGAGGTGCATGTCTTACATCCGATTGAACCCTGGATCCACTTTGGAGTGCTAAGTTAGAAAAAACTCTAAGAAATCTTCCAAATTGGCAGCTTTGCATGGCATGGGGGATTTCTGAAGTAAGTATTGCACTGAGGGGTGCCCCCAAGCCGCTTTCTTGTGATGTTCCGTATGTAAAGTTCATTTCATTTACTGGACAAGTATAAATTGTAGTACTTTTGTGCTTAATTGGAATAAAAGGACCTTTTACCGACCAAAAAAAATAAAAATGAATAAAGGATCATTTCACAGGAGTCAATGTCTGGGGGTGTAACTCGCAGTGTGGTCCATAGGATTCTAGTGTGTTTACTAGCTGAAGTTCATCTAGCATCTGATTTTTCCATGCGCTAATATAAGTAATAGTGAGTATCCTCAAAGTGGTTTAATAGTCCATCCTGCAAAAGCACAAATTGTTCGAGCAATTAAATTTTAATTGTGTCTATTGTCTTGGTCCACACAGTTGTGGGGGAGGGCGCGCAGTGGGTGTGTCTGTGTGTGTGAGGGTGGGGTGCACAAATTGCTTTTGGTACCTCATAGTAGTAATCCTCTGCATACAGCAAAGCAGCAAAGTAATCCTTGTACGTTGATGGCGACAAAGGCTTCTTGAGAACTCCAGGAACAATATCTTTCTCAATTAAATGTCTGATTTCCCTAGGAATCACATAAAGGGGGGATGTACCTTTCTCAACCCAGATGTAGTTGGTTTTTGGCTGGCTTGTTACAGAATTAAATGGAGCTGGAGACAAAATAGGCTTAGTTTCGAACAAAAGAGGTTCAAGAGTTGATGGAGGTGTCCCTGACGAAGAGGAGACCAGCTTAGAGGATGAAAGAGGTGGCACAGATAATGACGGCGAAGGTTTTGAGGAGGACTGAGGCACCTCGGGTAAGTTAGGAGACAGTTTTTGCTCAGTTGCTTTGTTTCCACCTGCAGTTGTCCTATCGTGAAAAGCATTAGTAGGATTGGAAACCTTTGGCTTTTGAAATGCTTCAACAGACCTCTTTGCGGTTATTTTGGTGTCTGGCTTACTTCGAGGATCTATTAAAGACATAAAAGCAAAAGGAAAACGGATTCACAAATTACTAACGAGATTAAGAGTAAATTGAAAAAGGTGAAAGCTCAAGCGGAAAGGACAACAGTAATTTGATATGAAATTGCCAAGGGTCACCAGGTGAAGTTATTGCATTGGAACTGACCAATACTTGAAATTTCAGCCTTGTATAATTTGTTCAATGCATCTCGTGTACGGCGTAAAGAATCAGCAATCTCATTGTTCTCAGGAAGTTCCCCCCTCAAGACTTCAAAGTCACTCACAGCTCCTGCCCATCTTTCCAGCTATAACACGATAATAAGATATGTAGAACTCGATGAACTTCAATTTGAGTTCATCCAAAATAAGCAAATACATAGATAACGCCGCAACTGAATTTCACCTTTTCATTTGAGACAGCCCTGCCAAAACGAGCCATGGTGTAAGTCGGCTCGATCTTGAGGGCTTGATCGCAGTCCTTGACCGATTGCTCCCATAAACCAAGCTTGGTCCCCTATTGCAGTACAGAATATGATCCCTCGTGCTGTACTTAAGGCGTTCCCCATAAACCGTGCAGGCCTCGGCGTATCTTCCAGAAATAAAAAGTTCTCTACCAAGTTCACGGACCCTTAACACATCATTGAAAGAATTTGAACAGTTTGGGGGCTGAATGCTTGGGGCTGTTTGTGGATTGGATGATGCAGATAAAACGCTAGGCTTATAAGGAGTTGGTTTCGAAGAATTCAAACAGCTTTGGGGCTGAATGTACGGGGCGGTTTGTGCATTAGATGATGCAGATAAAATGCCGGGCTTATGAAGAGTTGGAGATGGAGTCCGGAGAAATTTCGAGGAATCCAAACTGCTTTGGGGCTGAATCATTGTCTTGGTTTCTGCATATGATTTATGGATCGGAGGACTGTAGATATTAGGCGTAACGGTCCCTGAAAATTTGTAGCGAGTTGCAGTTTCATGATAATCATCATAGCCACTGTCTCGATTTCTATTTGTATTTTCAGCTTTAGCCAACCTCCCATACTCAAGATCTACTTCTTCGCAGCAAAAAATCCAGCGCAAGAACCTGAGGAAGAATGACATCTTTTTCTTCCTGTCGGTGATCAATGAATTCTACAAACGAGACAGCTTTCGCAAAGAAGACCTATCATGAAAGGCAGCCCAGCGCATGAGGCTTCCCCGGTTGCGGGGATCTTGAAAGGGTCCACGCACAGAGTCTTCCCCCCTCTTGCATAGAAAATAGTGAAAATGAAGATGATCACAGTTGCAACCAGTTGTTAGATACACATGCATGGATAGACATCAATCTGAACATGCAATCATATACAAAAACAAACAATTTCGCAAAGAAGACTGAAACTAACCGTAATCCGTTCGATGTTACATGTACTGATGATATCTGTTTGTAGATGCATCTAAAAACATTTATTCACTTGCCAAAAGCTTCTGGAGCAGATTACTGAAAAGTTCATACTATCTTTGATACTACGTAGATGAACGAGCAACTTACCCAGTTGAATTTGCGGATTAGTGAAGGCTCTATCAAGCTTTTCCGGGAGTTAGACACAGCAGATTGCAGAGTAGAAAGCAGAGATTTAGATCTAAGGCGAGGTAGGTGGTGTACTGTGTGATAAAGCGATCAGAGGAGAAGACATTGGACGACTTCCGTACTGTGTGATTAACAAAATGTGATCAGAGGTAGGGGGCCATTTTACTTTTTGCAAGTGCGTTAGTGAGCTGCTCTTTACTTTTTCTTCTTCTTCCCTCACCTTTTCTCCTTCTCTGTTATTCGGAGTCTCTGCACATCCAAGCTTTTGTCAAGACTCCTTTTTATTTATTAGATTAGATGATCAGGTAGGAAAAAAAAATGAATGATCAGTTATTCATTCATTTCTTTCTGTCCATTTCTTTGGCCCCTCATACCTAGATTCCCCAATATCATATCATGCTAAGAATAGTTATGATTTCCATTTGTTGATGCCATTTGTTTGATGAGAAGTAAAAAAGGAATATTGGATGAATTGAGACGGTGTTTTGTAAATACATAATTATCTTGAATATATTAAAAGACTCAAACTTCATAAACTAGTTATCATAAAACAAGTTCTTATATTCTTTTTCATCTCTTTTTTGTCGCTAAAAATGTGATTTAATAGAAAATGTTGACATTTTAACGACAAACAAGGAGGTGAATTAAGCGGTTCGTGTTTCTTATTACAGGAATAGACTAGCTCCTTTCCAGAAACATCAAAAGATACGGTCCATTCTATACAATCATATTCAAAGATCTGCTTATAACAATGCTCACTTGGATATAAAATTATACTATCATTCTATATTACTTGCTCGGGCTTTTGCATCTGCTTGTCGAACTTTCCCTCTCATATACCTATTTTTGAATTTCAAACTCCTGTTATCCTAGATAGTAGATGTATGGTAGGAAAGAACACTTAAACAACACCAAGTGGAACAAGAATAGACAAAAGAAACAGTGTATGTAAGTGTATGTAGGGGAACCAACAACAGATAAAAGTGCCAAGGAACTACATATATAGAAACGATTTGTAGAAGCTCATACATATTTTGGAGAAGAGAGCCTTGATGAGTACCATGCTAGGGTACTAGGCCTCTAGACAGTTTTGCTCCCAAGTTTGTTATGAACCTTCTATCAAAACCCTTGTACAACTCTCTCTCGTGGAGCCTCTCAAACCTTAGTAATTGTCCGAGCAGACCCAACCCAACTGGAACGATTTCTCAAAGCACCAGTCCTAATCACCGCTATATTGTTGTTTGCCAGGTTCCCAACAAGCACCATTCCCTCCGGTTCAGTGGCAGATGAGGCACCACCACAAAAATATGACTGAAGTGTCCACCTTTTTTTTTTTGGTGCATAAAATGGCGGACCATAAGGATCTGATCCAATCGGCTGTGAGTATTGCACCTCGGGAATCTACAACGCCACTACGTACATCTGAGCCCCCATTTTGTGCACCCATGTCCACTACAAGAAAATCCACTTTTAGCGACGGAAATTTTCGTCGCTAAAAATGGGTATTCAGTCGGGAAAGACTTTTAGCGACAGACTGTCCGTCGCTAAAAGTCCGTGGGTGAAAACCCCGTTGCTAAAGATTAGCGATGGAATTTCTTGATCCATCCGCAAAAGTTTAATATTAACGACGGAATTAATTATTTTTAGTGACGGAATTTTTCGTCGCTAAAAGGTATATTCTACATTTTTTGTAATTTTAAAATTTTTGAAAAAAATTAAAAAACTTTTAGCGATGCTATTTTCATCACTAAAAGTCCGCCGCAAAAGTCTTTATGAACATTAATTTCGTCGCCAAAAATATGTCTCTAAAAAGGTTTATTCATCTATAGGAACTTTTAGCGACGAAATTCCGAAGCTAAAATTCAAAAAAACTATTTCTGTTATTTTTTATGAATTCAAACATGTTTCAAACATTCTTTAAACTAAGATTCATTATTTACCAAATTTTAAGTAATACAAATAAAGTTTAAATCATATACACTGTCAACTAACATTAAATACAACAAATTACATGTAAAATTGATCACATTGTACATATCCCAAAAACACAATTACAAGTTTCATTGAAACTAAAAAAATATATAAATCAAGATCCTTGCTTCCCAAAATTGTTACTTGTTTCTCTTTGTCGATCACAACCTGAAAAGGAGCATCAATTGTACAAATTCATTTACAATGAACAAAATGAATAAAAGAAGACTAGTTAAATTTCAACCAAAAATCCAGTCAAAATCGGCTGCAAGAAATTATGCAAAAATCATCGAGCCCTGTGACAGTTTGAAAATCTCTCTTCAACCCAAAATCTGGAGTTTGAAAAGGTGAGTGGTATTGATTCTTCGGAGGAAGGTTACAGGGTCCCTACTAAGCAGCCTCTCCTCACTTCTCCCAGTTGATGCATTCCTACTTCCACCAAACCCAATTTTCTCTATCTAATTTTCCACTATACTAGCGCCTTTGAAGAATGCAATCGATTAGGCTGGCAGACCACCAAATGTTTAGGGTGATAAGGCCGCTGCTATTGTACGTGCGGGAGCACGTTTTGGACGGGGACGCTCACACTATCATCTCTGCCAAATTAGAATCTACAGGTACACACAATCTCACACACACACACACTCCCTCTTCTGCAATTTTTCTCCCTATTCTGCAATCTGCGTATTGCACTGTGCACCCTTCAAGCCCCTTCTTCCCTGCTTCATTTTCTTTATTTTCTAATCACCCTCAAGCCCTTAGGGCTTCAAATCAATTGAAGGAGGAGGAATTAAAGAGAGAACTTACCGTTGGAGGAGAGAACCGAGATATACTGACACGGAGGAGTGGTCGCTCACTCGCCGCCGGCCGGTGGATCTGGACTGGAGACTGGAGACCGGAGAGAGATGTGAGAATGGGTGCCGATGGATCTGGACTGAGGAGTGGTCACCGACTCACCGCCGCCGCTGGCAGTCGCATTCTTGCATAGGCAAGATAGAGATGCGAGAGTGAGAGAGTCGGTGGAGTGTGAACACAGAGAGATGCAAGACTAAAAGTGTGGAGACAGCGGGGTGGGGGAGTGGGGTGGCGTGGCGTGGGAGGTGGGTGGCGACGGTGGGCGGCATCAGTGTGGGCGAGAGAGAGAGAATAGGAGGAGGAAAGTGAGTGGCGATGAGAATGAGAAACAGAAAGAGAAAAAAATAGGGTTTCTTGGTTTTAATATATAGATTTTTACCGACGGACACAATTCGTCGGTAAAAATTCGTCACTAAAACCTTTCCTTAATTTTTTTTTCTCAAAAAAAATATATGAAATTAATGAAATTTTTTTGAAAATGACATTTAGCGACGGTAAGTCCGTCGCTAATTGTCCTTCGGTAAAAGTCCGTCGCTAAAGATCTTTACCAACGGAACATTTCGTCGGCAAAGATCTTTAGCGACGGACTTTTACCGACGGGAAAATCCGTCACTAAAAGGCACTTTTAGCGACGGATTTCTTTCCGTCGTTAAAAGGTCATTTTCTTGTAGTGGTCGGGGCCAGAGCGCACGGGAAACTCGCATTTGAAGCACATGCAGGGTGAGGACGTCTATTTATTCCCAACAATTAGCGATGGGAAGGAGACTCGAATCCAGATGGTATGCTTTGATTGAGACCCCTCGAAATTGTTGAACTTACTCCTATGCCTGAAGTGTCCAGCTTGTATCCCTTCGTTCTACAGGCGGAAGCTACTCAAGAAAGTTGATAAAATCACCTTGAATTCATGGAGTTCCCAAAGCGAAGGACAAGAAAGGCTCTCACCTTTAAAAGACAAGATGGGAGGACGTCATAAGGTACCATGTCTAACTCTCGGAAGGCTGCATTTACACGAACCATGTCAGACTCTAAAATTTTGGTTTTCGGGCTTCTCATGAGGACATCGCACGTGCTATTCGAATGTGTGCATACAAGAACCATGTACAATGGAAAGGTTTGATAAACTTGGAGAACTGCTTCTCTAATGACCATTCCAGTACTCTGATAATTTTTTTGTCACTAATACATAAAGTGATCCTTCCACAAGATACGACGGTGGCCCTGATGGCTCAAAATATGTCAAACAACATAAATATGCTCCCTATCAAAATTTGTTATTGACCGAGAGAAAGTTTGTTGAGATGAGATTTGGATTTGGTATACAATGAGGGAATAAGAAGTTCCTGGACAGAGGGTTTGATGTAGCAGCAATAGCTTGGTGAGCCCGTTTTAAGCGTACTTTGATGGCTAAGAATTTAATGTTGCGAGTGAAAGTCCTCTCCAAATTCAACTATATAAGAGTGTTTTTCAGCACACGATGGATAGTACTGAATTTGAATTCAAGCAAAACCAACATGATGATTATTGGCAGCGAAATTTCGACAAAAAATATATCGAGTTGATAAGCAAGCCAATATTTTTGTTTAGAACTTTTGCTAAAGGATACTCAAATATTCAGGCTTTTTAAGTGGGCTCATGTAATGGGGGTAGAATATTTTGGGTAAAATAAAAGAATTTTGAAAATATTCCAAGAATATTTGGGGAGAAGGAAAAAAAAAAGGAGAGGGAACAAAAGCAGAGAGAGGGGGGAGAGAGAGAGGGGGGGGGGAGGATGATTGGGCAGAAGAGAAAAGGAAAGGAAGAGAGAGAAAATAAAGAAGAAAAAGAAAGGAGATGGGGTCAAGGTGAATCTTACCTTTTTTTTTTTATATAATTTTCTTCTGCTACTAGTCCTTCTTTAGAAAAAGAAAGACATTATTTTTACATAATTAAAATTTCATGAAAATAAAAAACATGGCAATGATATTCTTCCACATGAGATTAGTCGGCACCAACATTTGGAACGTGCACTTGTCCTTGTTTTAACTTAATAAAAGCGTTGAATCATTGGCAACTTGCAACTGTCCTTTTGAATCTCCTAGTGGTTATACCAGCCACTTTGTGTTCGTTCATGCCATTGCTCTTTTAGGGCCTGTTTATTTCACGGAAAATATATTCCGTAGTTTCCGGTGCTTGGCGTATTTATATAATATATAATAAGCGAAGCAAGAAAGACATTGACAACTTCTTTACGCGACACATCATCGCTTCTTTATACGACACGTCATCAGATCCTTATTTTAAGATTAATTAATTTTGATATTAGTAAGTCTTATTTAACCTGAAAACCAATTCTAATGATTCTTTAATTCTACCTAATCAATATACTAATCTATTAAGACTTCTTTTTGACAATATGTCCTTAAAATTTTAAAACTAATTCTAATCATTTTAATACTCTATCTTATCATCATACTAACTCATTTGGACTTAATATTGACTATGGTATCTTCAAAACTATTCTCTAATATGAATATAAAAACTCATAAAGATAAAAAACGAAAATAATACTTTTGATTTAGAAGAAAAAAAATTAATTTTAAAACTAATTCTAATCATTCTAAAACTCTATTTAATCAATATACTAATCTATTAAGACTTTATTTTGATATGAAAAAAATTTGGTTGCTACTCCGGTTGGAAGAATCTTTCTTCTACCCCTTATATAGCAACAATCAATCGTCTCTAAATATTTGTAATGACTTTTATTTAGTGACGCTAAAAAAATGCTAATAATTATCGCTGAAAGTGTTAGAAGAAAAGTCACTAGAAACATTTAGAGACTATTAATTGTCACTATACACGGGGTTGGAAGAAGATTCCTTCAATCCGAGTACGAGCCAAAGTTTATTTTTTTTTATATTTATGTCCTTAAAAGTATTATATATTCAAAACTACTCTCTAATATGAATATAAAAGCTCTCTCTCTCTCTCTCTCTCTCTCTCTCTCTCTCTCTCTCTCTCACACACACACACACACACACAATGAAAATAATACTCTTTTGATTTAGGGAAAAAAATTGATGTTACAATTAAGATTAAACAACTTACGAGACGTAGAAAAAAATAATTTAACAATTGATTTGAATTTTGATAGGTACCTTATTTTTAAATTTTCTTAATTTCACAAAATAATGAGGGTTGTATGATTTCAAAATTAATTGTAAACATTTTTGAACTCAACCTAATCAATATACTTACCTATTATGACTTAAATTTGACTATTGCATTCTTAAAACCACTCCTTAATGTGAATATAAAAATTCATATCTCAAAAAAATGAAATAACATATTAGATTTAGAAGGAAAAAAAATAACATTCTAATTGAGTTAAATGTACTATCATTATTCATATATATTGACATATACATAACATACATAAGATAGTCATCGTTAAAAATAAATAATTTGATAATATATATATATATATATATATATATATATATATATAGACACACACACACACACACACACGAACTATAAGTCAGCATTTTTAAATAAGACCTCACAACCATCAAACTAGTTATATTCCACATATAAGGATTTAGAAAACAAATCAAACTCTTTACTACAATTTATTGTTAAAAAATTTGTGGTATAATTATCGCGATATTTATAAATCTTATAAATTTAGAAAAATTATTGTATAATGCTTAAACTCTGTGCTACATACATATATTTACGTATTAGGCTTTGATTTTGACTATTAAAACCTTGATTAGATTGTCATGCAATTCTTGCGTAATATTTGCCTACACATATATGTTTGCTTTAGTTCCTTTGAACCGTAAGAATAATGAGTATATTATGCTACAGTACCGCTTGACGATGTAAAAGAAGTTTAAAGAACTTAAAAATCTAGCGACATAAAAGAAAAGCTTAAAGAACGTAAAAATCTAGCGACGACACTGTAACACAATGTACTCATTGTTATTTAAACTTACAGTTGAGAGGAATTAAAGCAAACATATATACATATGCAAATATTCTACAATAATTGTATGACCATCGAATCAAGACTGCAATTTTAAATGTGTATAAGAGACGAAAAAAATATTCTACTGGATATCATGTTCGTATCTTAACGTTGGTGATTTCTTGAAACTTTGACTCATGAAAAAGATAAGAATGGACTATGACATTTATGATTCCTAAGATAAAGAAATTTTAACCTAACATCTAAGAAATTATTCCATCGAACGTACTCCCCTCTGGATCCAGGAATAGCGACATGCACTAAATGCCCCGTCCAAGCCAAGGAACTTACGCCAAAGAGTCCTGACAAATGATGATTGAGACGAGATTCGGCATTTTTGAACCACGAAACACTTGGTCATCGCTTCTTTATATGACACGTAATCTGATTCTTATTTTAAGATTAATTAATTTTGATATTAGCAAGTCTTATTTAATTTGAAAACCAATTCTAATCATTCTTTAATTATTCCTAATCAATATACTAATCTATTAAGACTTCTTTTTGACAATTATGTCCTTAAAATTTTAAAACTAATTCTAATCATTTTAAAACTCTATCTTATCATCATACAAACTCATTAGGACTTAATATTGACTATGGTATCTTCAAAACTATTCTCTAATATGAATATAAAAACTCATAAAGAAAAAAAAACGAAAATAGTACTTTTGATTTAGAAGAAAAAAATTAATTTTAAAACTAATTCTAATCATTCTAAAACTCTACTTAATCAATATATTAATCTATTAAGACTTTATTTTGATATGGAAAAAATTTGCCTGCTACCCCGGTTGGAAGAATCTTGCTTCTACCCCTTATATAGCAACAATCAGTCGTCTCTAAATGTTTGAAGTGACTTTTATTTAGTGACGGTACAAAAGTGCTGCTAATAATTGTGGCTGAAAGTGTCACTATACACGGGGTTGGAGGAAAATTCCTACAACCCGGGTAGGAGCCAAAGTATGTTTTTTTGATATATATGTCCTTAAAAGTATTATATCTTCAAAACTACTCTCTAATATGAATATAAAAGCTCTCTCTCTCTCTCTCTCTCACACACACAATGAAAACAATACTCTTTTGATTTAGAAAAAAAAAATTGATGTTACAATTAAGATTAAACAATTTACGAGACTTAGAAAAAATAATTTAACTATTGATTTGAATTTTGATAGGTACCTTATTTTTAAATTTGATTAATTTAGCAAGAATAATGAGGGTTGTATGATTTAAAAATTAATTCTAAACATTTTAGTACTCAACCTAATCAATATACTTACTTCTTATGACTTAAATTTGACTATTGCCTTCCTAAACCACTCCTTAATGTGAATATAAAAATTCATATCTCAAAAAACGAAATAACATATTAGATATAGAAGGAAAAAAATAACATTCTAATTGAGTTAAATGTACTATCACTATTAATATATTGACATTTACATAATATACATAAGATAGTCATCGTTAAAAATAAATAATTTGATATATATATATATATATATATATATATATATATATATATATATATATAAACGAACTATAAGTCAACATTTTTAAATAAGACCTCACGACCATCAAACTGCTTATATTCCATATATAAGGATTTAGAAAACAAATCAAAATCTTTACTACAATTTATTGTTAAAAAAATTATGGTATAATTATCGCGATATTTATAAATCTTATAAATTAAGAAAAATTATTGTATAACGTTTAAACTCTATGCTACAGACTTATATTGAAGTATTAAGCTTTCATTTTGACTATTAAAACCTTGATTAGATTGTCATGCAATTCTTGCGTAATATTTGCCTACACATATATGTTTGCTTTAGTTCCTTTGAACCGTAAGAATAATGAGTATATTATGCTACAGTACCGCTTGACGATGTAAAAGAAGTTTAAAGAACGTAAAAATCTAGCGGCATAAAAGAAAAGCTTAAAGAACGTAAAAATCTAGCGACGACACTGTAACACAATGTACTCATTGTTATTTAAACTTACAGTTGAGAGGAATTAAAGCAAACATATATACATATGCAAATATTCTCCAATAATTGTATGACCATCTAATCAAGACTGCAATTTTAAATATGCATAAGAGACAAAAAAAATATTCTACTGGATATCATGTTCGTATCTTAAGGTTGGTGATTTCTTGCAACGTTGATTCATGAAAAAGAAAAGAATGGACTATGACATTTATGATTCCTAAGATAAAGAAATTTTAACCTAACATCTAAGAAATTATTCCATCGAACGTACTCCCCTCTGGATCCAGGAATAGCGACATGCACTAAATGCCCCGTCCAAGCCAAGGAACTTACGCCAAAGAGTCCTGACAAATGATGATTGAGACGAGATTCGGCATTTTTGAACCACGAAACACGTGCTCATCGCTTCTTTATATGACATGTCATCAGATCCTTATTTGAAGATTAATTATATTTGATATTAGTAAGTCTTATTTAATTTGAAAACCAATTCTAATCATTCTTTAATTCTACCTAATCAATATACTAATCTATTAAGACTTCTTTTTGACAATTATATCCTTAAAATTTAAAAACTAATTCTAATCATTTTAAAACTCTATCTTATCATCATACTAACTCATTAGGACTTAATATTGACTATGGTATCTTAGAAATTATTCTCTAATATGAATATAAAACTCATATAGATAAAAAATGAAAATAATTCTTTTGATTTAGAAGAAAAAAAATTAATTTTAAAACTAATTCTAATCATTCTAAAACTCTACTTAATCAATATACTACTCTATTAAGACTTTATTTTGATATGGAAAAACTTTGGCTGCTACCCCGGTTGGAAGAATCTTCCTTCTACCCCCTATATAGCAACAATCAATCGTCTCTAAATGTTTGTAGTGATTTTTATTTAGTGACGCTAAAAAAGTGCTAATAATTATTGCTAAAAGTGTTAGAAGAAAAGTCACTAGAAACATTTAGCGACTATTAATTCTCACTATACACGGGGTTCGAAGAAGATTCTTACAATCCGGGAACGAGCCAAAGTTTGTTTTTTTGATATTTATGTCCTTAAAAGTATTATATCTTCAAACCTACTCTCTAATATGAATATATAAAAGCTCTCTCTCTCTCTCTCTCACACACACACACACAATGAAAATAATACTCTTTTGATTTAGGGAATTTTTTTTTGATGTTACACTTAAGATTAAACAACTTACAAGACTTAGAAAAAAATTATATAACAATTGATTTGAAGTTTGATAGGTACCTTATTTTTAAATTTGATTAATTTCGCAAGAATAATGAGAGTTGTATGATTTCAAAATTAATTCTAAACATTTTAGAACTCAACCTAATTAATATACTTACTTATTATGAATTAAATTTGACTATTGCATTCTTAAAACCACTCCTTAATGTGAATATAAAAATTCATATCTAAAAAAAATGAAATAACATATTAGATTTAGAAGGAAAAAAAATAACATTCTAATTGAATTAAATGTACTATCATTATTCATATATATTGACATGTACATAATATACATAAGATAGTCATCGTTAAAAATGAATAATTTGATATAATATGTAATATATATAAACACATCGCTTCTTTATATGACACGTCATCAGATCTTTATTTTTTGAGTCATTAACTTCTATATTAGTAAGTCTTATTTAATTTAAAAACTAATTCTAATCATTCGAAAATTCTACCTAATCAATATACTAATCTATTAAGACGTCTTTTTGACAATTATGTCCTTAACATTTTAAAACTAATTCTAATCACTTTAAAACTCTATCTTATCATCATACTAACTCATTAGGACTTAATATTGACTATGGTATCTCCAAAACTATTCTTTAATATGAATATAAAAACTCATAAATATAAAAAAAAGAAAATAATACTTTTGATTTAGAAGAATAAAATTAATTTTAAAACTACTTCTAGTCATTCTAAAACTCTACCTAATCAATATACTAATCTATTAAGACTTTGTTTTGATATGGAAAATTTTTGGCTATTACCCCGGTTGGAAGAATCTTCCTTCTACCCCCTATATAGCAACAATCAATCGTCTCTAAATGTTTTTAGCGACTTTTATTTAGTGAGGGTAAAAAAAGTGCTGCTAATAATTGTCGCTGAAAGTGTTAGAAGAAAAGCCCCTAGAAACATTTAACGACTATTAATTGTCACTATACTTGGGGTTGGAGGAAAATTCCTACAACCCGGGTAGAACCCAAAGTTTATTTTCTTGATATATATGTCCTGAAAAGTATTATATCGTCAAAACTACTCTCTAATATGAATATAAAAAGCCCCCTCTCTCTCACACACACTCACACATACAATGAACATAATACTCTTTTGATTTAGGGAAAAAAATTTTGATGTTATAATTAAGATTAAACAACTTACAAGGCTTAGAAAAAAATAATTTCACAATTGATTTGAATTTTGATAGGTACCGTATTTTTAAATTTCATTAATTTCACAAGAATAATGAGGGCTATATGATTTCAAAATTAATTCTAAACATTTTAGAACTCAACCTAATCAATACACTTACTTATTATGACATAAATTTGAATATTGCATTCTTAAAACCACTACTTAATGTGAATATAAAAGTTCATATCTCAAAAAAAAAGAAATAACATATTAGATTTAGAAGGATAGTCATCGTTAAAAATGAATAATTTGGTATATATATATATATATATATATATATATATATATATATATATATATATATATACACATCGCTTCTTTATACGACACGTCATCAGATCCTTATTTTAAAATTACTTAACTTCTATATTAGTAAGTCTTATTTCATTTGAAAACTAATTCTAATCATTCTAAAATTCTACCTAATGAATATACTAATCTATTAAGACTTCTTTTTGACAATTATGTCCTTAAAATTTAAAAACTAATTCTAATCACTTTAAAACTCTATCTTATCATCATACTAACTCATTACGACTTAATATTGACTATGGTATCTCCAAAACTATTCTCTAATACGAATATAAAAACTCATAAAGATAAAAAAAGCGAAAATAATACTTTTGATATAGAAGAAAAAAATTAATTTAAAAACTAATTCTAATCATTCTAAAACTCTACCTAATCTATATACTGATCTATTAAGACTTTATTTTGTTATGGAAAAAATTTGGCTGCTACCCTGGTTGGAAGAATCTTCCTTCTACCATCTATATAGCAACAATCAATCGTCTCTAAATGTTTTTAGTGACTTTTATTTAGTGAAGGTAAAAAAGTGCTGCTAATAATTGTCGCTGAAAGTGTTAGAAGAAAAACCAATAGAAACATTTAGCGACTATTAATTCTCACTATACATGAGGTTGGAGGAAAATTCATACAACCCGGGTAGGAGCCAAAGTTTGTTTTTTTGGTATATATGTCCTTAAAAGTATTATATCTTCAAAACTACTCTCTAATATGAATATAAAAGCTCTCTCTCTCTCACACACACACGCACAATGAAAATAATATTGTTTTGATTTAGGGAAAAAAAATTTGATGTTACAATTAAGAATAAACAACTTACAAGACTTAGAAAAAAATAATTTAACAATTTATTTGAATTTTGATAGGTACCTTATTTTTAAATTTGATTAATTTTGCAAGAATAATGAGGGTTGTATGATTTCAAAATTAATTCTAAACATTTTAGTACTCAACCTAATCAATATACTTACTTATTATGACTTAAATTTGACTATTTCATTCTTAAAACCATTCGTTAATGTGAATATAAAAATTCCTATCTAAAAAAAATGAAATAACATATTAGATTTACAAGGAAAAAAATAACATTCTTGTCACGCCCCCAAACCGGGAGGCCGCGACTTCAAAACAAACCTCAAGATATATTATTACCATATAGATGATGATGGTATAAACAGAGCACTAAAAGCCTCCAGACATAAAGTATTACCATATTTAACAAAGTCTATTACAACGCGTTCCAAAAAGTTTGCACATACAAAAGGATTTCTAATCGCAGCGGACAAATAGATATACAAAACAATTCTATCAAATTACCCCAACCGGGTAAAGTTCCCAAAAGAAATAAACTACAAAGTTTATCAACCCAAAAGCAAAATCTCATAGCTCCAACGCTGCCATAAGAATCAAGAGTCACTTCCTTCACCTGTGGCAAAGGCAAGGTAAGAAGACAAAGGGGTGAGCTCAAATAGCCCAGTAGGGTAGACAATGGTAAGATGTCAAGTAATAAATGTATAATCTAATAACAATATGGGATATGAAACAGACCAATCATGTCTCACTATCAAATATCGAAGTATCAAAGATTAGCAATTAACCCAAAACACATTTTAATAATATGTAGGGTATGCTACAAACATGGGATGACTATGGTGGTCATAAGACCCAAATGTCGAACCAAACATACAAACATCAAACGCGTGCTCCGGAGCGTACTACTAGGAGGCTTTGGCTCTCTAGTATAACAAATATGTGTCCAGAGGACCCTCTCAAGTTGAGAGTTGTTCAACATAGTCAATGTCAATCTTAAATTGACGGTCACAAAAGTACAAATTCAAAGTTGAGCATCATTAAGGCACAAATGAGAAAGGGTGAACAATGTTCTCAAGAAGGCAAAAGTGCAGCAATCAATTACAAACGAGTATAGATGAATCAAAAGTGACGAAAGTATAAGCCTTCGGATTTTCGAAGATACCTTTCCACAGCAAAAATCGTATAAACCCTTACCTCAAACAAACTTTTGAACCAAAGAAAACCTTAAAGCAACAATGAGCTTCCCAAGCCTCCTATTCTCTCTCTCTCTCTGCCGCAAAGGAGCAAGAAATCGAGAACAAAAGGGCTAGAAAGAAAAAATAAAGAAACTATTTATATGAAGGTAAAATTACACTATTCATTCGAAGCAACATGAGTTTTAGTCGACTAAAAGGTTTAGATTCGACTAAAAAGGTTTAGATTCGACAAAAAAGTGTCTTTCAGTCGACTAAAAGAGTTTTCATTCGACTAAAATGGTTTTAATTTGACTAAAAGGTTTAGATTCGACTAAAAATTGTCTTTCAGTCGACTAAAATAGTTTTAATTCGACTAAAAAGTGACTTTCAATCGACTAAAAGTGCCTTTTAGTCGACTGAAAGTACTGTTCATCGACTAAAAGTACTATTCATCAAAAAAAAAAAAAAATTTTAAAAGCTTAACTTAAAACACAAGAAAGGAAAATTTTGGGGTATTACAATTCTAATTGAATTAAATGTACTATCATTATTCATATATATATTGACATGTACATAACATACATAAGATAGTCATCGTTAAAAATGAATAATTTGATATATATATATATATATATATATATATATATATATATATATATATACACACACACACACACATCGCTTCTTTATATGACACGTCATCAGATCCTTATTTTAAGATTAATTAACTTCTATATTAGTAAGTCTTATTTAATTTGAAAACTAATTCTAATCATTCTAAAATTCTACCTAATCAAGCTACTAATCTATTAAGACTTCTTTTTGACAATTATATCCTTAAAATTTAAAAACTAATTCTAATCACTTTAAAACTCTATCTTATCATCATACTAACTCATTAGGACTTAATATTGACTATGGTATCTCCAAAACTATTCTCTAATATGAATATAAAAACTCATAAATATAAAAAACGAAAATAATACTTTTGATTTAGAAGAAAAATAAAAACTAATTCTAATCATTCTAAAACTCTACCTAATCAATATACTAATCTATTAAGACTTTATTTTGATATGGAAAAAATTTGGCTGCTATCCCGGTTGTATGATTTCAAAATTAATTCTAAACATTTTAGTACTCAACCTAATCAACATACTTACTTATTATGGTATGAAAAAAATTTGGTTGCTATCCCGGTTGGAAGAATCTTCCTTCTACTCCCTATATTGCAACAATAAATCGTCTATAAATGTTTGTAGTGACATTTATTTTGTGACGGTAAAAAAATGCTGCTAATAATTGTCGCTGAAAGTGTTAGAAGAAAAGCCACTATAAACATTTAGCGACTATTTATTCTCACTATACATGGGGTTGGAGGAAAATTCTTACAACCCGGGTAGGAGCCAAAGTTAGTTTTTTTTTTATATATATGTCCTTAAAAGTATTATATCTTCAAAACTAGTCTCTAATATGAATATAAAAGCTATCTCTCTCTCTCTCTCTCTCTCTCTCTCTCTCTCTCTCTCTCTCTCTCTCTCTCTCTCTCTCTCACACACACACACACACACACACACAATGAAAACAATACTCTTTTGATTTAGAAAAAAAAATTGATGTTACAATTAAGATTAAACAACTTACGAGACTTAGAAAAAAATAATTTAACAATTGATTTGAATTTTGATAGGTACCTTATTTTTAAATTTGATTAATTTCACTCAACCTAATCAATATACTTACTTCTTATGACTTAAATTTGACTATTGCCTTCTTAAAACCACTCCTTAATGTGAATATAAAAATTCATATCTCAAAAAATGAAATATCATATTAGATATAGAAGGAAAAAAATAACATTCTAATTGAGTTAAATGTACTATCATTATTAATATATATTGACATATACATAATATGCATAAGATAATCATCGTTAAAAATGAATAATTTGATATATATATATATATATATATATATATATACACACGAACTATAAGTCAGCATTTTTAAATAAGACCTCACGACCATCAAACTGGTTATATTCCATATATAAGGATTTAGAAAACAAATCAAACTCTTTACTACAATTTATTGTTAAAACATTTGTGGTATAATTATTGCAATATTTATAAATCTTATAAATTTAGAAAAATTATTGTATAACGTTTAAACTCTATGGTACAGACATATATTTACGTATTAGGCTTTTATTTTGACTATTAAAACCTTGATTAGATTGTCATGCAAGTCTTGCGTAATATTTGGCTACACATATATGTTTGCTTTAGTTCCTTTGAACCGTAAGAATAATGAGTATACTATGCTACAGTACCGACCAGAGGACTACCCTATTTAAACCTACTAACCCTAATTATCCTGTTTAACCCTAGTACATCCCTAATTTATCCTAATAAGCCCTTGTACATCCCCAATTAATCCATATTCCACAGCGAAGGTCCAACTCGTTATTATTAAACCCTGCATTAGGAATATTCGTTGTTATTTTGTGAAGTCCATTGAAAACGAGTTGGTTCGACTCGTTGCAAACGAATTCTAATTAAAGTGAAATTGGTAACATATGCAACGATCCTTCTGAAATTTCGCTATTTCGAAACGATTCCTGCATATGTCACCAATTTTTGTACGCACGCATACATAAAAACCCTTAGTTCCCGTTCAAAGGTACTCATTACAAAGTAATGCTTTGTAATAAGCCTTTGGATGAAGTTAGGGAGTAGCACGGGAAAACGATAGTATTGTCATCCAACCCGACTAGTCAAGCTACACAAGGTGGACGCAAAGTGGGTGGCTACACAAGGTGGCGGAGCACGGGAAAACGATAGTATTGTCATCCAACCCGGCTAGTCAAGCTGAAGTTAGGGAGGAGGCACAATATGATTACCGAGATATGATTATGGATGTTGGGCATGCTAATATTGACTGGGGTTATGACCGCAGCGATGACAATCCTTAACAGCCGAACGAAGGGGCTAATCACTTTTATGATTTGTTAAGAGACGCGGAAGAGCCGATGTGGGATGGAGTTCAGAAACACACACGGTTGTCTACGGTTAGTAGGTTATTACAGTTGAAATCAGATCATGGGCTAAGTGAGAAAGGATTTAACGAGTTTGTTACTTTTATCAAAGAAATTTTGCCTGAGAGTAAAAAGCTGCCCCCGTTGTACTATGACGCGAAGAAGATGATGAGGAAACTTGGATTGAGCTATGAGCGGATAGATACGTGCAATAACGATTGTGTATTGTTCTGGAAAGAGAATAAGGACTTGACACTGTGTCTGTCTAGTATGCGATCATTCGAGGTACAAACCGGACAAAGGGAAGAAGAAAAATATTGTATTGTGATATTTTTATGTTAACCCAAGGCTTCAGAGAATGTACTACTCTTCCAATACTGCTGAACATATGAGGGCTCACTGTGAGACTCGTAGCAACGATGTTGGTGTGCTGACACACCCAGCTGATAGAGAGGCGTGGAAGGAGTTTGACTGCAGGCATCTAATCTTTGCTCAGGAAATTCGAAATGTTAGACTTAATTTGGCAACCGATGGGTTCAATCCTTTCGGACAGTCTAGCACGCCTTACTCCACATGGCCTGTCATTATTGTCCCGTACAACCTTCCACCAAGCATGTGCATGAAAAAGCCGTATATGTTTTTGTCGTTGCTTATTTTGGGGCCGAAGAGTCCCGGTAAGGACATAGATATGTATTTAAGGTCGTTGATTGATGAGTTAAAACAACTATGGAATCATGGAGTCGAACACATATCATGCATCCCTTAAACAGAACTTTCAGATGAGGGCTGCTTTAATGTGGCCTATACACGATTACCCCGCATTGGGAATGACGTGTGGCTGGAGCACACATGGAAGGCTAGCATGCCCTGTTTGTATGGGCGTGAACCCCGATCATACGTTAAAGCACGGCGGAAAGCCCTTGTGGTTCGGATGTCATCGAAAGCTTTTGCCACCAGACCATCAATTCCGAAGACAGAAGGATAAATTCGATGGGACAATCGAGCGTGAGGTTGTCACACTGAACTACCCATCTGGTGAAGAAGTGCTCTCACACTTGAAGGCTCTTGATACTGACATACCATACAGCAAGGGTGTGCTGGATCAGAAGATTCCAAGATATGGGAAAGAGCACAGCTGGAGGAAACAATATATTTTCTGGCAGTTAGCCTACTGGAGGACACTCATTATCCACAAGAACATGGATATGTTCAACACAGTGATGAATGTCAAGGGAAAATCGAAAGATCACCTTAAAGCAAGAAGGGATCTACAACAGTTGGGTGTACGCCGTGAATTACATCCTCGGACAGTCAGCGGGAGGACGATACTTCCAAAAGTACCTTACTGTTTAGATAAGAAACATGTGGAGAAGATCTGTCAATGGGTTAAGAACTTGAAGCTTCCGAATGGGTTTGAGTCTAACATATCTCGTTGCTGCAATGTATCAGAATGCAAATTTCAAGGGATGAAGAGTCGCAACTGTCACGTATTTATGGAAAGATTCATTCCTATTGCATTTCGGGGACTGTTGTCAAGGGTTATATGTAAGATTTACACTGAATTATCTCATTTCTTTCGAGATATATATTTTTCTACAATCCGGGTGAGTAACATGAAGGTGCTTGAGAATAACATTGTGGTGACAATTTGTAAGCTGGACAAAATCTTCCCACCTTCATTCTTTGATTCAATGGAGCATTTGCCTGTTCACCTGGCCTATGAAGCTAAGATGGGTGGACCTGTGCAATATCAATGGATGTATCCATTCGAGAGGTAATCCTTAAACTTGTTACAGTTGTTCGTTTACACTTAATGCAAAATTTGTTATCATTGATATTCCACCTAACTCTATTCGCTAAACATCTAGGTTCATGTTCCATTTGAAAAAGAAAGTCCGTAATAAAGCTCGTGTTGAGGGCTTAATTGCGGAGGCTTACGTAATGGAAGAGCATGTTAACTTTGTAGTCAATATTTGGGACCTAATGTTTATACAAGGTTAAAATAAAAAAGGCCGAAATGACCCTGGAGCCAGCACAAATTTGGAAGTGCAATTGTCAATGTTCAAATAGTCAGGTAGTCCCTTCGGACAAACCTATACTCGATGGCTAACGGATGAAGCGTACAGTGCTGCAATAATATATGCCCTTCTAAATTGTGATGAAGTTTCAGCATTCGTTGAGTAATTTAATGTCTTAAAATAATTACTATTCATAATTGAAAATGTGTGATAAGCGAGTCAACTATATTGGTTTGCAGTGAGTTCAATGCGAAATCTTTAATCACTGATCGTGCTGGACTTGAATCTCATCGGAAATCACAATTTGTACAGTGGTTCAAAAAATGTGTAAGTCTTTAACCAAAGTATCCTATGTGTTATATATAGTTATGTGGTTTATTAGTATACTGATTTATCCTTAAATTTTACCGTCATCTACAATAGGTTCAGTCGATCGATAAACCAGTAGCTTCCTACTTGAAATTACTAGCTCAAGGCCTTAATAAAAAAGCATCCTGTCATTCAGGCTATATCATCAACGGGTTTAGGATTAACGTAAAAGATGATCACCGAATAAAATAGTGGAGTCTTGGTCAACGGCGACTGTTATGACGAGAATTGCATGGACTTTTATGGTGAGCTAGATGAGATTGTTGAGTTAGCATATTTGGGTTTCGAAAATTGCCTAGTAATGTTACAGTGTAAATGCTTCGACGTCACATGTAGTAGATGAATCCGTGTTAGCACGCAAGGGATTATAAATGTCAATGTCAAGTCAAGACTTGCATCAAGTGAGCTATTTGTGTTTGCTAGTCAAGCTACACAAGTCTTTTACGTGGATGAAGTCGCAAATTCCAAATCTCATTGGTATACAGTTATCAAGTCTAAAAAATTGCCCGTGACATATGACAGTGAGGTAGTCACCTTTCAAGCCGATCAAGCACCTGTCTTGCTACACTACAAGAAAACAAGGATTTTGCGATGGACTTTTGGCGACGGAAGGAATTACGTGGCTAAACCGTCTTTTGGCAACGGATAAACCCGTTGGTAAATGTCTGTCGTTAAAAACTTTTAGAGACAGAAGGCGTCGTCGGTAAAACTTTTGCCCACAAACATTTATCGACGGAATTGTACCGACGGACTACTCCGTCGGTAAAAGTTTCTAGCAAATTTTATAATTTTCTTAGGTTTTTAAAAATATTATAAGCGACGGAAAGGAACCGTCGCTAAAAATTCCGTCGTTAAAGATAACTTTTGCCGATGGATTTTTAGCGACGATGTCATTCCGTCGCTAAAACTCCTCTTTAAAACAAATCAGATCGAAGTTTGTTCTTTCTCCCGTTTCTCTCTCTGTCTCGAATATCTCACCCACCGACAAACCGCTCTCGGCAACCCACATATCCGGCGACACCACCGTCCTCCCCCCGACGCCACGCCACCTCCGGCGACAGCCCTGTCCTCCCCTCAACGCTGCGCCACCTCCAGCGACATCCCCGTCCTCCCCCCGACGCTGCGCCACCTCCAGCGACAGCCCTGTCATCCCCCCGACGCGACGCCACCTTTGGCGATAGATCCGTCCTCCCCCCGACACCGCGCCACCTTCGGCGACCTTCACGATACTGCCCACTGGTCACCATTTTCTTTCATCAGTGTCCTTAACAAATTGCACTTAATTGTCAGTAGAAAAATCACAATTTATACAAATGCATGCCCATTTTGTTTAGTTAGTTTAATTGTTTGCTTTATAGAGTTTCTTAAAATTTTAGCAGTTACAATGTTGTTGTTATATAAACTTGCTCCACCATGTTGTTATAATTATAAGATCCCTCAGAAAACGGAATAAATTCGTATGGCAAATCTGGGAAGCCTTTCATGATTTCTCTGAAGCTAGACTTTAATTGAAATTCCAGTGTAACGGTCTAGGTTGACGTGAAATTAACACAATAATAATAATCTACAGAATAATAAATAGACCAAAAATGGCCGGAACCAGGTGGAATCGAACCACCAATCTCCCAAAAAGTTGGGCGCTCTCACCAGTTTGAGCTAATGGATCCTCTTGACTGAATTGCACATAAATTGTAATTATTAACGTAATTAATAGTTTACTTCTTCCTAAAGGCCAACGAGAAAGGTAATTTCATGAAAAGAGATTGTTGCAGCAAACAATAAAGACATGAAGAGAGAAACGAATCAATGACAATACAATAGCGCAATAAACAAAACATGAAACTTTGTGACTGAGAATGACATTGCCAAATGTAGGATAAAGATGTGGAATAAAATCTTACCATTTCATACCAAGATCCTATTGAATCTTCCCACACTATCGGGCATCAGGTTAAGGACGTCTAAAGTACTCTTGTTTCACAAAAAGAATGCATAAGTGAAATTTCATGAATTCACCATTAAGTCGAAAGGCCAGGCATATATAGAGAACTTAAAGTACAGTACATCACTGGACGCATATATCAGCTCTATTAGCTGCTAGAGATAACATATTTTAGCAATAATGAGCCCTCACTGTTACATTGAAGTTGTTATCCCTTAAGAGTGTGGAATCTACTGCTAGCACTAGGCCTCGAGAAGATTGAAATTGGTTATGGAGATATATCTTAGCAAGATGGTGACAAACTGGCATTTCAATGGTAACCCCGAGGAATGTACCCATAGTCCATATCAGAAAGTAATGTAGGATATGTGGTACCGGATTTTTTTGGATCGTCGGGTTGATTTGATTAAACCCGGCCTAGGGTGGTACCTGTTCAACCGCGGGTGTATTTCGGATTAGCGTTAGACGCGATGCGAGCATTGAATACTATACGGTAACCCCTAATTGAACCCTAAATTGAATGCCCTAATTCAATCGAACCTTAAATTGAACTAATTGAACCCCCTAATTGCACCCTAAATTGAATGCCCCAATTCAACCGAACCCTAAATTGAACTAATAGAACCCTCTAATTGAACCCTAAATTGAAGTAATTGAACCCTAATTAAACCCTAAATTGAATGCCTTAATCGAATCGAACCCTAAATTAAAGTAATTGAACCCTAAATTGAATG
The DNA here is from genome assembly GCA_033065855.1 of Escallonia rubra. Taxonomy (NCBI): domain Eukaryota; kingdom Viridiplantae; phylum Streptophyta; class Magnoliopsida; order Escalloniales; family Escalloniaceae; genus Escallonia; species Escallonia rubra. The sequence goes on along the minus strand of JAVXUO010002523.1, from coordinate 410,000 downwards.
CCCAAATCCAACCGAACCATAAATTGAACCCCCTAATTGAACCCTAAATTGAATGCCCCAATTCAACCGACCCCTAAATTGAACTAATTGAACTATAATTGAACCCTAAATTAAAGTAATTGAACCCTAATTAAACCCTAAATTGAATGCCCTAATCGAATCGAACCCTAAATTAAACTAATTGAACCCCTAATTAAACCCTAAATTGAATGTCCTAATCCAATCGAACCCAAAATTAAACTAATTGAACCCCCTAATTAAACCCTAGATTGAATGCCCCAATTCAACAGAACCCTAAATTGAACTAATAGAACCCCCTAATTGAACCCTAAATTGAAGTAATTGAACTATAATTAAACCCTAAATTGAATGCCTTAATCGAATCGAACCCCAAATTAAACAAATTGAACCCCTAATTGAAGCCTAAATTGAATGCCCTAATCCAACCGAACCCTAAATTGAACTGATTGAACCCCCTAATCGAACCCTAAATTGAATGCCCCAATTCAACCGACCCCTAAATTGAACTAATTGAACCATAATTAAACTCTAAATTGAAGTAATTGAACCCTAATTAAACCCTAAATTGAATGCCCTAATCAAATCGAACCTTAAATTAAACTAATTGAACCCTAAATTGAATGCCCTAATCCAATTGAACCCTAAATTGAACTAATTGAACCCTAAATTGAATGCCCCAATTCATCCGAACCCTAAATTGAACTAATAGAACCCCCTAATTGAACCCTAAATTGAAGTAATTGAACCATAATTAAACCCTAAATTAAATGCCCTAATCGAATCGAACCCTAAATTGAAATAATTCAAGCGCATCGGATATGTGCATTTTGAACAATTTTTTTCCATTTGAACATTGATCATTTGTTTGATAATTTTAGGTTGTTAATTGTGCATTTGAGAATTATGATTATTAATCGATGATTTTAAGTTGTTAATTGATGATTTTAGGTTATTAGCTGTGCATTTGAAGTAATTGAGATCATTAATTCATGATTTTAGGTTCTTAATTGATAATTTTAGGTTGTTAATTGTGCATTGAGCATTTGAGATATTGAGATTGTTGACGTAGGATGGGACCCAATTGGATTGAATGTGTGATTTTTATTAATTTTTATTGCATTGAGCATTTGAGAATTGAGAATTGAGATTGTTGACGGAGGATGGGACCCAATTGGATTGAATGTGTGATTTTTATTAATTTTTATTGCATTGAGCATTTGAGAGTTGAGAATGAGATTGTTGACGAAGGATATGACCCAATTGGATTGAGATACCCGTTAGGTAGCATGGGCACGGACACCGCGTCCGATCGACGCCGACACTGAAACAACATATTTTGGTTTTATACTTGTGGACACCTCTTCAATGGGTGTCCGGCAATTAAAAAATGAATAAATGTCTTCGGACACCGTTGAGAGGTGTCAGACACGTGTTCGGAGGTGTCCGACACGTGTCCGGATGTGTCGATGAGGTGTTGAGGTGTCGGTAGGTCACGGACACCCCGTCTGATCGACACAGACACCGAAAAATGTCACATTTTGGCTTTATACTTGTGGACACCTCTTCAAGAGGTGTCCGACACCTCTTCAAGGGGTGACAGACACGGTGTCTGGCATTTAAAAAATAAATTAATTTATTCGGACGTGTTCGGAGGTGTCGAGGTGTTGGTAGGTCACGGACACCACATCCAATCGACATCGACACCGAAATGTCACATTTTAGCTTTATACTTGTGGACACCTCGTCAGGAGGTGTCCGACACCTCTTCTAGGGGTGACGGACACGGTGTTCGGCATTTAAAAAATAAATCAATGTCTTCGGACGTGTCGAACACGTGCTCGGAGGTGTCGGACACCATTCCGCACAATTAAGCCTAACAACCCAATTAAGCCTAATTAGCCCTAATTAGGACTAATCAACACTACTTCGCACAATTAAACCTGGCTATTAGCTCAAAATAAACCTAATTACTCCTAATCAAGCCTAATTAGCTATAATTAGCCAAGGTAATCCTCAGTAACACTAATTAGCCTTAACATAACCCAACTAAGCCTAATTAATCGTAACTAGGACTAATCAACACTACTCCGCACAATTAAACCCAGCTATTAGCTTAAAATAACCCTGATTACTCCTAATCAACCCTAATTAGCTATAATTAGCCCAAGGTAATCCTCATTAACACTAATTAGCCCAGAGATGGTTCAATTACTCGTTGTTTATAAATCTTGCATTCTTTATATTTGTTGTTGTTTTACGAAGTCCATTGGCAACGAGATGGTTCAACTCGTTGCCAACAAATTCTATTTAAAGTGGAATTGGTAACATATGCAACGATCTTTCTGCAATTTTGATATTTCGGAAAGATTCTTGCATATGTTATCAATTTCTGAACGCATGCATGCAAAAAACCCTTAGTTCCCGTTCAAAGGTACTCATTACAAAGTAATGCTTTGTAATGAGCCTTTGGATGTCCATTTTGGACAATTTGGAAAAGTTACATGTTTATAAAATAGTGTTTCAACTCATGCTCTGTGTTCTATGTCGTTGATATTTGCTACACGTTCTGACGTGTTTCTCCGGGTGCATACAGATCTGGTGTTCTAACATCCGTCAAACCTTGCAAGACAAGGTTAGATGAAGGTTTGAACACCTAATCGATATCGTGTACTTGGAAAAATGTGGGGAGGTGCTGCCAAATTTTCCTCAGACATAGGACTAAGCATGAGTTATTCACTGTTTTATAAACATGTGCTTTTCTGAATGAGATATCACTACTACCTGTTAGAGAATGGAGGGGAAATATATAGACATGTTGTCACATTCATGCATTCATATTTACATCGACCCTACCTAATGACTGGTCATAATTGAAGGTGGTATATAGTGCGATAATTCAGTCGTCATGTCGGTCGATCGAAGTTGGAAGAAAAGGAAGAATGCTGACAATTTTGAGTGTCGCGTTGACGAATTTATCGACTTTGCTTACGCGCATCCTGCGCACGTTGACTTTGATAAGATAAGGTGTCCGTGGGTTAGATGTGAGTTGTTGCATTGGAGAAAAAGAATTGAAGTAAAATTGCATCTTCGTCAGTACGGTTTTATGGGTGGATACACAAGGTGGACGCAGCACGGGGAAACGATAGTATTGTTGTCCAACCTGGCTAGTCAAACTGAAGTTAGGGAGGAGGCACGGTATGATTACCGAGATATGATTACAGATGCTGGGCATGCTAATGTTGACTGGGGTAACGACGATGGTGACGAAAGTCCCCAACCGCTGAACGAGGGGGCTCATCAGTTTTATGAGTTGTTGAGAGCTGCGGAAGAGCCACTGTGGGATGGAGCTCCAAAACACACACGACTGTCTGCAGTTAGTAGGTTATTACAGTTGAAATCAGACCACGGGCTGAGTGAGAAAGGTTTTAACGAGTTTGTTACCTTAATCAAAGAAATTCTGCCCAAAAGTGAAAAGCTACCGCCGTCGTACTATGACGCGAAGAAGATGACGAGGAAACTTGGGTTGAACTATGAGCGGATAGATGCATGCAATAACGATTGTATATTGTTCTGGAAAGAGAATAAGGAGTTATCACGGTGTCTGGTATGTGATCATTCGAGGTACAAACCGTGGAAAGAGAATAAGGAGTTGTAACGGCTTCAGAGAATGTACTACTCCTCCAATACGGCTGAACATATGAGGGCTCACCATGAGACTTGTAGCAACGATGCCGATGTGCTGACACACCGAGCTGATGAAGAGGCGTGGAAGGAGTTTGACCGTAGGCATCCAGTCTTTGCCTAGGAGGTTCGGAATGTTAGACTTGGTCTCGCAACCGATAGGTTCAACCCTTTCGGTCAGTCTACCATTCCTAACTCCTGTTGGCCTGTTGTTATTGTCTTGTACAACCTTCCACCAGGCATGTGCATGAAAAAGCCATACATGTTCTTGTCGTTGCTTATTCCGGAGTCGAAGAGTCCCGGCAATGACATAGATGTGTATTTAAGGCCGTTGATTGATAAGTTAAAACAGTTATGTAATCATGGAGTCAAAACATATGATGCATCCCTTAAACAGAATTTTCAGATGAGGGCTGCTTTGATATAGACTATACATGATTTCCCCGCACTGGGAATGACGTGTGGCTGGAGCACACATGGGAAGCTAGCATGCCCTGCTTCTATGGGCGTGAACCCCAGTCATACGTTAAAGCACGGCGAAAAGCCCTCGTGGTTCGGATGTCACCGTAAGCTTTTGCCACCGGGCCATCAGTTTCGTAGGCACAAGGATAAATTTGACGGGACAATTGAGCGTGAGGTTGTCACACTGGACTACCCATCTGGTGAAGAAGTGCTCTCAAACCTGGAGGCACTTGATACTGACATACCACACGGTAAGGGTGTGCCAGATCAGAAGATTCCAGGATACGAGAAAGAGCACAACTGGAGAAAATTTTGTATCTTCTGGGAGTTAGCCTATTGGAGGACGCTCGTTATCCGAAACAACATGGATGTGATGCATATTGAGAAGAACATTTTTGATAATGTGTTCAACACAGTGATGAATGTCAAGGGGAAATCGAAAGATCACCTTAAAGCGAGAAGGGATCTACAACAGTTGGTTGTACGCCGTGAATTGCATCCTCGGACAGACAGCGGGAGGACGATACTTCCGGAAGCACTTTACTGTCTAGACAAGAAACAAGTGGAGAAGGTCTGTCAGTGGGTTAAGAATTTGAAGCTTCTGGATGGGTTTGCGTCCAACATATCTCGTTGTTGTAATGTATCAGAATGCAAGTTCCAAAAGATGAAGAGTCACGACTACCACGTATTCATAGAGAGATTCATTCCTATTGCCTTCCGGGGACTGTTGCATGGGTTGTTTGCGAGACTTTGACTAAATTATCTCATTTCTTTCGAGATATATGTTCTTCTACCATCCGGGTGAATAACATGGAAGTGCTTGAGAAGAATGTGGTGACGATTTACAAGCCGGAGAAAATCTTCCCACCTTCGTTCTTTGATTCAATGGAGCATCTGCCTGTTTACTTGGCATACGAAGCTAAGATGGGTGGACCCGTGCAATATCGATGGATGTATCCTTTCGAGAGGTAATCTTTAAATTGTTATAGTTGTTCGTCTACACTTAATGCGACACCTGTTATCATTGATTTTCCACCTAACTCGATTCGCTAAACTTCTAGGTTCATGTTCCATTTAAAGAAAAAAGTCCGCAATAAGGTTCGGGTTAAGGGCTCAATTGCGGAGGCTTACGTAATGGAAGAGCTTGTAAACTTTTGTAGTCAATATTTCAGGCCTGATGTTGATACAAGGTTAAATCAACTAGGCCGAAATGACCCCGGATCAAGCACAAATTTGGAAGGGCAATTGTCAATATTCAAGCAGTCAGGTAGTCCGTTCGGCTGAACGTATACTCGATGGCTGACGGATGAAGAGTACAGTGCTGCATCAATATATGCCTTTCTAAACTGCGATGAAGTTTCGGCATTCGTTGAGTAAGTTAATGTCTTAATTCACTTACATTGCTGTACATAATTGAAAGTGTGTGATAAGCGAGTCAACTATATTGGTTTACAGTGAGTTCGATGCGGAATATTTAATCACTGATCCCGCTGGACTTGAATCTCATAAAAATCACAATTTGTACAGTGGTTCAGAAGTCGTGTAAGTATTTAACGAAATTATATTATGTGTTATATACAGTTCTGTGGCCAATTAGTATACTGATTTATCCTTAATTTTTACCGTAATCTACAATTGGTTCAGTTAATGGATAGGCCAGTGCCCTCCTGCTTGAAATTACTAGCTCAAGGCCCTAACAAACAAGCACCCTGTCATGGAGGCTATATCATCAACGGGTTTAGGTTTAACGTAAAAGATGATGACCGAACAAAACAAACCCAAAAAAGTAGAGCCTTGGTCAACGGCGACTGTTATGTCGAGAATTGCATGGACTTTTACGGAGAGCTAGATGAGATTGTTGAGCTAACATATCTGGGTTTCCAAAACAGCCTGGTAATGTTCAAGTGTACGTGGTTCGATGTCACATGCAGTAGAGGAATCCGTGTTAGCTCTCAAGGGATTGTATATGTCAATGTCAAGTCAAGACTTGCATCAGACAAGCCCTTTGTGTTTGCTAGTCAAGTTGCACAAGTCTTTTACGAGGAGGACGTCGCCAATCCCAAATCTCATTGGTCTACAGTTATCAAGTCCAAGAAATTACCTGCGACATATGACAGTGAGCTAGACACCTTTCAAGCTGACCAACCACCTGTCTTGTTACCTGTTGAGGTCAACAACGAGGAGGACGATATTCCTTTTCCAACAACACTTCATGTAGGAAAAGAAGTCGTAGATGATGATGCGGAAGACGTGGAAAGTGTTGGAGATGATGTGACTGAGTCTGCTGATGAAGAGGATGAATTAAAAGATGAAGAGGATGACGAGTTCCACGAAGAAGAGGATGATGAGTCTAGTGATGAAGATGATGATGATTCCCAAACTGAAAATGATTGACTTGTAATGTTGTAACATCACGGAAAAAATGTAGTAACATTTTAGAACTTGGTTCATATTGATATGTTTTTGCACCTCCGTTCATATATATAGTGTCGATGATGATTTCTGCCAAATTATTGTTTCTAATGTGTTAATGTCTTTGCAATTTATCTATACGAAGTCAGAAATGGATAGGATACGGGCTATTCATGGCCGGGTTGGACGCCGAGCTGCTTCCTCGCCGGTGGGTCCCACCTCGTCATTGCCCACTGATGACGGGACACAGAGTGCTCGCGTACAACAGACAGGGCCCCAGCCCCAGCCGTCGCCCCAGCCCGACGCAGATTCATCCTACACGCGCGTTGATTCTCCTTCTTCCGTGGGTTCTACCTCAGGTATAGTTAATAATGGTGTTTAGTCAATTTTTGCTAGCCTTATATTTAAAGTATATTTGAACTGTATTAATGTCTGTGTTTTGTAGGATCTCGATGAGGCCGTGGCCCGACACGCGGGGTACGCATCGACCCCAGCGTAAACAAAGAGTTACGCTCACCCAGGAGGGCCAGTAAGTAAAAAAATCACATCATGCCTTATATTTAAAATTTTGGGGTGTTAATTTATATTTGAACTGTATTAATTTATTTATTTACATCTTTGGCAGGATCCTGGAGAGTCAGGCAAGGACGAAGATCGGCGTTCTTGTGAAGGGCCGATTCTTCGAGCCACACCTGTACTGGAAGGACTGGGATGCCACTACGAGGGAGTCCCTATGGGAGGAATGGTTGGTACGTTGAAGTATTTTTTTCTGCGATAGTATTTGTTTAATTATAATTTAGTATTTAAATTAATTTGTGTTATTGAATGCCTTGCATGAGGGGTTCACGTTTGACTCACTTGATCAGCAGGCGCTGGGGCGGCAGGCCTTCTTTGCTTACATCGGCAAGAATTACTACCAATGGCTCCACGACGCACAGAACCGGGTGAAGAAGATGCTGCCCGAGGGTGCCCCGATGACGGAGATGAAGACATATCCCCCACGTTGGATATCTCCGACTGTATGGGGAGAGATGATAGATCTGTGGGTTACGGAGCCAGGCTGGGACTCTAAGAGTAAGAGCGGGGCCGAGAACAGACAGAACAGAGATCCGACGCACACGGAGGGGGGGGGGGTCTATGGCACACGACATCGTCCGACACAGGAATGAGGTCCAGAACCCGGATCTGGAGGAGGATGAGGTCATAGCTCTGACGTATAATCAGACGCACGTGGGGAAGAATGACAAGGACGAGGCGCACTGGGTGGGCGACTATGTTTCGGATATTGCCCGGCGGATCGATGTAAGTCAATTTGTTTAAGTTGTTAGTTTTTTGTCTTTCTATCCTCAATGTCTGTTGCGTTAATTAATGCCCTAACATATCTTTAAATCACTATTTTTACAGGTCTCGTATGAACAGCTTAGGGGGTCCGAGCAGCAGTCCGGACAGCCATCAGCGTCCACTAGAACGGGTGCGAGTACTGGGGCGTTGAAGCGATGGCTGGATACGCCGGAGGTCGTCAATCGGCCAAAAGGCCGCATACGAAGCCTGCCTAGAACGACTGCTCGTGTTGTGATAGGAGCGTCCCCACCCCCCGCTGCCCCTCCACAGACATCGGTTCCTCGACGTCCGTTGGAAGAGGAGGAGATCCAGCGCATTGCTATGGTGGTGTTGAGGATGATCAAGGAGCAGGATCAGTAGGGCACTGCTGCTGGACATGCCGAGTCGGCCCCGAATCAGCAGGATCCAGATCTGGGACTCGGCAACCCCTGATGAGCCCCTTCTCGTGCCCGGTCCCAGCTTGTCACCCCCGCCCATTCCCAGCTTGTCCCCCCCGCCTGTTCCCAGCTTGTCCCCCCGCCCGGCTTGTACTCTTCCCCCCTCCCTAACCGGCTGTATCCGGTTCTTGGCTTGTACATTACGAGTTTTTTTTATAATAAACATTTTTTAAAGTTGATTATATATAGTTGTTTGTGTCTTGGGAATTGTGTGTTGTTGTTGAGGATTGAATTTTTTATTACAGGTTTGGGCATTAGAAAAATAAAAAATATATTTAAAAAAAATAGACTTTTAGCGACGGATTTATTCCGTCGCTAAAAGTGTACTTAATTCTATATTTTTAGCGACAGAATATTCCGTCGTTAAAAAACTCATTTAGCGACGGAATATTCCGTCGCTAAAATATGTAAATTTCACAAAAAGAAAATAAATTAAAATACGTAAAATAGAATTAGCGACGAAAATTCTGTCGCTAATTTATAAAATAATCTGTCGCAAAAAGTCCAATATTAGACAGCGGATTGTAAAATTCCGTCGCAAAACTTTTAGTTACGGGCTTTTATACGAGGGACTTTTAGAGACGGTATTTTCGTCGCTAAAAGTTTTAGCGACGGATTTTCCCGTCGCTAAAAGCCTTATTTCTTGTAGTGCTACCTGTTGAGGTGAACAACGAGGAGGACGATCTTCCTATTCAACTAACACTTAATGTAGGAGAAGAAGTCATAGATGATGACACGGAAGACGTGAAAAGTGTTGAAGATGATGTGGCTGAGTCTACTGACGAAAAGGATGAATTACAAGATGAAGAGGACGATAAGTCCCATGAAGAAGAGGATGACGAGTCTGACGATGAAGATTATTATGATTCCCAAAATGAAAATGATTGACTGGTATTGTTGTAGCATGCATTGTTTTAGTACTAGGTTCATATAGTGTTTTTATACTCGGTTCATATACTCGGTTATATATTGTTGTAACACGTTGTGGACTATAATTGTTTTTACTGTGTTAATTTCTTTTCACTTTATCTATACAAAGTCAGTTATGGATAGATTACGGGCTATTCGTGGTCGGGGTGGATACCGAGCTACCTCCACCCTCGTGGCTCCCATCTCGTCATTGCCCGCTGATGACGAGGCACACAGTGCTCACATACAGCAGACGGGGCCCCAGCTCGAGCCGTTGCCCCAGCCCCATGCCAATTCCTCCCACACTCGCGTTGATTCACCTTATTCTGTGGGTTCTACCTCAAGTATATTTGATAACGGTGTTTAGTCATAATGATAGCCTTATATTTAAATTACATTTGAACTGTATTAATGTTGGTGTTTTGCAGGATCTCGATGAGACCGTGGACCGACTCGCGGGGTGCGCATCGACCCCCATCGTAAACAAAGAGTTATTCTCACCGAGGAGGGCCAGTAAGTAAAAAAAATCACATCATGTAGTACTTACATTCTTTAATTCCGATAGTAATTAAGGTTCATTTATTTAATGTATTTCTTTATTAGGATCCCGGAGACTCCAGCGAAGACGAAGATCGGCGTCCTTGTGAAGGGCCGATTCTTTGAGCCACGGCTATACTGGAAGGACTGGAATATCGGGACGAGGGAGTCCTTATGGGACGAGTGGCTGGTATGATTAACTATTTTTGTCAGTCATTATTTGTTTAATTAGAATGTAATATTTAAATTAATCGTATTGATTGTGTAATTGAATGCCTTGCATGAGGGGTTCGAGTTTGAGACGCCTGAGCAGCAAGCGTTGGGGCGGCAGGCTTTTTTTGCCTATATCGGCAAGAATTACCGCCGATGGCTACACGACACACCGGACTGGTCGAAGAAGATGGTGCCCGAGGGTGCCCCGATGGAGGAGTTGAAGAGATATCCTTCTCATTGGATATCTTCATCTGTATGGGGGCATATGGTTGATTGGTGTAGGGCTGATCCAGCCTGGGAGGCCAAGAGTAGGATTGGGGCCGAGAACATACATGAGAGAGAACCCATGCACACAGGGGGGGGGAGGAGGGGGGAGGTGGCTCACGACGTCATCCGACACAAGAATGCGGTTGAGCACCCGGACATGGAGGCGGATGAGGTCATAGCTCTAACGTATAGTCAGACGCACGTGAGGAAGACGAATAAGGACGACGCACACTGGGCGGGGGACTATGTTTCAAATATTGCCCGGCGGATCGATGTAAGTTCGAGTTAATTTGTTTAATTCGTTAAAGTTTTGTCTTTGTATTCAATGTTTGTTGCTTTAATGTTTTCAAATTTTTAAATCACTGTTTTGCAGGCCTCGTATGAACAAATTAGGGGGTCCGAGCAGCAGTCCGAACAGTCATCAGCGTCCATGAATACGAGTATTGTGAGATTGAAGCGATGGCTGGATACACTGGAGGTCGTCAATAGGCCGAAAGGCCGCGTACGCGACTTGCCTAGCACGACTGCACGTGTAGTGATAGGCAAGTCCCCACCCCCTGCCCTTCCACAGACACAGGCACCGATTGCGCAGTGACCGTTAGATGAGGATGAGATCCGTCGCATTGCTACAGAGGTGTTCAGGATGATCAGGACACATGATCAGGTACAAACACTATATACATTTACTAAACGCTTGAAATTACGATTGCTATCGAGATTAATGCGTCCGTGACTTTACATGCAGGGCACTGCTGCTGGACATGCCGAGCCGGATCCGGATCACAGTGCCCCCGTGGACGAGGACGATCAGCAGGATCCAGATCCGGGACTCGACAACCCCTGAGCCCCCTCTCGTGCCCTCCCGACTTGTACTCTCCTCCCGCTCTCGTGCCCTCCTGGCTTGTACTCCCCTCCCCTACTTTATTGTATCCGGCTCCCGTGCCCTTATGAACTATATGTACATTTTATTTTTCATTATAGTATACACTTTTTAAAGTTATGTCGTTGTATTGTGTTTGTTTAATTAGGGTCAAATAATTGCTGATGGATCAACAATTATTTAACCCTAATGTACATTTGTTGGATTGTGCCTTGTTGTTAAGAATTTGAATTTGTAATTACAGGTTTGGGCATTAAAACAATATAATTTGTTTTTATAAATAGTTTGACTTTTTGCGACGGAATAAATTCATCCATTAAGGTTGACTTTTAGCTACGGAAATTCTGTCGCTGAAGGTGAACTTTTAGCGACCGAATTTCCATTTTCCGTCGCTAAATATTTTACGTAATACATTATATTAAAAAAAAATACGAAAAATACATATAGCGACGGAAACTCCGTCGCTAATGTATAAATAAATCCGTCGTTGAAAGTTGCATTTAGGCGACGGAACTTTTAGCGACGGGGTTTTAGTCGAGGGACTTTTAATGACGGGCTCTCCGTTGCTAAGAGTCTTTAGCGATGGATATAGGGCTTTTAGCGACGGATCGTCCCGTCGCTAAAAGCCTTTTTTCTTGTAGTGTGCACTATAAGTTGAAAGAAGAATAGTAGATTGTGTTACATTGGACTTGCTAGATATTTGCGTTCTTTAAGGTTTTATTTTAACTCGCTAAGTATCATTTTAAATGAATATATGCTTAGCATTTAAAATAATTAAATAGTTTTGTTGATAACACGAACACTAAATATCAAATATAATTATAATTGTGATAAAAAAGGGTGGCACTTTTTACATATCCATTTTAATTCTAAGTGCTTATATACAAATCTTATCCTTTTGGTTTATAGAGTTTTTAAGGTGCTAATGACTAGAAATTTCCTCGTCGGTGTTAATAGTAATTAAGTGAATGTTTAAAGGGCTTATAGACATCTCATTAATTTCAAATAAGTTATTCATGTTTGCCAAAATAATTTTAACGAACGACAAAATAATATCGAACCGATACACACACACACAAATCTTATCCTTTTGGTTTATAGAGTTTTAAAGGTGCTAATTACTAGAAATTTCCTCGTAGGTGTTAATTGTAATTAAGTGAATGTTTAAAGGACTTACAGACGTCTCATTAATTTCAAGTAAGTTATTCATGTTTGCCGAAATAATTTTAACGAATGACAAAATAATATGGAATATATATATATATATATATATATATATATATGTGTGTGTGTGTGTGTGTGTGTGTGTGTGTGTCTTTTCCTAATTTTTATAAAATGCATGTGAAGACATTCAATCGACTAGGATGTGTCCTAGTCGATTGAATGTCTAGTATGTAAGTACCCTTAGAAAAAAAAACAGTTTATAAGAGGTTAAAGTTTAAAATATCTGACTTTGTTTTCAATATCCTATAGGTCTACTATTTTGCCACAAAAATGTAGTTCTTACGTCCAATAAATGCCTTTAGTGGTTATCTTTTATGTTTACTTATTTTATTGGAACATAATCTAACTTTTGTATACCAACTTTTGTCGGGTTATTCTTGTTGACTAAAATGAGCTTGTAAGATTTAACAAATATCCTTATCCGAACTAACAATTACAGGATGGAGATTAATAAGTTGGATCAAAATTTAACCTACCCGATCCGAACCGGCCATAGCTTCTAAAACATAAGTTTGGTATGGGAAGGGCTAGCCTACTAGAATTAAAATTTTAATATATTTAGAGAGATGAGATAATTTGACGTGGTTGGGAGGAGAGAAAACTAGAGAGAAATGGCTATGATCCAAAAAAATAAGATCACATTTAGAAACTAAATAAGTTGATAGGCTAAGATTAAATAATACTCACCATGTTCCTAAGTACGTGATATGTTTGACTTTGTGCGCAAGTTAATGATGATGGTCATTCTTTTCAAGTTGCCTATAATTCCTTTTGATTTTATTTTCTGGGTTAATCAGCTTCGAACGTGTCACGCCCATGTTTCTTTTCCTTCTTTTTTTCTCTTCCCTAATAGTCTTACCTTATTCCTTGTTTGAGTATGGAGACCAAGGTTCAGAAGTACCGAGTCTCCCGCGTAGTTCTATGCCCTGTAATTTCAGCATTTGACTAGTTGGGAACTTTTTTTTTTATTGATCAAATATCATTAATTACCAAAAAAAATTTAACCTAAAGGAATGGATACCGCTTGGAAGAACAAAGAGACATCCATCCAAATGGATGGTCTTGAAAAATGGCTGACACGGCGTTGGAGGAAAGTAGAGTAAACATAAAGGCTACTTGTGATTGGGTACTAAAATAAGGGGCAACTGAGATGGCATAATGCATAGAATATGTATCAAATTCCTAGCTCCTGGAGCCAAGAACCGTACAAGAGAGCAGTTTGAAGTACTGTAAGGGTTTAACACGAACCTAAAGCTCACAGATGGGGACCTCCCAAGGCCAGATCTGAAGGATTCGACGAAGGAAGTTTTCTCCATCTAATTGTGTTGGATCTAAACAACAAACCCAAAAAAGGAAAAAAGAAAGAAGAAAGACCAATCTGTAAATTTTTACAGGCAATCGGTTGTCGAAAAAGTCTGGTCTAGAGGCGGATTAGGCAGAGCGATGTTAGGGGTGAGCTAATCATCATGAGATCTGAAGCTTTAGTGCATCACTCCTCTAGATCTTTTAGCTAAGGATCTAAGACAAGCTCCTCCATGGACCAGCAACACTTGTGAAACCGGTAAATTAGTAGGAATAAATGAGAGCACTTGCAATAAAGGGCCTCCCCTTGCTTACTCATAGCCATGGAGGCTTAAGAGGGGGAAAGGGAGGGGCGGTCAGGGAGGTTGGTGAATATTAGTAATAATTGATGGGGCATCTGTAGTTTTAGTGGCTGCAATTTTAGTGGCAAGAGGTTGTTCTTTAGGGGATTGATCCTCCTCTCGATCAATGAATAGGTCTCCTAAATTCTAAGAAAATGGCATGATATAAGTATGCAAGTAACTTTGTTAGGTAAAAGTTTAATTGTAGGATCAAGGCGGTACCTTAAGTAATTTTCTCAAACTCCTAGTATAAAAAATTCAGTAATAGCTTTCTTTGCCTTATCAATGGCAGGCTTTGACTTCTTAACAGTAGGGGCCTCACTAACAACATGTCTTGACTGCTTAACAGTAGAGGCCTCACCAGCAGCAGGTCTCAGGTCTTGACTGCTCACAATAGTCGACTTGGTTGATAGTGGAATTTGGGTTTCTATAGTTACAGTATCTGCTATTGGCTGTTCATCAGATGGTCTACTCATGCTAAGGGATATGGCTATAATTGTATCCCCTAACATGGGATCAGCGAGAGTAATATTAGAAGAATGTTGAGGTTGGGCTCCTGCTTGTGAAGTATCAGCTTGTCTCTTTTGTGTCACTTCGTCTTTGTTTTTTTCCTCTTCTAAGAACTGTATCAGACACTTCTTTTTCATCTTCTTCTTCCTATGCCACATTATCCTCATATTCTTCAGAGCCCCTTTTGTGGAATTTTGTTTTGATCAGTCCTATAGCCATAGAACAGACCTTCAACACTTCTATCTAAGCATGGGCTGAGCCGGTGCTACTGAAGGAGTTGCATGAGCAGTTCTACTCCTAGATTGCATCATATGAGTAGCAAAAGCCACACCAGCTTCTTAAGCAATTATCTTTTTCTTCTTCACTTTCACTGCCTGTGGCTGTGGGTAGTTTCTAGATTCAGTTTCCATTTCCCTTTGGACTTTGTAGGTTAGCTAGATCATTCTTCGTAGTAGTGGGAGCTATTCTAAAGATTGGTTTTGAGAAGCATCTACCAAAGGATATTTTAATAACTTAGCATATAGAAAGTTACTTACTGTGACTTGTCAACTTTGTTTTGTCTGCACTTCTGTTCCCTATGTTTAGGTTATCAAGCAATTGGTAAAAGTGCAGTCCTAAACTGGTGAGCACATTGAGAGATGATGTATCTCTCGAAGCTACATATTGCACGGGGGAGCAGTAATGAGCTAACGCCCTACGTGGAAGAATCTGCCACAAAGAAAGCATGCCCATGTTTGTCTACTGAATTCTTTCTCGAGCAAAAGCATGTTATCAGTGACAAAGGAGGGCAGCTCTCTGAATCAAGAAGGTCCAAATGCTTGGCCAACAAAAGGATGTGGTCTCAAATGAGAGGATAAGGAGGGGAGGTTAGGATTTTTTGTGTATATTCAAAGAAATTTTGATACAAAGACCAAAGGGGTGGGATTGAATATTATCTAAGGATAATCAATGGCCATAGGTGAGAAAAGGAATGTCCTTTGGAATTATGGGACCAAATTCTGGAATAGCAACTAGAGTTGCATGAGCCAAAAGGGGCCACCAACACTCCGATGATTCTTTTGGTAACGAGGACATACATAGCCATGTACAAACTGTTGGAAAAAGGGAGCAAAAATATATTCTTTCCCCGAGGCCAATAAAACAACGGAGTTCAAATACTCTTTGGTTAAAGATAAGTTGGATACACTGAAAACATGCCTAGATAACCAAATCCATAAGAATGCAGATAGTTCAAATGTTTATGATTTTATTGGTTCTTTTCTAATGGTTGGAGTCTTTAAACAATCAATGGAAACATCAATATGCTTAGATAGAACAGATGAAGACTCAAGAGAAATATTAAATCAATTATGATTGGATAATGCATTGGCATGTGCACCAGTAGAGACTAATCATCGCACATATATTTTTAAATGGTTGTGGACATTATTTTGGCCTTGAACATGAAAGCATTGGTGGTAATAGACCCAAAACAAAATGATGAGCCTAATAACAATTTATGAACTTTTGTGGAACTATTTGACATGAAGATGAGCTCATAAATACCTTGTTCTCTCCAATGATTTGCATAAAGAATAGCCAATCGATTTATCCAAAGGCCCCAAATCAAAGTCCGATAAAGAGCATTACGATCGAATTGGCATCTTACTAGTTGACCAGTCTTTCTAGCACATAATAGGTTCTTGGACTAGCAACTTTTCTCCTTTAGGTTGATAGTAGAATGTTGGTACTTTCTGGCCAGTATTTTATTTCTTTAGCGATAGTTTCAATAGACAACATTTAGTGTCGATTTGCATGAACGAAATTTTATCGACAATCTTTAGCGACAATTTTTTGGAATCATAAGTTACAAATTAATGAAAGCAATTATAAGTGATATAATTGTGTTTTTTTGTGACGATTAGTGTGAGCAATATTTTTTTTTTGTCAACTTTAGCGACATTTTTTTTAACCGGAAGTGTAGATTAGTGAAGACGGGGACAATAGATAACTAATGAAAGTAAAAAGGGGGTTTAGTTAAAAATTTAAATTTAATTAGGGTTATTAGATAATAATATGATCTTTCTTTATTTTGTCAACTCTTTAATTTTAGAAGGTGTAATTAGTGAGGGAACAGGGGAGGGAAAAATGGAGGAAAAGGAGCATCTGTGTTCATAGCAGAATTTTCAGTTACATAGAAAAAGCAGAGAAACGTAGAAATTTTCGGTTACATAGAATAACTAGAGAGAGAGAGAGAGAGGGGGGGGGGGGGGGGGGAGGAGGAGCTGCACGAAAGAGAAAGAGAAGACATGACGGAATCCGGCGAAATAGATAATTTTTCCAGTAAGCATTTTTCCAGGTGTTACAAATACATTTTTATAAATAAGTATAGAATTGTGAAGAATTGGGGGGTACGAGGGGTGTTTGGGGAGAGGGGAGGGGGGGGGGGGGAAACAGCCCCATGGACAGCAAGTGTGTTGTGGGTTTGTGAAATGGAAATGGGTACTCATAGGTGTGTATATTTGTGGGTGTTTTGTGTGAGGGAGGGGCTGCCAAAACAGCCCACTTACAACGTGTGTTTGGGGTATCGTGAGATGGAAATGGAATTGCCATTGATGTGGGTACCATGGCTGCTGTGGGTATGTGCTCCGCGGCAGCCAGGGTTGAACACCCCAGATTTTTTTTTTCTTGTGTGAAATTAGTATTTTTGAATAAATAAGTTTGTGGTCTTTTGTTAAAATTAAGAAAATTGTTTGGAATTCTTTCTAAAACTTTCGGTCGAATGAAAGTGGTTTCATTTGAATAAAAACTATTTGATGTTAAAGTTTTGGAGTCTGAAAGATTCGGTCAAAGGAAAATGGGTTTGCTTCGAATGAAAATATTTTGCTTCGAACGAAAATTATTTAAATCGTGTAGAGTGACTTTCTAAAGTTTTCATTCGAATTAAAAGTGAACCTGTTTTCAGTCGGGAAAAAAAAAATTATGAAGTTTTCAGTCGATGAACAGTACTTTGAGTCGAATGAATAGTACTTTCAGTTGAATTAAAACTATTTTCAGTCGAATTAAAGGTGATTTCGGTCGAATGGAAACTATTTTCGGTTGAATTAAAGGTGGTTTCGGTCAAATGGAAACTATTTTCGGTCGAATGAAAGCTTGGTTTTTGTCCCATATAAATAGTATTCTTTTTCCCTTTCTAGCCTTTTTGAAGTTCTCTATTCCTTTTCCCCTTGCGGTGGAGAGAAAGAGAGAGAAGAGAAGGCTTGGGAAGTTTGTTTCCTTTACCCTTGTGGTGGAAAGAGAGAAAAGAGAAGGCTTGGGAAGCTCTTGAATTCTAAAGTGGTGCTTGATGATTGCTTTCTTAAAAGCTTGATTAAGATAAGAGTTTACTTTCGAAATTTGAATCAGCGATGGAGCAATCGCTCATGTAAGTTCTTAGTTTCTTTTTGAAATCTGAACTTCTTCGGATTGAGTTAAGTGACTTTCTTTTCCCTTTGTTTTGACTATGGTTATGAATAACTCGTTTTCAATGCTATGATTTGGGAAAATTAAATTCCGTTGAATTTGTTTGACCTCAGAATTTGACATATTGATATCGTTCGTTTCAGTGATTTATGATTGTCATTATTTCGTAAACTCCACTTATTGTTTGACAAGTCCGTTATTTGATAATGTTATTTTGAAGCCTTTGAATATGGTTTGACATGTCCGATATTTGATAACGGTAATTTTGAGATTTTGTTTTGGTAACTTTATAAGCCATGTCACAGTGTATGTGACTTATTTCCGACTTATCCACGTAGAGTGAAACATGGGCTAACTCAAGGGAGTTGAGCTAGAGATCGCGATCTTACTTTCTGACCGGCCTCATATATCAAGAATGACGTATGTGACCACCTTCTGAATGGCTCTCTAGTGTCTGTCTTCGTACTCATATATATTTTGACATTTGATATTTGGTCTGCTAGTGTCCGTCTCCGTACTCAGATATATTTTGGCATTTGATATTTGGTTTGACCTCTATTCAGTTGAAACTGGTGTCTTTGAAATCTTGTTTTTCAGACATATTTTAACATTTGAAATCTGGTTTGATTATCCGTTCCGTAGTGACCCTTTGTACTTCTGAAATTTCATTTCTCAGATGTTTTTGCTTTTGTTTGATTGGTCCTTTGAGCGACCTTACTGGGCGTTTGACTCATTCCCTTAATGTTTTTCCTTTCAGGTGATTAGTAGGTGGGATTTCGGATTTGAAGGGCTAGCTGTGTGACTAAGAGTTAGCTGCCTTATTTCAGAGTTAGTATTGACATTTAAGTGTATTTAATCAAGACAAGTTGGTATTACTTAGGTATTGTTTTGGAACTCCATGTTGGAGAAATTTTTGGATTGTATAAAAATTTTGGGCCCTATGACAGTTATTGATATACTTTTAGGAGTTATTAGTGCATGCTACGAATGACCGTTTGAGATATTTATGATATTTTAAGGTTTCCTGATTTCGTTTGGGAGACTTTCGATATTGTAAGGTTTACTCTGAATTCCGATTATTCAACCGTTTACGCTCCAGAAATTTTAATTAATTTTCGGGGCGTAACAATGGTTCTATAGAGAGGAGCCCTGAAATGGAGCAACCGTGAAGGGCTGGAGGGTAGTGTGTTGCAGGTGTGTTTGTAGGTGTTTATAGGTGTGTGTAATGAGAAGCAGTAGCTGTGATTGGCATGTTCGTGTTGTGCGTAAAGTGAGGGCAGACATGCCGTAGTGTGCAAAAGCCTGTGGGTCTGAGGGAAAAATGGGCTTGTATGTAATTGTGTGAAAGCAGCCATGACATGAGGGGTGCAGCCATAAAAAATGGGTTTTTGCATGTGTGTTTGTGTGTGAGCCGTGAGTGTGAGGGTGTGTTATTTGTGGGAGAATGGGGTCCTTGTATATGCATGTGTTTGGCTGTGTTGGAGAAGAGAGAAGCTACTGCTTCACGGCAATAGCTGTGATAAATTCATGTCCAATTGTTGGAGTGTGAGTGTTAAGGGAAAAGGCAGGTACAGTGAGTGAGTTTGTTTGTGCATGTGTGTAATAAGGATGTATTATGTGTGTTTATAGGTGTAAGGGGCATGTGGGTACGTGTGTATGTATTGGGTTTCAGTGAATGTGCTCTGGTTTTGGACGGAAGTGGGAAGAAGGAGAAGATGGGAGAAATGGGTTTATGTAGTGGAGTGAGGCTGTTGGGTATCATACCATTGTCAAAAAAATGCTGAAACTTTATAGGAATGTTCTTAGGGAAATATTAGAATTAATGTGAAAATTTCATATTTTTCTGATGTCGTTTGGTATTTTTAATATATTTGCAATTGCAGGTATTCTAAAATTTGTTTTGAGCCCTTAAAATTAATATTAAATTCTAGAAACATTCAAGCAATGTTTATATAGCAAAAATACAACTCAGTTAAAGTTTCATAAATTTCTGAGTTCATTTAGTACCTTAACATGTATCGCATTTAATTTAACGAAACAAATGATTTTAAAATGGTTTCGGTGCTTTTTAAATCCCGTTTTTGATTTTTTATTTTTCTTATATGTTATACAACTATTATAAGAATTATGAGAATTTGATTTGAGCTAGAAGTATTAATTGTTATTTTGGGCTCTTCTGGTATCTTTGAAAATAATCTTTAATTAAAAAATATTCAAAATTTCACAAAATTCATATTTTGACTTTTTATAATGTTTTAAGCTATACTAGACTTTATTATGAACTTTGAGTTATTATTAAGTCTTAAGGAGTATGCGGGACTTTCGATTAGGTTGGCCGTGTGTGGGACCCACTTTGGGGTTATGTCATTCCGGGGATAGAAGTGAGCACCGCTTGGGTAGTTAAAATTAGGATTTTGGTGTAGCAGTATAGATTATCTTCTAATAAATAAATTGTCAACTTAGGTCAATTCAAGGATTGTTGATCGAGATCAATTACCATCGCTTAGCTTGGATCAAGGTAAGGGATTCTATCTGAAACTCCATTTCATTAGATCAATATCACAAATCTCATTCAAAGTTGCTATCGGATTTTATTGAACTATGATATGTTATTGTCATAAAGATGTTTTCAAATGCCGTGAAATCCTAATTTGAGCCTTATAGCGATCGTTTGGAATTCTTTACTCTCGTCAGTTTTATTTAGTTCAATCATTGTAAAACTTTTTGAATTGTGTTTAATTTCTTGAATATTGACATGAGTTAGTAAACCTAGGAGTTATAAGGCTGGTCTATTGGTTGGGTTAAACTAGTACGTAAATAGACTACTCAGTGTACATATGCATATGTAAAGCATATCGAGCACTGTCAAAGTGGCTTTGCTATATTGTACTGCTCATGTTCAATGTCATCCATTCATGTTTTATTATACCTGAAGTGTTTTGAATGACTATTAATTAAGGGATTGAGTTGATATTCGTCCTTATGTTTATATCAAAATAACTGTGGTTTCATTTAAAAATTCTTCGAAAGGATGTTATTTGACTTGAATGTAAAATTGTTTGAATCGTTCGTCTATATCAAAATGATGTGTTTTATCTGAAAATTCTTTTAAAAACTATTATTTGGCTCTATATGAAAACTTGTCCGAATCGTTGTTATTTTAAACCTTGATCGACCTTATGGGTCTCTCAAAAGCTCACTCTCCTTTGACTTCTTTTCTAGCAGGTGATAACCAGTACTAGGTTACCTGACTATGGATTAGAGCCAAGCGAGTGAATTTAATTTTTAGTATTCATCATCAAGACCCCTACGCGAGTAAACTTCTCTAACTTGTTGGCTAGATTTAAATTGATTTGAGAAATTGTAATGATTAGAAGCTCTGATCTAAGTGTTAAAGTTGGTTATTTGAATCGAGGTTTGTATGTCTTTAAGTAGTGATTGGTTTAACGCTCTGTGAATTAAGGGTGTTAAAGCTCCGAATTTTCGGGGTGTTACAGTATATCCCAGTAAAGTAAGAGCATTCTCATCTCTGAAGGAAGGGTTTAGAAGGTGAGGAGTAAGGGACTTAGGATTTTTCTTTCTTTATAGGGATCAAGGTGTTCTTATTCACAGTAGCCGTGTGATCGATTAGATTGGTTAAAGCCTAACGAGGGTTAGGAGAAAAGGGGAGACCATACCTTTCATCACCTTTTGGGAGTAGCTGTTTCTTTTTTCCATGGTTCGAGTTTGAGAGGAATCACATGCTGTGAATTACCTTAAGAAGGTGAAAAAGCTGTAATTTGAAGGTAACTGCCCAAATCCTAATTCAAAGCCTTATGAATGCAGTGGAGAAGTTACATATACGATTATTAGTCTCGTATTAGTCAATGGGACAAATGTCGGCATGTAAGATATAATTTTTAGCGTGACCAATGAGAGTACACGTGTGTGTATTAAAGAATTTGAGATGTAAGTTACACGTCATTGTATTTAATGTTGATTTAAGTTGTTATAATGGTGGTTATTTTTGTCATGTGGCTATCACTGACTAGTGGCAGGGTTAACAGCAGAATGTCGGGCCTGTTTGTAGGAAATTCAAGAATTGTTTTATATAGTTGTCCATAGAGGCAAAACAATCGATAGCAGTTAGAAGTGATGTCAAGCAAGTGGTTTTCAGTAGTTACAATTCAATTATTCTTGAGGAAAGTATAAATAGAAAGAATTGGAAGACAAAAAGACACAACTCAACACCCCAAACAAATCATGACTTAGATTTAAGTCTTTTTCTTCTAATGCATTGACTTTACTGTCAATCGATTGGAATTGTGAATTCAGGTTTTAGACCTAAAACTTTGTGTTTTTTAACACTCATCATCGTCAATCAAATCAAGACTCTTTGGTTTTTAGTCATAATTAAAACCTAGTTTCTATTTGTAGAGAAGTTCTGAGAGGCAAAAAGAATCTACACATTGAATCAATTGTAGCATTTGCTAGCATACTGATTTTGAGTTTGCTATCGAGTGCACGCTTATAAAATTGTTCTCTTCCTTCTGCTGAGGCAAAATGCTGAAACTCTTCCTTCTCGTTCTCAGAAGTAGCAAAAAACTCATGACCTAAAGAAATGGTTACATTGGAAAGCTCAGTGGCATGTGAAACCTGACTTTACAAAATATATATGACACAGACCAAATGTCTAGACATGAAAGACAAGCTTCTCGACCCTTTTCTCCAACAAAGCAAAAGGAATTGAAATGTTGGTCATAAACCTGAATTCCTCTAAGAAAAGTATTGTAGATTAGACTAAGAAATCGTACTTTGCAAACACAAATTGAGTAGACGACGAGTAGTCTGCAGAATTTCAGATCTTTGATAGGATGCATGGAGCCATTCAGTTCATTCATTATGCCTAATCTTAAATCTTTGGCAAGCCGCATTCCAGTGATTAAATGTATGTTATAAAATACTTAAATATGACAGCAATGCTACACTCACATGAGATATGGCTATAATCATTGAACTGGTGCAATGTGGTTGCAGTGTTGCTCATATGAAATAGGAAGGTTAACCTCTCGTATTGCTGCTCTCACCAGCCAGGGTTGCCCACTCTCTCTCTCTCTCTCTCTCTCTCTCGGACTTGTTGAGAGTTAATCTTGATTCAATAAAGAGAAGGTGAAAAATGAAAGGTTAGGGGAGTTACTTCTAACCTACGAGTGATTAAATAAGAAGATGAAAAGTAAAAGTTTTGGGAGTTATCTTTAGGATATGAATGAGTCTTTAAATGTCTTTCTATATAATAGTATAAAGGCTTAATTGCACTGTAAACCCTATGTTTGGCAAAGAATTGCAACCAAAACCCCAAAGTTTATAACTCGAGGCCCAAGACCCCAAGGTTTGCCATCTGTTGCAATATCAGGATATCACTAACGAGAGTCAACGATGCCGTTACTTTTCAAGGATACTTTTGTCTTTTCAGGTCATTCTTAATATTATTTTAACATAAGTCATATCTCAACCAACTTCGACGGCCCAGATCGAAACATGTGTCATTATGATTTATTTCTTTCTTTTTAACTTTTCTTTTCTTTTTCCTTTCTTTCTTCTCCATCCCCAAGCGCCGTTGGCTGCTCCTCCTTCTGCCACAACCTAACTCCACCCCACCCACCCACCCACTGTATCATCATCATCAACCCACCAATACCATTTCAGACAAAACCTAACCACCACCACAACATCCACCAACCACCGCCAAATCCATCGCCTGCACCACCCCCACCATCGTATCACCACCATAGCACCACCACTACTAGCCGTTGTAAAGCCCAAAGACCCTAACTCCATCCTAATCACACACTGTATCACCACCATGAACTCACTAACATCATTTCAGACGACCACCCAGCCTCCACCACAAGACCCACCAACAACCATAGATCTACTCAGATCTGAACCACCATCACAATCGAACCAGTATTATCACCTGGTTAATGGTGGTATGGTGGTTGTGGTTTGTTCGTGGTGGTGTAATGGCATTGGGTACTGTTTGTAAAAAAATCGTAGGGCTAAAGGCGGTTGGATTCGGCAGTAGGTTCAACATTATGATGGCAGTGGGTTCATTGGTGTGATGTCGGGATACAATGGTGGGTTTAATGTTGGTGGTGGTTGTGGGTGTTAGTTATGCTGCCGAGTGCGAATGGTGCTGGTTTTTTCAGTGTGGTTGTTGGTGTGGTGGTGCTACTGGAGGTGAGTGGTGGGCTGGGATGAGCAATGGTTGAAGAAGAAGATAACATTATTAATAAGAACTAATGGATTGACCATCTTACCCTTGATAACTAACAGATTTTCTCACGTCTGTTAGTAAAATCCTGAGATTGCAACATGTGGCAAACCTTGGGGTCTTGGGTGTCGAGTTTTAAACTTTGGGATTTTGGTTGCAATTCTTTGCCAAACATAGGGTTTACAGTGCAATTAAGCCTAGTATAAATATGTGCATCTCCTAGTCATTTGTGAATGTAATGAAAAAGAGTGTGAAAAATCTAAGAAAGAGTGAGTAAGTTTTTTATAAAAAAAAGTTCTCCACTTCCTCCTCTTCCATAATATGCTAAGTATTTCTACTGCATTTCTTTTATATTGTCCCTATCACGCAACAAAGTTGTACCAGAGCTGAGGTTCTAATGGCGGCAACAAGTGGAGCTTTTCCTTTCCCAAAGCTTGTGAAAGACAACTATGAAAGGTGGAGCATCCAAATGAAAACCTTTCTTGGTGGACAAGATGTTTGGAAGGCTATAGAAGAAGAATATGTGGAACCAAAAAACTTGGCCGGTTCTAGCCAAGCCATGAAGAAGACTGCCAAAGAAGCCAGACTGAAAGATCAAAAGGCTCTTTCACTTATCCAACTTGGCGTCGATGACAACATGTTTTTAGAAGATTACACAGGCCACCACTGCGAAGAAAGCATGGGATTCATTGGAGAATGCTTTCAAGGGCATCGACAAGTTGAAAAAGGTGCGACTCCAAAGCCTATGAGGTGAATTTGAGTCTTTATAAATGAAAGACTCCGAGACGATTTTTTATTACATTTCGAGTCTCTCAGTTATGAACCAACTTGAGAAAAATAGTGAAGAGATGGAAGATAGTCGAGTGGTCGAGAAGATCCTTCGATCTCTCGATCCAAAATTCGACCATGTAGTTGTTGTCATCGAGGAGTCGGATAACACGGAGACTATAACCGTCGACGAGCTCTCAGGAAAATTACAAGTCCACGTGGACAAGATCAAAAGGAGGAATAAAGAGCCTGTCGAGCAAGCTCTTTAAGCCAAAATGAATTTTAACGAGAGGAAAGATGATGCCAGCAAGAATCAAAGTGGTCGAAACAGAGGCCGTGGACGAGATTGCGGTCGAGGTCGTGGCAAAGGCCATGGTGGACAAAATTATTATAATAATAACGTCGAGTTCAGAATTTCGTCCATCGAGAGGACGAGGTCGAGGAAGAGGTGGCTATTATCAACGCCAAAACAAGATATATAAAATTTTTTGTAATAACTTTAAAAGATATATAAAAAAAATTGGAAATTGAAATCAAAATTTGAAAGGCATTAAAACTATTTTTAACTTATTCGTTTTGCTAAAATCAATGCGATACGAAAAAGAAACCAAATCAACTCAAAAAATCTTCAAACTTAAACTGGGACTTATTTGTACCAAAAGGCATTACTCTAACTGTTTTCAGAACATTTTCATGAGTTTAATGGCTCCAAAAGAATTTTATAAATGTGAAATTATAGAAAATACTAAAAATACATAAGATTTCAGAAAATTATAAAAATTTACCAGAAATTCTAATATAGCCTAATGTACTATATTTTAAAATTTTATGTGCTAACATTCACTGTACACAATCCAATGCACGTGACGTACCTAAGGAAATCCCGTGGTACACTTGCGCAAGCACAGTGTACCACCTAGCTGCACATACCCAGTTGCCCATTCATCTTCTTCTTTCTTTCCTCCCTCCCTCTACGCACAGCCTTCTTCTTAAAATCAACTCACTTACAGAACTCTCTCAATTTACTCACTCCTTAAGCACATTACACACACACACGCACGCACGCACGCACATACAAGCACACACACCTACTACACAACACACACATCGCCCATAGCATTAACACGATAATCCTAAAAAATACACAAAATACATGCGTAGTGCATACCTATACAAGCATAGGACACTCTTAAGCATGGTACCATTACATTCAACACCGAGAATGGGAAATTGTAAAAAATACTCCCCCTGACGTATGTAAAACTACCAATACCTTTAACGGCCAACATGACTAGAAATAATTTAAAAATACTTCAAACTCATCTGTATATGTATTAGGCTGAAATCAGGTTCAAAAGTCCCTTGAAAAACATTAATTTATCCCAAAAATTTCCTCCGGTTCTTAACGTCACACAAGGGGACCAAAGTCTCTACACATGATAACCGTTATTGAAAAGTCTTGAAACTTTAGACACTAAAACAACTCAGTGGTAAAAAGTCACTATAAAATTTTCAGGCAAAGATAATCTAATTTGCTATTTTTAATACATGAAGAATGATATTTTTAGATAAAAATCATTTCACGCTCTTTGAGGACAATGAAAAATCCAAGAAAATTATTTGGTCATACATATTACAAAAATAACTGGGGTTACACTTTTGCACTTAGCCAAAATCATAGCGAAAATGGCTTTTAAAAAATAAGAATTTGGACAGCAAGAAAATGATGGCCCTTTAGCGACACTTTTCATCTTCTACCTCAAGAATTTTCATCCCTAAACCACCTATTACACAGCACACATCATGCACCCATTCCTCATATATATAAACACACGTACCCACTACTTGGGCACACAGTACACTCACACACATGTACAACACAGACCGTACACACTCTACACACAGCTTTTCACACATTACATTCCATATCTTCTTCTTCTCTACACTTCATCCATTACACAGACCCACATGTTATCCATTCACTCACACATCACAAACAATACACAGTGCACACACAGACACACGAGCATACAACTCACCACCCAGTACACAGGCACACAAGCAATACAATATTTGACCAGTAGTTGCATCTCTGAGGGATTTAGAACCATCAAATAGGAAACTTGTTAGTCCTTCATTTCATTCTCTTTCATTCTCTTTAGCTGCTGCAGTGTTTCTCACCCTTTCAGCATGCAAGTCCTTCATTTCATTCTCTTTAGCTGCTGCAGTGTTTCTCAGTTTCTTCAACCATAGAGCATAATCTCTCCTGAAGTTCTAACACACGGCACATGCATCACACCACAATCACACTACACTCACGCACACACACACACATTACACAACACATTTCACACCTCTCACACCCACTGCCTCACGGCAGTGGGTCTTCCCTCCCTCTTCTCTAATTTTTTTTTTCTTTGAACACACTTATACACATATATCTAAACATACGCACGCACTGATATACAACCCGGTGTAATCACACAATTACACATGCATATCCACACACTGCACACCTAAACCCATTATACTCACACACACACACTACAAGAAAACAGGCTTTTAGCGACGAGGAAATCCGTCGCTAAAAGCCCAATATCCGTCGCTAAAAGAATTAGTGACGGATTCACCGTCGCTAAAAATCCCTCGTATAAAAGCCCGTCACTAATAGTTTAGTGACGGAATTTTTAAATCCGTCGCTAAATATGTCATTTTTACCAACGGATTTATTTTTCATTAGCGACGGATATTCTGTAGCTAATTATATTTTTAGAATTTTAATTTATTTTCTTTTTTGTCAAATTAGCGACGGATTAAATATTTTAGCGACGGAATATTCCGTTGCTAAATAACTGATTGTAGGAATACTTTTAGCGACGAAAATATATATAATCAATTATAAAAAATATTTATTATAAAAAAAACTCATATATGTACAAGTCGGGAACCGGATACAGCCGGTTAGGAAAGGGGAGAAGAGTACAAGCCGGGCGCGGGGGGCGGGGGGGGGGGGGAAGCTAGGAACGGGCACGGGAAGGGGCTCATCAGGGGTTGCCGAGTCTCGGATCTGAATCCTGCTGATCTAGGGCCGGCTCGGCCTATCTAGCAGTGCCCTGCTCCCTGATCATCCTCACCACCACTGTAGCAATGCGCTGGATCTCCTCGTCGTCCAACTGAGGACGAGGAGCCGGTGTCTGTGGAGGGGCAGCAGGGGGTGAGGACGCTCCTATCACGGCACGAGCAGTCGTGCTAAGCAGGCCGCGTATGCGGCCTTTCGGCCGATTCACGACCTCTGGCGTATCCAGCCATCGCTTCAACCCCCCAGTACTCGCAGCCGTACTAGTGGACCCTGATGGCTGTCCGGACTGCTGCTCGGACCCCCTTAGCTGTTCATACGAGGCCTGCAAAAATAGTGGTTTAACGATATGTTAGGGCATTAATTAATGAAACGGACATTGAGGATAGAAAAAAAAAACATTAACAACTTAAATAAATTGACTCACATCGATCCGCCGGGCAATAGCTGAAATATAGTCACCCGCCCGGTGCGTCTCGTCCTTGTCCTTCTTCCGCACGTGCATCTGAGTATAGGTCAGAGCTATGACCTCATCCTCCTCCAAATCTAGGTGCTCGACCGCGTTCATGTGTCGGACGATGTCGTGTGGCACCGACCCCCCCGTGTGCGTCGGATCTTTGTTCTGTCTGTTCTCAGCCCCACTCTTACTCTTGGCGTCCCAACCTGGATCCGCAGCCCACCGATCTATCATCTCCCCCCATACACAGTGAGATATCCAATGTGGGGGATATCTCGTCATGTCCGTCATCGGGGCACCCGCGGGCAGCGCCTTCTTCGCCCGGTCCTGTGCATCAAGGAGCCATCGGCGGTAATTCTTGCCGATGTAGGCAAAGAAAGTCTGATGCCCCAGTACCTGCTGCTGAGGCGTGTCAAACGTGAACCCCTCCTGTAAGGCATTCAATAACACAAATTAACAACATAAAACAAACTATAATTAAACATTTACTAACGCTGAAAAAAATACTTCACTGTACCAGCCACTCCTCCCATAAGGCCTCCCTCGCAGCGGCATCCCAGTCCTTCCAGTACAGGCGTGGCTCGAAGAATCGGCCCTTCACAAGAACGCCGATCTTCGTCCTCGCCTGAGCCTCGAGGATCCTGCCAAAGAAGTAAATAAATAAATTAATACAGTTCAAATGTAAATTAACAGCCCAAAATTTTAAATATAAGGCATGAGGTGATATTTTTAGTACTTACAGGCCCTCCTGCGTGAGCGTAACTCTCTGTTTACGCTGGGGGTCGATGCGTACCCCGCGTGTCGGACCACGGCCTCGTCGAGATCCTACAAAACATAGACATTAATACAGTTCAAATATAAGGCTAGCGAAAATGTACGAAACACCGTTATCAACTATACTTGAGGTAGAACCCACGGAAGATGGAGAATGCACGCGCGTGTGGGATGAATCTGCGTCGGGCTGGGGCGACGGCTCGAGCTGGGGCTGGTGTCGGACCACGGCCTCGTCGAGATCCTACAAAACATAGACATTAATACAGTTCAAATATAAGGCTAGCGAAAATGTACGAAACACCGTTATCAACTATACCTGAGGTAGAACCCACGGAAGATGGAGAATGCACGTTCGTGTGGGATGAATCTGCGTCGGGCTGGGGCGACGGCTGGGGCGACGGCTGGGGCTGGGGCGACGCAGGGCATGCTAGCTTCCCATGTGTGCTCCAGCCACACGTCATTCCCAATGTGGGGAAATCATGTATAGTCCACATCAAAGCAGCCCTCATCTGAAAATTTTGTTTAAGGGATGCATCATATGTTCGACTCCATGATTCCATAACTGTTTTAACTCATCAATCAACGGCCTTAAATACACATCTATGTCCTTACCGGGGCTCTTCGGCCCCGGAATAAGCAACGACAAAAACATATACGGCTTCTTCATGCACATGCCTGGTGGAAGGTTGTAAGGGACAATAATAACATGCCAACATGAGTAAGGCGTGGTAGACTGACCGAAAGGGTTGAACCCATCGGTTGCCAGACCAAGTCTAACATTCCGAACTTCCTGAGCAAAGACTGGATGCCTGCGGTCAAACTCCTTCCACGCCTCTCCATCAGCTGGGTGTGTCAGCACATCGGCATCGTTGCTGCGAGTCTCACGGTGAGCCCTCATATGTTCAGCCGTATTGGAGGAGTAGTACATTCTCTGAAGCCGTGGTGTGATCGGGAAATATCGCAATATCTTCCATGCAATGTTTTTCTTCTTCCCTTTGTCCGGTTTGTACCTCGAATGATCACATACTGGCACCGTGACAAATCCTTATTCTCTTTCCAAAATAACACACAATCGTTATTGCACGCATCTATCCGGTCATAGCTCAACCCAAGTTTCCTCATCATCTTCTTCGCGTCATAGTACGACGGCGGTAGCTTTTCACTTTCGGGTAGTATTTCTTTGATTAAGGTAACAAACTAGTTAAAACCTTTCTCACTCAGCCCGTGGTCTAATTTCAACTGTAATAACCTACTAACCGCAGACAGTCGTGTGTGTTTCGGAGCTCCATCCCACAGCGGCTCTTCCGCAGCTCTCAACAACTCATAAAACTGATGAGCCCCCTCGTTCGGCGGTTGTGGACTGTCGTCACCCCAGTCAACATTAGCATGCCCAGCATCCATAATCATATCTCGGTAATCATATCGTGCCTCCTCCCTAACTTCAGTTTGAGTAGTCGGGTTAGACGACAATACTATCGTTTCCCCGTGATGCGTCCACCTTGTGTATCCACCCATAAAACCATACCGACAAAGATGCCATTTTACTTCAATTCTTTTTCTCCAGTGCTACAACTCACATCTACCGCACAGACACCTTATCTTATCAAGGTCAACATGTGCAGGATGCGCATAAGCGAAGTCGATAAATTCATCAACGCGACACTCAAAATCTTCAGCATTCTTCCTTTTCATCCAACTTCGATCGACTGACATGACGACTGAATTATCGTACTGTATACCACCTTAAATTATGACCAGTGATTAGGCATTGTTGATGTAAATATGAATGCATGAATGTTACAACATGTCTACATATTTCCCCTCCACTCTTCAACGGGTAGTGGTCATATCCCATTCAGAAAAGCACATGTTTATAAATCAATTTTTAACTCATGCTTAGTCCCATGTCTGTGAAAAATTCGGCAGCACCTCCCCGCATTTCTCCAAGTACACGACATCGATTAGGTGTTCTAACATTCATCTAACCTTGCTCAAGAAGGTTTGACGGATGTTAGAAAACCAGATATGCACCCGGAGAAACACACGAGAACGTGTACCAAATATCCACGACATAGAACACAAAGCATGAGTCAAAACACTGTTTTATAAACAATTAGCTTTTCCAAATTGTCCAAACTGGACATTCAAAGGCTCATTACAAAGCATTACTTTGTAATGAGTACCTTTGAACTGGAACTAAGGGTTTCTATGCATGCATGCGTTCAAAAATTGATAACACATGCAAGAATCTTTCCGAAATATCAAAACTGCAGAAAGATCGTTACATATGTTACCAATTCCACTTTAAATAGAATTCGTTGGCAACGAGTTGAACCATCTCGTTGCCAATGGACTTCTCAAAACAACAACTAATATAAAGAAGGCAGGGTTTGTAAACAACGAGTAATTGAATCTTCTCTGGGCAATAAAGAGTAATTATGGGAAGGACAAGGGCTAATTAGGGCTAACTGTGTTATTAGGGTTAATTACGAGTATTAATTATAGCTAATTAGGGTTGATTAGGACTAATTAGGGTTATTTAATCCTAATTAGGGTTTAATTGTGCCGAGTAGTGCTGATTAGTCCTAATTAGGCTTAATTGGGTTATGTTAGGGCTAATTCATGTTAATGAGGGCTAGTTTGGCCTAATTATAGCTAATTAGGGTTGATTAGGACTAATTAGGGTTATTTAGTCCTAATTAGGGTTTAATTGTGCCGAGTAGTGCTGATTAGTCCTAATTAGGGCTAATTAATGTTAATGAGGGCTAGTTTCGGATAATTATAGCTAATTAGGGTTGATTAGGACTAATTACGATTATTTAGTCCTAATTAGGGTTTAATTGTGGCGAGTAGTGTTGATTAGTCCTAATTAGCGCTAATTAGGCTTAATTGGGTTATGTTAGTGCAAATTACGACTAATTAGGCTAACTATAATCAATATGCGCTTAATTGGGTTCATTTTGGCTAATTTGGGGTAGTTACAGCTACTTTGATTTTTATTAGGTTCTTAGGGTTAATTAAAACTAATTAGGCTCGTTAGAGCTAATTAATTAGGGTTAATTGATTTATTAAAATATTTATTTTTTAAATGTCGGACACCGTCGATCAGACGTGGTGTCCGTGTCTGCGCTAACTAACAGGTATCTCAATCCAATTGGGTCCCATCCTCCGTCAACAATCTCAATTCTCAATTCTCAAATGCCGCCCAATGCAATAAAAATTAACAAAAATCACACATTCAATCCAATTGGGTCCCATCCTCCGTCAATAATCTCAATATCTCAAATGCTCAACGCATAATTAACAATCTAAAATCATCAATTAACAACCTAAAATCATCAATTAATAATCGCAATTACTTCAAATGCATAGCTAATAACCTAAAATCATCAATTAACAACCTAAAATCACAGATCAATAATCATAATTCTCAAATACACAATTAACAACCTAAAATTATCAAACAAATTATCAATGTTCAAATAGGAAAAAATTGTTCAAAATGCACATATCTAATGCGCTTGAATTATTTCAATTTAGGGTTCGATTATATTAGGGCATTCAATTTAGGGTTCAATAAGTTTAATTTAGGGTTCGGTTCGATCACGGGCATTCAATTTAGGGTTTAATTAGGGTTCAATTACATCAATTTAGGGTTCAATTAGGGGGTTCTATTGAATCAATTTAGGGTTCGGTTGATTTGGGGCATTCAATTTAGGGTTCAATTTAGGTTTCACTTGGATTAGGGCATTCAATTTAGGGTTCAATTAGGGGTTAATTTAGGGTTCGATTCGATTAGGGCATTCAATTTAGGGTTCGATTAGTTAGATTAGGGATAATTACGGTTTGATTAGGAATAATTGGGAACAAATTAAGGATAGTTAGGGTTTATCTGGGCTAGTTATGCTTTAATTAGGGTTTAGGGTTTAAGGTTAACCGGTTCAAATAGGTTTAATCGGAGCTAATTACGGTTAATTGGTTCAATTAGGACTAATCAGCGCTAATTAGGCTTTATTGGTTCAATTAGGGTAAATCGGGATTAATTAGGGCTTATTGGTTAGATTAGGTTGAATCGGGGTTCATTACAATTAATTGGTTCAGTTAGGGTTAATCAGGTTTAATTGGGGTTAATTCGTTCAATTATGGTTACGCGGGGTTAATTACTGTTAATTGGTTAGATTAGGGATAATTACGGTTTGATTAGGGTTAATTTGGTTCAATTAGGGTTACTTGGGAACAAATTAGGGATAATTAAGGTTTAATCGTTACAATTACATTCCAACAAATTAAATACAATACAATACACTAGAAAAAATTAAATTTAATTACATTACAACAAATTAAATTCAATTACATTATAGCATATCAAATACAATTACATTACAATAGATTAAATACAATTACATTATAACAATAGATTTAATGCGATAAATAATTTCTAGCATACAATTACATTATAACAACAGATTAATTTCTAGCATGGAATTACATTATAACAACAGATTAATTCAATATGATAAATAATTTCTAACCGGGAAAAAAAGTGAGTTCAGGCAGTGGTGGTGCGAGGCGGATGACGACAGTGGCGCACGGAAGGCAGCAGCAGAGGGTGGTGGTGCGGCGGAGGGGGACGAACTGTGGCGATGGTGGTGCGACTGTGAGGTGGCTGTGGCAGTAGTGGGGTAGCTGCGGGGCGGTGAGGTGGCAATGGGGACGGCAGATCTGAGGGGAGAGGGAAGGGTGGTATGGTGGTGGCGGGGGGGCCTGTCGCCGGCGTGGGGGGCTGGTGGGGAGGGATGGAGGCGGTGGCCTGTCGCCGGCGTGGGAGGCTGGTGGGGAGGGACGGAGGCGGGGGCCTGTCGCCGGCGTGAGGGGCTGGTGGGGAGGAAAGACGGGGAGAGAGAGAGAGAGAGAGAGAGAGAGAGAGAGAGAGAAATCTGGGTATTTAAGAACACATTTAGCTACGGACTTGTCCCGTCGCTAAAGATCTGTCGGTAAAACCATTTAGCGACGGTTTATACCGTCGTTTAATGTCCGTCGGGAATGGTTTTACCGATGGATTAGTCCGTCGGTAAAATATTTTTTTGGACAACGTTTTTACTCACAGAAATTCCGTCGCTGAAAACACCTTTAGCGACGGAAGTCGTTTCCTCGCTAAAAGTCCGTCGCTAAAACCCTTTTTTCTTGTAGTGACATTCACACATAAGACATACACACCCACACAAGCACACGACAGTTTACACTCTTTTCCGTTACCTGTTACCCACCCAACATCTCACACAGATCACATGGGTATGCTGCCTTACGGCAGTACCCTCTCCTTCTCTTTTCACGCATCCACACTTCACTCTTCACACATTATAACACACACATGCACACGACAGACCTTCAGCCCTTCACTACAGACCTATAACTCAAGCCCTCAGACAACCCAAAAAATTGCACGCAATTCTAACCCCCCAGCAGCCCCTCTTGTCTGAATCTAGGCGGCGCCGCAAAAACCGGTTGACGGCAGCCATGGGTACTCACGGTAATACCTTGTCTCACAGCCACTCACCCAGCCCCTTACTCCCATAATTTATGAAATAAACAAGAGGAAAAAGAGTGAGAAACTTACCAGAAATCTGGACCCTTCACCGAATTTCGACACTGCTTCCTATCTCCCTCTCTAAATCTCTCTCTCAGAGTCGTGTGACAGAAGGAGGAAGAGAAAATTTTTTGAGGACGGCTGGCTCTCTCTCAAAAGCTATATATATATATATATATATATATAGGGAGCTGATCCGTTGAGAGCGCTAGCAAAATAGGCAATTTTGCAAGTGCGATCTGGTTGTCCATCCTGAAAGATAGACGGCCCAGATCTTGTCTTTTTCGAAAACTGTCAGTCGTCCGTGACATAGTGTCGCGGATAGCCTTTTTTACCTTTTTGCCCCTCCACCCTATCCGCTACACTGTACGGTGGACGACTTTCAAGTCCTGGCATGTGTCAGGAAAAAGATGTCCGCTACACAGTGTAGCGGACGTCCTCTAGGCTGACACATGTTAGGACCTGTCCCGTCGCCCGGCAAGAAAGTCTCCCGTCAGGTCTTTATTTTAAGGCGTGTCAGAGTGTCGGCTATAATGTCCGCTATACAGTATCGCGGACATTATTGCCCTTATACCCAAAAGTTCCCTAATTCTCAGCTCTTTCGGCAAAATTTTCTTCTCCTTCAGATTCACTTGCTTCCATTTTCGGCTCCCCTCAAGTTTCGAGTAACACTTGCTTCAAGCTTCACTCAAGCAAGGTAAGTTTGTGGTACAACACAAGTTTTCTGGGTGGATTGACTGATAAAGTATATATATTTTTTTTTTGGACAAAAAAGTATAGATTTTTGGTGATGTTCTAGAAATTTGTCACTCTATTCATCAACTTGTGATGTTCTAGAAATTAATTTGTTAACTTTAAACAAATTCATTGTAGTTAATTTTGATTTTTTTAGGTTCGCTAACTTTGACACATGTATCCTATTTAAATTCGAATTTTTTTTAGATACGTTTGTTGTATTTTGGCATGATGAATTTGTCTATTTATCTTAGTAATTTTAATTTGTTATGTTGAATAAATCTATAATTAGAAAAATGGGAGACTTTTGAGATTATGTATATGGTATATTTGTCATCCTAAATTGGTCTATTCGCCAAGATTATTTTTAGGTAATATTTTTAGTTGAAAATGTCATTTGATTGTTAAGCGTAGTCTATTTCTACATAAGTCTTGTTTCACAATGTATAATTTCGTGTCGAGCTCCAACACCCCCGTAGATGCTAGTGATCCGTATCTAGGATGAACCTTTCAAACATTGGAAGAAGCTGGAGAATGTTTCCGAGCGTATTCACTGAGGGTTGGTTTTGGCATTAGAATAAAGACTACAAGAACAAGCAACGTAACGAAAAAGATATGCTCTCGCTTATACGAGTGTCATAGGGGCAGAAACCCAGTGCAAAATGAGACACGCGTAGGCAACGATGACAGTGATTACGAAATAAGATATTCGCGTAGAAGACGGGACTGCTTTGCACGCACGAATTGCCAGGTCAAGATGTTCGTAAGCTATAAAGCCAAGCAAGATCATTGGCTTATTATCAGCCTGGAACTGGCACACAATCACCCGTTAGTAACCCCTTCTAAGGTGAGTCAGATGCATCAACACAAGAAGATGGGTAAGATGCTGCTTCATTGGAATGAAACCTTCGATTCGCAAGGAGCCTAATTCACACAATGAGCGATGCGCGGCTAGGACCTACCGACATGATTAATGTTCTTGTTGAACAGGCTGGGGGAATTCAAAATTTAAACTTTAACACGACAGATGTTTGTAACGCGGTCCGAACCTATAGCGAGCCGCGTATGACCTCAATGATGCTCAATTCACAATGAGCCTATTGAAACGGATGCAGATGGAGGACCCGCAATTTACCTTCGATTATAAACTTGACGACGAGCATCGAGTTAGCACAATTTTTTGGGTCGACGGTCGTTCGAGGCTAGATTATAAGCATTTTGGGGATGTCGTGACTTTCGACACCACATACCGTACCAACAAGTACTTGATGCCATTCGCCCCTTTCACGGGGGTCAATCATCATTATCACTCCATCATGTTCGGGTTCGCCTTGTTAAGGGACGAGAGCGAGAGTTCTTTGAATGGTTGTTTAGGGCGTGGCTGGAAGCAATGAACTTCAAAGCACCCAGAGTTATCATCACCGATCAAGATTTGGCAATGAAGAAGGCTATTGCCACCGTCTTCCCAAATACTCGACACAACTTGTGCATTTGGCACATAAGCAACAAATACCCTACGCCTCTTCAATCGGAAAATGAGGTTCGGCCTGCGCGGTACCCTCTCGTCACGCCTACCATTGACCAAGGCAACAAATAGATTCTGCGAAAGACATAATAAGCATTAAACATTAAACATAGCAAACAAAATGAGATTAATCAGTTTTACAATATGCAAGTTATATGAAGTAAACAGGGCCTATGCCTCTGTACATGGTAATCACATGCATTTCAGCGGTATCATCGTAGAGACTGTCGATGACAGATACCGTCTTCTCTACTGGTTTATAGCAAACCAAATACCAATGGGCATTCCCTAAAAATGGGATTAGAAATACGTCGGCAACACTTACGCTCACTGGACTATCCCTAGCAAGATATGCTTGTAGGTTAGCGGACGGTCTCCACTGGGCCCGGGTTCTCCCCTTCCTTGAATTGTCCCAGTAGTCCCACTCTTGTACTAGGATGCCATGAAAAAAAGCATCCAAGATAAAAATGCGCGGACCGATGTTTGGCTGCTCCCGACCCCTTTACCTCAAAATTTCCACGTAGTGCGAGATGACACCGTTGTCTAACCAAGCTCCCGGGGCCAGCGAGGCCAATTATGTCCACGAGGCATTGTAATACAAGCCCTCCGGGTGATCCACGTCATACGACACTCCGTCTTAAGGGGGCCCGCTAAAATAACAGCCTCAGATTAGCTCGCATTTACACGGCTTTAGGGGCCTAGCTAGATGCCCTTTCAGTTATTGCCCTCGGGGGTCGACTGGGGGATATAGCCCTTATTCAGGCGGGTCAACCGACAAATCTTGCCCCCCACCGGGCGGCAAGAGCAGGGGATATTGGACTCCAATTCTTGGTCCAGCCGGTTGATAATGTCCTTCGGGGCCCCGGCCGGCTGATATTACTCTCCGGCCATTTCTTCTGCCGGCTGATATTGCCCTCTGGGGGCGCCAAGTGGTCCCGCCCACGGAACAATGGGCAGTGCCTCGGAGAAACCGTAGTTTCTGAAAGGCCAGTCTTGCGTGACTTGACTCTGAGAGAGGGGTTGGGGTTCCGGGAACAAATTGAAGGAGGGGCCGCTGTAATCGTCCCACGACGCTTGAGCCTGTCCCATCCCCGCTACAGAGGGACCACCAACTGCCTGGCTCACCCCTAAAGCCTGTCCCAAGGGATCACCGTATCCCTAGCTGACGCCCGTATAACCCATTCCCGGGCTGACGACCGAAGATTGTCCCGATGCTTGACGCAAAAAATGCCCGCAGCCTAAAGCCAATACAGCAGCCTGTTGGCGAAGATCCTCGCCCATTGCGCTCACCAAATCCTTCTGCTCACTCAACTTCTGGAAGAATGCAAGCAAGGCATTAACCTACATCCAAAGAGATAAAAAATAAGTAACTTCAATCAAACATTTATATTCATCAGATAAGTACGAAAGACTTGTTAGGCAACTTACGAGATTGTATGCCATACGCTCATCGATCAGACCCCTAGGCGCATACCTCTCTCTGCGTTCAAAGTTTACTGGGGCTACTCTCTTCCGCATGATGCGGTAGTACCACTCATCGTATTGTTCGATGCTGATAACGGGGTCAGGCTCTGAGACGATGGCCGCCAGTGTGTCCTACCAAGAACTCCAAAGCTCTATTTCAACCGCGCACAATTCGTGCGCATTGGCCTTGCCAAACCGTCCGACACCCGGTGGGTTTCTGTTAACCCTCATATATGGGGCATCGGTTGGGAAACCCTGCTCCAACTCAAAATGGCGCGGTGCTCGGTCTGGCAACTGCCACTCTGCGACCTCGAAGTGGATCAGGGAGCTGCAACCCAGAGAGTGTGAAGACGAACGACTCTCACACCCGTCGCGCCAAACGTATGTACGGTGCCCAACGTATTTGGCATGGAGATAGACGGTCGAACTCCCCTCGATAGTACGTAATGTTGTGATGGGGATCGACTCTCCTCTGGTAGTGGCTATCCATCCGGCTGTACTCCCAAGCATACAACTGAGGCCACACTTTATCGGTTCCATCCCTACGCGTTGGTGCACCGGGAGCAAGGTGTTCATAAGACCACACCTGAGAACATGGAAAATTATATTTATATCGTCGATTCAACAAAAAAAAAAAACAATAACGAAGACAAGATTTATATGATATACCTGCAATAGTGAGAGACATGCACATATGGCTTTGGAGTCGGGCCTCGTTGCCTTGTGCAATGCTCAGTACAATACGAAAGGACCGCTGCACCCCAGACATAATCCCCAACCTCCCGCAGGTTACCCAACAAAGGTAAATATTTCACGTTGACTGTGTTCTTCGACGTCGTTGGGAATAAATTTGCCCCCATCACCCACAAGAAAAAGGCTTGTGTGTACAGCACAAGCATACGGCTCGTATAGTTTTCCGGCAAAACCCCGTAGGTATCTACCAACCACTTCAACTTTATACCACTACTGCTATATTGATCCTGGGGTATCGAAGTGAAGAAGTCCCTAGCGGTTCTCTTATTCGTTGCTTCTGACGGAGAAGCAATTACCGGCCACTCCGTCACCGGTAACCCTAAGATGAACCCTACATCTTCTAGGGTAATTGTCATCTCTCCGAGCGGGAAGTGAAACGTATTCGTTTGACTTTTCCACCTCTCAACAAGGGCACCTATATATCAAGGCCCGGTCAAGTTGTTGAAAGATCTGCACTTGCGTGAAAATCCCAAACCCAATTCCACGTAGTATCTTTTTCTGGGACTTGTTCAATTTTCATGCTGTGAACTCGTGAGATACTTCTACGGTGGTGAAAAGTTCTCTTTCCTACAAATTAATAATTACAATTTAAGCAAAACAAACGGTATACAACGTTCGTAAGAATAAGAAAGTTGATAAATAATGTATCTTACTCCACCATCCCCTATGAGCGTACTGATGTGGTTGACTTGGTCGTATAACACGGATGGATCTTCTGGTCCAGGGTTAAATTCTATTTTTTGCAACTGAAATTATGGAAAAACCTTCTCAGTTTGGATTTTACGGTTTGGATTTTGATAATCGCTCGTAAAAATACGACG
This sequence comes from Escallonia rubra, assembly GCA_033065855.1. Taxonomy (NCBI): domain Eukaryota; kingdom Viridiplantae; phylum Streptophyta; class Magnoliopsida; order Escalloniales; family Escalloniaceae; genus Escallonia; species Escallonia rubra. The sequence goes on along the minus strand of JAVXUO010002523.1, from coordinate 369,809 downwards.
CTAGCACATGCATAATACATATAACACAAGCACATGCATAATACATACAATGTTAGCACATATATGAGTATATGTATAATAGATATATATACATATACAATCGGATTTTAAAACGCTAGCACATGAACAAATACATACATATATAAATCCTCATCATCGCTAGCACATGCTCAATGCATAATCAAAACCATGCATAAAATGCAATATTCATCGCAACTATAGATTACAAACATGTAAACGATTGATTTTGTGAACTTACGTGATCTATTAGGGTATTAAAGGCGTTCTTAAGAAGAAATTGCACAGATCTGCTTGCCAACGTCGCTGAGAATATTTGTGAGTAGAAAGAATGGCGAAGAGTGTCGTAGTTAGGGTTTTTTTGAATATATAGCAAATGTCTGCTATACAGTATCACGGACCATTTTTTTGAATATATAGCAAACGTCCGCTATACAGTATCGCGGACCGTTAACAACGTCCGCTATACAGTATCGCGGACCGTTAACAACGTCCACTATATAGTCTCGCGGACTATTACGTCTGTCACACTGTATAGCAGACACTGTTGATGTGACAGATAAGGACAAGATAACCGTCGTGGGCGTAAAGGACTGACGGGACAGGTCCTGACATGTGTCAGCCTAGAGGACGTCCGCTACACTGTGTAGCGGACGTCTTTTTCCTGACACATGCCAGGACTTGAAAGTCGTCAGCTGTACAGTGTAGCGGACAGGGTGGAGGAGCAAAAAGGTTAAAAAGACAAGATCTCGGTCGTCCATCTTTCAGGATGGACGGCCAGATTGCGCTTCCAAAATTACCTATTTTGCTAGCGCTCTCAACGGATCAGCTCCCATATATATATATATATATATATATATATATATATATATATATATATATATATATATATATATATATAACAACCCTAAAAGGAAAATTACCAAAACCTCCCCTCAAATTTTGATAGTTATTCAAAGTTTACCCAAAACATCTTATTATTTCAAAAGGGTCCAATGTAATTAGTTATGATAATTAATGTGCTAGGAAGTTTTTAACGGGTTGTTATATAACGTCGCTTCACTAACTGTCGCTAAAAAAAAATACATCGATGCTAATCAATAAATAAAATAAAAATAATCATCTCTATTAATTATTAAATTATCGTTTACGCTAATTTTCACTAAGTGTCTCAATCAATATCACTTATAACTTACAGTTTTTCAAAAATTTTGTCGCTAAAGGTTATCGATAAAATTCGATGACGCTAATCGCTAAATGTTGCGTATGAAAATCATCGCTTAATGAACTAACCGGCTAGGCATTATCAAGTGTCGAGGTGTTACATCTGTGTTTTCTTGAAGCTCTTGGAGATCTTAGTTTGTAACTCAGAGCTTTTAGCTCTTAGTTGTGAACGTTAGATTGCTAAGTGAAAAAAAAATAATTAAAAAATTAAAAATTCTATTATGGTGAGGTTTCTGAGTTTATAAGTTTCTAGAACAAGGTGTCGTAGGTTTCGTAGAATAGTAATACTTTGAATTGAAATGTGCAATTGGAACGAGCGATATTTTGTCTTAGAGCATAGAGCAACTAGGTTGACTTTGCTGTGAATGCACACGAGAGTTTGCCGTTGGATCCTATATCCTCATTTCGATAGGTACAAGTTATGTGCATATATTGGACTGTGGCGGAGGTGAATTGAGGTTATGAGTAATGATGGTTTGAGCGTGCATTTTGTATTTTAGTTGTAGCCCAGGGTCCTACATTGATTTGCGTGCATGGCTTTATCTGATTTTGAGGTGTGAACTACCATAGGATAAAAGGATGTAATTAAGGACAAGAGCTAGTTGCTCACTATCTTGATTGGATTAAGTATTTTATTTCTTTAGAGCAAAAAAAAATAAAAATAAATGCAACTTATGTCTATAGAATGATTATGATTTGAGCCACGAAAATTAAGAGTACATGTTGAGGTGACACAATATATGGGTTGTGAAATTGGAGGACGAATTTCCCTTAACGGGAGTAGAATGTAATATCTAGGTCTCAAATTAACATTACTATTAATTATGATAAATTTACTTAGACTATTAGCGACCAGTGCTCAGTTGGTGAGACTTCATTATTTAGCGATGAATTGGTTGTATAAATGGAGACAGCGTAACATGTTGAAATACTAGTAAGATGGAACTTGTGATTTAAGAGTATTTATATTCGAGGTACGACTTATCAGTGGGTTAAAATATGTTAAATGCGTATCACACAACTTGGTGCTTTAAGGTGCATGTACCTGTAAAGTCGCTGGAGATTATATCCGGGTTTGGTTGTCAGCCATTAAGGTGTTATGTTGATGGTTATCTGAGATCAAACATGATTAAGATCAGCTGTGTAAGCAACACCAAATTTCGAGGACGAAATTTCTCTTAGGCGGAGATAATGTAATATTCCGATCTTAAGTTTGAATTTTTAGGTAATTTATAACTGTTTTACATAATTTTTTTAGCGGAAAATTTTACAAGTAGGAATATTTGCGACTTTTAACGACTATTGGCATGAGTTTCTGGTTGTCAATTAAGGAAAGCGAAGGAAACACCTTGAGAATAATTATTAATTAGGGTTAGTATATAATTGATGTTATATCTTTGTTTAGCTATTTTTAGATGGCAGAGAGAAATTTGTGGAGGAAAGATAGCAAAATAAATAAATAAATAAATAAATTCGGCCTGCTCTAAATTGAAAGTGAGTGGGTTGATTTAGAGAACGTATAACCGATGAGGTTATGCCGTTATAATATATTTGGTATATAAATAAAGAGTATAAAAAAACAAAGAAAAAGGTAATGCATAAAGAGAAAAAGGAGAGAAGAATAGAGCAAAAAAGAAAAAAGAAAAAAGAAAAGAGAAAAGAGAACAAAAAGGGGAGAAGACGGGCAGAGAGAGAGAGAGAGAGAGAGAGAGAGACAGGGAGGGCAGCCGGCCCTAGAACGGGCGGTGCCTCTGCCATGGCAGCCCCATTGCCGACCGCACAAGCGGTCACCGGCGATTAACTCCGGCCGCCGTTTTCACCGAAATACAATCTCCCAAAGCCTCCGCCACCGCTGTGTCGCAACCGACGCGCCACTGCTACCACCGCGGCATATCCATCTCCGGTCGACCACCCCTTTCCCTCATTTATCCAGCTACAACTACGATTTTCGGCATCAGATTCCATTGGTATATCTCACCAACGCGACTATCATCTCCATAAATTTCAACCGCCACTGTCAAAACGTCGTGGATCACCATCGCCGACCACACCCAATAACCTGTGATCAACTCCGGCTGCGCCTTCACCAATGCGCTATGGCCCAACACCTCTGCGACCACCGTGCCATGACCAATGCACCGTTGCCACCGCCATGCCGTCGCGCTACCATTATCGCAGCCAAATCCACAGCCAGTCGTGGATTATCAATGGTCGCTGTGGCCACCACAACTTCGGCCACTGGCCAATCTCTCCAATACCACAGACGATTGCAACAGCAGCCACGGACCACCTCTGCACCACCACTGAACCACGAGTTTTCCGTGGTATCCATTGCACCACCTCCAAACTTCCCACTTCAATACACACGTCAACGTAGTCACAATTGAATTGTCGAATTAGCAATAGTTCAACATTGTAGTGGGTAAACGGGGGTTAATTTTACGCTACACCCTGTACTTAGGGGTCAGTTGCACCCAGCACCTCATGGTTCTAATTTTGGCACCCAGCACCAAATTTTTTAAAAATCTTGGTTTTCAACACCAGATGACGGTCAAGAGGCACTTTGATCACACATCTGTTAGTTTTTTAGGGACAAAATGGTCTTATTGCCCCTTAAAGCATACATGTCATCCAGTCAGCTACACATGGCCCAATTGGGCTCGCCACATCATTTCTCTCTAACAGCAGAAGAAGAAATGAAGCAGAAGAGAAAAGAAATGGGGCAACGAACAAACAGCCGCCGGCGAGGGGCACCAACAGCCACCAGCGATGGGGGCACCAACAGCCAATCGACCATCAAGGACGGTGTCGTGCTGCCATGCCACTGTGCTGTCGATGCCACTACTAGATTTTGCAACCACCAGATCTGCCGATGTGCCGCCGGAGCTGCCTTCAATCCAACAGAATCAACAGCATCGCATAACTAAAAAACACCCAGCAATTGGTTACCGTTAATTGATGCAAATTAAACCATTAATCCAAGCAGACGGGTCTGAATAAGAGGACATTTAACCCTAGCCCCAATTGTCAAGATCCCCAAAAAGCTAAATTAGAAAATGATAGTCCCAGTGATGCTCATACCCTGAGAATTTGGAGCTTGGAAGAAAAGGCAATGGCAACCCAATCAGGCTGGGACGAGGACCACTGGAGCTGCTCGATTTCGGCACCAGCAGTGTAGGCGAGAATGGGATCAAGTCCATCCTCGATGGGCTGACCCATGGGAGGAGAGGTCCCAAATGAGAGCCTGGGAGTCATCGCCGACAGTGCAGATGTGGCAAGAGCTGTGGGTGCCCAGGTGATGGCATTGACGCTGGCCTGGTGCCATAGGAGTTCGGCAACAGGGAGTGTGGGAAGCGGATGTCAAGGACGACAACCTTGGTGCTGCCATGATGATGATGGCCATGTATCTGGGGTCCTGCTTGTTCAAGCTGAGGCAAACGAGCGGAGTGTCGGGTTCGGAGCTCTCATATATGATGGTTGAGTGCTCCTTGTCGCGGAGATCGAAGACCCTGACGGAGCCGTCGGCGGAGTAAGACGCCGACGCCACCCCAGGCAATGTCATAGACCACCTTGTCATGGGCGATGAGCTGGGTGTCAACGGTCTCGCGCTCTAGGTGTTTTCTGCTTCATTTTTTCTTTAGCTGTTAGAGAGAAATGACGTGGAGAGCCCAATTGGGCCAAGTGTAGCTGACTGGATGACATGTATGCTTTAAGGGGCAATAAGACTATTTTGCCCCTAAAAAACTAACAGACGTGTCGTCAAAGTGCCTCTTGACCGTCATCTGGTGTTAAAAACCAAGATTTTTAAAAATTTTGGTGCTGGGTGCCAAAATTAGAACCATGAGGTGCTGGGTGCAACTGACCCCTAAGTACAGGGTGTAGCGTAAAATTAACCCGGGTAAACGGATCTGGTAATCTTCTCTTGCAGCGGCAGTCGATAGAATTATGGCCTTGTTGATTGATGAGCAAACTTGTTGCTTGAAATGGTTGATGGGTGTAGTGTGTTTGTACTGGGATCAAGTGGTTGTGGGTGAAATGTGTATGAATGTGTGATTGTATTAACCGGTGCCTTGTTTGTGTACACCGGTGGTTGTACGAGGCGTGTGTTTAGGCATGTGTGTATATTGTGTAGCTGGAGTTATGGTTGGACAATAGTGTGTAACAAGGGTGTTTTTGGAGGCACTGCGGTGTAGGTGTATATAGCGTGAGGAGTGCGGTTGTTGATGTTTCGAGGCGTGGATGAGTATGTGAAGGTGGAATGTACATGGTTGTACGAACAATGCACGTAAAGGAGATGTAGTAGTGTGTGTATGTGTATAATGGTTGTGTACTCTATACATGTGGGGGGTACCACGTTTACGTGACAATGTGCTTTGCGGGTGTCATGTGTAGTACAGGTGCTGTATGTGTTGGGTGTTTGTGGGTGGACGGGTGCATGTAATATGGGATGAGTGCATGTTTGTATGTGTGTGAGGCTGTGCACAAATGGCTATGTTCGTGTGTTCAAATGGCTCTGCGTGTGTGTGTGTGTGTGTCTAAGAGTATAGTTGGTTGGCTAAAAATGGAGAAAGCAAATGTACGGTGTGTATGATTTAGGAGTCTCGAGGAAGAAGAAAATGGAAAGTGTCGCTATAAATCTATTATTTCCTAGAGTCTAGATCTTGATTTTTAAATGCCATTTCTGCTCTTATTTTGGCGAAGTACAAAACTGTAACCCCAACAATTTTTGTAAGATCTGTGATGTGTAATTTTCTTAGATTTTTCTGTGTCTTCAAAAAGTGTGAAATGATTTTATCTAAAAATATCATTCTTGATTTATTAAAAAGAGCAAATAAGATTATTTTGCTTGAAAATTTCATAGTGATTTTTTACCACTAAAATGTTTTAGTTTTTCAGTAGCGGTTATCAAGTATAATGACTTTAGTTGCCTAGTGCGCCGTTAAGAACCGGAGGGAGTTTTTGGAATAAAGAACGTTTTTCGAAGGACTTTTTGGCCTCATTTCAGCTTAATACTTTTATAGAACTATTTTGAGGTATTTTGAAATTTTGTGGTGCGATAGTCGATAGGGAGTATTTTGGTAATTTTATATCATGAGGTGTTTTGGGTAATTTTCCCTACCAGGTGGTGAATTTAGTGGTATCTTCTACAGGTTATCGTATAGTTGTGTAGGTGTGCATTAGGCATTGTGTTTGTTTATTTTTGACAAGGAATATCGTGTGAGGGTTATGGGTGCGAATGTGTGTTGTCGTTGGTTGTGTGCGTCTTTGTAAGAGAAAGTGACATAGAGAAAAGGGATGTGTATCGGTACGGGTTGTGGAAACGATGGGATGTGTCGGTCGTTGTCTCGTAGAGTTCAAGACTGTGAGTCAGAGAGTTAGAAAAGCAATCGGAAGCATACCGAGAGAACGAGAATGAAACAAATTAAGGATTTCAGGATTCACTCTGAGTGAGTTTTGGAAGAAGTGGAGACATGCGCGTATACTATTGACTCGTTCAAGATGATCTTGGAATGGATTGGGCAATTCTTTGGTCAGATGTAGCAAGCAATCAGCGCACAAGATGCTGGTATTGAGGAAACGCGTAGCATTATGTAAATGATCTTTCGATCCATCTAGTGTGTATATGTTATCTGTTTTTGAGAAATATCTAGTAGTCATAAATGAACTACTTATAGTTAGCTTATTTCGAAAGCAGGGTTGAGAACGGTTTAGGAAGTTAATACCGAGTTTATAATATCATTACGTAGATCGTATCCTGATAAATGATTTGCCCTATTTAGGTTAATTCGAAGAATTTGTGTTTGAGGTTGATTAGCTTAACATAGCTTCAGAACGAGGTAAGGGATTTCTTTCGAAACCCTATTTCATCTATTTGACATCATAAACATTTTTTCTAAATTGTTATTGAAGTTTCATTGGACTCGATTATAATTATTATGAAATTGCATCGATTGGCATTAATACCTTGTTTTGAGCCTTACACATTTATTGAAAATCCTATTCGATGCTCCGTATTTATTTCTCATTATGCATCGATTTAATCATTGTGTTTTCGATTATTGCACTCTGCATATTGACATGAGTTAGTGTATTGAGGAGTTATAGGAATGGTCTGTATCAGGGGTGATATAAGCATGGCATGTCATTGTCGGGAGATGTTAGTACCTTAATGGTCTAGCTAGTATTCATATGCATATGTAACCACATTGTTAGTGAGCATCGCCATTGTGGCTTTGCTAAGTGTTTTCCCTGCACTGCACTGCACTGCACTGCACTGCCTGTGTGGCTTTGCATTCACTCATGTTTAATATCATTTGCATTGTTTTCAATGTAATTGAAATTGTTTCTATCTATTTGATTTGAGTAATTGAGTTGAAATCTCATCCCATATTGCCATTAAAATGAATTCTAAATCGTTTGAATTCCTTTACTGAATTGAGAGTGACCTTATTGAGCTCTCAAAAGCTCACCCCCTTTTCTGTTCCCTTCTGCAGGTAATAACCAATAGTAGATTGCATTGAGTATGGATTAGAACTGAGCGAAGGAAAGAGAATTCCAGTTTTGGTCTTGGTCATTAGGTCCCCTGCATGGGTCACTATTGCTATTTAAAATTTTGGACTTAAAATTGAAGTTTCAATTATGACAGTACATTTAGAGTATTGTCTTATTCGATGTTTTAGTTGTTCTGATGGACTGATGATATTATATTGGTAGAGATTGAGGGTATTATTGTCGTAGTGTAAATGATCTAGTGAGTGTTAACTTTCAAGAAATTCCGGGATGTTACATTTTTAGTGTTGGATTGTTATCATTTCAGCATCGCATTGCATTTCGCAAAATGGTAAATTTTAAAATAGTTTTATTGCCTTTTAAGTTTTGATTTCAATTTCTATTTATTTTTATACTTATTTTAAGGTTCTTACAAAAACTATGAGTCTTTATTTTCAGCTAGAAGCAATTATGGCAATTTATGGGCTTAATTTATTGGCTTTTAGTGCATTTAAAGGAATTATTTTTAATTTGAAAATATTCAAAAATTATATTTTTATTTCATATGCTGTATTAAGCCATATAGAATGCTTAATGAGAATTAAAATAATCTCTGGGTTATTTCTGAGCCTCGAGGAGTGTGACAGATTTTCTGGTTAGGTTGACCGTGTGTGGGACCCGCTTTGAGTTGCGTCGTTCCGCATTAAGGAGTGTGTACGCTGTGGGTAATTTATATTAGGTTTATAATATAGTAGTGTAGAATGTGTTCTGATAAGTGATTTGTCAACCTAGGTTAATTCAAAAAAATTTGATCGAGGGCGTTTTAGCTTCGTTTCGCTTTGATCGAGGTAAGGAGTTTCTATCCGAACCTCAATTCATCAAATTGCCTTCGTATATGTTTTTTTGATTTGTTATCAAATCTCTCTGGACTTTGTTAAATTTGTTATGAGAATGCATTATTTTTCCTTAAACCCTATTTTGTGCTTAAACGTTTATTGAAAATCTTTATCGATGCTCAATGTTTATTTATCGTCGGGCATCGATTTATTCTTTGTATTATCGATTATTGCATTCTATATATTGACATGAGTTAGTGTATTGATGCGTTACAAGGATGATCTGTTATTGTAGGAGATGCTAGTACCTTGATGGTCTAGCTAGTGCTCATATGCATATGTAACCACAGTGTTACTGAGCATTGTCTTTGTCGCTTTCCTAAGTAATTATCCTGCACTGCCTGGGTGGCTTTGCTAAGTGTTTCACTATACTGCCTGTGTGGCTTTGCATTCACTCATGTTCAATAATATATGTATCGTTTACAGTATAATTGAAATTGTTTCTGTCTATATCTAGTTTAAGAGATTGAGTTGAATCTCTTCCCTTATCGTTTTTTAAATGAATTTGATAATCGTTTGTATTCCCTCTTTTTTGGATTTTTTTGAGCGACCTTACTGAGCTCTCAAAAGCTCACCCCTTTTTCTGTTCCCTTCTGCAGGTAATAATTGTCAGTAGATTTTCGGGATTAGTTTAAGCCTGATCATGAAGTTAGTTTAACATTTCATTATTTTGTTTATTTAAGCCCCTGCGAGGGAATTAGTGTGTAGCTTAATAAATTAAGTACTTTAATTTTGTCTTTATGTTTAAGAATGATTAGCTGAGAATTTGAGTTATTGTAGAAGCTCTAATATGGATATTATTGGGGTTTTCTTCCTGGAATTGAGATGATTGAAAAATTAAGAAATGATCGATTGATTGGATAACGCTCCGAAAATTCCGGGTGTTACATTTTTATTATGTAATTGTTCATATATATATAGAGCTCTGTATTCGAGAAGAATGAATATGTAGAACTATTCTGAAATTCTTTTGTCTTTATAATAACACACTTGGAAGTAGAATTGTTGAGAGGCCCAGTTCTCTAGGATGGTATTGATTGAGCCTCTCTTGTCCAAAATATGGATGAGCTTCTGTAAATCATTCCTGTGTAGTTCCTTGGCACTTTAATTTGTTGTTGGCTCCCCTACACTGTATTTCTTTTGTCTATTCATGTTCCACCTAAATTTATTAAAAGTTCTTCCCTACGATACATCTACTATCTAGTCTAGGATAAAAGGAGTTTCAAATCAAAAAACAGGTCCAGATAAGGCAAAATCTAACAAGCGGTCGGGGCAAGTAATATAGAATGATATAATTTGATCCAGGGTGAAAATCATTATAAATGGATCTTTCATTATTATTATAACAAACCCAGAATCCAGTGCCAAGCACAGGACAATTTATTAATAGTAATTTATTTTAATAGTTTTGAAATGCATAATAAAATACATTGCATCATTTTATAATTTTATGATTATTTCATCAAATACAGTTACTTTAATTTTTGGCTTGAACTTTCTTATAATAAAATAAATTAACCCTTCTGCAGATATCAATAAGAAATGTCCCGGTGCATATTTGCTACTTCTGATTTGGTAACTATATAAAAGAACAAAAATTAAAAGTTATTTAGTATACAAAAAAGAAAAAGTATTTTCTACTGATAAAAATATGCGAAGAACATATTGAGATCAATTTGCTATTGCACAAGACATTTTTATTATTCTCTAAGTATCTTTTAAAAATAATTTGTACCTTTAAATGAGTTGCAAATAACATATTAATTTAACTTGTATAGAGAAAATTTTGATCCATATATTTGTTTATAGCATGTAATTTATAAAAGTTAATCAACACGACTAATTAAGTGAGGATGATGTGATATTTTTAGAAGTAAATGTAATCCACCAACAAAGTATATAGAGAAAATAGTAATCAGTGCATGATATATTTATATGAACTTTGAAAAGTTTAATCAACATGACTATATAGGATAGCTTAAAATCTCATAGTAAGGAAATTGTTGAACAAAATTTAACCAAGATTTCACAAAGTATACAATATGCATGCTTAATAAATAAGATTTATTTTCAAATATAATAAGATTTTTAATCTAAGTTTTAGTCTGCATTTATCACAACATAATTAATATCTTTTTGAATTTTATATGCAGTTCAATTCAGAATTATAAAAGTTAACATAAAATCATAAATAGAGTATATTACTAACACATAATTTAAAATGCTTTAGTGTTTAATTACTCACAATAAAAATACCATAGAAACAAATTGGTATAATAAATGCTCACATAATTAAGGTTTTAAATTTACACTACTTTTTTTAATATATCTCATATAGAATTTGCATATTATGGTACTTCTACATTTAACCAACGCGACTAAATAGGATAGCGAAAACCTTAGAGTAAGGAATTATTGACCAACATATTTATCAAGTTAGATTCATATTTTAATTTACAGAAAACTTAAGTATGAATTTGAGATGGTACCTAAATTTTCTTATTAATATTCTTAAGTAATTTTTGTTTTATAGGTTAATATTTCATGTTAAAGAGCTTTTTCGAGATATAATATTCAAATATAGTCATAGTAGGTTACTATATTGGTTAGGAAATTTCGAATGTTTCGAATTGATTTTCGAATTGCATAAGGCTTATTGTTTAAATGTTTACTATGTTTATTGATTTAATTAATTGCAAAATTAAGGACCCTGTTCAGAATAATGCTCAGAGATCTTTAGTAACATTAATACGTTTAACATTAGCTTTTATAACTCTTAATATATTAGGAACATAATGCAATAAGGTGTCAACATCTATTATTGCATTTCTCGCCTCAGTTATTAGATACTATAGGTCTGTAACCCGAGTCAAGCTCGAGTAAGTCAATAAAATATTTTAAAAGGTTACAAAAAATGTATCATTGCATACCACATTTCAAGAAACAAAAAGTAATAGACATCTTATGGAAAAAAATCTACTACTGAAATCCTTAAAACTTTATTTGTAACAGCTTCAAGAAACGTGTCAAGATTATATTATTATTAAGTTTTTCTAGTGGTCCAACCTGTAACATTTAAGAACCAAGTCTTTTAGCTTGAAAAGTTAGGTTAAGAGTTCGTTATCTTTTCGTAAATGTCATAGTCCATTGTCATCTTCTTCATAAATCATTGTTTCAAGAAATCACCAACTTATTAAGATACAAACATGATATCCAGTAGAATATTTTTTCGTCTCACACACATTTAAAATTACAGTCTTGATTAGCTGATCATGCAATTTTTTGCTTTACTTCCTCTGAACTGTAAGTTTAAAGAACAATAGGTAGATTGCATTGCAGTATCGTCGCCAGATTTTTGCATTCCTTAAGCTTTTCTTTTACATTGTCAAGCGGTGTTATAACAAAATCTACTCATTGTTTTTTTAACTTAAGTTTAAAGGAACTAAAGTAAACATATATGCGTATGCAAATATTATGCAAGAATTACATGACAATCTGATCAAGGTTTTAATAGTCAAAATCACAGCCAGATATGTAAATATATGTATGTAGCATAGAATTTAAATGTTGTACAATTGATTTTCTAGATTTATAAGATATACAACTATCGAGACAATTATACCACAAATTTCAACAGTAAATCGTGGTGAAGGGTTTGATTTGTTTTCTAAAGCCCTATGTATGGGATATAACCAGTTTGGTGGTCGTGAAGTCATATTTAAAAATGCTGACTTATAATTTGTTTATTAAATCAATATATCACATTATTCATTTTTGTCGATGACTATCTTATGTATATTACCTACATATCTATATATACAAATAATGATAGTATATTTAACTCAATTAGAACGTCATTTGTTTCCCTTTTTAATCTAATATATATATTTTTAATTTTTTTTATATATAAAATTTTATATTCACATTAAAGAGTGAATTTAAGAATACAATAGTCAAAATTAAGTCATAATAAGTTAGTATATTGATAAGGTTGAGTTCTAAAATATTTAGAATTAATTTTTAAATTATACAACCCTCGTTATTCTTGTGAAATTAATCAAATTTAAAAATAAGGTACCTATCAAAATTCAAATCAATTGCTAGATCATTTTTTTTTTCTAAGTCTCGTAAGTTGTTTAATCTTAACTGTAACATTAATGTTTTCTTCTAATATGCTTATATGAGTTTTTACATTCATATTTGAGAGTAGCTTTAAAGATACAATAGTCAATATTAAGTCTTAATAAGTTAGTACAATTATTAGGTTGAGTTTTAAAATGATTAGAATTAGTTTTTGAATTACATAGCGTTCATAGAAAACCCTCATTACTCCTGCAAAATTATTAGATATAAAAATTAAGGATCCTATCAATATTTAAAGTAATTATTAGATCACGTTTTTATTCTAAATCTCATAAGTTACTTTTTGGGTCTATGAATTTTAATTTTCATATTAGAAATTACTTTTAAGGACATTATTGTCAAAATGAAGTCTTAATAGATTAGTATATTGATTAGGTAAAGTTTTAGAATGATCAGAATTAGTTTTTAAATTAATTTTTTCTTCTAAATCAAAAGTATTATTTTGGTTTTTCTATGTATGAATTTTTATATTTATATTAAAGAGTAGTTTTGAAGATACAATATCAATATTAACTACTAATAAGTTAGTATAATAATAAGGTTGAGTTTTAGAATGATTAGAATTAATTTTTGAATTTTAACGACATAATTGTCAAAAAGGAATCTTAATAGATTAGTATATTCACTAGGTAGAATTTTAGAATGAGTAGAATTAGTTGTTAAATTAAATAAGACTTAGCAAGTAGACAACAACATGAATTGAATGATGTTCAAATGTACGGAACTCAAACTTCGTTGTAACTGAATATCGATAAAAGAAGAAGGAATTTGTAGCCTTTGCATGACCAAATGATCCCATGTATTTATATATGCTTGAGCAGAATTGTAACATCCTGGAAATTCCGCCAGTTCATATGCCCATGTCTCCTTCTTCCTTTAACACCCTCACACTCATTCATGTATAAACACAGCAGCTATGTACACACCTATATCACCTCTAAAACACAAGGTCTACACACATTTGCCATAACCCACAGCGCACCCCCACTGCACTCACACAAACACACTCACTTGCACTCAGCAAACACACAGGCACTCACATTAGCTTCCCCTTATGCGTGCATATATATAGAGATAGATACACTACACCCATCAGTCTATACACCCAAACAACCAACATCCCAACACTCCCTCATTCAACCTTTTAGCCACCCATCAAACCTCAAGCACACACTCACATCAAGCCTGAACTACCCAGGTAAAACACCCATCTCACTCACTGTATATTCCACATATGTACACATCTCACACCTTCAAGAATTAAACCCATTAAGCACCCTACACTACACCAGTTCACCATACCAAAGACACACAGAAATTCACTCACGCAAATACACCACACATGCACAGCTCGCCACAATTCATACATGAGCATAAACACGGCTGTGCCTAGCAGCCCACACACCACGGCATGCGTACACTCCCAGTCGCTCAGCCCAGATCAGAAGTGGAAGTTTCCATACAGTCCCTTTCTTTTGCACCACTTCCACGCACAATGAACACCAACACCTCACAGCTTCCCCTTTCCCTGCACTTTGCCACATTTTGCAACCACAACACACAGTCACATGTACACACCAAACACACTCACCGCACTGTCAAACGCCCGCATACTTAGACATAGATTCACACAGCTACCTACATATATATACCCACGCAACCTGCACACTTACGCAATACACAGAAATACATTACGGCTACAATATTACCGAACCCACAAACCCGCATACGATCAATTCCCTGAACCGACTATATGTACATGTATATATATAAGTGAGTGCATGGTGCCATGAGAATGGGAGTGCACTGGTGTGTATCTGTGTTATATATGTGCGTGTAGGGCGTGTGCATTGGAAGGAAAGGGATATAAAAGGGCCTGCAATGGCACCCAGAAATGTTGCTGTGTGTCTTTTGGGAAAGAAAGTGAAGAGTGTATTGTGGGAAATGTGTATGTGTGAAGTGGGTTTGTGATAAGGGATAAAAGGAGGAGAAGCTGCGTGAACAGTAACCTTGTACTCTGGATTTGGACAGGAGAAGAGAAGAGAAGAGAAGTACGGAGCGGGAAATTTGGGTTAGCGTTAGGATCGACATGTGCATAGACTAGCACACGGTTATCGTTAGTATGTAAAATTTTACAGTGTAATGCGTTAGACTATATTAGAATTTCTGGTAAAATTTTATAATTTTCTGAAATCATATGCATTTTTTAATATTTTCTACAAACTTAAAATTTGTAAAATTATTTTGGAGCCTTTAAACCCTGAAAATGTTCTCGGAAAAATTATAGTAATGTTTATATAGTATAGGAAAGACTCAGTAAAAGTTTGGTAAATTTTCGAGTTGATTTATTATCATTTTCTGTATCGCATTGAGTTTAGCAAAACGAAAAATAAAGAAATAGTTTCAGTATCTTTTAAATTCTGATTTCGATTTCTATAATTTTTATATATATTTTAAAGTTCTTATAAAAAATTATGAGACTTATTTTGCAGCCGTAAGTAATTATGGCCATTATTGGGTTTTTACTGTATTTAAAGAAATTATTTAAATTCAAAAATATTCAAAAATTCAGAAAATGCATATTTTGACTTTTAATAATTTTTTAAGCTATAAAAGTGTTTTAGTGTAAAATTATTATAAATTTTAGAGTGTCAGTACACGTTAAGGAGTGTATAGAATTTTCAGATAGATTGGCCGTGTGCGGGAACTGTTTTGAGTGCGCGATTTCGGAGAGAGTGGGGTACGCAGTGGGTAGTTGATATTAGGGTTTATAGTGTATTTTACATAAATTATGTTCTAACGAATAAAATGTCAATCTAGGTTCATTCAGAGATTTTAAAATATTGATCGATGATTGGTAGCATCGCTTAGCTTGGACCGAGGTAAGGAATTCTATCCGAACCCTATTTCATTATTCTGATTTCAAATGCGTATGACAACAGTTTTACAAACTAGCTCGAATGTTGGTTTTTTATTGATCGATATAAAAAATGTTTTTAAATTGACCATGAAACCCTAATTTGAGCCTGATAGCGATCATTTGGAATTCTATTTCATCTCATCTTGGAATCTATTATTCAATTGATATGTTTATTGATTGTTCATCGTAAAGCATTTTTTTAATTCTATTTATTACTTCTCAATGTTGACATGAGTTAGTAACTTGGGAGCCATAAGGATGGTCTGTATTGTTGGAGTTATAAGGATGGTCTGTTGGATGGGTTTAACTAGTACCTAGATGGGCTAGTCAGTGTACATGTGCATATGTAAGTGTATCGAGCACTGCCGGGGTGACTTTGCTTCTGTACTGCTCATGTTCAATGTTTCTTGTCTATGTTTTATTACACTTGAACTATTTTGAATATTATACATTCATGCTTTATTATATCTGAAGTGTTTCAAATGCCTATTATTTAAGGGATTGAGTTGAATACTCATCCCTATGTTTATATCGTATTCTAGTGATTTCATCGAAAGCAAAATCCCTCAAAAAGTTGTTATTGGACTTGAATGTAAAATCGTTCGTTTTGTTCATCTTTGTCTAAGTGTGGTATTTCATTGAAAATACTCTTCAAAAGTTTTATATGAAAAATCATCCGAATCGTTTTGTGATTTTAAATCTTTGTGCGACCTTACTGGGCTTTCAAAAGCTCAATCTCCTTTGACTTCCTTTCTGCAGGTGATAGCAAGCTTTAGGTTGAGGTTGCCTGTGTGGATTAGAGCCAAGGAAGGAAAATGAGAACTTTAAACTTTAGCCTTGGTAATTAGAACCCCTGCGTGGGTTAATATTGATATTTGAGATTTTCAGACTTAGATTTCATGTTATATCGATGATATTAGGACTATGATTAACTGATGGTTTAGTTGCTCTGAAAAGATTGTGGTAATATTTTGATGAGTTTAAGGATATCCTGTTTTAGTGTAAGTGATTGAGTGAGTGTTAACGTTCCGGAAATTCCGGGATGTTACAAGAATGTTGTGAGCACGGAAAACTCACGTTAGCATAAAACCACCAAGAATGGCCAACAATTAAGAATAAGGCAGCTTGGTGACAAGGTTGTGCTTTTCTCTCTACTAGAGAACAAGAAGAGTTCTGAAGCTTTTAGCTGGGTCTAAAAGATTAAATACAAAACTACTACTATATGAAAGGCTCTCCAAGAATACTAATAATCTTACATGAAAATTTGATGTACAACGACCAAACACTCCATACCGACGATGCCATATAAATTGCAGTTCTGACTATTTTTAAAAAAAAAACCCGACCAAATACTATGACTGAAGGAAATGGGGAATGAATCATTACTTTGGAATATCGACTCAATGAAGGGGTTATGATCATCTCAATATTAGCATGAACACCATTCTCAAACTTACTGTAAGAGGTTTTTATAATGGCTTAAAGTAAATCCTAGTTTTCACCAAATCCAAACTTGACTGCAAGAAAAATGACATATTAGGTTTAGAACACTGTAGTTGCATTCTTTAGTTTAGAGTATTGTATTGGACAACTTACAATTGAGTACCTAGAAATTTGATTCATAGTCTAAGGCAAAAGATAATGCAACGAAAGTTGTAGGGCTCATGGAATTTGGATTTGCAAATTAACAAATCAAAGTAATCCAAAGCATAGAGTTTGCTAAGTCAAAATGCTAAGTCAAAGTACAATACCTATATGTCATGAAACCATGAAGAATGCCCAACTAGTGTCACTAATATATCCTTGCAACCACTAAAAACACCTACTGTCATCTAGGATTTCACAAGCAACTAGAGTATGATAAATTCCATAGGAAACAAAACCGCTCGGTCAAACGAATGTAGATTTCGGAAAAATAACTTCGCATAATATAAGTTGAGTGAGTCCTATAGAAATCAAGATTTGAAGAAAATAAACCCTACCATAGCAAGAAGTTCGGAGATCCCTTACCTTAAATTAGCAAAAGCTCAATCCCCCACGCTATGCCACACGAATCACACCAAAATTCTCCAAGACAAGCAAGTTTAGGGCTGAAATGAAGAAGAAGATGGAAGGGGCGGCAAGTAGGGAAGAAAAAGGGGAGGCTGGAAGAAGAAGAGAGCTATTTAAACGAAACCCTAATTGACAAGTTACACAAACACCCCCCAAACTTTAGTCACTTATTCAAAATGTACCAAAACTTTTCTAATATTTCGAAAAGGCTACATACTTATTTATTTAGTTTTTTTCTTATTTATTTATTTTAAAGAGATAGAAAATCATTAAAATAATGGGATATTACAATTTAGAAGAAGAAATATACATGGAGCAGCCCAAGGGATGGATATATTTATTAACAATGCTAATAAGTGCATATACCATAAATATGTTAATGATAATGTTATCATTATATGCTTTGTACATTGATGATTTGCTTATATTTGAAATAAGCATTAACATTGTGCATACAACTAAGAGATTTTTAGCATCTAAATTTGACATGAAAGATATGGGTGAAACCGATGTTATTTTGGGAATCAAGATCTTGAGGCATGATGATTCTATCACATTATCACAGTCACACTTTGTTTAGAACATGCTTAGAAAATATAAGCATTATGACTGTACCTCTTTGTCTTTAAGTTATGCTACAAAAATTCACCTTGTGAAAAATTACGGTGACAGCGTGTCACAAAATGAGTATGCACAAATAACTGGTAGCCTAATGTTTCTAATTAATTATTCATACTCTGATATTACGTATGCAGTTGCCAGATTAAGTAGATATAATCATAATCCTAATAAGGAACATTTGGAATGCAATATCCAGGTTGTTGAGATATTTAAGAGGCACCATTGATTATGACCTAACATATTTTGGTCCTCTTTCTGTACTTGAAGTTTATTGTGATGCTAATTGGATTTTAGATTCAGATGAGCTGAAACCCACTAGTGGATATGTATTCCTACTAGCTAGAGAAGCGATCTCTTGGAAGTCATCCAAGCAAACAGTTATCGCTAAATCCACAATGGAATCAGAGTTGATTGCCTTAGAGAAGGTGTGTTCTGAAGTAGAGTGGCTCAAGTTTCATGGTTGATATACCTTTATAGAGTATACAGTAAACCATGTCCATCTGTGGTGATGCATTGTGATTGTCGAGGTGCCATTGCTCGAGCCAAAAGAAAAATACATAATGGAAAGAGTCTGTTGTGGATGAAATCCGGAACCTGATTCGTCAATAGACCTGCACACCAAAAAGATAACACCGGTAACTCGCCGGAGAGATTTCCGGCGGGAAATCTCCGATGCTTAAGTCAGATAATGCTTAAGATGGATTTAGTGTGAACTCAGATAGAATTACCTACCTCTCATTGCTTTTTCCCCTTCCTTTTATAGAGCTCTCCATCTTTGGTAGTTAATTACCAGTCTAATGAAGGGTCATACCATTTAATGGGCGGTTACTGTTTTTAAGCAGGTTTATGGCCATGATGGTAAGAAGTGGGAAGGTGGGAGGTTCATTACTCTCCACTTCGTTTATTTAAGTAAATAGCAGTTCAGATCGTACGAGATCGTGACACGTGTCACGATCTCCTAGATGTTACTTTCTTTCCATATCATTTGCCCCTCCATTCCATGTTCTTTATTGGAGGATATGGAATTATAGCATCACTATAGCTCTTTCTATTTAGACATTCGCCTCTTTGGCATGGTTTTAGTAAGGGAAAGACAATCGTCTATTTTGTTCGGTCTGGCCGAATAGAAAATATCAAGGACGTCGTCTACTCGGCCTGGCCGAGTGGAGACATGCCATCTGCTCGGCTGAGTAGAGACGTGCCAAGGAGGTCGTCTACTCGGCTTGGCCGAGTGAAGACGTGCAAAGGAGGTCGTCTACTCGGCTTGGCCGAGTAGAGACCTGCAAAGGAGGTCGTCTACTCGGCTTGGCCGAGTAGAGACCTGCAAAGGAGGTCGTCTACTCGGCTTGGCCGAGTGAAGACGTGCAAAGGAGGTCGTCTACTCGGCTTGGCCGAGTAGAGACCTGCAAAGGAGGTCGTCTACTCGGCTTGGCCGAGTGAAGACGTGCAAAGGAGGTCGTCTACTCGGCTTGGCCGAGTAGAGACCTGCAAAGGAGGTCGTCTACTCGGCTTGGCCGAGTGAAGACGTGCAAAGGAGGTCGTCTACTCGGCTTGGCCGAGTAGAGACCTGCAAAGGAGGTCGTCTACTCGGCTTGGCCGAGTAGAGACCTGCAAAGGAGGTCGTCTACTCGGCTTGGCCGAGTGAAGACGTGCAAAGGAGGTCGTCTACTCGGCTTGGCCGAGTAGAGACCTGCAAAGGAGGTCGTCTACTCGGCTTGGCCGAGTGAAGACGTGCAAAGGAGGTCGTCTACTCGGCTTGGCCGAGTAGAGACCTGCAAAGGAGGTCGTCTACTCGGCTTGGCCGAGTAGAGGCGTATCCATTTGCTCGTCTACTCTGCGTGGCCGAATAGAGGCGTGTTATGGTGCTCGTCTACTCGGTCTTACCGAGTAGAGGCGTATCCATTTGCTCGTCTACTCGGCGTGGCCGAATAGAGGCGTGTTATGGTGCTCGTCTACTCGGTCTTATCGAGTAGAGGCGTATCCATTTGCTCGTCTACTCGGCGTGGCCGAATAGAGGCGTGTTATGGTGCTCGTCTACTCGGTCTTACCGAGTAGAGGCGTGTTATGGTGCTCGTCTACTCGGCGTGGCCGAATAGAGGCGTGTTATGGTGCTCGTCTACTCGGTCTTACCGAGTAGAGGCGTGTTATGGTGCTCGTCTACTCGGTCTTACCGAGTAGAGGCGTATCCATTTGCTCGTCTACTCGGTGTGGCCGAATAGAGGCGTGTTATGGTGCTCGTCTACTCGGTCTTACCGAGTAGAGGCGTATCCATTTGCTCGTCTACTCGGCGTGGCCGAATAGAGGCGTGTTATGGTGCTCGTCTACTCGGTCTTACCGAGTAGAGGCGTATCCATTTGCTCGTCTACTCGGCGTGGCCGAATAAAGGCGTGTTATGGTGCTCGTCTACTCGGTCTTACCGAGTAGAGGCGTGGACCAAAGTAGTTCATCTACTCGGCTATGTTGTAGTCATAGTCTTGGGGTAATTAGGTAATTTTGCCCCCCAGTTTTATCACTGGATCTTGCCACGTGTCTGGGGTAAGCCAACTGTCATGAGATCTCACCCGTTGGATGACATACTCGTTTCTATATAAGGGGGAAAACCTTTTATTCCCTTCATAACTTCTCACTTCTTCAAGTGTTGTTGAGAGAGTGAAGTTGTTTGGAGGCTTTGTTCAAAGGAGATTATCCAAAGTGTTCGAAGGTTCTTCTTTTACAAGTAAGCTTCAAACTTGTTTTCAAATTTTCTTTTGAAATCTCTTGCTTTGATCTGAAATTATGTCCAACTTTGATGAAGAAAGTGTTTCTGAGCCTAACGTTCAAGGCGTTAGGATAGAGCCTACGTTTGATCCTTTATTTTTAGAAACCGGGGTTCCCTTAGTTCCTTTCCAAGAGTCAAGAGGAATCCCTGCTAGAGAAGTTTTACAGGAGAGTGCTCAGTCTCCTAAGCCCTTTGACGCGCACACTCTTAGAAGTAGGCTAAGTAGTTATGATTTGAAACTTCTCCGTGAGCGCTGCGATATTCCACCGAGTATAAGACTTAGGCTCCCCGATGAGAATGAATCGGCCAACATGACTACTTTAGACGAGGTTGGAGTTTATTGGGATATGTTCATCAATGGTTTTAGAGTTCCCCTCCATCCTTTCTTCATCAAGGTTTTGAGAGTCTATGGCCTTGCACCCGGCCAATTTTCTCCTCACGCATGGCGCTTCATGAGTTTCTTTATATACCAGTGTCATAAACTAGGTTTAAACCCTAGGGTTCGTGTGTTCAGATGGTTTTTTACCATTTGTGCGATAACAAAGCAGGTAGGTTGGCACTTTTTGAGTCGGCGCTCGAAGGCCGAAGCCAACCTATTTCCGCATCCACCGTCATCAAATCACCATTGGAAGGAAAGGTATTTGTTTGTTAGATTGCCTAAGTCTCAAAGGAGGGTAGTCAATAATGTATGGCTCCCTGAGTGCGAGACTAAAGCCTGCAACAAATTAAAAGAAACGGATCTAACAGAGACTGACCTTGAACACATTGGGAAGCTTAAGGGGGCCGAGCCTTTAGAGTCCAGGTATCCTTTGAGTAATGATCAGCTTCGCGAATGTGGTATCATCTATCCTCTTGAACCCCAAGATCTTGTTGACGAGGAAGATGAAGAGGAAGAGGGAGAACATGATCCTGGTAAAGCTCTTACCAAACCTTAAGTTTGTCTAATCATGAATGGTAATCTTACTTGTGTTTTATGTGCAGAAAATATGTCGTCACAAGCGCAAGGAGATCAACCATTGTTCAACGCCCAAGGAGTTTTGCGGGATATAATCCCTGATGAGCTAGCTTCGATTCATGGAATCGAGGAGGAGGAGGAGGAGATGCAAGCCTTGGACTTTGGTGCTTTGGTTTCTGGGGGTCAGCTGATGGCGACGGATACTCAAACCGAGCAATTCATCTTGGGCTTGAGTTCAGTGGGAGGCAAGGAGACTTCCAAGAAGCGAAAAGTTTCTAGTAAGGCTGGGAGTAGAGCTACGTCATCTTCTGTTCGTCCTGATACCCCGCATCGTCCTGCCTGGGGGGTGTCCATTGATGAGTCTGTGTTTAAGTCTCCTCGCACGGCATGGGATTGGTGTAGCCATGCAATTATTCCTATGGATAGGAAGACGTTGTCGGGTTATGGCATCACGGAGACGGCCAATGGGATGGTCCAGCTAATGTCGCAGGTTTATTTCTTCTCTTCCTTCTTTTCTTTTTTGAGAGTTATTTTATTCTAACTCTTTGTTGTATAGGCTACGGCGCAAGTGCAGATCGGCGCCGAGAAGTTGATTGCTGCAGATAAGGTTTTGGACGAGGAGAAGAAGAAAGTGATGATTGAGAACAACTTTCGCAGGGAGGCAGAGAAGAAAGTTGAAGACTTGAGCAGGAAGGTTGAGCGTCTGGAACTGTCTAGTGAAGACTTGAGCAGGAAGGTTGAGCGCCTGGAACTGTCTAATGCCGGGCAGACTACTCGGATCGCGGACTTGGAGGCCGAGAGGTCCACGGCAGGATTTCAAGCTGTGTAGATGTTTAAGAAGTCTAAGGTTTTCTTAGATCAGCGTCTTCGTGATTCCAAAGGGGCGCTTGTGCATGGATATAACGAATGCAAAGATGATATTCGCAAGGATCATCCTGAGCTTGACCTGAGTATTTATGAACACAAGTTTGCCCGAGAGGTTGCTCTAGAGATTGAGCGTCGGGCCGAAGAGCATGGACGTAGGAAAGCTGCCAGTTCCCGTGCACTCACAAGTCCTTCTGCGAGTCGCAGTGTAGGAGCTTCAGGGTCAGCATCTGTGACCGCTTCAAGGCCGCCATTGCCGCAGGCTGGAGGTCGTTCCCAAAAGGTTGAAGTACCCAGAGATGTTGCGGAGCAGGATGATTAGAATAGACTTTTGCTTTGTTTACTAGAGTTTAGTCCTTGTAGTATCTTTTGAGTTGTATTTTGCTGCTCCAGGGCTTTTAATGTGTAAGACATTTGACTCTTTGAAGTTCTATTTTGGCACTTGTTTTTGCAAAGTAAATATGCGAAGTCTTTCTCCATTTCTGACGAATGAGGATACATTAAAGAAACTTTGGGCTGCTAGGCTGCGAGGAGCCGTAGAGCTGATTCTGAAAAAATAAACTAAAGACTACTAAGCTATATAAAGCCGTAGACACCTCCGAAGAAGGACAATCCCGAGCATGAGCAAGATCCTAGTGAATGAATAAAAACAGGTGTAGGCAGGGGGGGGCCCCCTCGGTCTTGCTCATGCATAATAACGCCGTAGGTTAGTTGCATTCCACGTCCGTGGTATGGCTCTTCCATCGATGCCTTCCAAGTGATAGGCACCTGGGCCTGCTAGCTTGACCACTTTATAAGGACCTTCCCAGTTTGGTGCTAACTTGCCAACCGCTTCCCGCGGAGCTGAAGCCTCGATACGGCGTAAGACGAGGTCTCCTACTCGGAATGTGCGATGTTTGACTCGCTGGTCATAAAATCTGGATACTCGATGCTTGTAGGCTGCAAGGCGTACTGCCGCTTGTTCACGACGCTCGTCAAGGAGGTCAAGGTTAACTCGGAGATCTTCTTCGTTCTGGACAGGGTCGTTGGTTGTCAGCCGAAGGGACGGCAACCCTATCTCAACGGGGATGATGGCGTCTGTTCCAAATGATAAACTGAAGGGGGTCTCACCCGTAGAGGTCCTCGTCGTCGTATTATAAGCCCAGAGTATTTTGGGTAATTCGTCTACCCATAGTCCTTTTGCGCCGTCCAATTTCTTCTTTAAACCTTGAAGGAGTGTACGATTCGTAACTTCAGTTTGCCCATTCGTTTGTGGGTGTGCCACAGAAGTGAAGCGCTGCTCAATGCTTAAGTTGGAACAAAACGTTCGAAAGGTGGCGTTGTCGAACTGTTTCCCATTGTCAGTGATGAGTACACGCGGAATTCCAAAACGACAAACCACGGCACGCCAAAAGAAATCTTCACATTTCTTTTCAGAGATTGTAGCTAGGGCCTCGGCTTCCACCCATTTCGTGAAGTAGTCTATGGCTACAATTACAAATCGTCGTTGAGCCGTAGCTAGAGGAAAAGGGCCCATGATGTCCATTCCCCACATTGCAAATGGTATGGGGCTGCTTATCGATGATAAGGGACTTGGTGGCTGCCTAGGGACCGAGGAGAAACGTTGGCAAGCATCGCATTTCTTCGTGTAGTCTAAGGCATCACGGTGCATGGTCGGCCAGTAATACCCTTGGCGTAGAATTTTGTGTGCTAGAGCACGTCCTCCCAAGTGTTGTCCGCATATCCCTTCGTGAACTTCCCGTAGGGCATAGTTGGATTCAGTCGCGGTGAGACAACGAAGGTAAGGAAGAGTGAAAGATCGTTTGTATAATACGTCTTCCACGATGGCGTATCGAGCCGAGCGGTGGATTATTTTCCTGGCTTGCTTCCGGTCGGCAGGTAGTGTGCCGTCCTGAAGGTAGGCCTTGATGGGATCAATCCATGATGGTTCATGCTCGATCTGCATAGTTTCCTTGGCGATGATGCTCGGTTCATGCAAAAGTTCCAGATGGATTGTGCGACCGAAACCTGAGGGATCGAGAGAGGCCAACCTTGAGAGTGCGTCTGCGGACGTATTGTCTTCTCTGCGAATTTGCGTAATTCTGAATAGAGTGAATGTATTCGCAATTTCTTTTGCTTTACGCAAGTAATCCGCCATTTTTGGGTCTCTTGCTTCATATTCTCCAAGCATCTGATTCACAACGAGTGCCGAGTCGCTGAAAGCATGGAGAGATGCTGCGCGCATTGCACATGCCAGATGCATGCCTGCTACCAAAGCTTCATATTCTGCTTCATTGTTGGAAGCCTGAAAATCGAAACGAAGAGCATATTCTACGGTTAGGCCATCAGGTCCATTGAGGATTAGACCAGCTCCGCTTCCGCTTGCGTTTGACGATCCATCAACATAAAGCGTCCATGTAAACAGCTCAGTTTGGTCGGGGGGGGAGAGGTTTTTCTTCCCCAAGGAGAGGCTCTTCGACTTCAATGGGAAGTGTGCATTCGACTATGAAATCTGCCAAGGCTTGCCCTTTGATTGAGGGTCGAGGTTTATAACAGATGTCGAATTCGCCTAACTCGACCGACCAGGGAACGAGGCGACCAGAAAGGTCCGGCTTGTGCAATATCCGCCTAAGTGGTTTGTCGGTGAGCACAATGATTGTGTGAGATTGAAAATACGGTCGAAGCTTTCTAGCAGCGTTTAGCAAAGCAAATGCCAACTTTTCTGCATTGGGATACCTCTGCTCGGCTCCCTGAAGGACTTTGCTCACATAGTAAATGGGGAGCTGCTGTCCATCTTGTTCTCTGATTAGGACCGCGCTGACCGCAGACTCAGCAACGGCTAAGTAGAGGAAGAGGTCTTCTCCCATGACGGGTTTGGAGAGAAGTGGTGGCGATGCTAGGTATTCTTTCAGCGTGTCAAAGGATGTTTGACATTCAGCCGTCCACTCGAAATTTTTTATGTTCTTCAATGCCTTGAAGAATGGCAAACAGCGTTCGGCTGATCGGGAGAGGAATCTGCTAAGGGCAGCGATTCGTCCTGTTAGGATCTGTATTTCCTTGACACGCCTTGGTGCCATCATTTCCTGAATGGCTTTGATTTTCTCAGGGTTAGCTTCAATTCCCCTTTCTGAGACCATAAACCCGAGAAATTTGCCAGACGATACCCCAAAGGCGCACTTAGTGGGATTAAGGCGCATGCAAAATTCTCGTAGGAGATTAAAGCATTGCTGAAGGTCGACTATGTGCTCTTCAGCTCGAAGGCTTTTGACTAGCATATCATCTACGTAAACTTCCATGCTTTTTCCTATGAGGGGTTTAAAGATTTTGTCGACTAACCTTTGATAAGTAGCGCCTGCATTTTTTAAGCCGAATGGCATGACTTTGTAACATAATAGGCCTTGATCTGTGACGAAAGCTGTCTTGGCTACGTCGTCTCCGTGCATACGAATCTGGTTGTAGCCGGAGAATGCATCCATGAAGCTGAGGAGTTGATGACCCGACGTGGCATCAATCAGTGTGTCGATGCGCGGCAACGGGTAGCTATCTTTCGGGCAAGCTTTGTTCAAATCGGTGTAGTCAATACAAATCCTCCACTTGCCCGTTTCGCCCTTAGGTACCATGACAACGTTGGCTACCCAGTCGGGATAGTCGATTTCTTGGATGAAGTTAGCATCCAGGAGTTTATCAACTTCCTTCTTGATTATCACTTGCCGCTCTGGTGCGAAGGGTCGCTTCTTTTGCTTAACGGGCTTGCACATGGGATTGACTGAAAGCCGATGTGTGATTACAGATGGGTCTATACCTGGCATGTCGGCCGCGCTCCACGCGAAGAGGTCCATGTTGGATCGAAGGAAAGAGATCAACTGCTCTCGAATGGTGGGTTCTAGCATAGAGCCAATTCTTACGCATCGTTCTTTATCTCCTTCTATGAGAGGTATTGAGATAAGAGCTTCCACAGGCTCCGCGCGTCTTACCTTCTTCTCATCGCGCTGATCATCGATTGATAGGGCTTCTTCAACTCTGCAAGAGGCTATGTAGCATCTTCGAGCAAGGGTCTGATCGCCTTTTACGAAACCAACTCCTGCTGGGGTGGGGAATTTCATGACAAGGTGGTAGGTCGAAGCTACTGCCTGTAGTTTGTTAAGGCCTGTACGGCCCAAAATCCCGTTATACGACGATTTGACCTTGGCTATGAGGAAATCAAGTGTATGAACTGCCTGTTGGGGTGCTTCCCCAACGACGATAGTGAGAGAAGCAATTCCTTTCACTGGGGCGGAGGCGCCTGTAAAGCCATATAAAGGAGAAGATATTGGCTTTACCCTATCATCAGAGATTCCCATCTGATTAAACGCATCTTCGAAGATAATATCGGCCGAACTCCCTGTGTCGACCAACATGCGTTTAACTTGGAAAGCATCTATGCGCAGTGTGATGACTAAGGCATCATCGTGCGGCAGACTTATTCCGTCGAGATCTGCGTCATTGAATTCCAAAGAAGTGGATGCTCTTGGTCGCTTGGTTGGTCCTTGAGTTAGATTAACTTGCCGTGCGTAGGCTTTTCGGGAAGAGCCAGATAGTCCTCCAGCGCTCGGTCCTCCGGAAATAGTGTTTATCACTGGAGGATCTTTCGGTAACGTCTCCTCTGTTCTCCGTTGATATTTCTTTCCATTTTGCTGTCGATCATTGGCCTTGATGAACTGCTTGAGATGTCCTTTGGTTATGAGGTTTTCAATCTCACGCTGAAGCACCTTGCATTCATCGGTTGTATGCCCGTGATCTTTATGGAAATGACAATATAGCTGGGAGTCTCTTTTGTCGGCCGGTCCTCTCATAGGTTTCGGCCATTTGAGGATGTTTTGGCTCTTGATCTGATTGAGGATGTGCCCCCGTGGAGTATTGAGTGGGGTAAACGACTTGGGGAGTATCGGGAGTATTGCCCTCGAGCGCTTGGCGTCGTTTGAATTTCCTCCTTCGGGTCGATCTTGTCTTTTGTGTCCACCGTGCACTTCTTCGTGCTGCGAGGTTGTCGAATCTTCTTCGGCTCGAAGATATTTTTCCACCCTGTCGAGGAGGTCCGTCATGTTTTCTGGCGGACGTTTGTTTAACGAGAATCGTAAGGGTGTGTTTGGTCGCACTCCTCTGGCCATTGCTGCGAATGTAACCCCTGGGTCCAAATGGTCAATGAGAAGTTTCTCGGAGTTAAAGCGGGCGTAATATGACTTCAATGATTCTTTTGGCCCCTGGACCATTCGAAAGAGAGCCGATGAATTCTTCCTTTGCACACGGCTTGTGAGGAAATTGTTCCGAAAAGATTCTGCTAATTGGGCCCAGCATGAAATGGAGCGAGGTGGTAGATGTTGGAACCACACATGCGCGGCTCCTTTTAGCGTCACAGGAAATGCCCTGCACATGATCTGGTCAGGGACCAAATGCAAGTTCATACCCGAGGTAAAACGAGCCAGGTGCTCCATTGGATCTCTTGTGCCATCATATGATTCACATGGAGGCATTTTGAAGTTGGAAGGGACCGGGAAGAGATCAACTTCTTCTACGAATGGTCGTCCAATGATGATTGGAGCGCTGGAATAGCGTTCTGCTCGGTGACCACTAGGATTATTCCGGGTGGATTGAGCTTCGCAGTAGCTCTCTTCATGTCTCTTGGATCTTGGGTTGCGTCGTTCGCTATCAGAATATTCATCTTCTAATTGTACCACCTGCTGGTTATTATGTATCCCGTCTCGCACTTTAGGGCGACTTGGTCCTTCATGGAAAGTCAATCGCTGATGGACAGATTACCTCTGCGCGTCAGTTATTGGCTTTGCCTTAAGAGGCCGAGTCGGCTCTAGTTGCGAAGGTGGGTTTTCAATAGCGGCTTGCAACTTTTCGATGGATCGTTGCATTGTTTGAATGACAGCAAGTAGATCAGCCTGGTGGTTGCCAGCAGGTGGAATGATGTTGGTGGGAGCAACCGTAGTGATTCTGGCCGTCGGAGGTTCAGATGGACCAGCCGGGTTCTGTGGAGTTGAGACAATGTTTGTGGGAAGGGGCGCGGCCATGGCATTTGCCAGTGCTGCCGCTGTGACTACAGGGGTTTCCATCACTGCTTTCCCACGATCTGCCGGTCGAGAGGTAGCTCCTCCACGAGTAAGGTCGCGGAGCAGTGTTGATGATGAACTTGACGCTAGTGCGCCATCTTGCGGAATTTGGGGATGAGGATTTTGAGCCATGGTCTATCTTCGAATTTCGGTCCCACGGATGGCGCCAAAATGTTGTGGATGAAATCCGGAACCTGATTCGTCAATAGACCTGCACACCAAAAAGATAACACCGGTAACTCGCCGGAGAGATTTCCGGCGGGAAATCTCCGATGCTTAAGTCAGATAATGCTTAAGATGGATTTAGTGTGAACTCAGATAGAATTACCTACCTCTCATTGCTTTTTCCCCTTCCTTTTATAGAGCTCTCCATCTTTGGTAGTTAATTACCAGTCTAATGAAGGGTCATACCATTTAATGGGCGGTTACTGTTTTTAAGCAGGTTTATGGCCATGATGGTAAGAAGTGGGAAGGTGGGAGGTTCATTACTCTCCACTTCGTTTATTTAAGTAAATAGCAGTTCAGATCGTACGAGATCGTGACACGTGTCACGATCTCCTAGATGTTACTTTCTTTCCATATCAGAGTCGTTACATCCGGATGTGGCATGTTACTGTGAGACAGCTAATTGAGAACGGTACTATATCAATGAACTTTGTGAGGTCAGAAAGGAACTTGGCTGATCCTTTGATAAGCCACTAGGGAGAGGCCTAGTGATGGAAACATCGAGGGGGATATGACTGTACCCAAATTCAGAGACGAAGTAATAGATACCTAACCTACTATGATCGACGATCCCATGAATGAGGTTTAAGAGGTAATAACGGAGTCATGGAGTCCGATGGGCACTGTCGCTTTGTGTATATCCTTTAAGGCGGGGGGTCCTTAAATAAGATTATATCCCTATGATGTATGGCAGTGACCGCTGCAGCGTGTGAGAATGAGCATATAGCTCTTAATGGGTTTATAGTCCCTAATTATTAGGATGGAGTGTTCAACTGTAGCACATTCCCTGATGGATACCATCTATATGTGTGTGAGCTTGAGTCGCATTTCTAGAACTTGGGTATGTCGCTAGAGCACACAAGAGAATCCAGGCACGATGGATGGCCATTTAGCGTCAACCGGCAATAACGACCATGACTAGAGATATTATATGGGTGGTGAGTAAGTGCAATTCACATTGCGGAATCTGTTTAAAAGAGTACTCACTCTACCATTATATTTCAGTAAGTTCCTACTCATTTATCCTAGAAAATGTTCGATCCTCGTGATACCTCGCCGATGCATAATTTTTAGTTTTCTTTTCCTTTATCGAGTTTGTGTTTTGAAACATGTGGAGGATTGTGGTATTTTTGTGTTACTCAAAAGACACGTGGAGATCCATCTCTCATTTTCCTTAGTGTGAAAGCTTGACCAAATAATTGTTTTTCTCCATGAAAGGCTGCTGCCTCTTTTGTTGAATAATTTAAGAGATTCGTCTCTCCTACTACTACTCATCCAGTTGTTGCTTCTTTTGTTGACAACTAAGGAGATTCATCTCCCTTGTCTTCTTTACCTTTCTTTTCCTCCAAGAATTTAGCTCATTTTCTCTCTATAAAAGGCCACTCGGCCAAGCATTATACACACACACATAAAAGAAGTGCTTTGCAAACCAAAGCACACATACACTTGCCTCAAAAATCCTCTCATACACTTTCGATAATTTTAGTACAGATATTTTGATGCTGTGTGAGTTGTGAAGGAGGAAAGTCGAGAGGGTCATTCTTGAGTTTCTGTTGTATGTGCATGCAAACAAAGATGATACTGGAGGTTGCATGCCGTGAAACCCGTCGCATCGAGCCATTGGTTCCGGGGGGGGCACGAATCAACCTTTTAGGACAAAGTTTCGGCTTGATTCTATAGAATGGTGAGATCATTCATATTCGTCTTGTAACGTTTTACTATTTATAGTGTATTGTAATTTTCTTATTTTATGTTAGAAAGTGTGATTCCATTCTAGATTATTGTCCAAAGGAGTTATATCCAACAAGAGACACCATCTTTCAAGAACAATAATCCTTTACCCGGTGTACCCTCTAGGTATCTCAAGATTCTATATATCACATTCATGTGTTCTTCACTTGGTGCATGCATAAACTGGCTTAAACCACTTATTGCATAGGCTATATCTGGCCTCATGTGTGAAAAATAAATTAATCTCCCAACCAAGAGTTTATAGTGACCCTTGTCTGTTGGAGCTGGATCTAGAAGTTTTCAAGCCTATGATTCAACTTTGTGGGTGTTTCTACCAGTTTACAAGCAAGCATTCCAACTTTAGTGAAGAGGTCTCACACATACTTCTGCTGGGATAGAGAAGCTGTAACACCCCGATATTTTTTCGATTTATTTAAAAATTTTAGCGGTGAAAATATATTATTCTTAGCGCCGATAAAATTTTCTAACAACTTTTAGCAGCAAATTAAATGTTTAGTGACTAGCGTGACCAAAATTTTATGGGTAAACTTTTAGCGACAAATAGTTAAGCGGGATTATGGAACACAGTGTTAAATCCTTTTTTTAGTACGTTGATTTATTGTAAATAGTTATTTTAGTCCTTTCAGTAGTAACAGAAAATTTTGGGTATATTTGGAATATTAACGAAACTTGAAGGGGGTTTTGGTAGTTTGTCTTTTAGGGTTTTTATATATATTCTCACATACTTTACGGCGGCCGTTTCCCCCACATCTTGTTCTCTGGTTCGAGATTCTCAGAGAAGAGCACGGCAGGGAGAGAAGAAGGGAAGAGATCGAAGAGATATTTTTCTCCGACAATGCTTTTTCGGTAAGGTTACTTTAAAAATCCATGCTTCGTGTATGCATATATATGTCTATTTCGGTAGGTATATAAAATGGGTATAGTTCAGTATGATAAGGCTGTTAAAGGGTTGGATTTTTGGGTGACTTTGGGTTTGCCGTGCTTGTGAGATCGAGTGGAAGCTGCGAGGGTGATAGAACGGGTTCACGGCTACCATGGCCGTGCGTCTCTGTGAGATTTCAGTGCATAAATGTGTCAGGACCGTGAGACAGGGGATGAAGGTGCAAGAGATGGGTACGATGTGCGGCGTGGCGACGTGCGTTGTGAGTGTGGAGTGCATGAAGCAGCTGCCTTCAAGACAACTGGCCATGTGTATTGTATGCACTAAGTTGTGTATATGTGGGTGTTGGAATGAGAAGGAGAGAAGAACCACGATGGGCTGCCGTAGTTGCACTTTTCAGTGTCATGGGTTGGTGATGGAATGGGTCCAGGGCTACCATAGTCGTGTTTGGTGTGAGTTCAGTGGTGTTTGTGGGTGCAAGATGAGTGTAGTGTGTGTCTGTGGTGAGGTATGTGTATATATGTATATGTTTTGGATGTATATGAGAGTGAATCTGATGGAAAATAAAGGGAGAGACCCACTGCTGTTAGGCAGTGGGCGTGAAAATGGAGGGCTTGGGTGCTGTGTGGAAGATGAGAGAGAGAGCAGCCATGGGGCTGCCGTGGTGCTGTGTGGGAAGAGAGAAGACCACTGTGGTACTGGATGCGTGAGTTGTGTGTAGTGATGTGTGTGCGAAGCTGCCTAGAGGCAGTTGGCTCTGTGTGTGTAGTGCTGTATATATAGTGTGTAATGGGTGTGTGCGTGTGAGTGTTGTGTATACTAATATTAAATCAAAGTGCTGTGTGAAAGGTGTGTGAGTGTATGAGTGGTGTGTGTGTAATGTATGCATGTGCGTGTGTTTTGTGAATGTAATGACTGTGGGGTGTGAGTTTCATGGGGTCTGTGAGTGCAATAGTCTATGAGTGCAATGAACAAGGAGAAGAAGAAGGAAGTGAACTGGAAGTGAATTGGGTTTGGGTCACTGTAAATTGTGCAGTAGGTGTAACGGGTTAGCGTTAAGTGCGCTGCGAGCATTCGATAGTGTATGGTGATCATTAGTGCATAAAACTTTAGAGTATAATGCGTTAGACTATATTAGAATTTTTGGAAAATTTTTCTAATTTTCTGAGATCATATGAATTTATAGGATTTTCTGTAATTTCAGATTTTGTAAAATTGTTTTGGAGACCTTAAACCCAGAAAATGTTTTGGGAAAAATTCTAGTAATGTCTTTATGGTATAATAAAGACTCAGTAAAAGTTTTATGATTTTTGGGGTCGATTTGCTATGGTTTCCGTATCGCATTATTTTTAGCAAAACGAATATTTGAAAAATAGTTTTAATGCTTTTAATTTCTGATTTAAATTTCTACGATCTTTATACATATGTTAAAGCTGTTACAAAAATTATGGGACTTAGTTTGAAGCTGGAAGCATTTTTGGTAATTTATGGGTTTTTTTATTGCATTTAAAGAAATTATTTTAATTCGAAAATATTAAAATATTCAGAAAATGCATATTTTGACTTATTATAATGTTTTAAGCTATACAAGTGTTTTATTTTAATTTATAATAAATTTAGAATACGGTTATGCATTAAAGAGCGTACCGGGTTCTCGGTTAGGTTGGCCGTGTGCGAGGCGCGCTTTGAGTTGTGTGATTCCGGGGTTAGAGGCGAGCACCGTTTGGGTAGTTTATATTAGGTTTATAATATATTAGTGTGGATAGTGTTCTGATAAATAAATTGCCTGACCTAGGTTAATTCAAAGGATTTGGATCGAAGTTGTTTAGCAGTGCATAGCTTGGACCGAGGTAAGGGATTTCTTCTGAAACCCAGTTTCCTCTATTTGTTATCATAGATATTTTTCTGATTTGTTATCGCCATTCGTTTGGATTCTATTATTTGATAAAGTCGCATTATTTGCCATATAAACCTTTCATTGAGCCTTAAAACGTTTATTGAAATTCTTATCAATGCTCATTAATTATTGTCAATCGAGCATTGAATAACATGTTACATTATCGAAATGTTTTCATCCTGCATTTTGACATGAGATTCTGCATGGGAGTGTTTTGGCGGAGTTGGTGGGTATTGGAGGATTCGGTGTTTGGTGTGGGCTAGTACCTTGACGGACTAGCCGGTGTATTGGTGTGGGCTAGTGCCTTGACGGACTAGCCGGTGTATTGGTGTGGGCTAGTGCCTTGATGGACTAGCCGGTGAAAAGTGTTAATGAGCATCGCCTTTGTGGCTTTGCTAAGTGATTACCCTGCACTGCCTGTGTGGCTTTGCATTTGCTCATGTTATTGTATTCGTGATTGTTTGTATTGCATCTGAAAATCGTATTGATGTCTGATCGAACTAGTTATGATTCTTCTTTTTGAAAATCCTGATGAATTGCATCTGTAATTGTTTCGTAGTTTCTTTATTTGAGCGACCTTACTGAGCTCTCAAAAGCTCACTCCCCTTTGACTTCCTTTTCGCAGGTAATATCCAACAATAGATCGCATTGGGTGTGGAATAGACCCGAGCGCAGGAAAGAGGAATTTAGTTTTAGTTTTGGTCATTAGAACCCCTGCGTGGGTAAATATTAATGTATCAATTTTCTTAGACTTAAACTTGGTATTTCAATTATGAAAATTGATTGAGAGTATAATTTGATTGATGGATAGTTGCTCTGACAGACTGGTAGTATTTATTTTGTTTGAGTTTGAGGAATTATTGTCTTAGTGAACTGATCGATTGAGCGTTAACGTTCCGGAAAATTCCGGGATGTTACAGTTGGTATCAGAGCTTAGGTTATTATGATTCTGTAGACTTGAACCTAGATGAACAAATGATCGAGCTTAGGTATATGATTCTGTAGACTTTAGAAGCAAGTGAGAGAAAGCCTAAGTTTTAACGAGAGAGTTAAGGAAAGACTTTAGTGACTTAGTTGAACCTTAGTAGTGGCTAGATATCAGAGTGCGCAGTGATAACATAGTGGGTATATCGTTTGATTTCAGTGCTTATAGGAATTGGTTAATTATTTTGAGGTTGAGTAATGTTATCCGATTTGTTTGGATTATGAAACCCTAGGTTATAATCGAAATCATATACTATAGTGAAATGTTCGAAGCTGCCAATGATGTTTGCAGCTCATGCGTAAGACTCGGTGACATGTACATTTTTCGTTTGGGAGTTACCTAGTGAAAGCGTAGTGCTTCGATACTATAGGCAAGTGAAATTTCGAGGACGAAATTTTTATAAGTGGGGGAGAATGTAACACCCCGATATTTTTTCGATTTATTTAAAAATTTTAGCGGTGAAAATATATTATTCTTAGCGCCGATAAAATTTTCTAACAACTTTTAGCAGCAAATTAAATGTTTAGTGACTAGCGTGACCAAAATTTTATGGGTAAACTTTTAGCGACAAATAGTTAAGCGGGATTATGGAACACAGTGTTAAATCCTTTTTTTAGTACGTTGATTTATTGTAAATAGTTATTTTAGTCCTTTCAGTAGTAACAGAAAATTTTGGGTATATTTGGAATATTAACGAAACTTGAAGGGGGTTTTGGTAGTTTGTCTTTTAGGGTTTTTATATATATTCTCACATACTTTACGGCGGCCGTTTCCCCCACATCTTGTTCTCTGGTTCGAGATTCTCAGAGAAGAGCACGGCAGGGAGAGAAGAAGGGAAGAGATCGAAGAGATATTTTTCTCCGACAATGCTTTTTCGGTAAGGTTACTTTAAAAATCCATGCTTCGTGTATGCATATATATGTCTATTTCGGTAGGTATATAAAATGGGTATAGTTCAGTATGATAAGGCTGTTAAAGGGTTGGATTTTTGGGTGACTTTGGGTTTGCCGTGCTTGTGAGATCGAGTGGAAGCTGCGACTGTCGTGAGGGTGATAAAACGGGTTCACGGCTACCATGGCCGTGCGTCTCTGTGAGATTTCAGTGCATAAATGTGTCAGGACCGTGAGACAGGGGATGAAGGTGCAAGAGATGGGTACGATGTGCGGCGTGGCGACGTGCGTTGTGAGTGTGGAGTGCATGAAGCAGCTGCCTTCAAGACAACTGGCCATGTGTATTGTATGCACTAAGTTGTGTATATGTGGGTGTTGGAATGAGAAGGAGAGAAGAACCACGATGGGCTGCCGTAGTTGCACTTTTCAGTGTCATGGGTTGGTGATGGAA
Organism: Escallonia rubra; assembly: GCA_033065855.1. NCBI lineage: Eukaryota > Viridiplantae > Streptophyta > Magnoliopsida > Escalloniales > Escalloniaceae > Escallonia > Escallonia rubra. The sequence continues at coordinate 333,715 of JAVXUO010002523.1, read as the reverse complement.
TGGGTCCAGGGCTACCATAGTCGTGTTTGGTGTGAGTTCAGTGGTGTTTGTGGGTGCAAGATGAGTGTAGTGTGTGTCTGTGGTGAGGTATGTGTATATATGTATATGTTTTGGATGTATATGAGAGTGAATCTGATGGAAAATAAAGGGAGAGACCCACTGCTGTTAGGCAGTGGGCGTGAAAATGGAGGGCTTGGGTGCTGTGTGGAAGATGAGAGAGAGAGCAGCCATGGGGCTGCCGTGGTGCTGTGTGGGAAGAGAGAAGACCACTGTGGTACTGGATGCGTGAGTTGTGTGTAGTGATGTGTGTGCGAAGCTGCCTAGAGGCAGTTGGCTCTGTGTGTGTAGTGCTGTATATATAGTGTGTAATGGGTGTGTGCGTGTGAGTGTTGTGTATACTAATATTAAATCAAAGTGCTGTGTGAAAGGTGTGTGAGTGTATGAGTGGTGTGTGTGTAATGTATGCATGTGCGTGTGTTTTGTGAATGTAATGACTGTGGGGTGTGAGTTTCATGGGGTCTGTGAGTGCAATAGTCTATGAGTGCAATGAACAAGGAGAAGAAGAAGGAAGTGAACTGGAAGTGAATTGGGTTTGGGTCACTGTAAATTGTGCAGTAGGTGTAACGGGTTAGCGTTAAGTGCGCTGCGAGCATTCGATAGTGTATGGTGATCATTAGTGCATAAAACTTTAGAGTATAATGCGTTAGACTATATTAGAATTTTTGGAAAATTTTTATAATTTTCTGAGATCATATGAATTTATAGGATTTTCTGTAATTTCAGATTTTGTAAAATTGTTTTGGAGACCTTAAACCCAGAAAATGTTTTGGGAAAAATTCTAGTAATGTCTTTATGGTATAATAAAGACTCAGTAAAAGTTTTATGATTTTTGGGGTCGATTTGCTATGGTTTCCGTATCGCATTATTTTTAGCAAAACGAATATTTGAAAAATAGTTTTAATGCTTTTAATTTCTGATTTAAATTTCTATGATCTTTATACATATGTTAAAGCTGTTACAAAAATTATGGGACTTAGTTTGAAGCTGGAAGCATTTTTGGTAATTTATGGGTTTTTTTATTGCATTTAAAGAAATTATTTTAATTCGAAAATATTAAAATATTCAGAAAATGCATATTTTGACTTATTATAATGTTTTAAGCTATACAAGTGTTTTATTTTAATTTATAATAAATTTAGAATACGGTTATGCATTAAAGAGCGTACCGGGTTCTCGGTTAGGTTGGCCGTGTGCGAGGCGCGCTTTGAGTTGTGTGATTCCGGGGTTAGAGGCGAGCACCGTTTGGGTAGTTTATATTAGGTTTATAATATATTAGTGTGGATAGTGTTCTGATAAATAAATTGCCTGACCTAGGTTAATTCAAAGGATTTGGATCGAAGTTGTTTAGCAGTGCATAGCTTGGACCGAGGTAAGGGATTTCTTCTGAAACCCAGTTTCCTCTATTTGTTATCATAGATATTTTTCTGATTTGTTATCGCCATTCGTTTGGATTCTATTATTTGATAAAGTCGCATTATTTGCCATATAAACCTTTCATTGAGCCTTAAAACGTTTATTGAAATTCTTATCAATGCTCATTAATTATTGTCAATCGAGCATTGAATAACATGTTACATTATCGAAATGTTTTCATCCTGCATTTTGACATGAGATTCTGCATGGGAGTGTTTTGGCGGAGTTGGTGGGTATTGGAGGATTCGGTGTTTGGTGTGGGCTAGTACCTTGACGGACTAGCCGGTGTATTGGTGTGGGCTAGTGCCTTGACGGACTAGCCGGTGTATTGGTGTGGGCTAGTGCCTTGATGGACTAGCCGGTGAAAAGTGTTAATGAGCATCGCCTTTGTGGCTTTGCTAAGTGATTACCCTGCACTGCCTGTGTGGCTTTGCATTTGCTCATGTTATTGTATTCGTGATTGTTTGTATTGCATCTGAAAATCGTATTGATGTCTGATCGAACTAGTTATGATTCTTCTTTTTGAAAATCCTGATGAATTGCATCTGTAATTGTTTCGTAGTTTCTTTATTTGAGCGACCTTACTGAGCTCTCAAAAGCTCACTCCCCTTTGACTTCCTTTTCGCAGGTAATATCCAACAATAGATCGCATTGGGTGTGGAATAGACCCGAGCGCAGGAAAGAGGAATTTAGTTTTAGTTTTGGTCATTAGAACCCCTGCGTGGGTAAATATTAATGTATCAATTTTCTTAGACTTAAACTTGGTATTTCAATTATGAAAATTGATTGAGAGTATAATTTGATTGATGGATAGTTGCTCTGACAGACTGGTAGTATTTATTTTGTTTGAGTTTGAGGAATTATTGTCTTAGTGAACTGATCGATTGAGCGTTAACGTTCCAAAAAATTCCGGGATGTTACAGTTGGTATCAGAGCTTAGGTTATTATGATTCTGTAGACTTGAACCTAGATGAACAAATGATCGAGCTTAGGTATATGATTCTGTAGACTTTAGAAGCAAGTGAGAGAAAGCCTAAGTTTTAACGAGAGAGTTAAGGAAAGACTTTAGTGACTTAGTTGAACCTTAGTAGTGGCTAGATATCAGAGTGCGCAGTGATAACATAGTGGGTATATCGTTTGATTTCAGTGCTTATAGGAATTGGTTAATTATTTTGAGGTTGAGTAATGTTATCCGATTTGTTTGGATTATGAAACCCTAGGTTATAATCGAAATCATATACTATAGTGAAATGTTCGAAGCTGCCAATGATGTTTGCAGCTCATGCGTAAGACTCGGTGACATGTACATTTTTCGTTTGGGAGTTACCTAGTGAAAGCGTAGTGCTTCGATACTATAGGCAAGTGAAATTTCGAGGACGAAATTTTTATAAGTGGGGGAGAATGTAACACCCCGATATTTTTTCGATTTATTTAAAAATTTTAGCGGTGAAAATATATTATTCTTAGCGCCGATAAAATTTTCTAACAACTTTTAGCAGCAAATTAAATGTTTAGTGACTAGCGTGACCAAAATTTTATGGGTAAACTTTTAGCGACAAATAGTTAAGCGGGATTATGGAACACAGTGTTAAATCCTTTTTTTAGTACGTTGATTTATTGTAAATAGTTATTTTAGTCCTTTCAGTAGTAACAGAAAATTTTGGGTATATTTGGAATATTAACGAAACTTGAAGGGGGTTTTGGTAGTTTGTCTTTTAGGGTTTTTATATATATTCTCACATACTTTACGGCGGCCGTTTCCCCCACATCTTGTTCTCTGGTTCGAGATTCTCAGAGAAGAGCACGGCAGGGAGAGAAGAAGGGAAGAGATCGAAGAGATATTTTTCTCCGACAATGCTTTTTCGGTAAGGTTACTTTAAAAATCCATGCTTCGTGTATGCATATATATGTCTATTTCGGTAGGTATATAAAATGGGTATAGTTCAGTATGATAAGGCTGTTAAAGGGTTGGATTTTTGGGTGACTTTGGGTTTGCCGTGCTTGTGAGATCGAGTGGAAGCTGCGACTGTCGTGAGGGTGATAAAACGGGTTCACGGCTACCATGGCCGTGCGTCTCTGTGAGATTTCAGTGCATAAATGTGTCAGGACCGTGAGACAGGGGATGAAGGTGCAAGAGATGGGTACGATGTGCGGCGTGGCGACGTGCGTTGTGAGTGTGGAGTGCATGAAGCAGCTGCCTTCAAGACAACTGGCCATGTGTATTGTATGCACTAAGTTGTGTATATGTGGGTGTTGGAATGAGAAGGAGAGAAGAACCACGATGGGCTGCCGTAGTTGCACTTTTCAGTGTCATGGGTTGGTGATGGAATGGGTCCAGGGCTACCATAGTCGTGTTTGGTGTGAGTTCAGTGGTGTTTGTGGGTGCAAGATGAGTGTAGTGTGTGTCTGTGGTGAGGTATGTGTATATATGTATATGTTTTGGATGTATATGAGAGTGAATCTGATGGAAAATAAAGGGAGAGACCCACTGCTGTTAGGCAGTGGGCGTGAAAATGGAGGGCTTGGGTGCTGTGTGGAAGATGAGAGAGAGAGCAGCCATGGGGCTGCCGTGGTGCTGTGTGGGAAGAGAGAAGACCACTGTGGTACTGGATGCGTGAGTTGTGTGTAGTGATGTGTGTGCGAAGCTGCCTAGAGGCAGTTGGCTCTGTGTGTGTAGTGCTGTATATATAGTGTGTAATGGGTGTGTGCGTGTGTGAGTGTTGTGTATACTAATATTAAATCAAAGTGCTGTGTGAAAGGTGTGTGAGTGTATGAGTGGTGTGTGTGTAATGTATGCATGTGCGTGTGTTTTGTGAATGTAATGACTGTGGGGTGTGAGTTTCATGGGGTCTGTGAGTGCAATAGTCTATGAGTGCAATGAACAAGGAGAAGAAGAAGGAAGTGAACTGGAAGTGAATTGGGTTTGGGTCACTGTAAATTGTGCAGTAGGTGTAACGGGTTAGCGTTAAGTGCGCTGCGAGCATTCGATAGTGTATGGTGATCATTAGTGCATAAAACTTTAGAGTATAATGCGTTAGACTATATTAGAATTTTTGGAAAAATTTTATAATTTTCTGAGATCATATGAATTTATAGTATTTTCTGTAATTTCAGATTTTGTAAAATTTTTTTGGAGACCTTAAACCCAGAAAATGTTTTGGGAAAAATTCTAGTAATGTCTTTATGGTATAATAAAGACTCAGTAAAAGTTTTATGATTTTTGGGGTCGATTTGCTATGGTTTCCGTATCGCATTATTTTTAGCAAAACGAATATTTGAAAAATAGTTTTAATGCTTTTAATTTCTGATTTAAATTTCTATGATCTTTATACATATGTTAAAGCTGTTACAAAAATTATGGGACTTAGTTTGAAGCTGGAAGCATTTTTGGTAATTTATGGGTTTTTTTATTGCATTTAAAGAAATTATTTTAATTCAAAAATATTAAAATATTCAGAAAATGCATATTTTGACTTATTATAATGTTTTAAGCTATACAAGTGTTTTATTTTAATTGATAATAAATTTAGAATACGGTTATGCATTAAAGAGCGTACCGGGTTCTCGGTTAGGTTGGCCGTGTGCGAGGCGCGCTTTGAGTTGTGTGATTCCGGGGTTAGAGGCGAGCACCGTTTGGGTAGTTTATATTAGGTTTATAATATATTAGTGTGGATAGTGTTCTGATAAATAAATTGCCTGACCTAGGTTAATTCAAAGGATTTGGATCGAAGTTGTTTAGCAGTGCATAGCTTGGACCGAGGTACGGGATTTCTTCTGAAACCCAGTTTCCTCTATTTGTTATCATAGATATTTTTCTGATTTGTTATCGCCATTCGTTTGGATTCTATTATTTGATAAAGTCGCATTATTTGCCATATAAACCTTTCATTGAGCCTTAAAACGTTTATTGAAATTCTTATCAATGCTCATTAATTATTGTCAATCGAGCATTGAATAACATGTTACATTATCGAAATGTTTTCATCCTGCATTTTGACATGAGATTCTGCATGGGAGTGTTTTGGCGGAGTTGGTGGGTATTGGAGGATTCGGTGTTTGGTGTGGGCTAGTACCTTGACGGACTAGCCGGTGTATTGGTGTGGGCTAGTGCCTTGACGGACTAGCCGGTGTATTGGTGTGGGCTAGTGCCTTGATGGACTAGCCGGTGAAAAGTGTTAATGAGCATCGCCTTTGTGGCTTTGCTAAGTGATTACCCTGCACTGCCTGTGTGGCTTTGCATTTGCTCATGTTATTGTATTCGTGATTGTTTGTATTGCATCTGAAAATCGTATTGATGTCTGATCGAACTAGTTATGATTCTTCTTTTTGAAAATCCTGATGAATTGCATCTGTAATTGTTTCGTAGTTTCTTTATTTGAGCGACCTTACTGAGCTCTCAAAAGCTCACTCCCCTTTGACTTCCTTTTCGCAGGTAATATCCAACAATAGATCGCATTGGGTGTGGAATAGACCCGAGCGCAGGAAAGAGGAATTTAGTTTTAGTTTTGGTCATTAGAACCCCTGCGTGGGTAAATATTAATGTATCAATTTTCTTAGACTTAAACTTGGTATTTCAATTATGAAAATTGATTGAGAGTATAATTTGATTGATGGATAGTTGCTCTGACAGACTGGTAGTATTTATTTTGTTTGAGTTTGAGGAATTATTGTCTTAGTGAACTGATCGATTGAGCGTTAACGTTCTGAAAAATTCCGGGATGTTACAGAAGCCCCACGTGCTGATCTTTTTACTTCGATTCCTAAGAAGTATTTAAGTTGCCCCAGATCTTTCATCCCAAATTTAGCAGCTAGATAATCTTGCAACAACTTCATGTCACAAGGATCATTCCCTCCTTCTTAGGACCATATCATCAACATACACAATCAAATATGTTACCTTCCATCTTTTGTATTTTACAAACAGAGTATGATCTGAATTACTTTGCTTATAACCAAATGCCTTCATTGCTGAAGAGAACCTCCCAAACCAAACTTTGGGTAACTATTTAAGCCCATACAACGATTTCTTCAGTTTGCAAACTTCATTGTTGCATGATGGGTTATGTGTGAACCTAGCGGTAGATCCATGTAGACTTCCTCTTCCAAATCTCCATGGAAGAAAGCATTTTTGACGTCAAATTGTTGTAGAGGCCAATCTTAATTTGCTGCAATAGATATAAGGATGTGAATCGTGTTAAGTTTTGACACTGGCGCAAAAGTCTCTGGGTAATCTATCCAATACTTTTGTGTATACCCTTTTGCAACTAGCATTGCCTTATATCTGCCAATGCTTCCATCTGTTTTGAGTTTCACAGTGTACACCCATCTGCATCCAACCGTTCTTTTCCCTTCAGGTAATGGAACAAGTTCCCAAGTAGAACTTCTTTGCAAAGCCTCCATCTCTTCATTTATTGCCTTTGTCCATCTTGGATCCGCCAATGCTTCTTGCACACTACTAGGAATAGTGAGATCAATACTAAGTGCATGCGACTCATGTAATCAATGGATAGATATGTATTTACTGATTAGATATTTAATATTGGTTGTAGGATCTGGTTCATACTTTTTCTTTGGGAAACCCTTATTAGATCTTTGTGGATATCGCGGAGCCAAGTTTTAGGAGGAAGATTTGTTTCAAGAGACTCGTCAGACATGGGACTTGGGATTACCTGAGTGGAAGTATCATCATCTTGGATATTCTGAGTTGATCCTTCGGTTAATGGTGTTAACATGGGCATCTCTGCAGCTTTTGTTTGTTCTTCAGGTGGAAATAATATTTCACTATCAGTTTCAGGAGAGTCTTACTGTTCAGGAGAGTTTTGCAAACCATTTTGCTCAAAATTTCTCCCAAATCTTTCATTCACTTCTTCTAATTCTAAGAACTTATCTCCTCTATTATCTTTTTGTAACACATTCTCTTATTAGAGTTCTCCCCCTAAAGAGAAGGGACATAGACTCCCCCTGAATAATAAGGCTCAGATTCTCAAAAAGAAGCATTTGAGCGTCACATGTAACTTCTGAGTTCATGGATCATAGCATCTATACCCCAACTGAATATCAGAATAACCAACAAAAATGCATCGTTTGGCACATGGATCAAGTTTATTCCACAAAACTTTGGTAATATGAACATATATCGTACAACCACAAACTTAAGGTTCAAGATTTGGTAGGTGAGGCATTGAGAAAAAAGACTACAAGAACTTTTGATGAGGGTTTGAAAACCAACCACGTGGGAAGGTACGCGATTAATTAGGTAAACCGCAAATTTAACCCCCAATAGAATCGAGGCGTGTTCATTCCAAAAAGTGAGGCACGGACCACCTCCATTATTTGTCTATTCTTCCTTCTAAGCCATTCTGTTGCGAAGTATAGGTGTTAGAAGTATGATGTCGAATCCCTCGTCGGCTCATAAACTTGCCGAATGACGTATTCATGGTGTTGTCGAATTGCCAGACCCGAATTTGTCCCTGATACTGAGTGCCCACATATTATAAAATTCTTGAAAAGCTAGCAAACAACAATTTTTTTATGAAGCAAAGAGACCCTGGTCATCCTAGTGTATTCATCAATAAATGTAACACAATAACGAGCCTTAGAAAGAGAGGCAACTTTTGTAGGACCCCAAACATCAGAATGTATAACCATGAAAGGTTATGGATATTTATTCAAAGTTGGTAAATAAGGAATACGATGGCTTTTAGCCAGTTCATAAACATCACCATGGAAATCAGAAACATTCAACTTGTAAAAGGATGAGGTTGTAATCTTTCGAGATAGCCAAAAGAAACGTATCCTAATCGTCAGTGCCATAACCATATAGTGATTCGAGCTTTTTCTTCATTACTAGTTTGATATGCATGACTGAAATTATGTACCCCATTCTCTATCAATTCTAGGTAATAGAGTTTGCCCCGTTTAACACCATAACAAAGAATATTTAGGGTCAGAATATCCTAAAAAGCACAAAATGAAGGCCAGAAAGTTACAATACAATCAAGAGAGGAGGTAATTTGGCTGACCAACAAAAGGTTACATTCAAGTGATGGAATAACCAAAGCTGTATCTAGTGTAAGAGTACCACACAAACTTCTCCTATAATAGGAGAATACTACCATTCGCTATCGAAATAACCGGCTATGGTGAAAGATGGATAGATTGTAACTAGCTAGAATTTCTAGTATGTTCTGACACACATGTATCAATAATCCAAGTCCTATTCTTAGAAATTGCAAAAAATACGTTTGCCTTACCAATTGTACCTAGTTGAGCAACATTTGTTATAACTTATAAATTTTCCTTCACATTTGGTTGGACTTCCTGAGTAGATGTTACCATGGCTTTCCCTAATACTTTCTTACTTTCTTTAAGAAGTCCCACCATTCAGGATAGCCAATGATTTCCTAACACCGCTATTTCAAGTAGCATGTTTCACCACAGTGACTATAAACAAAGTTGTTAGATCTGCATCTAACTGATTATTTTATTTTTTTGTCGAACCAGATGAGGATCCTTGCTTGCTGGCTTTGGTTGGCCAGCATAGCCGAGCTCTCAGATATTGGTCGAGAGTCTCATGTGGTCTGCCTTTGTTGATATTCTCTTCTCACATATGCATATGTGCTTCCCAAGTCCAATTTTGGGTCTTTTCATAAGATTTCTTCACGGACCTCATCAAACTCAGAATTGAGTCCGCTCCGAAAAATATGAACTTGAAGCCCGGCCATCGCAGAATGCAATTGTACCACCATTTTCAACTGTTCCTTCTTGAGAAGTTGTTATGTCATCAATTTCCTGGACAAGAGCAACAAGCTTATTGACATATGTTGACAAAGATTTACCATTTTGGTAAAGAAAGATTTTCGATTCAATTCAAAAAAAGGGTTTTCGTCTGATCCATCATAGAAGGTTTTTGATACAGCTCCCCATATTTCCTTGGCTGTGGAGAGGCGAATAAACCACTGCATCAGTGATTGACTCGTCGAGTCAATAAGGCAGCTTTTCATTCCGTGATTTCGGTGATCCATGTTGCATGCCTGGAATCATCAGGGCTAGCTTCTTTGTTTCTCCGGTGAGATATCTAGCTTTGTTACGAGCGCCAATACGCATCTCCATAAGCTGGGACCATAATGAGTAATTGGTCATAAGGATGATGCTGGTAGGACGCATAGTTGTTTTGGTGAACAATAATTGGTGGGTTATTTAGTATAGTTGGAACAATGGGATTGAAATTAGCCATTTAGTTTTAAAAGGTGAGGGAAGACAACTCTGATTTAGTGATGGTGAGCAGTTTTTCAGACCTACTCTGATGCCATATAAAAACAAAAGAATTTTGGAATACTGTTACACATACACACACGCACACAAAATTACGACATAGGGAAGAAAGAAGTAATTCTATTCTAAGGAAAATATATACAAAATCTGTCAAATAAGCAAGCTCCTATAATTGTGACTCGTTTCCTATAATGATGGAATCAGACAGCTCATACAAACAAATTCCTGAGATAATGGAATCATGTAGCTCATGCCAATGTTATGAACCTCCAATCAAGACCCTTATACAACTCTCTCTCCCTCTCTCAAAGTATGACCTCATTAATCATCTATGCTAGACAATGTCTGAGCCGACCTAAACAGAATGATTTCTCAGCGCACCTGTTATAAGCCCAGATGCATTCCTGTTTGCCAAGTTCCCATCAGGCACCATTATCTCCGGTTCAGTGGTGGATGAGGCATCCACCAAAAAAATATGACTGAAGTGTCCAGTTGTTATCCTTTTGTTATGGAGTGAGAAACTACTCAAGAAAGTTGATAAAATCACCTTGAATTTACGGAGTTCCTGAAGTGAAGGACAAGAAAAACACTCACCTCTATAAAGACTGGAGGGGAGGATGTCATAATGTACCCCGTCTAACTCTCGGAAGGCTGCATTTACACGAAACATGTTAGACTCCAGAATTTTGATCTTCAAGCTTCTCATGAGGACATTGCACGTTCTATTCGAATGTGCACATACAAGAACCCTGCACAATAGAGAGGTTCGATATACTTGGAGAACTACTTCTCGAATAACCATTCCAGTACTTGATAATTTTTTTGTCATAGATACAGAAAGTGGTCATTCCCCAAGATACAACGGTGATCCTGATGGCCCAAAATATGACAAACAGCAAAAATATGCTCCCTATCAAGTTTGTTATTCAACGAGAGAAAGTTTTTGAATTGAATTTGCATTTGGTATACAATCAAAGAATATGAAGTTCCTGGACAGAGGGTTTAATGCAGCAATAATAGCTTGGTGAGCCCGTTTTAAGAATATTTTGCTAAATACGAATTTAGTGTTGTGAGTGAAAGTCTTCTTTAAATTCAACTAATATAGGAATGTTGTTCAGGACACAATAGACGATACCGAATTCGAATTCGAATTCAAGAAAAACCAGCATGACAATATGAACAATGGGAGAACCTGTTTAAAATGAAACTATGTGGTTAACATTTCACAACTGTGACACGGTGAGGGTATACAATATTCTTGCACAGTATATGTTCTCTTATTTTTTCTTTCATCCCAAACTAGTTGGGTAGGCTATAATTACTTTTTCTTCCACTCTCTGCTATCACTTCATTATATGAAAACATAGATAAAGATAATATCTTCTTCTAAGGTGGCAAAAAAGATGCCAACCTATGCAAGAACACTAAACAGATAACACCCTGTTCAGATTTCCTTTCATACATAGAAGTCTTTTTTTCTTTAAGTAATGTCCTGTAAATGTGCCAACATCTACAAGATGAACAAAGGAGATTCAAGAAGAATGACACATATACTATGTTTTAGTGATACCCTAGACCATTATTGATATAGGGAAAAATGCACCTTCTTCTCGGAGTGACAAGTGTCATGAAAAACCACATAAGAGTCTTACCCGGATAAGACCTATGACCATGTCCAAGGCTTCTCCTCCTCATCTGATAAGTCCTGCCTTATCTATGCCACCTTTTTTGGAAGAATAGGAGTCACAGTCTTCTACCAGGAGATTACTAGTGAACTCCTAATAGAAGGAAGAGTCCTCTTCTATATCAGGAAGAAGTCAGACTAGTGAGAGTTACGTTCACCAAAACCCAACCACTCGTACCTTTTCTATGCTAACTTGCTGAATTAAGTATTGGAGATTCTCCACTAGAAACCAATTCGATGAGTCACTGGTATCGTTTGTACTGTGCAGGTCTATTCGCAAGCTAATTCCGGTCGTCCAGATTTTGACCACAACATTTTGGTTCCATCCTTCACTCCGAGCCATGGCTCGCGGAGGTCAACTCCCATCAAACGACAGTGGCAAGGCAATTGCCAATACCCCAGCCAGAACACCGCTTCCTTCGAGAAATTCCATCCCCCACACGTCATTCAGGCTCTCCGACACATCTAGGCCTCACACTGCCATAGTGGCCACTGCTGCCAATACTTATGCGCCACCATTAGTCACGACCGATTAGACTGACCTTCTCGCGACCATCTAGGTGATGCAAAAGTCTATCGAGCGACTATGAGCTGCAATCGAGCAACAATTAGAGCAGCGATCTGAACCAACAGAGCCTCTAAGGCCTCCTAGAGCATGACACATCACTACTGCTCAGAGGAAATCAGTCTATAAGTGCCTCAAATATCCTTCGGGCATGAGGGTTCTACGACATACAATTAGGAAGAGTACCATCAACCGGACGACCAGCCCGTCCAAGAACATTCGGACGACGAGCGTCACAATCCCTGGCACAAGAGGCCAGAAGAGAGCTACTATGAGACTCATTCTGCCCAAAAACACCATTCTGCGCGGTCCCAAGAACGCCGATAGGAGCGATACACCATTGCTTTCGTGATTGTTGGACGACTATTCATGGAAGAGATCAGTCTGTTCCCTACTCCGATAAATTTCAAGATGTCGCCCTGCGAGTCGTACGACGGAACGGGTGACCCCACCAAACACTTGGCTTGCTTTACCTCGTGCATGAATTAGCATTTCATGCTAGATCAGATCATGTCCTGAGCCTTCCCTGTGACCCTCAAAGGAGCAGCCCATGTGTGATTCCAACACATACCACTTCGCTCTATCTCATGGCCGCTCAGCTGGCCGAGTCTTTCCAGAGCAATATATTGACGAGCTGAGTAAAATGGAAGAATTTTGCCTCCCTTTTCCGCATAGTACGAAGGCCCTAAGATTCCTTGAAGTCCTACTATGGACGCTTAAATGCAGAGAAGCTCGTGATCGATAACCTTGATCCTGGAATAACCTTTGCCGCTATGGCTAGGGGAGTGAAGCTGGCTACATCGATGCGCTTCTCGCTTAACAAGCCCCCCCCCCCCCCCCCCGCCAAAAACATAGCTGACCTCCTTAATATAGTAGAAAAATATGTGTGAGTGGAGGAAGATTTGGTGCTCCCACAAGAGGAGTCTTACACTAGTCAAAAGAAGAGAGACCAACCAAATAAACGAGCACGAGACAGCAAGCTGAAATGCTTGCGGGCACCACAGTCTTGACCTTTCACCCTTCTTAACACCGCCCATAAACACATCTTCAACCAGATAAAGGGCCAATATACCGTTAAGTGGCCTAAACTCTTAAGGATGCCGGCCGAGAAGAAAGATCCTCAGTCATATTGACACTTCTACAAGGATTATGGCCACATGATGGAGAACTATAAGCTCCTTCAATGCGAGATTGAGAACTCATCACAAATGGGTATCTGAAGCAATTCGTTAAGATGAATGATCGGCAAAAAGGTGGAAGGAGGGGTGGAAATCCGAGGAGACAAAAGGAATTCCTCCAAGGGATCTACCCGTGATTAACACCATTTTTAGAGGGTTGAGCTCCAAAGGAGTGTCTAATTCCCCTCCAAAGCCTATGCTCGGCAGGTCAAACTTACTCAAGGCCCTGCCAAATGGCTGAAAGCAACACCAAGCTTTGACGACTTGGACTTGGAGGGGGTGATATTCCCTCATGACAACGCTCTAGTCATCATACTACAGATTGATGCGTACAATGTCAAATGCATTCTGGTCGAGACAGGGAGCTCGACAGATATCATCTTTGATGACGCATTCTCACAAATGGAGATTTAGAAGGACCAAGTAAAACCGGTCTCCTTGCCTCTATATGGCTTTACGGGAGCATCTGCGCCAGTTGAGGGTATTGTGCCGCTCATAGTCGTTGCGTGCACCGCTCCATCCAAGCCACCCAGACTATTGACTTCCTTATAGTCAAAGTGAGGTCGTATTACAACGGAATACTTGGACAAATAGGGCTCAGGAAGTTGCAAGCGATCGCTTAAACTTTGCATTTAGCTATGAAGTTCCCCACGCCGAATGGTGTCAGCACAGTGAGAGGAGACCAGACAGTGGCTTGTAAATGCTACCTAGCATCTTGCAAAGCCGAAGAAAGTTGGCCATTGAAGACCAATGAGACAAACGAACCATGAAGCACGTTGAACCCACGAAAGAGCTCGTCGGCATACCATTAGAAGAAGAAAACAAGGAGCGACAATTGCGAATTGGCTCCTCTATTGGATCAACCCTTCGCTATTGGTTGATATCCTTTCTTCGCTTCAACGCAAACGTCTTCATAAGGAGAGCTGCAGACATGCTTAGGATAGATCCCTCGGTGATCGTCTACCTCATTTTGATCAATTCCTAATATAATCCGTCAAACAGAAAAAATGACCCTTCGCACCTGGGCAACAAGAAATAATCAAAGTGGAAGTGGACAGGCTGTTGGAAGCCAACTTATTCCGAGTGGCTGGCTAACGTCGTGATGGTGCCTAAGCCAGGCAGCGGCAAGTGACACATATGCATCGACTACACCAATCTGAATAGAGCATGTCCCGAGGATAGCTATCCTCTCTCGCGCATCGATATTTTGATCGACACTACATATATACGAGCACAAGCTCTTGAGCTTCATGAATTCCTTCTCTAGCTATAATCAGATCCGGATGTATGAAGACGACGTTCCCAACATGTTCTTCATCATCGACTAGGGTTTTTTTTGCTATAAGATGATGCCATTTGGCCTAAACAATGTTGAGGCCACCTATCAAAGGTTGATTGACAAGATATTCAAGCCGCTGGTGGGGAGAAACATGGAAGTCTACGTTGACGACATGCTCATCAAAAATTTGCGCGTGAAAGATCATATAGCTGAGCTCAAAGAGTGCTTTACGCTTTTGCACAAATATCGCATGTGCCCCAACCCTACTAAGTGTGCCTTCGGAGTCTCCTCAGGGAAGTTCCTTGGCTTCATGGTCTCTGATCGTGGTATCGAACCCAACCCCAAAAAGATCAGAGCTATTCAGGACATGGAAACGCCAAGGAGCGTGAAGGAGGTGCAAGTGTTGGTTGGCTGAATAACAGCCTTGAGTCGATTCCTCTCCAAGTCAGCCAAACGCTGCCTACCATTCTTCACAGCCTTGAAGAATATAAAGAACTTTGAGTGGTCAGCCGAATGTCAAGCTTCTTCCGAAGCTTTGAAGGATTATCTATCTTCTCCACCACTCTTATCCAAGCTGATCACGGGAGAGGAGTTATTCCTTTACTTGGTAGTGGCCGAGTCTGCCGTCAGCGCTACCCTCATTTGAAATCAGGACATCTGGCAGCTCCCAATGTACTACGTGTGAGCAAAGTCCTTCAAGGGGTCGAGCTCCGCTATCCAAGCACGGAGAAGCTTGCCTTTGCACTTCAAAGTCTTATAAATATGCTAGAGAAGTTACTAACTACAATTATTAGTTTTGCACGAGTCAAGGGGCACACGCTGGCATGTAAAAATATAATTTTTAGCTTCACCAATGAGGGTTGGACACGTCCATTAAAGAATTTGAAATGTAAGTTACATGTCATTGTATTTAATGCTAATTTGAGTTGGAATAATGATAGTTGTTTTTGTCACGTGGCTGACCAGTGGCGGTTAATAGCCCAATGTCAGGCCTGTTTGTAGGAGATTCAAGGAATGTTTCATACAGTTGTTGATAGAGGTAAAACAATCGATAGCAGTTACAAGTAATGTCAAGCAAGTGGTTTTCAGTAGTTACAATTCAATTATTCTTGATGAAAGCATAAATAGAAAGAATTGGAAGAAAAAAAGACACAACGCAACATCCCAAACAAATCATGATTTAGATTTAAGTCTTTTTCTTCTAATGTATTGATCGACTTGACTGTCAATCGACTGTAATTGTGAATTCAGGTTTTAGAGCTGAAACTTTGTATTTTGTAACACTCATCTTCATCAATCAAATCAAGACTCTTTGTCTTTGTGGGTGCATTCAATTTCTTTCTGTTTTTTAGTCATAGTTCAGATTTAGTTTCTATTTATAGAGAACTGAGAGACAAAAATAAATCTTACCATTTGCTAGCATACTAATTTTGAGTTCTCTATCCAGCGCACACTTGTAAAATTGATCTCTTTTTTCTACTGAGGCAAATGGCTGAAGCTCTTCCTTCTTGTTCTCAGAAATAGCAAAAAAACTCATGACCTAAAGAAGTGGTTACACCAGAAAGCTCAGTGGCACGTGAAACCTGACTTTACAAAATGCAGATGACACGGACCTTTTGTCCAGACATGAAAGACAAGCTTCTCGACCCTTTTCTCCAACAAAGCAAAAGAAACTGAAATGTTGGTCATAAACCTGAATTACTCTAAGAAAAGTATTGTAGATTGGACTAAGAAGTTGTAATTTGCGAACACAAATTGAGCAGACTACGAGTAGTCTGCAGCATTTCAGATCTTTGATTGGATGCATGGAGCCATTTAATTCACTAGCGTTCCAGTGATTACATGTGTGATACAAATTAAATACTACATAAATAGGATAGCAATGGCTACACCTACATGAGATGTGGTTGTAACCATTGAACTGGAGTAGTGTTGTTGCACGGTTGCAGTGTTGCTCATATGAAATGGAAAGGTTAACCTCTCATATTGCTGCGCTCACCAGCCAGGGTTGCTCTCTCTCTCTCTCTCGGACTTGGAAGGCTCACCCCACAAAATATTAGGTTTAAACTGTACAGGAATGCCATTTTTAAGATGGAAGGAAACAGTAAAAGGATAAATGATGTAAAACTACAAATGGGGAGACCAGAAGGGAAAGGGACAAAAAGAAAAAGATGCTTCCACAAGGAAGTGTGTGGAGTTGCCCCACACCCAATGCCCGAGTTATCATTTGCAAAGATTAAAGAGGATTACTGTGTAGGAAGACTAACTTCTTTCCTGCTATGACTGAGACACTCGTATCAGAACTTTCAAGAGTCCAAAACCCCGTATGATGGAATCCTCCCCTGAACCTAGTTATTCTTCCCAAAGATGTGCCCACGAAATGCTATGACTAGCTTAATATACAACAAAGCCAATGGAAAACCATGAGATACGTTTACAAGGGGGACATAGAGGCTTTTTAGAAGACATGCTATAGCTAACTTACGTTACGAGAACATTAATCGTCTGAATTCTGGTTACCCACGAAACACCATGACTAGTTTAACATACGCCAATGCAAAATTCCGTTCAGGGTTTTTACAGAACACATGACTTTAGTTCTGAAGCCAGTGAAAAAGCTTTACGTTACAAGAACGTTAATCGTCTTATTTATAGGGGACACAAAGGCATTTACAACGACTCCATTGGAAGAACGTAACATATGTATCAACATTGGTACGCACAAGTATGCAAGTATGCACGTACATTGTCCATTAAGCATCTATGACTCGGTGAAATAAGTAGAGCCACGAGTATCATCCAGCTGCGCCGTGAACTCTGAATCCAGGCTGTTGTACAGCTTGCTCCCACGGTGTCTCTCAAAGTATGATCTCATTAGTCCATACCTCCTCGCAATGTTTGACCGAATGAAACCTGAACGATTCATCGGCGCACCAGTAACTATTACTGCTGTCCTCTCATTCGCCAAGTTGGACAAAACCACTAATGTCTCAGGTTCAGTAGCAGAAGAGGCATCCACCAAGAAGATATGGCTAAAATGTCCCGCTGTTAGCCCTTGGTCACGTAGCCGGAAACTACTCATGAAAGTGGAAAAGATCACCTTGAACTTTTGGAGTTTCTTAAGCGATGGAAGAGAGAAGCACTCCCCTTTATAATGGCAGGAGGGGAGGATGTCCTCGTGTACACTTTCTATCTCTCTGAAGGCAGCATTTGCTCGAAGCATATCAGACTCTTGAATTTCCGCCTGCAGGCTTACCATGAGCATGTCGCATGTGCTATTTACAGGCGCACATATAAGAATCCGGTTTGATTGTGAGATTCGGTGAATGTTGAGTGCTGCTTCTCGAACCATAATTCCAGTTCTTGACAACTGTCCTCCAGTTCTTGCTCTGCCATTTTTGGTTATCACAGAAAGTGGTCCCTCAACGAGATAAGGAGGTGACCCTTGAAGGCTTAAAATCCGACGAACAACAGAGACTTGCTCTGTATCAAGTTTGCGATTGAAAGAAAGCTGCCTTGTTGTAAAAGGATTGATTGCAAGGCCAGAGTCAGGGAAGATGAAGTTCTTCAACAAATCATCTGATGCAGTTGCAACTGCTTGGTGCGCCCTTTTTAAACATACTCTATTAAATGAAAATTTGATATCGTATTTGCAGGCCGGGTGATGCTGAGAGTGAAAATCTTCTCCAAACTCCACTAATACACAATTACTCTTAACCACACGGTAGACGATACCCTGTTGAAATTCAAGCACACCAACGATGTCAATAGTGCAAAAAGAGCATTTCACTCGCACAATGCCTACCTAAATAATGTAACAGATTAGTCTGGGTGCACAACTATGTAGATTTCTTTGTTGTGCTGGATATCTCTTCAGCTCATCAGGATAACCAAAGGAATACACAAGTTATTTTGTTTATCCCCAGAAGCAAAATGAGAGTTCATGTCTGAGTTTTGGCGCATGTGAAAGTAAATGTCTGAATTCAACTTACAGAAGTCCAGAATTCAAGCATAAAATACGACGGTTTTGCAACCTGAGTTGGGTTTGGCATGTTTAAACTTTAAACTTTTAACCTAGGAATTACTGGGGTTTTATCCAATCACAATTATGACATAAAGAATTTATTTGCTTGATTACATTTTTATTTTCGTTCTTCATCTATGAGAATCTGATGAAGAAATTAGTTCACTATGTGGCATGATAGATTAAGTGGAGATGAACCGACATTATTTGTTTTGGAAAAGAAAAATCAAAAAGTTATATACTCCATGTTTCAGAAAGCATGAATCAAGCAAGTATTATGTTGAACTCAAGAAGTTTAGTAAAAATGTAAGGTTTAGTATAAAAAATTTAACTGCTGATAAATAATGTGCTTAGCTGACGGAAGTCAAAGAAGGCTAACCTCAAATTGTAAGCTATTCGAAGGCCGTAGATAGACAAAATCCCTTGATAGAAGAAATGGTCGCCTCTCAGGAATGGCGTCCATTTCAAATACCACAAATATCTTGTCTTCGCCATCTCTTTTTAACAAGTTCTTGCCTTTTCTTTTCGAATCATAAATTGCGGCTTCATGCAACTCCACAGTAACATTCTCCATCTTGAAACCTTCCCATTTCTGGTCCAGATGAAAGCACCATTATTACCAAAATCAAACGGAAAAGCGTTAACTTAGAAATCTCTATCAGCAAGGTTGCATATACCTTCTGTGGAATGAAAAAAATTAGTCACACATAAGTGTAGAAGTACCAAAAATACATACCACCGAAGGTTAATGAAATCTGAAAGAATTAATGAATATTCCCAGGCTCACTATCTCTCCTAGAGGCATATGTTCGCCAATTAAAGCTAAAGATGGAAAAGAATAGGGAAAAAAGGAAATCAGCTTAATAGCCTGATCAACAAATTCAGAGCAGGAAAATTGCTTACGATATGATGCTTTGTCTAACAAAAATTTTACATTGTTCTTGCCTCTTGATCAAGAGCAATGTGCAATTGATGATTATTTCACAGGAGATGTCTCAGGAATGAACATAAATTGCAAGCATGGAACATTGTCGCAGGTGACAGCTGCTTAATTTGCTCTCATCATCAGGAAACTACAGATCACTTGTTTATGAGCTCGGAGCTCCTCCGTTGCCACCAGTCTCTGGAGGATGATTCTGGCAAAGCTACAGGTTAGCAATACTTGTACTACCTGGTCCAATTCCTCTCTTATGCTATGCGGCATTATAGAGGGCAAAGTTTCAGAGTAATTCTTTGCAAACACACTATAGCCGCCACTGTGTATGGGTTGCGGATGGCAAGAAATAGTAGAATCTTCAAGCAAGAAAGGAAGGAGGAAAGAGATGTCTTACATCTAATTGAGCACTGGATCAACTTCCGAGTGCTAAGTTGGAAAAAAAGCTCCAGGAGATCTTCCAAATTGGCAGGTTTGCATGGCATGGGGGTCTTCTAAACAAGTGTTGCACTAAGGGCTGCCCCCAAGCCGCTTTCTTATGACTTTCCGTACGGAATGTTCATGTCATTTACTGTACAAGTGTAGATTCTAATACTTTTGTGTTTAACTGGAATAAAAGGACCTTTTACCAAGGAAAACAAAAGTTCATCTCATGAGATTCAATGTCTGGGGGTGTAACTCGCAATAAGTTGGTCCGTACGATTCTAACTGGATAAGTATGCTTAAGGTGATTTAATAGTCCATCCTGCAAGAAGACAAATTGTTCAAGCAAGTAAATTTTAATTCCAATTGTGTCTAATTGTCTTGGTCCACACGGTTGTGGGGGAGGGCGCGCATGTGGGTGTGTGTCTGTGCGTGTTTTGGGGGGGTTGGGTTTGGGGGGGGGGGGGAGTGCACAAATTTCTTTAGTACCTCATGGTAGTAATCCTCTGCGTAAAGCAAAGCAGCAAAGTAATCCTTGTATGTTGATGGCGACAAAGGCTTCTTGAGAACCCCAGGAACAATATCTTTCTCAATTAAATGTCTGATTTCCTTAGGAATCACATAAAGGGGGGATGTACCTTTTTCAACCCGAATGTAGTTGGTTTTTGGCTGGCTTGTTACAGAATTAAATGGAGCTGGAGACAAAATAGGCTTAGTTTCGAGCAAAAGAGGTTCAAGAGTTGATGGAGGTGGCACAGATAATGACGGCGAAGGTTTTGAGGAGGACTGAGGCACCTCGGGTAAGTTAGGAGACAGTTTTTGCTCAGTTGCTGTGTTTCCACCTGCAGTTGTCCTATCATGAAAAGCATTAGTAGGATTGGAAACCTTTGGCTTCTGAAATGCTTCAACAGACCTCTTTGCCGTTGTTTTGGTGTCTGGCTTACTTCGAGGATCTATTAAAGACGCAAAAGCAAAAAGAAAACGGATTCACAAATTACTCACGAGATTAAAGAAAATTGAAAAGGTGAAAGATCAAGCGGAAAGGACAACGGTAATTTGATATGAAATTGCACAAGGGTGACCAGGTGAAGTTATTGCAGCTTGGAACTGACCAATACTTGAATATTCAGCCTTGTCTGATTTGTTCAATGCCTCTTGTGTACGGCGTAAGGAATCAGCAATCTCATTGTTCTCAGGAAGTTCCCCCCTCAAGACTTCAAAGTCACTCACAGCTGCTGCCCATCTTTCCAGCTATAACACCATAATAAGAGATGTAGAACTCGATGAATAACAATTGAGTTCATCCAAAATAAACAAATATATAGATAACGCCGCAACTGAATTTCACCTTTTCATTTGAGACAGCCCTGCGGAAACGAGCCTTGGTGTAACTCGGCTCAATCTCGAGGGCTTGATCGCAGTCCTTGACTGATTGCTCCCATAAACCAAGCTTAGACCAACAAATTGCCCTATTGCAGTAGAGAATATGATCCCTGGTGTTGTATTTAAGGCCTTCCCCATAAAGCTTGCAGGCCTCAGCGTATCTTCCAGAGCAAAAATGTTCTCTACCAAGTTCACGGACCCTTAACACATCATTGAAGAAATTTGTACAGTTTTGGGGCTGAATGCTTGGGGCTGTTTGTGCATTGGATGATTCAGTTTCATGATAATCATCATCATTACTGTCTCGATTTCTATTTGTATTTCCAGCATTAGCCATATTCTGATACTCACGATCTTCTTCTTTGCTGCAAAAAATCGAGCGCAAGAACCCCACAAAGAATGACATCTTTTTCTTCCTGTCGGTGATCAATGAATTCTACAAACGAGACAGCTTTGGCAAAGACGACCTATCATGAAAGGCAGCCCAGTGCATGAGGCTTCCCCGGTTGCAGGGATCTTGAAAGGGTCCACTCACAGAGTCTTCCCCACTCTTGCAGAGAAAATAGTGAAAATGAAGATGATCACAGTTGCAACCAGTTGTTAGATACACATGCAATCATATACAAAAACAAACAATTTTGCAAAGAAGACTGACACTAACCGTAATCCGTTCGATGTTACATGTACTGATGATATATGTTTGTAGATGCATCTAAAAACATTTATTCACTTGCCAAAAGCTTCTGGAGCAGATTACTGAAAAGTTCATACTATCTTTGATACTACGTAGACGAATGAGCAACTTACCCAGTTAAATTTGCGGATTAGTGAAGACTCAATCAAGCTTTTCCGGGAGTCAGACACAGCAGATTGCAGAGTAGAAAGCAGAGATTTAGTTCTAAGAGGAGGTAGGTGGTGTACTGTGTGATAAAGCGATCAAAGGAGAAGACCTTGGGCGACTTCCGTACTGTGTAATTAACAAAATATTTTATGGCATTTTACTTTTTGCAAGTGCGTTAGTGAGCTGTTCTTTACTTTTTCTTCTTCTTCCCTCACCTTTTCTCCTTCTCTGTTATTCGGAGTCTCTGCACATCCAAGCTTTTGTCGAGACTCCTTTTTATTTATTAGACTAGCCTAGAATCCCATGCCAAGCACGGGACGATTTATTAACAATAATTTATTTTAATAGTTTTGAAATTCATAATAAAATATATTGCATAATTTTATAATTTTATTATGGTTATTTCATCAAAGATGGTTACTTTAATTTTTGGCTTCAACTTTCTTGTAATAAAATAAATTAATCCTTCTAGTGAAATATCAATAAGCATTGTCCTTGTTCATATTTGCTAATTTTGATTTGGTAACTATATAGATGAACAAAAATTAGAAGTTTAGTTAGTACACAAAAAAGAAAAAGTAAATTCTACTAATAACGGAGAACGTATTGAGATCAACTATATTTCACAAGACATTTTATTATTCTCTAAGTATATTTTAAATATAATTTGTAGCTTTGAATTAGTTGCCCATAACGTTAATTACATATTATTTTAATTTTGAAAGAGAAAATTTTGGTCCATATATCTGTTTATAGCATGCGATTTATAATATTAATACACACGACTAATTAATTAAGTAAGGATGATGTGCCATTTTTAGAAGCAAATGTAATCCACCAACAAAGTATATAGAGAAAATAGTAATCAGTGTATGAGGTAATTACATAAACTTTAAAAAGTTTAACCAACATGACTATATAGGATAGTTCAAAACCTCGTAAGGACATTGTTGAACAAAATTTAACCAAGATTTCACAAAGTATACAATAATAATGCTTACTAAGTAAGATTTATCTTCAGATATAATAAGGTTTTCAATCTATGTTTTAGTCTACATTCATCACAATATAACTAATATATCTTTTTAGATTTTATATGCAATTTTATTCATAATTATAAAAATTAACTTAAAATCATAAATGGTATTGCTAATTATGAAGAATTTAGAATGCTTGAGAGTTTAATTACTCACAATAAAAATACCATAGAAAAGAATTGGTTCAAAACTTTTCCAACATAAAATTAGTCGAATTTAAGAAATGCTCACATAATAAAGATTTTAAATTTATACTATTTTTTTAAAAATATATCTCATATAGAATCTGCATATTATGGTATTTTTATATTTAACCAATGCGAGTAAATAGGATAGCGCAAAACCTTAGAGTAAGGAATTTATTGACCAAAATTTTTAACCAACGTATTTATCAACTTAGATTCATATTTGATTTTACAGAAAACTTAAATATGAATTTGAAATAGTACCTGATTTTTCTTATTAAATATCTTAAGTAGTTTTTGTTTTACAGGTTAATATTTCATGTTAGAGAGCTCTGTTGATATATAATATTCATATAAAGTCAGAATATGTTAGTAAATTGGTTAGAAAATTTTGAATGTTTCGAATTGATTTTTGGATTGCATAAGGCTTATTATTTAAATGTTTACTATATTTGCTGATCTAATTAATTACAAAATTAAGAACTCTGTTCCAAATAATGTTTGAAGATCTTTAGCAACATTAATATGTTTGACATTGGTTTTTATAACTCTTATTATATTATAAACACAATGCAATCAGGTATCATGAGCTATCATTACATATCTCGCCTCAGTTATTAGATATTATAACTTAGAATCCCGAGTCAAGCCCGAGTAAGTTAATAAAAATACTTTAAAAAGTTACAAATAATGTATCCATGCATACCACATTTCAAGAAACAAAAAGAGATTAACATCTTATGAAAAAAGAAATCTTCTTTTTACTAAAACTAAGAAGAAATTAATTGTTCGTAAGAAATTGAAGTAACTTGTTAAGACTCTATTATTATTAAGTTCTTTTAGTGGTCCAACCTGTAACATTTCAAAATTAAGTACTGAGCTTGAAAAGTTTGTGTTAACCCTACGGTTATTTAACCTAGGATTATATTTGATTTTGATGATAACTAACATTGATGATTATGTTGTCTAACATGCATTGAGTTGATGAAGCAATAGGAACAATCTCATACTCATGCAAACGGATTATTAGACGAGCAACACGGTCAAAGACTCTCAAACGGAACGCATTAAAGAGGGAAATCGTCGATTGAAATTTTCATGCTTTTATTTTCGTCTTTGTAAACTAGACATAGAGAGATGATCGTTATGATGACTGTATACCTAGAACTTGCCCATAGGTTTCCCTTGCATGCATAAAAGTTTTTTATGCTTTAAAAACAAGGAAACTGCATTTTTAAGAATGCAGTCGACTGCAAGTTGGGCAGTGAGGTATTACATTCGACTGCATTGGAATGCAGTCGACTGCAATACTTCCAGTAGTCTATTACAGTCGACTGCAATGGATTACAGTCGACTGCAAGTTGGAAATTTGAATTTTCAACGGCTACTTTTGGGTTACAGTCTACTGCAATGGTGCATTGCAGTCGACTGCATTTACCGTTTGGTGCATTTAATGCCCCACCTAACTCCAAACGATCATATTTATTCCCACCTCTATAAATACTCTTCTTGGACATTGTTTTCATTCATCAATTGCATTCAAAGCTCTCTTATCTTTCATATTCTCAAAGATCAAAGCAATTGTTCAAATCTCTCTTGTTTTCATTGATTTCTCATCCTTTTCAAGAGAACATTTATTGTGAGCTTACATTAGAGAGAGATACACTTTCATAAGTCATCATACACTCATCTCTCTTGTTCTAGTACTTCAACTTGTACTCATCTACTTCTTAAGAGTGAAATCTTGTACACATTTCTTTATTGAAAGGTTCTTGTATCAAAGCTTGGGGTTGTCAAGCTTTGGAGCTTTGGGTTTGTCAAAGCTTGTTCTTGATGTGGGCATAGCATCAAGGGATTGTAAGAGGTTCGATCTTGACCCGTAAGGAAGATCATACTAGTGGATTCTAGGGCCTTTCAAGGGACTTCCTTGAAAGGGTGGACGTAGGCTTGTGGCTATATCAAGACGAACCATTTAATTATCCTTGTCAAGTATCTCTAAACCCTTCTCACTTTACTTTATCGTTTTACATTTGTGTTGAGATTGGTTGTTTGTCTACTTGAGTTTTTGAGATTGAGGTTTGTTGGTTATTAATCTTTAAAGTAGTCTTAAAACCCTATTCACCCCCCCCCCCCCCCTCTAGGATTATTTTATTGGTTTCAGTTTGCTTAAGAGTTCTTTATCTTTGAAATCGTAAATGTCATAGTTCATTCTTATTTTTTTCATGAATCATTGTTTCAAGAAATCATCAACATTAAGATACGAAAGTGATATCCAATAGAATATTGTTTCGTCTCATACACATTTAAAATTACAGTCTTGATTAGATGGTCATGCAATTGTTGCAGAATATTTGATTAGGTATATATGTTTGCTTTAGTTTATCTAAACTGTAAGTTTAAAGAACAATGTTTAGATTGCGTTATAGTTTCATCGCTAGACTTTTGTGTTCTTTAAGCTTTTCCTTTACATTGTCAAGCGGTACTGTAACATAATTTACTTATTCTCAAGGTTTTAATAGTCTAAATCAAAGCCTCATACGTAAACATATGTCTGTAGCAAAGAGTTTAAACATTGTACAATTGATTTAATAGATTTATAATGTTTACAAATATCGCGACAATTATACCACAAATTTTTCAACAATAAATTGTAGTAAAGAGTTTGATTTGTTTTCTTATATATGAGATATAACCAGTTTGGTAATCGTAAGGTCTTATTTAAAAATGCTAATTTTTCATTCGTTTATTAAATCTATGTATCACATTATTTATTTTTAGCGATGACTATCTTATATATATTACGTATATGTCAATATATCTGAATAATCATAGTACATTTAACTCAATTAGAACATTATTTTTTTCCTTCTAAATCTAATATTCTATTTTCGTTTGTTCGATATATGAATTTTTATATTCACATTAAAGAGTGATTTTAAGAATAGAATAGTCAAAATTAAGTCATAATAAGTAAGTGTATTGATTAGGTTGAGTTCTAAAATGTTTAAAATTAATTTTTAAGTTATACAGCCCTCATTATTCTTTTGAAATTAATCAAATTTAAAAATAAGGTACCTATCAAAATTCAAATCAATTGTTAGACTATTTTTTTGTAAGTCTCGTACGTTGTTTAATCTTAATTATAACATCAAATTTTTTTATAAATCGAAAGTACTATTTAATATATATATATATATATATATATATATATATATATATATTCCTATTAGAGAATACTTTTGAAGATACAATACTTTTAAGGACATAATTGTCAAAATATAGTCTTAATAGATTTGTATATTAATTAGGTAGAGTTTTAGAATGATTAGAATTAATTTTTAAATTAATTTTTCTTCTAAATCAAAAGTATTATTTTCGTTTTTTTTATATATATGAGTTTTTACATTCATATTAGAGAGTAGTTTTGAAGATATCACCAAATGACGGTCAAAATATATGTTGATCAAACGACTGTTAGTTTTTTAGGGGCAAAAAGGTCTTATCAACCAACCAAAGCTTACATGTCACCACAGTCAGCTTTACATGTCCCAATTGGCACTCCGTGTCATTTCCCTCCTCACGCACACCCACACACATACAGACTCAGACTGTAGTTGTCATTAGAGGGAAGAAGAACTCAAGTTTAACGAGCAAAACATGAAGGCCCAGAACGCGACAGCGGCCCAGGCTCCGGCCCCGGCCTCCAATGCCTGCAACGTCATTTTCCTCTCCTACGCCATCTGTCGCCAGATCCATGGACCACTGGCCATCAGCTGAGTAACCAGTGCTGGGTCTCTCTTCTTCTCTTCACCGGTCAACCACCTCGACACTGCCTTGCCGCTACCAGATCGACGATCCATGATCTACCGCCACTTAACAAACGGGTCTCTCTGCCAGTGCCGAAAGTCCATGTCTGTAAGAAAAAAAGTCTTCATCCGGTGATTAATCGATGATGGCGAATGGGTCAACGACTGGCACATGATGATGGCAACGAAGGCCAATGGGGCTCTTCGGGGGCTGACCTTGGTTAGCATGCTAGCTCGTGGTCTTCGGCAACAGATTTGGTCATCAAAGGAATTGATTGCTACTGCAGGATTTGCAGCGGAGTTGTGGGGATCTGCAAATCTAGGTCGGCACTTGGTGGGCCAATTTGTAGTGGGTGGCAATAGTGGGAAGAGGGGAGATGATGATTGGTTATGCTAGGGGGTGAAGGGGGAGGGCAGAGATTGGTGGTGGTTTGCGGATGTAACAGGTGGTGATGGGATGCAGTGGATGGCTATGGTGATAAACTGGGAAAATGGGTGTTGCCGAGGAAAAATAGTTCGTTGCCACGTAGAGGTGCCACAAAGGATGCAGTCTGAGTTGGCTTCCAAGTAGACAAAGGGCTGGCAGCGCCGCGTAAGCAGGGGGACGACGAATAGGGGTGGCAGTCAACAGTCGACAGTTCGCGTCAAGGGTGCAGCGTCAATGATCCAACGTCAGGAGTCCGAATGTCTTTCTCTCACTAGAAATCCAAAGAGAATGGGTTTTAGAGAGAGAAAGTGAAAATGTCAAATGAGAGAGAAGTCCTTGAATAAGCCCCAAAATCCACTATATATATGCACAAATGCGCGCGTGTCATCAGCCGACACGTGTCGTCCTCCGGGAGTGACAAGTCGCCGGAGGGGGTCCAATGGTATTGATTGTCCGTCAAATTTTCGGTCCCCGAGTTCATGCCGCCCTGCCCTTGTAGCGTCCATCTTCCTGTCTAAAGAGACTGACCACACCGCGGTAGCATGGCCAGAGTAGCCCGTTGCCCAAGCCTCCAGTCCAAGCCCTTACTGAATCCCACGAGATGCGTCACGAGACGCGCAGAGATCCTCACAGCGGTGAGGGTTGCCCCTCCAGCCAACTGCCAGGCAGGCCGTGCGCGATGCCCTCCGAGGACTTGCTCCCGTCCCTGAGTGACCCGGGGGTCATTGCCCTGGCGGTGTCGATGATCAATGGTAACACGAGCGTACATGCTCACAGCTTGATACTTAGAGCCCGTGGCGGGGGGTCCTCGTCCCGGAGCACTACGAGTGGAGCCCCCTGAAGTCCGTCGGTTGGTTATGCGGACGAGGGCCGAAGCCCCCGGTTGATTGAGCGTGCGAGGGCCTAAGCCCCCGGTTGATTGAGCGGACGAGGTCTTTAGGGTTGTGAGCCCGTCCCGCCGCGAGGGCCAGAGCCCCGTTAGTTGATTGAGCCAGCGAGGGCTTTAGGGTTGCGAGCCCGTCTCGCCACGAGGGCCGAAGCCAGTTGATTAAGCCGGCGAGGGATTTAGGGTTGCGAGCCCGTCTCGCCGTGAGGGCCGGAGCCGGTCAGTTGATTGAGCCGGTGAGGACTTTAGGGTTACAAGCCCGTCCCGCCGTGAGGCCCGAAGCCCGTCAGTTGATTGAGCGGGCGACATTGAGCAGGCGACATTGAGCGGGCGACAATGAGCGTTGTGCTACTAAAGATAGCAGGTGTGTGTTGTTGAGCGAGACGTCATTAGCGCAACAGGTCCTTGTCCCCTCCCAAGGACAAGAGAAGCCGACCCCCCCTGCAAGGAGGGTGGCCGACCTCCTGAACAACTGGGTGGCCGACTCCCTTACAAAGTGGGTGGTCGACCCCCTTCTCTGGGGGCTGGCCGACCCCTCGAGGGGAAGGGCACATTCAGCTTTCGATCGCCGTCCGGATGCTTGAAGCTCAAAGCGCTTTGACGGAGCAGCGATGTTGAGCAATTTTGACTACCAAGCGAGTGACGTGTCGTGCCACTGGGATCTTTTAGCGGACCTCGGGGTATGGTCTGGATAGGTTGTGAACATAAGCCCCCTACTTGCGGGGTACGTGGAGGGGCAACCCGAGCGGGCGCCGCACGCATAAACGATGTCGGATGCACTCGGCATGGTCGCCGCTCAGTGCTTAGAGCCCGCTATGAGGGTCGGAGCCCCCGGTTGATTGTGCCGACGATGGCTTTAAGGGTGCGAGCCCATCCCACTGCGAGTAGTCCTTGTGCCGGAGCACTCGGAGCGCGTCAAAGTAGCATCCTGGAGGAGACGTCTACCCGACTGGCCGAGGTAGTATCCCAGAGGATCTGGCTACCTGGTGGGAAAGGAGTTGAAAATCTCCCTGGTGGAGATAGTGTCCCGGAGGAGTCGTGTATTCCCGCGGGATGTTGCACACTCCGGAGAGTGGGTCGAAGCATATTCCACGACCAAGGCAAGGTGCGCATGATGTGGTGAATGAGTGTGGTGCCCGGTGGGCATGTAACATGATTGTGGCGCACGGGTGCGGCGACTACCGTCGCGAGACAATACCTAGTGCCGGGGCACAGATCACGAGAATGGTGCATGAGAGCGGCGACGAGTGTCGCGGGACGATACTTGGTGACGGGGGCACGTATCATGAGAATGGTGCATGAGAGCGGCGACGAGTGTCGCGGGACGATACTTGGAGCAGGGGGCACGTATCATGAGAATGGTGCATGAGAGCGGCGACGAGTGTCGCAGGACGATACTTGGTGCCGGAGGCACGTAGTGCGACAAAGAGCCAGGGGGATGGATGTACCAGTGGCGCGGCGCATGGGCATGACAGCGTGTGAGAGTGCGGTGCTCGGGCGCCGGCGATGAAGGTCGCGGAGATGGCGCAAGGGCGACGAGAGTCGCGGAGGTGTCATGCGTACGCGGGGCGACGAAGGTCGTCGAAATGGTGCGTGAGCGTGGCGACGAATTTTGTAGAGACGAGAGTCACGGAGGTGTCATGCGAACGCGGGCGACGAAGGTCACAGAGATGGTGCGTGGGCGTGGTGACGAAGGTCGCAGAGACGAGGGTCACGAAGCTGGCACGCGGATGCGGGTGACAAAGGTCACGGAGATGGTGCGTGGGCGTTACGACGACGGTCGCAAAGACGAGAGTAACGGAGCTGGCACGCGGATGCGGGCGACGAAGGACACGGAGATGTTGGGCCGGCGAAGAGAGTCGTGGAAATGGTGGGCCGGCGATGAGAGTCGCGGAGCTGGCATGCTGAATTAGGAGACGAATGTCGCGGAGATGGCGCGCGGGCGACGAGAGTCACGGAGATGGCGCGCGGATGCGGGCGACGAAGGTCGCGGAGATGGTGTGCTGGCGACGAATGTCGCGGAGATGGCGCGCGGGCGACGAGAGTGGCGGAGCTGGCACGCGAACGGGGGCGACGAAGGTCGCGGAGATGGTGCGCTGGCGACGAAAGTCATAAAGCTGGCGTACAGACGCGGGCGACGAAGGTCGCAGAGATGGTGCACTGGCGACGAGAGTCGCGGAGACCGTGCCCGGGCGACAGCGACCACGGTCGCAGAAACGTCACCCGGGCGATGGGCATCGAACGATGACTGGTGCTGAACAATGAATGAGAGGGGTAAGTGGTTCGAACTGCGTCGCGCACCACCTATGTACCAAGGACTGATGTTGGAGGACATCGCGATGGTGGGTGCGACAAGGGTGTGGTGACTTGTGCAGGCTCGCGGTTGATGCGAGTGTAGCCAGATTTGCGAAAAAAAATCTAAGTATGGAAAAAAGTGGTAAAATGGGTAGGAGAGGAGCAACACAAAGATTGGAGCGCGAGATGCGCGTCATGTCCATAATATTTTTTTTTTTTGGTAGCATTGAGAGAATGGTGGCGATGGAGAGGCTGTTCGGTCGCCGGGGGTGGACATGGGTATAAATGTGGTGGTGTTGGTGCGATGGGTAAGGGCCGAAGAGAGTGGCCGAGGGGGTGGCCTTGAGTGAGGGTGGCCGAAGGTGGGTGAATGTGGCTATGGCTTCCGAAGCATAGAAGTGGAAGGTGGCCGAAGCCAAGGGTGGCCGAAGGGGGGGTGTGGAGGCCGAGGCCAAAGGTGGTGGCCAAAGGGTAGTCGGCGAGGTAGAGATGGCCGAGGGTGAAGATTGGTCGGCCATGGGGTCGGCGGGGTGGTGAGGGTCGGCCAGGGGGTGGGGTCGGCCAGGGGGGTCGGCCAGAGGGGGTCAGTGGGGTGAGTGGCCGAAACAAGAAGAAAAAAAGCCGAAGGGAAAGAGGGGTCGGCGGCCATGGTGCTGCGAGGGCTTGCGGAGTCGGGGGAGAGGGGAAGGAGAGAGCCGAGGGGGAAGGGGGTCGGCAGGGATGAGGGGGTTGGGGTAGTAGGGGGGTCGGAGGGGTGGTTCGGCGTGGTGGTGGATGGGAAACAGAAGAAAGAAAAAAATGGGAGGGTGAAGGCGGCGGCCGCTCGGCGTGGCGCTGCCGTGGGTGGTCGGCGGGAGGAAAGAGGTCGGTGCGGTGTGGGGTCGGGAGGAGGGAGGTCGGCAGGAGAACGGTCAACACCGGCGGGGGGCGGCCGACCGAAGGGGAAGGCCGAAATGGCGGTGGCGGCGCAAGAGGGGCAGGTTGCGGGCAAGAGGGCAGGTTAACACGCTGAAGCTTAGTGAAGAGAGGGGAAACGGGGCGGGGCAGGTGCAGGTTGGGGCCCTCGCGCGTGGGTTCTGCCCACCTAGATGTCCTTTGACTTTGAAATTAAATTGGAATTTGAATTTCGATATATATATATATATATATATATATATATTTTGCAAGCTCCCAAAGTAACTTTTCAAAATGTTTATATAAAGCATGAGAGTGAGATGAAAATGTTGTGATGAAGAAACATTTCTAAGTGAAAGGAAGAGTGTGAGGGGAGGGAAGAGAGATGAAAATTTTCGTGGAAAAAAATTGTAAGTGTTGGAGAGAAGAGAGAGCACCAGAGGGTGAAATTTTTTTGTGAAAAAAATATTCTAAGTGTAGAATGAGGATGAAAGGGTGATGACCTGACCGCGAGCAGGTAGGGTGCGGGAGAGGTGCGAAAAGATTCTAAGTGTTGAGAAAAAATTTCAAGTGTTGAGGATTTTTTCAAGTGTTGAGTTGAGGGCAAGGGTGCCGAGGGAAGCCGCGGGGGGTGATGACCCGACCGTGAAAAAAGAATAAATTTTTCTAAGTGTTGAAAAAGTGAAGAGGGTGCCGAGGGGGGTGTGTGCCGAATGAAGCCGCAGGGGTGATGACCCGATCGCAAAAAATGAAGAAAATTTTCTAAGTGTTGAAAAGTGAAGAGGGTGCCGAGTGAAGCCGCGGGGGTGATGACTCGACTGCGAAAAATGAAGAAAATTTTCTAAGTGTTGAAAAGTGAAGAGGGTGCCGAGTGAAGCCGCAGGGTTGATGACCCGAACGCGAAAAATGAAGAAAATTTTCTAAGTCTTGAAAAGTGACAGCCTCTTGGATGGCTGGGTTGAGGTTGTGACTGGTAGTCCTTGTAGCCCTGCGTTGTTGAGGCATGGTTGCTTGGGTATGGCAGACTGCAACACGATGCTTACCTCCCCAGTAGAGTCGCCAAATGTTGCCGAGGAAAGATGGTTCGTTGCCACGTAGAGGTGCCACAAAGGATACAGTCTGACGGCAAGGATGTAGAAAGGGCTGAGAGCAAGGCTCCCCAGACAGGTCACGAAGGCTGGCAGCGCCGCGTAAGCAGGGGGACGACGAACAGGGGCGCCAGTCAACAGTCGACAGTCCGCATCAAGGGTGCAGCGTCAATGATCCAACGTCAAGAGTCCGAATGTATTTCTCTTACTAGAAATTCAGAGAGAATGGGTTTTAGAGAGAGAAAGTGAAAATGTCAAATGAGAGAGAAGTCCTTGAATAAGCCAAAAATCCACTATATATAGGCACAAATGTGCGCGTGTCATCAGCTGACATGTGTCGTCCTCCGGGAGTGACACGTCGCCGGAAGGGGTCCCATGGTATTGATTATCCGTCGAATTGCCTGTCCCCGAGTTCATGTCGCCCTGCCCTTGCAGCGTCCCTCCACCTGTCTAAGGAGACTGACCACATCGCGGTAGCATGGCCAGAGTAGCCCGTTGCCCCAGCCTCTAGTCCAAGCTTTTACTGGATCCCATGAGATGCGTCATGAGACGCGCAGAGATCCTGACAGCGGTGAGGGATGCCCCTGCAGCCAACTGCCAGGCAGGCCGTGCGCGATGCCCTCCGAGGACTTGCTCCCGTCCCAGAGTGACCCGGGGGTCATTGCCCTGGCGGTGTCGATGATCAATGGTAACACGAGCTTACATGCTCACAGCTCGATACTCAGAGCCCGTGGCGGGGGGTCCTCGTGCCGGAGCACTACGGGCGGAGCCCCCCGAAGTTTGTCGGTTGGTTGTGCGGGCGAGGGTCGGAGCCCCCGGTTGAATGAGCGTCGCGCTACTAAAGATAGGAGGTGAGTGCTGTTGACCGAGAAGTCATTAGTGCAGCAGGTCCTTGTCC
Source organism: Escallonia rubra (assembly GCA_033065855.1). Lineage (NCBI taxonomy): Eukaryota > Viridiplantae > Streptophyta > Magnoliopsida > Escalloniales > Escalloniaceae > Escallonia > Escallonia rubra. The sequence goes on along the minus strand of JAVXUO010002523.1, from coordinate 300,141 downwards.
CCTCCCAAGGACAAGGGAGGCCGACCCCCCCCTGCAAGGAGGGTGGCCGACCTCCTGAACAAGTGGATGGCCGACTCCCTTACAAAGTGGGTGGCCGACCCCCTTCTCAGGAGGGTGGCCGACCCCCTTCTCGAGGGGGAGGGCACCTTCGGCTTTTGATCGCCGTCCGGATGCTTGAAGCCCGGAGCGCTTTGACCGAGCAGCGATGTTGAGCAATTTTGACTACCAAGCGAGTGACGTGTCGTGCCACTGGGATCTCTTAGCGGGCCCCGGGGTATGGTCTAGATAGGTTGTGAACAATGGGTTAATCAGTGAATGTGAGAGTGGGGGGGGGCGGGAAGAGAGTTATGGCTGTTGAGGGAAAATGATGACGTGGTGTGTATAGTTGCTTACTAGGATGGCAGGTGGATTCCACGGGTGAACAGACCATTTTGCCCTAAAAAAATTAACGAACATTTGGTCGAAGGTCATTTTGACCGTCATTTGGTGTTGGGTGCCAATTTTAAAACTCTAGGGTGCTGGGTGCAACTGACCCCTAAGTACAGGGTGTAGCGTAAAATTAACCCTAATAGATTAGTATGTTGATTAGGTAGAATTTTAGAATGATTAGAATTAGTTTTTAAATTAAATAAAACTTACTAATATAAAAGTTAATTAATCTTAAAATAAGGATATATTGAGGTGTCGTATAAAGAAGCGATGACGTGTAGCGCAAAGAAGTTATCAATGTCTTTCTCGCTTCGCTTGTTATATATTATATAGATTAGATGATCAGGTAGAAAAAAAAATGAATGATCAGTTATTCATTCATTTCTTTCTGTCCATTTCTTTGGCCCCTCATACCTAGATTCCCCAATATCATATCATGCTAAGAATAGTTAGGATTTCCAGATGAAGATGTCATTCGTTGATGCCATTTGTTTGATGAGAAGTAAAAAAGGAATATTGGATGAATTGAGACGGTGTTTTGTAAATACATAATTATCTTGAATATATTAAAAGACTCAAACTTCATAAACTAGTAATAACAAAAAAAGTTCTTATATTCTTTTTCATCTTTTTTTTGTCACTGAAAATGTGATTTAATAGAATATGTTGACATTTTAACGACAAACAAGGAGGTGAATTAAGTGGTCGTGTTTCTTATTACAGGAACAGTCTAGCTCCTTTCCAGAAACATAAAAAAATACGATCCATTATATACAATCATATTCAAAGATCTGCTTATAACAATGCTCACTTGGATATAAAATTATACGATCATTCTATATTACTTGGGCTTTTGCATCTGCTTGTCGAACTTTCCCTCTTATATACCTATTTTTGAATTTCAAACTCCTGTTATCCTAGATAGTAGATGTATGGTAGGAAAGAACACTTAAACAACACCAAGTGGAACAAGAATAGACAAAAGAAACAGTGTATGTAAGTGTATGTAGGGGAACCAACAACCGATAAAAGTGCCAAGGAACTACATAGAAACAATTTGTGGAAGCTCATACATATTTTGGAGAAGAGAGCCTTGATCAATACCATGCTAGGGTACTAGACCTCTAGATAGTTTTGCTCCCAAGTTTGTTATGAACCTTCTATCAAAACCCTTGTACAACTCTCTCTCGTGGAGCCTCTCAAACCTTAGTGATTATTTGTTTGAGCAGACCCAACCGGAATGATTTCTTAAAGCACCAGTCCTAATCACAGCTATATTGTTGTTTGCCAGGTTCCCAACAAGCACCATTCCCTCCGGTTCAGTGGCAGATAAGGCACCACCACAAAAATATGACTGAAGTGTCGACATTTTTTTTTTGTGCAAAAAATGGCTGACCATAAGGATCTGATCCAATCGGCTGGGAGTATTGCACCTTAAGGATCTACAACACCACTACGTACATCTGAGCCCCCATTTTGCGCACCCATGTCGGTGCCAGAGCGCACGGGAAACTCGTATGTGAAGCACATGCAGGGTGAGGACGTCTGTATGCTCCCAACAATTAGCGATGGGAAGGAGACTTGAACCCAGATGGTATGCTTTGATTGAGACCCCTCGAAATTGCTGAACCTTCTCATATGCCTGATGTTTCCAGCTTTTATCCCTTCGTTCTACAGGCAAAAACTACTCATGAAAGTTGATAAAATCACCTTGAATTCATGGAGTTCCCGAAGCGAAGGACAAGAAAGGCTCTCACCATTAAAAGGCAAGATGGGAGGATGTCATAAGGTACCATGTCTAACTCTAGGAAGGCTGCATTTACACGAAACATGTCAAACTCTGAAATTTCGATTTCCGGGCTTCTCATGAGGACATCACACGTGCTATTCGAATGTGCGCATACAAGAACCCTGTACAATGGAGAGGTTTGATAAACTTGGAGAACTGCTTCTCTAACGACCATTCCAGTACTCTGATAATTTTTTTGTCACAATACAGAAAGTGATCCTTCCATATGATACGGCGGTGGCCCTGATGGCTCAAAATATGTCAAATAGCAGAAACATGCTCCCTATCAAAAAAATTTATTGACCGAGAGAAAGTTTTTTGAGATGGGATTCGAATTCGGTATACAATCAGGGAATAGGAAGTTCCTGGACAGAGGGTTTGATGCAGCATCAATAGCTTGGTGAGCCCGTTTTAAGCGTACTTTGCTGACTAAGAATTTAATGTTGCGAGTGAAAGTCCTCTCCAAATTCAACTATACAAGAGTGTTTTTCAGCACACGATGGATAGTACTGAATTTGAATTCAAGCAAAACCAACATGATGATTATTGGCAGCGAAATTTCGACAAAAAAATATATCGAGTTGATAAGCAAGCCAATATTTTTGTTTAGAGCTTTTGCTAAAGGATACTCAAATATTCAGGCTTTTTAAGTGGGCTCATGTAATGGGGTAGAATATTTGGGGTAAAATAAAGGAATTTTGAAAATATTCCAAGAATATAAAAAAGATAGATATCCATTAGAAGTGATAAAGTTGAAGAATTATCACGTGTTAGCATGTGGTGAAGTTGTACACCAGCCTTAAAAACTTTGGAAAGCATTATAAAAGAGAGGAGTCAGAAGCATAAAAAAGGGGAGAAGGATAAAAAAGAGAGGGAGGAGGCTGCTTCGGCAGAAGCCAAAAAGGAGAAAATAAGGAAAAAGAAGGGAGGAAAGCTTCAGCAGAAGCAACAAAAGCAAAGAGAGAGGGGGGGAGAGGGAGAGAGAGGGAGAGGGAGGGACGGAGGGAGGCAGAGAGAGAGAGAGAGAAGGTGGGGGGTGGCGGGGGAGGCTGCTTGGGCAGAAAGAAAAAGGAAAGGAAAAGAGAGAGAGAGAGAAGAGAAAGAAAGAAAGGGAAAAAATGAGATGGGGTCAAGGTGATTCTTACCTTTTTTTTATATATAATTTTCTTCTGCTACTACTCCTTCTTTAGAAAAAAGAAAGACATTACTTTTATATAATTAAAATTTCATGAAAATAAAAAACATGGCAATGATATTCTTCCACATGAGACTAGTCAGCACCAACATTTGGAATATGCACTTGTCTTTATTTTAACTTAATAAAAGCGTTGAATCATTGGCAACTTGCAACTGTCCTTTTGAATCTCCTAGTGGTTATACCAGCCACTTTGTGTTCATTCATGCAATTGCTCTTTTAGGGCCTGTTTCTTTCACGGAAAATATTTTCCGTAGTTTCCATTGTTTGGCGTATTTAGTGGAAAACTACTTACGAAAAACGTTTACGATGCATTGAAAAACAAGACAAATTTTTTGGAAAACCACTTACCAAAATAAAGACGGTAAGTCATTTTCCAGAACTCATTCGATCACTTAGACCCTTCTGCCCGACTCGTCACTGCCTCCTCACCGTCGTCTCTGCCACCGCTGCCTCCTCATCTCCGCCTCCACCACCGCCGCCTCTGTCTCCGCCTCTTCAAGGTTTGTCCTCTCTCATGATATCACAATATATGCTATCTCATCGTATCACATCCCCCTACGTCACCATTTTGTTCATCTACACACTTTGCACAAAAGTATTTCCTTCGATCTTTGCCAACCAGACCTCAACGCCGCCATGGCAAGTATATCGAACTTGCTTTAATCCAATTTGATTCCATCTTTTTGATGTTTTTTGTTGGTTGTTTATAGTGTGAAAGTGTGAAATTTGCAATTTTGGGATTTGATATGCGATCTTTAGTTGTCTACTTTTTGTTAAGTCGTAACCCAAGAATCCTCGTTGTGTACAGAATTGAACAATTGTACATGTTTTTTGTTCAGTTCATGGATTTGATTTTGAACGATTTGCTAATTTTGGCTTCTATAGCATTTGTGACCTTTGTAGCATTTTGACTTCTGTAGCATTTGTGATCTGGCTAAACGTGGACCAACCCCCACTTAATCACTTGCATTTGTGATTTGAGAATTTATGTTCCCGTGGCTTATGTATGCACTTTCAATTAGGTCCAAGATGATGATACTTGTAGCACTTACAAATATAAAGCATGCAATGCATTATCGAAGTCGAGATTATCATGTTTACACCTGGTGTTAGTTCATGTGAACTTGTGTTTGTTCATTATCCTCTATGTGGATATCAGATGATCTCAGGATCTGGTTTATCTCTAAGGTGAATTGGTTCAAGGGCTAGTGGTTCTGCATTAATGTGTTACTAGATATTTCACTATGTCTGCAAAAGATAAATTGGTCGTTCTTTTAAATCTGAAATAATAATTTGATATTTTCTTTATTGGGCATAATTTGATATTTTTTTAAATGATATATGACACACGGGCCTAATCTAATGTGATACATAATAAAAAGGATAGTCCACTGTACTTTATGTCTTTATTGTAAAATCTCACCATCCTTGCTTATGCAATTTGGTCAATCATATGTATATGTTTGTCTAACTATTGGGTATGTTCAACTTCTAATTGTTGAAGGATAGTCCACTGTATGCAATTTTCTTTATTGTAAAAGGATAGTCCACTGTACTTTATTGTAAAATCTCACCATCCTTGCGTATGCAATTTGGTCAATCATCTGTATATGTTTGTCTCGCTATTGGGTATGTGTAACTTTTAACAAAATGCTTATTGTGTTTATTTGCCTTACTAGCTGCACTCATTTCTTGAGATCTTGGACAATTGGTCTTGACCATTTAAGATCATTGAGGGATCAAAAGCCTAATCTGCCAAAAGAAAAGGCGAAGAAAACACATTGGGAAATGAAAATTGGTCTTAACCACCCAATATTTCCTTACACTTGTTGGGACAAGTGAATCTGAATCAAAGTGTTGAGCTATCATGTTTCCTCGTGGAGGTTTGAAAGGAATGTCACTCAATATTTCCTTACAGTTGTTGGTTTTGAGCTTTGGGTGGTGTGTTTTCATGGTGGGATGGAAGGGGGGATAGTGAGAGGATCAGATGATGTTAGTAGCAGAGTGATGAGTTTTGAGCTTTGGATGGACGGTTTCAGTGTACTCAGTAATCGATTTGTTTCCCCATGAAAAACTTCTATAGTTGTATTTTCTGTTTGAGCCAACATATTCATGGATTGTGTAGTTCTAGTGATTTGTGCAGCTTTGGTTTGTTTTTGTGCAGTCTATCCATGGTGTTAAGCTGTCACGACCCGAACCCACGGGTAAACCCGTGTGCTAGGCACGTGACCGGCCGCAGGGCCATTCAAACACTTGCCAGGACTCTGCTAGACTTTACTGCAATCATGTAACTCGAAATTAATTCTAATTTACGGACTTCCAAAAATTCAAATAAAACTCTCATTACATGTCTTTAAAACTTATGAAGAAAACGCGAGGAGACCTAAACTCCTTACATCAGTTCAAGCATAATGTTAATTAACATAGAACTAAAATTTCCGAATGGTGAGCACTCATTATTCGATCTAAAAGTTCTCTTCGGGCACTACTCCCCCGTGTGGCTCATACGACACTGCTTCCCTTAAGTCGTCACATGAAAAATAAGGAATGAGCGAAAGCCCAGCAAGTACACCAGCCATGTTCCTAAAATAGTTTTGAAGTTTCTACAACATGCCATGGGTTTTCTTTCAACAAATCAAACATTCGATTATTGTCATTCGTAAAACTTCCTTCATTTACGAATGAGTATGGGCTGTATGATAAATACCCAAGCCAATTGGGAATTCAATCAAAACATTCCAGATATTGATTACACACATTCACAAGATAGTCCGCATTTTAGTCAAGGACGCAACTCGGTTGGTAAAGCTACTACTCCGTGGCATGAGGTTAACCTGATGAGCGGTCACGATGGAGAAGGGCGGAGCAATACTTTCGATAATCAGCAAGACGCCCAAAATGTGAAAAAAAAGAAAGCCGAGTGTTGGAATCATTTTGATCAAATTACGGTGGAAGGCGGCGCCCGAAAAGCTTGATGTAAGTATTGTGCTAAATTATTTTCTACTGGTTGTGGTAATGGACATCTTAATAGGCATTACACTCAGTGTGCACCTCGAAGCGGCCACGTTGAACCTACCGAAACACAGTTATCTTTTGACGGTAAGTTGTTTGTTTATAATCAGCGAGAGCAAAGAGACGGTCTCGCTGAATTTGTTATTTACGATGAACAAGCCTTTAGTTTTGCCGATATTGCTAAGCACACTAGATATATGAACACCCACGTACAACCTTTGTACAAAAAGGTTCATAGAAACACAACTAGATACGCGATGCACTCCGGCAGTATAAGGCTGCTAAAGCACGCCTGATCGATTATTTCGATAATTTTGACGGTAAAGTTAGCCTTACTTCTGATATTTGGCAATCTCCGTTTACTTTTGTTAGTTATAGTTGTGTGACGGCCCACTGGATTGATGCATATTGGATTATGAACAAGAAAATCATCACTTTCAAACTCTTTCCTTTTCCGCATGATGCAATACACGTTGCTACTATTATAATTAATGCATGTACCACGTTTAATTTAAAGAATAAGATTATGAGTATTAGTTTCGATAATGCTACTAACAATACAGTTGTTGTTGCTGCTTTAAAGGAGAGCCTCAAACCTGTAATTTCTGGTCAATTATTTCATGTTCGTTGTGTTTGTCATGTAATTAATTTAATTGTTCAAGATGGTTTAGCTGTTGCAGGAAATATTATTGTCAAAATGAGGGGTATGACAGCTTTTGTTTTTAGTTCGGCTTCGAGAACACAACAATTTAAAACGTTGTGTACTCCGAGTTGCATGAGCCAAAAGGGCCATCAACACTCCAATGAATCTTTTGGTAACGAGGACATACATAGCCATGTACAAACTGTCGGAAAAAGGAAGCAAAAACATATTCTTTCCCCGAGGCCAATAAAACAACGGAGTTCAAATACTCTTTGGTTAAAGATAAGCTGGATACAGTGAAAACATTGCTAGATAACCAAATCCATAAGAATGCAGATAGTTCAAATATTTATGATTTTATTGGTTCTTTTCTAATGGTTGGGGTCTTTAAACAATCAATTGAAACATCAATATGCTTAGATTGAACAGATGAAGACTCAAGAGAAATATTAAATCAATTATGATTGGATAATGCATTGGCATGTGCACCAGTAGGTTATAGACTAATCATCGCACATATATTTTTAAATGGTTGTGGACATTATTTTGGCCTTGAACATGAAAGCATTAGTGGTAATAGACCCAAAACAAAATGATGAGCCTAATAACAATTTATGAACTTTGTGGAACTCTTTGACATGAAGATGAGCTCATAAATACCTTGTTCTCTCCAATGATTTGCATAAAAAGAATAGCCAACCGATTTACCCAAAGGCCCAAATCAATGTCTGATAAAGAGCATTACGATCGAATTGGCATCTTACTAGTTGCCCAGTCTTTCTAGAACAACATAGGTTCTTGGACTATCAACTTTTCTCCTTTAGGTTGATATTATATGTAACACCTAGAATGTTGGTACTTTCTAGCCAATATTTTATTTCTTTAGCGATAGTTTCAATAGACAACATTTAGTGTCGATTTGCAAGAACGAAATTTTATCAGTAACCTTTAGCGACAAATTTTTGGAATCATAAGTTACAAATTAATGAAAGCAATTATAAGTGATATAATTGTGTTTTTTTTTTGTGACGAATAGCGTGAGCAATATTTTTTTTAGCGACATTTTTTTTAACCGGAAGTTTAGACTAGTGAAGATGGGGACAATAGATAACTATTGAAAGTAAAAAAGGGGGTTTAGTTAAAATTTTAAATTTAATTAGGGTTATTAGATAATAATATGATCTTTCTTTATTTTGTCAACTCTTTAAGTTTAGAAGGTCTAATTAGTGAGGGAACAAGGGAGGGAAAAAATAGAGGAAAAGGAGCATCTGTGTTCATAGCAGAATTTTTCATTACATAGTGATGCCAAGGAAAGTGGGTTAGTACCTACGTAGAGGTGCCACAAAGGCTGCAGTCCGAGTCAGCTTCCAAGTATACAAAGTGAGAGAAGTGAGGGCGGGGTAAGGACAGAGAGCAAGGCTTCTCAGACAGGCCGTGAGGAGTGGCAGTGTTGCGGAGGCAAGGTTGAGACGAACAAGGCCGGCAGTCGACTGTCCATGTCAAGGTCCGAGTCAGGGTCCGATGTTACGGTCCAAAGTTAAGTCCAATTTGTGTTTCTCTCTCTATAATCCAAGAGCTCTCCAATTCTAGAGTGAGAAAGTGATTTTGTAAGAATGAGCCAAAAGTCCCTTTTTGAGTCATAAAGTCCAATATTTATAGGAAACAGTGTGCATGTATCATAAAATGCCACATGTCGTGTCCTAGGAGTGACACATCACTAGGGGGTCCAAAAATACCGATTCTCTGTTGGATTGCTGGTTAAGAAATTCATGTTACATGTCCCACACAACGTCGTTCTACCTGTCTGAGAAGACTGAACACACCAGCATGATCAGAGTAAGCTGTTGCCCCAGCCACCGGTCCAAGCCCCTACTGAATCCCACAAGGTGCGTCAAGAGAATTTTAGAGAACCTGACAGCGGTAAGGGTTGCCCCTGTGGCCAACTTCCAGGAAGACTAGGCACGATGCCCTCCAAAGATCTGCTCCCGTCTCGGAGTGACCCGGGGGTCATCATCTTGGGGGCGCCAATGATCATCGATAACGTGAGTAGATATGGTCGTATCTCAGTGCCTAGTGTCATGCAAGTCATCCCAGACGGTGATAACTTTGTGGTAACGAGCTTATCCCGCTGCGAAGGGTCCTCGTGCCAGAGCACTACGATCGGAGCCCCCTGGAATGAAGATGGCGATAACTTTATAGTAACGAGCCTATCCAGCTATGAAAGGTCCTCATGCTGGAGCACTACGAGCGGAGGCCCCCTAGAATGAAGATGGCGATATCTTTGTGGTAACTAGCCCATTCCACTGCAAAGGGTCCTCATGTCGGAGCATTACGAGCGAAGCCCCTCGGAATGTTGCACACTGCAGAGGGTGGGTTGTAGCATGTTCCACGTCCATGACGTGGGAACATGGTGTGGTGAATAAGTATGATGCCCGGAGGCATGCAACATGATTGTGGTGCATGGGTGCGGCGACGAATGTCGCAGAGATAATACCTGGTGTCGGGGCACATATCATGGAAGTGGCGCACGGGTACGAGACGACTGTCGCAGAGACAATACCTAGTGTCAGGGCACGTATCATGGAAATGGTGCATAGGCACGGCGACAAACGTCGCGGAGATAATACCTGGTGCCGGGGCACGTATCATGGAAGTGGCGCACGGGCGCGACGAGAAACGTTCGGAGACAATACCTGGTGCCGGGGCACGTATCATGAAAGTGGCGCACGGGCACAGCGACGAACGTCGCGGAGACAATACCTGGTGCCGAGGCACGTATCATGAAAGTGGCGCACAGGCGTAGCGTCGAACGTCGCAGAGACGGCGCACGCGCGCGCATCGGGTGTCCCAGAGATGGGGCATGAGTCGAGTGTGTATGTTATACCGAAATAATATGTGTGACCTTTAGTAACGACAAAGTCGGGAATGATGGTACGCAGTTGTCGATGACGGGTCATTCAGCGCGAGTGGGCGACTTTGGGCGTCGCAGAGGCAGTGCGCGGTCGCGAGCGACGGACGATAAACGTCGCAAGGTTTATGTACGAGCATCAGTAAGCATTGCGAAGGTGCGAAGACCCGAGAAGACAAGTGCGCGTGGGAGGGGAGTCCAAAGGCCAACAGCCGAGGGAAGGCCAAGGCCACTTCCCCTTGGGAGGCCGAGGCCGACCCTAGGGGGTGGCCAAGGCCAAGGCCAACTCCCTCGAAGGGGGGCCAAAGCCACTCCCCCTTTTGGTGAACTTCAGGCACGTCGACAGAAGGGGTTTTGATGGGCAATGACGAATCGAGAAGTTGAGGTATGACGAGCGTGTTGTCGTGATTCGTTCCCATATAACGAACAAGGTGCCAAATTCACATACAGAGCGTACGAAGCGAACAACGCTCGAAAAGGACTTTGCGCGAGAAGTGAGCAATCGGGGGCCAAGGCCAACCCCCATGGGAGGTCGAGGTCGACCCCATAGGCTTGGGGGACGCCAAGGCCGACCTCATGGGGTTGGCCAAGGCCTTTGCCCCTTGACCCCATTGCTCCGGTTGCCCTGTCGGCCGAGGTTTTTGGTGAATCGGTGCTCGGATGGTTGCGATGAGACGAACGTGCTACCTTGAATCACGCTAACGTAAAATAATTGGTGACTAAGTTACACACGAGATGTGCGAAGTGAAAAATACACGTGACTTGGGCGCACGCACTTTTATCGGTTCGATGTGTTGAAAAGTTGACCGTTAAATGGGTCGACGTGTTCGTGCGAAGTGGGACCCATAGTGGACCCTTGGGTTTGACCAAGATGGGTTGGAAACATAAGCCCCCTGCGTATGGTGTGCGCAGAGGGGCAACCCGAGAGGACACCAAACGCATAAACGTTGGGCTCCAAAAATAATGTGCCAGGATAGAATATTGGGGAACAGATGCGGTAGAAACGGACGACTTGGGAAAGCAGAGCTATCTTTGAATTTTTATGATTTTTTTTATTGAGAAGAAAAAAGGAGCACGAATAAAGTAACAGCGATATCGAGCGAGAAAAAGCGGAGCGGCAAACAACGGAATATGCGTTTCCGTTAGCGTTAGCGAGAAACGAGAGATAGCGCGAAAAAGAAAAATTGATCCAAAAATTGGTTTGCGCGAAATTTTTAGTAACGTAAAATTAATGGCGTAAAAGTTGTAACGTTATCCCCGCAAAGATAGCACAAAAATACTTAAGCTAGTGTGCAAATGGGTAGCGGTTTGAAAAAAGAGTTGTTGGGAGTTTTGGGGGGAAATTTTGAAATTTGAATGAGTAGGAAAGTGTTTTGGGGGGAAAGTTGAAAAAGAGTTGTTGGGGAAAATCTTTCAAGACTTTAATAAGTCTTTCAAGACTTTAAGAAGTCTTACACTTCAAGACTTTTAGAAAGTCTTACAGTTAGGAAAAAAAAAAAAAGAGGAAGAAGAAGAAGCTTGGAGCTTACCCATGAGATTGAGAACATCACAAGAAACAAAGAGGATGCAACAAGGTAAGAGAGGAGGAGCAAGCGGGGGAAGAGGCCATGGGTGAACCTCGGCCGAGGGGCCGAGGCACACCGAGGGGCCGAGGCCGACTTGGGGAGGAGAGATGGTGGGCTTAATGTTGGGGGAAGGGGAAAGGGGGTTAGAGGTGGAAGGCCAAGGTCGTCGATGGCCGAGGCCTACCAAGGCCGCGAGGCCGAGGCCGAGGTCGGGCGACGTGGCGCGAGCGGGGAATGAGGAAGGGGAAGGGGAGAGGGGGATGAATGAGGGGGGAAGGGGAAGGAAGGAGGAAGGAAGGGGGGAGGGAGAGAAGGGAAGGATAAGGAAGGAGGGACGAAGGAGGGAGAGGAGGGAAGAAGAAAGAAGGAAAGAAGAAGGGGAAAGAGAGAGAGAGAGGATGGAAGAAAGGAGGAAAAAGAGACAAAGAAAGGCCGAGGCCGCCCGGGCCAACTGGGGGCAAGGCGCGCGCGATGGTATCCCGTCCGGTGCAAGCGACGATGTTAGAGGATTACCAAAAAAGACAAGGAAGAAGCAAAGCGCACGGCATCTCGATGGGGTGAGCGGGCGATCAAAGTCATTACGGGGCGATGTGTTTAGGGATAACGAGGCCACGCCGGTCAAGATGGTGGGGGTGCCGTTGAGCTTCAATGGTGGAGCAAGGAGCTTTCATCCAACACCGATTCGAAGCAATGTATTATTGATGGTGAAGGGGGCGATGCCCGGATGCCCACCCAATGAGCTTTGGAGAGAGCTAGGCCAGCGAGTGGCTGCGGATGTATTTTTGGGTCCTTGGAGTGTTTCGTCGACGGCGGGGAGTCCGATGGTTCCTGTATGTCCCCGCGTCGAGTGGGGAGGCTACCCCGGTGATGTTGTCGGGTTTTTTGGCGGAGCGACTAGATATATCGTGGCCGCCTGTGATGTTCAAGGGCCACAACACTATGCCGGTGGGGTGGAACTTTTGGTGCACTTACATGTTGGAGCAGTCGGTTTGGGTGGAGAGGTTGGAGGCGTTGGGATTGGTGTCTACGATAGAGGCGACGTTCAAGGTTATTGATCCGGTGAGAGATTTTAAAGGCTTGATATTGTTGCTTTCCAGGTGGAGCTCGCAGACGCATACATTCATCACGGCGTTTGGGGAGATTGGGCCGACGCTTCTTGACGTGATGATGCTGATGGGGTTGCCGATGCAAGGGACAGAGAATGCTTGTGAACTGAAGTTGACGGTGCCAAAACGGTTGATCGTGAAAGAACTGCAGGGGTTTGCCTCTGAGATAAAGAGCCATCGAAAGGGTACGTACAATGGGTGTATCAAACACTTCTATGGTACGGCGACCGCACTACCCTAGCAGAAGTCGGTGTCGGCGAGAAACTTTTGCATAGGTTCTTGCTATAAGGATGAGAGATATGAGCTAGCTGGATTCCTTGCCATGTTCTTGTTGAGGTACGCGCTTCTATTGTTTTCATTTCGGTATTTCTTGCATGTTGTAGTTCAATTGCTCTTGTATGCGTAGAATGTTGAATCATATACTTAGAAAAAAAAATTCATGCTTCGGAAAGTTAGCGTAGTTATACTGCCATGCATCACACTTTATGTTTTAAACAGGGTGGGGTGGTCGTAGTAGATGTTGTATGTTCTATACTTGTAGGTTTGTATTTGAGGGGACATAGGAGGACGGCGTTTCCCCGAGGATGTTCAAGTGGGCCGTCAGGATAGTTGGGGGCGGTCGCGTCAGGCTGGCCCCCATTTACTTAGGCACCTTGTACTCGCGTCTGGATCAGTTTTCCAATGACGTGCAGAGGTCATATGGACGCTATCAGGTGGCAACATATGTAGATTGGATATTTTTACAGCGGTATCTATTCGAGATCTACATGGATTATCGGCATGGGGGGTTTCCTTTGGTACATCTGTTGTCGAGGAGGGGTGCAGTGACTCGGCCGGGCAGGTCGCGTGAGGTGTCTATCTGGTATGCGGGTGGCCGAGTATATGCTTAGGCGGGTGGGAAGAAGCCCGGGTGTGAGCTGGCAGACGTATTTGACGATCGAGATGAGTGCATTCCCCGTTCGTATACTAGCATGCATAGTTCGTATGGTATTCATCCATGGGTGGATCTGCAGGACACTATTGTACGACTGCACAGTCGAGATGAGTTGACAGACATGGCGGTGGCCTTGCTAGTGGCATATTTTTCAGGGTGGCTTCCCGTATTGACTGACGACGATGGGAAGCCGACTATGACCAGGTATTACGTGGCGAGATATAGCCCCGACCGTCTATCCATGACTTTTAGTTATGATCTAAAGCCCTCATGTGGCTATACTAGGCCGTGGGTTGTGAGGAGGGCCTTTGGGTATACGATCCTAGAGGAGGCACGAAAGTGGCCAGTACGGATTGAGGAGTGGAGGAGGCCCAGGACTTTGTCGACGGGAGTAGTGACGGTCCAGTACGTGCGATGGTGGGAGCGAGTACGGATGACGTGGTCAGAGTGGTTGTCGCAGGCGTCGCCCGATAGGCATCAGTTCGACGTCTTTACCGGGGATAGAGGATTGGGGTTGGTTACATCACAAGTTGTAAGGCAGTCTGGCATGTCGGTATTACTTACAGGTGTATCAGATGTACCGACGCCAGCGCGCACGCCATGGGCGCCGGTAGCAGCACATGCGCTGAGGGTGCCGGATGCCGGCAAGGGTCCCATTTCATCATTGAGAGTGGGTATGATAGAGAGTGCACAGCGGACAGGCACATGTCCTTCAGCAGGTGGCGAACGCAGATCGAAAAAGCCGCGGGAGGTGCTGAAGGAGTCTAACTCTGAGGTTAGTGTTATGTTTTGCTTTCGTTGTACAGTTGTCGATTATCATGTTAAGTGTGTTCTAACGTTCTTCTCTCAATCTCTTTTTTTTTAAAGGAGCTCGATGGCTGATGAGGCCATTGATGTAGAGTCAGACGACATCGTAGAGTATGCCGAGGTCGTTACTGATGATACGGATGGGATGGATGCCAAGGCAGCTGAGGAGGACGAGGAAACAGATGCGGAGGCAACTGATGAGGTCAAGGAGATAGAGGCTGAGCCGGCCTATGAGGGTGAGCCGATGGATAGTGAGGCCTTTGAGGAGGCTGCGGCGGTGAAGTAGGCAACGACCTACATTATGGAGCCAGTCAGTCGTCTGGAGTAGACAACATCATATGTTGTGGAGTCGGTCGAGCCGGTCAGTCAGCCGAGTCTGTCGCCTGTCTTAGTCGAGGAGGTGTTCGGTGGCCCGATGGGTCATATGTTTGAGGGTGATGATTGGTGGGCCAATAGAGAGCCAGATGCTCTGACGGGAGCGCATGACGGGTTACCGAATGGCGCAGGTGATGCGGTAGTTAGAGATTCGTTTCCGCGACAGGAGGTACATGGTCCGTCTGTTGTGGAACTTGTGGCGGATACATTGTCAGGGTCAGCCGTGGATGCTGGTGATGCTCTGTTGGCGATGCATGCTGCTGCCGTTGGCGTGCGGTCAGTGGGTGGTAGAACGACAAGAGTTGGTGATGCCAGTGGAGGTTCTTCAGTCGGTCAGGTGGGCAGTGCACCATGGGAGGGAATCCAATTGTCTGACTCATTAGTCCGTCGATTGGAGATGATTAAGGCGAGACAGCTACAGACGTTTGCTGGCCCTATTACCATGCAGGGTGCAGCATTGATCAAGCCAATGTACGCTCCATTTATGGATTGGCTAACAACACTTGGTGCGGTCCCAGCTTCGGCTTGGACTTCGGAGGTCATATATGAGTTTTTTTCGGAGCTTGCACCTTTCTTATCTTTTGGCTTCCAGTTGGATTGGTTGGTCGATTATATCAGAGCAAGGGGGCAGAGTGCTGAGGCCGTGGCTAGACTAACCGTTATAAAGGCTCAGGAGGTGGCATGGCAGGGTCGTAGGCGAATGCTTGATGGAGCGTTGACAGATGTGACCCGGGAGGTGGCCAGATACGAGTCTGGCTTGCCGAGGCAAAGGCTCGACAGACAGAGATAGAGAGCCAGCGAGCGGAGTGGGATGATAGATGGTCTGACTTACAGACACAGCGACAGACATTGGATTCGTACACTTTCGATCATGTTGGTGCACTGCTTGCTTCTTTACATTAGATGTTGTGTACTTTGCATTTTCTATTTGACATTGGTCCGTAGTGGCCTGCAAACCTGTGACCTGTATACATTTTGTTGATATTGATATGGCAGTCATATGGTTATTTTGTGCCTGTGCTTGTTGTGATGTAATGCTTAGTTTTTTATATATTTGTGTGACTTGCATGTGGTGTCTTCATGTTGGTGTTCCCCCCTCCCCGCCCGTAGCAGGCTATTTAGTGACCGATTGTGTAAATAAGAGAGTGTATTACATATAATAGTAGAGGCCAATGAATGATATTGGCATAAACATGTGTGCATATACAAAAAATTCTATTTGTGTAAGTGTTCTAAACTTTGGGCGGGTAGGGCGAGGAAACAATCTGCAGCTGGTTATGCATAATACTTCTTCAGGTAACGGCCGTTGACGAGGGTCGTGGTCTATCCATCGTCCGGATTGAGCAGGAGGTAGGAACCGTTGTCTCTGGCTGTGTGCACTTCGAATGGTCCTTCACAATTTGGTGTGAACTTGGGGGCTGACAGGTTGGCACGTACATGCTTGGCGGCTTGGATGACAAGGTCACCTTCTACAAATGATCGAAGCTTGACTGTCTTTCCGTAGGTTGTCTTGAGCTGTTCATGATCTTTCTTCATGCGGCGTAAGGCGTTGGTTCTCTTTTCATCAAGGCCCTCAAGGGACACTATTCTGGTTTCTTCTTCCCTGAGACCACTGCTTATGGAGAGTTGAGCCGAGGCGACTTCAATCTTGGTCGGTTTTACACACTCATCCCCATAGACGAGGAAAAAGGGTGTGGCCTTCGTCGATGTGTGCTTGGAAGTGCAGTAAGCCCAAAGTGCCAGACTTCACTTCTCGGACCATAAACCGCTCGCGTCATGAACCATCCGTGACAGGATACGGAGCAGTGTCTTTTTGGAGGCTTCAACTTGACCATTGCCTTATGGGTAGTAGGGAGTTGATGTGGCATGGTTGATGTTGTACCCTTCCATGAGAGCTCGAATATCCATGTTGATGAATGGTGTGCCATTGTTGGATATGATACACCAAGGGATACTGAAGAAACAGATGGTGTAATTGCGCAAGAAATTAGCAATGACACCTCCCGTGGCTCTTCGTAGAGGTATGGCTTCGACCCATTTTGTAAAATTCTCCGTTGTAACCATGATCCATATGTGGCATCTGGATGGCAGGTGTATAGGCTCAATGAGGTTGAGAGCCCAATAGTGGAATGGCCAAGGGGCTAGTATCATGCGAAGGTCAGACACCGGCATGTGTATCCTGTTGGCGTGCCTCTGGCAGGGTTAACAATGTCGGACATGAGAGATGGAGTAGGATTCCTTGGTCGGCCAATAGTACCCCAACCTTAGAAATTCTGCGTACAGCTTTTGAGATCATTGCTACTCCTTACAATCACCATTGTGCACTTCATTAATCACTTCCACGGCCTGGGCACCTTATAAGCATTGCAGGGTGCGTCCCGAAAACCTTTACGAAACAAATCGCGTTCCGTTACAAGATGGACCGTGCCGAGCGACGGTCAGGAGGTAGAATCCCATGAGATAGATATTGGATGAAAGGCTGACGCCAGTCACCCTCGACGTCGATCACAAGAGCTTCCGCACTATCCGGCGCCTATAAGCATTCGGGACAATCCCATTGTATGTCTGAAGCATCCTTGGCCATGGATGGCCAAAAGAGGCCCATGCGCTGAAGGTGATGGTATAGAGGGGGACCGTCGACGCCACAACACTTCTGATGGCCAAGTTAAAGTTTATGTTTTTCTTCCTTCGGTGCCAAACACATGGCTAGAGTGCCTCCAGCACATCGTCTGTACAAGACATCTCCCAACATCAGAAAGTCCGTAAGGGTAGAGGCATAAGCAAGAGATGGTGTCTTAAGTTGGTCGACGATAGGCTACCTCCAATCGTCTGCAGTAGTGTCCTTCGGGACTAAGTTCAATGTTGTGCATGGTTTTGTCCTCTTGATGATGGTTAGCATTCGCTGCTCACCGCCAACCTCTATCTTTGACGCGATCATGGCCAAGTTGTCCGCATGTCTGTTGTGGCACCTGTTGTGATGTTCGTATTGGACATGGCCAAGTCTTCCTTCCAAGTGTTGTACCAAGGCATGATAAGGTTCCAAGGCTAGCTACTTGACTGCGAACTCCCCGTCAGCCTGCTTCATGATCAAATTTGAGTCTCCTTTCACGCATAATGATTTAGCCCCCATGCTTGTAGCCAGCATGAGGCCAATGACAAGTGCCTCGTACTCAGCTTCATTGCTAAATATCGGGAATGCAAGCTTGAAGGATAGAGATATGGTAACACCCTCTGGATTTCAAAGGACTATGCCGGCACCCCCTGTTAGAGGGGAGCTCCATTGGGACCTTTGCTAGTGGCTGAGCCGTCAAACTCAAGCGTCCATAATTCATCAATGTCGGTGATCAGGGTCATCTCCTCCCCAGGCAATTGATCCGAGGTCGGTTCATATTGTTGGCGTGGGCAGAGAGGGCTAAGAGGTTTGCAAGTGCTTGACTCCATAGAGCTGTAGGATTCTTAATAGATAAGCCGAACTCGGTCAATAGCAACAACCAACGGGTAAGTCAACCAGACAGGGCAGGGCGTGTTAGCATGGACCGGAGTGGATCAGCCTTGGTGACAAGTGTGATCTGGTGCGCCAAGAAGTAGTGTTTGAATTTCTATGAGGTGTAAACCAAGGCTAAGCAGTGCTTGTCAAGATCGGAGTAATTGGCTTTGGGTCCCCTGATTGACCGACTGAGATAATAGACTGGACGTTCCGCCCCATCCACCTTTTGAGCGAGCAATGCCCCTATGGACCTGGGCATGGAGGTCAAGTAAAGCAAGAGGGGGATACGTCGTTGTGGCACGACCATGGTTTGCGGCGACATGAGGACCGCCTCGATATGTTCAAATGCTTGCTGTTGGGGCGCACCCCAACTCCACGGTGCACTCTTGCACGTCAAGTGCTGGAAGGGTGTGATAAGTTCGGCCAAGGCAGGGATGAATCGACGAAGGTAAGAAACCTTGCTGAGGAAGCTCTTCAACTATCTGGTGCTTTTAAGAAGGGGCATCTCTTGGATGGAGGCGACCTTAGAAGGGTCAACGTCGATGCCCTGTTGACTGACCAAGAAGTCAAGGAATTTACCGGAGGAGACTCTAAAGGCACATTTCAGAGGGTTCATCCGCATATTGTACTGGCGACAATGATCATGTGCGGTAGTTAGTGGCTGGTCTTGGAGACGCCTGGCGCTAGTCCCTTCTTGTTCACCAAAGTGGTCCTCCTCTTGCACGGTATGGATAAGGCCTGGCTGGTAGCCCTCCTAACTCTCATTTGCACAGGCATGGTGACTGAGTATGGAAGGTAGGCAGACTGCAATACGATGCTCACTCCCCAGTAGAGTCACCAAAATGATGTCAAGGAAAGTGGGTTCGTACCTATGTGGAGGTGCCACAAAGGCTGCAATCCGAGTCAGCTTCCAAGTATGCAAAGTGAAAGACAGTGAGGGCGGAGTAAAGGGCAGAGAGCAAGGCTTCCCAGAAAGGCTGTGAGGAGTGGCAGTGCTGTGGAAGCAAGGCTGAGATGAACAAGCCCGGCAGTCGACAGTCCAAGTCAAGGTCCGAGTCAGGGTCCAATGTTACGTTCCAAAGTTACGGTCCAAAGTTATGTCCAATTTGTGTTTCTCTCTCTAGAATCCAAGAGCTCTCAAATTCTAGAGCGAGAAAGTGATTTTGTAGGAATGAGCCAGAAGTCCCTTTGTGAGTCATAAAATCCACTATTTATAGGAAACAGTGTGCCTATGTCATAAAATGCCACATGTCATCCCTTGGGAGTGACACATCACCATGGGGTCCAAAAATACCAGTTCTCCGTTGGATTGTCGGTACCCAAATTCGGGTTTCCTGCCCCACACAATGTCACTCTACCGTCTGAGAAGACTGAACACACCATGACAACATGATTAGAGTAAGCTCGTTGCCCCAGCCACCGCTCCAAGCCCTTACTGAATCCCACAAGGTGCGTCAAGAGACGCGTAGAGAACCTGACAGCGGTGGGGGTTGCCCCTGCAGCCAACTGTCAGGCGGACTAGGCGCGATACCCTTCAAAGACCTGCTCCCATCCAGGAGTGACCCGAGGGTCATCGTCCTGGGGGCGCCGATGATCACTGGTAACGTGAGTGGACATGGTCGCAGCTCAGTGCCTAGTGTCACGCAAGTCACCCCAGACAGCGATAGCTTTGTGGTAATGAGCCTATCCCGTTGCGAAGGGTCCTCGTGCCGGAGCACTACGAGCGGAGCCTCTCGGAATGAAGATAATAAGAGCTTCGTGGTAACGAGCCTATCCCGCTGCTAAGGGTCCTCGTGCCGGAGCACTACAAGTGGAGCCCCCCCAGAATGAAGACGGCGATAACTTTATGGTAACGAGCCTAGCCCGTTGCGAAGGGTCCTCGTGCCAGAGCATCATGAACGGAGCCCCTCAGAATGCTGCACACTCCAGAGAGTGGGTCAAAGCATGTTTCACATCCATGGCGTGGGCACATGGTGTGGTGAATGAGTGTGATGCCCAGAAGCATGTAACATGATTGTGGCGCATGGGCGTGGTGACGAACATCGCGGAGACAATACCAGGTGCCGGGGCACATGTCATGAAAGTGGCGCACGGGTGCGATGACGACCGTCGCGGAGACAATACCTGGTGTCGGGGCACGTATCATGCAAGTGGCGTACGGGCGCTGCAATGAACGTCGCGGAGACAATACCTGGTGTCGAGGCACGTATCATGGAAGTGGCGTACGCGGGCTGTGATGAACGTCGCGGAGATAATACATGGTGCCGGGGCACGTATCATGGAAGTGGCGCACGGGCGCGGCGACAAACGTCGCGAAGACAATACCTGGTGCCGAGGCACGTATCATGAAAGTGGCGCACGGGCACGGTGACAAACGTCGTGGAGACAACACACGGGCGCGCGTCAGATGTCCTGAAGACGGGGCATGAGTCGAGTGTGTATGTTAAACCGAAATAATAAGTGTGATCGTCAGTAAGGACAAATTCAATAATTATGGTACACGGTCGTCGGTGACGGGTCATTCGGCGGTAGCGCGCGACTTTGGGCGACGGGTGTCGTGGGGGCGGTGCTCGGTCACGAGCGACAGACGACTGACGTCGCAAGGTTGATGTACGAGCATCGGTAAACATCGCGAAGGTACGAAGACCCGAGAAGACAAGTGCGCATGGGAGGGGAGGCCAAAGGTCAACAGCCAAAGGAAGGCCAAGGCCACCACCCTGGGAAAGGCCAAGGCCGACCCCTTGGGGAGGCCGAGGCCCACCCTAGGGGGTGGCTAAGGCCAAGGCCAACTCCCCCGAATAGGGGCCAAGGTGAACTTCGGGCACGCTGATGGAAGGTGTTTTGATGGGCAATGATGAATCGGGAAGCTGAGGTATAACGAGCGTGTTGCCCTAATTCGTTCCCACATAACGAACAAGGTGCCAAAGTCACGTGCGAAGCGTACGAAGCGAACAACGCGCGAAAAGGACTTTGCGCAAGAAGTGAGCAACCGGGGGGGGAGGCCAAGGCCAACCCCCATGGGAGGCCGAGGCCGACCCTATGGGGTTGGCCAAGGTGTTTGCCCCTTGACCCCGTTGCGCCGGTTGCGCCGTCGGCCGATGTTTTTGATGAAAAGGTGCTCGGGTGGTTGCGAGGCGACGAATGTGCTACCGTGAGTCACGCTAACGTAAAATAATTTGTGACTAAGTCGCGCGCGAGGCTTGCGAAGTGAAAAATACACGTGACTTGGGCGCGTGTACTTTGAACGGTTCGATGCGTTGAAAAGTTGAGCGTTGAATGTGTCGACGTGTTCGCGTGAAGCAGGACCCCTAGTGGGCCCTTGGGTCCGACCAAGATAGGTTGGGAACACAGAAAAAACTGAGAAACATAGAAATTTTCGGTTACATAGAATAACTAGAGAAAACAGAGAGAGAGAGAGAGAGAGAGAGAGAGAGAGAGAGAGAGAGAGAGAGAGAGAGAGAGAGAGAGAGAGAGAGAGAGGGAGGGAGGGAGGAGCTGCAAGAAAGAGAAAGAGAAGACCGACATTGACGGAATCAGGTGAAATAGATCATTTTTCCGGTAAGCATTTTTCTAGGTGTTACAAATACATTTTTATAAACGAGTATAAAATTGTGAGGAATATGTGTGTACGGGGAGTGTTTGAGGAGAAGGAGGGGCTGCCAAAATAGCCCCCTGGACAGCAAGTGTGTTGTGGGTTTGTGAAATGGAAATGGGTACTCATAGGTGTGTATATTTGTGGGTGTTTTGTGTGAGGGAGGGGCTGCCAAAGCAGCCCACTTACAACGTGTGTTTGGGGTATCGTGAGATGGAAATGGAATTGCCATTGATGTGGGTAGCCATGGCTGCTATGGGTATGTGCTCAGCGGCAGCCATGGTTCTACAGAGAGGATCCCTAAAATGGAGCAACCGTGAAGGGCTGCAAGGTAGTGTGTTGCAGGTGTGTTTGTAGGTGTTTATAGGTGTGTGTAATGAGAAGCAGCAGCTGTGATTGGCGTGTTCGTGTTGTGCATAAAGTGAGGGCAGCCATGCCGTAGTGTGCAAAAGCCTGTGGGTCTAAGAGAAAAATGGGCTTGTATGTAATTGTGTGGAAGCAGCTATGACGTGAGGGGTGCAGCCATAAAAAATGGGTTTCTGCATGTATGTTTGTGTGTGAGCCGTGAGTGTGAGGGTGTGTTATTTGTGGGAGAATGGGGTGCTTGTATGTGCATGTGTTTGGCTGTGTTGGAGAAGAGAGAAGCTACTGCCTCACGGCAATAGCTGTGATAAATTCATGTCCAATTGTGGGAGTGTGAGTGTAAAGGGAAAATGCAGGTACAGTGAGTGTAAAGGGAAAATTCATGTCCATAAGGATGTATTATGTGTGTTTATAGGTGTAAGGGGCATGTGGGTACGTGTGTATGTATTGGGTTTCAGTGAATGTGCTCTGATTTTGGACGGAAGTGGGAAGAAGGAGAAGATGGGTTAAGGAGAAATGGGTTTATGTAGTGGAGTGGTACACTGTGCTTGCACAGTTGTACTATGTGGCTGTTGGGTATCATACCATTGTCAAAAAAATGCTGAAACTTTATAGGAATGTTCTTAGGGAAATATTAGAATTAATGTGAAATTTTCATAATTTTCTGATATCGTTTGGTATTTTTAATATATTTGCAATTGCAGTTATTCTAAAATTTGTTTTGAGCTCTTAAAATTAATATTAAATTCTAGAAACATTCAAGCAATGTTTTTATAGCAAAAATACAACTCAGTTAAAGTTTCATAAATTTCTGAGTTGATTTAGTACCTTAACATGTATCGTATTTAATTTAACGAAACAAATGATTTTAAAATGGTTTCGGTGCTTTTTAAATCCCGTTTTTTATTTTTTATTTTTCGTATCTGTTATACAACTATTATAAGAATTATAAGAATTTGAATTGAGCTAGAAGTATTAATTGTTATTTTGGGCTCTTCTCGTATCTTTGAAAATCATCTTTAATTCAAAAATTCAGAAAATTCATATTTTAACTTTTTATAATGTTTTAAGCTATACTAGACTTTATTATGAACTTTGAGTTATTATTAGGTCTTAAGGAGTATGCGGGACTTTCGATTAGGTTGGCCGTGTGTGGGACCCACTTTGGGGTTACGTCATTCCAGGGATAGAAGTGAGCACCGCTTGGGTAGTTGATATTAGGGTTTTGGTGTAGCAGTATAGATTGTCTTCGAATAAATAAATTGTCAATTTAGGTCAATTCAAGGATTGTTGATTTAGGTCAATTACCATCGCTTAGCTTGGATCGAGGTAAACTCCATTTCATCATATCAATATCACAAATCTCATTCAAAGTTGCTATCGGATTTTATTGAACTGTGACATGTTATTGTCATAAAGATGTTTTCGAATGCCGTGAAATCCTAATTTGAGCCTTATAGCGATCGTTTGGAATTCTTTACTCTCATCAGTTTTATTTAGTTCAATCATTGTAAAACTTTTTGAATTGTGTTTAATTTCTTGAATATTGACATGAGTTAGTAAACCTAGGAGTTATAAGGACGGTGTGTATTGTTAGCGTTTTAAGAATGGTATGTTCGTTGGGTTAAACTAGTACGTAAATAGACTAGTCAGTGTACATATGCATATGTAAAGCATATCGAGCACTGCCGGAGTGGCTTTACTATAGTGTACTGCTCATGTTCAATGTCATCCATTCATGTTTTATTATATCTGTAGTGTTTTGAATGACTATTAATTAAGGGATTGAGTTGATACTCGTTCTTATGTTTATATCAAAATAACTGTGGTTTCATTTAAAAATTCTTCGAAAGGATGTTATTTGACTTGAATGTAAAATTGTTTGAATCGTTCGTCTATATCAAAATGATGTGTTTTATCTGAAAATTCTTTTAAAAACTATCATTTGACTCTATATGAAAACTTGTCCAAATCGTTGTTATTTTAAACTTTGATTGACCTTACGAGTCTCTCAAAAGCTAACTCTCATTTGACTTTCTTTCCACAGGTGATAACTAGCACTAGGTTACCTGACCATGGATTAGAGCCGAAAGAGTGAATTTAATTTTTAGTATTCATCATCAAGACCCCTACGTGGGTAAACTTCTCTAGCTTGTTGGTTAGATTTAAATTAATTTGAGGAATTATAATGATTAGAAGCTCTGGTCTGAGTGTTAAAGTTGGTCATTTGAATCGAGGTTTGTATGTCTTTAAGTAGTGATTGGTTTAACGCTCCATGAATTAAAGGTGTTAAAGCTCCGAATTTTCGGGGTTTTACAGTATATCCCGGTAAAGTAAGAGCATTCTCATCTCTGAAGGAAGGGTCTAGAAGGTGAGGAGTAGGGGATTTAGGATTTTTCTTTCTTTATAGGGATCAAGGTGTTCTTATTCACAGTAGTCGTGTGATCGATTAGATTGGTTAAAGCCTAATGAGGGTTAGGAGAAAAGGGGAGACCATACGCTTCATCACCTTTTGGGAGTAGCTGTTTCTTTTTTCCATGGTTCGAGTTTGAGAGGAATCACATGCTGTGAATTACCTTAATAAGGTGAAAAAGCTGTAATTTGAAGGTAACTTCCCAAATCCTAATTCAAAGCCTTATGAATACAGTGGAGAAGTTATTAACTACGATTATTAGTCTCGTATTAGTCAAGGGGGCAAATGTCGGCATGTAAGATATAATTATTAGCATGACCAATGAGAGTACACGTGTGTGTATTAAAGAATTTGAGATGTAAGTTAAACATCATTGTATTTAATGTTGATCTTAGTTGTTATAATGGTGGTTATTTTTGTCATGTGGCTATCACTGACTAGTGGCAGGGTTAATAGCAGAATGTCGGGCCTGTTTGTAGGAAATTCAAGAATTGTTTTATATAGTTGTCCATAAAGGCAAAACAATCGATAGCAGTTAGAAGTGATGCAAAGCAAGTGGTTTTCAGTACTTACAATTCAATTATTCTTGAGGAAAGTATAAGTCGAAAGAATTGGAAGACAAAAAGATACAACTCAACACCCCAAACAAATCATGACTTAGATTTAAGTCTTTTTCTTCTAATGCATTGACTTCACTGTCAATCGATTGGAATTGTGAATTCAGGTTTTAGACCTAAAACTTTGTCTTTTTTAACACTCATCATCATCAATCTAATCAAGACTCTTTGTTTTTGTGGGTGCATTCAACTTCTTTCGGCTTTTAGTCATAGTTAAAACTTAGTTTCTATTTGTAGAGACGTTCTGAAAGGCAAAAAGAATCTACACATTGAATCAATTGTAGCATTTGCTTGCATGTTGATTTTGAGTTTGCTATCAAGTGCACACTTATAAAATTGTTCTCTTCCTTCTGCTGAGGCAAAATGATGAAGCTCTTCCTTCTTGTTCATAGAAGTAGCAAAAAACTCATGACCTAAAGAAATGGTTACATTGGAAAGCTCAGTGGCATGTGAAACCTGACTATACAAAAAACATATGACACAGATCAAATGTCTAGACATGAAAGACAAGCTTCTCGACCCTTTTCTCCAACAAAGCAAAAGGAATTGAAATGTTGGTCATAAACCTGAATTCCTCTAAGAAAAGTATTGTATATTAGACTAAAAAATCGTACTTTGCAAACACAAATTGAGTAGACAACGAGTAGTCTGCAGCATTTCAGGTCTTTGATAGGATGCATGGAGCCATTCAGTTCATTCATTATGCCTAATCTTAAATCTTTGGCAAGCTGCATTCCAGTGATATTAGAAAGCTCACTGCTGAAGCTCTTTGCTCTCGTTCTCACAGGTAGACAAAAACTCATGACCTAGAGAAGTGGTTATATTAGAAAGCTCAGTGGCATGTGAAACCTGACTTTACAAAATGCAGATGACACAGGCCAAATGTCTAGACATGAAAGACAAGCTTCTCGACCCTTTTTCTCCAAGAAAGCAAAAGGAACTGAAATGTTGGTCATAAATCGAAATTCCTCTAAGAAAAGTATTGTAAATTAGACTAAGAAGTCGTACTTTGCAAACACAAATTGAGTAGACAACGAGTAGTCTGCAACATTTCAGATCTTTGATAGGATGCAAGGAGCCATTCAATTCACTCAGTAAGCCTATTCTAAAATCTTTGGCAAGCCGCATTCTAGTGATTAAATGTATCTTACAGAAAACTTAAATAGGACAGCAATGCTACACCTACATGAGATATGGCTATAACCATTGAATTGGTGAAATGTGGTTGCACGGTTGCAGTGTTGCTCATATGAAATGGGAAGGTTAACCTCTCGTATTGCTGCTCTCACCAGCTAGGGTTTCTCTCTCTCTCTCTCTCTCTCTCTCTCTCTCTCTTGTTGAGTGTTAATCTTGATTCAATAAAGAGAATGTTAAAAGTGAAAGTTTAGGGGAGTTACTTCTAACTTATGAGTGATTAAATTAGAAGATGAAAAGTGAAAGGTTTGGGAGTTATCTTTAGGATATGAATGAGTCTTTAAATGTCTTTCTATGTAGTAGAATAAATAGATGCATCTCCTAGTCATTTGTGAATGTAATGAAAAAGAGTGTGGAAAATGTAAGAAAGAGTGAGTAAGTTGTTTATGAAAAGAAGTGTTGATTGAGTAGAGAAAAATATTATTGAGTGTCTCTCCTCTTCACTTCCTTTTCTTCCATAATATGCTAAGTATTTCCGCTGCATATTTTTCATACTGTCCCTATCACGCAACAAAGTGGCATCAGAGCGGAGGTTCTAATGGCGGCTAAAAGCGGAGCTTTTCCTTTTCCAAAGTTTGTGAAAGATAACTATGAAAGGTGGAGCATCCAAATGAAAACCTTTCTTGGTGGACATGATGTTTGGAAGGCTATAGAAGAAGAATATGTGGAACCAAAAGCTTGGCTGGTTCTAGCCAAGCCATGCAGAAGACTGCCAAATAAGCTCGAGTGAAAGATCAAAAGGCTCTTTCACTTATCCAATTTGGCGTCGATGACAACATTTTTTAGAAGATTACGCAGGCCGCCACCACGAACAAAGCATGGGATACGTTGGAGAATGTTTTCAAGGGCATCGACAAGGTGAAAAAGGTGCGACTCCAAAACCTTCGAGCTAAATTTGAGTCTTTACAAATGAAAGACTCCGAGACAAATTTTTATTACATTTCAAGAGTTCTCTTAGTTGTGAACCAACTTAAGAGAAATGGTGAAGAGATGGAAGATAGTTGAGGGGTCGAGAAGATCCTTCGATAACTTAATCCAAAATTCGACCATGTAGTCGTTGTCATCGAGGAGTCGAACAACACAGAGACTATAACCGTCGACAAGCTCTCAGGAAAATTACAAGTCCATGTGGACAAGATCAAAAGGAGAAATACAGAGTCTGTCGAGCAAGCTCTTCAAGCCAAGATGAATTGAACGAGAGGAAAGATGATGTCAGCAAGAATCAAGGTGGTCGAGGTAGAGGCCGTGGACGAGGTCAGGGTCGAGGTAGTGGCAGAATCCATAGTGGACAAATTTAGTATAAAAATAACGAATCGATTTCAAAATTTTGTCCATAAAGAGGATGAGGTCGAGAAAGAGGTGGTTATTGTCAATGCCAAAACAAGAAAGATGTTGAATGTTTCACCTGTCATCAGTACGGACACTACTCTTTGGAATGTCGAGACGAACTAAAGGAAGAAAATGTGAAGACCCACTATGCAAAAGAAAATAACGTGGGTGATGACACGGTCATGTTGGCACGCGATGGATCAAAAGAAGAAAAGATGAGACTTCTAGGTATCTCAATACCGGTGCCAGCAATCACATGTGTGGCTACAAACACATGTTCATTGAGATGGATCAATCAGTGACCGGAAACATCATTTTTGGAGACATGTCCAAAATCCCAGTTAAAGGTAAAGGAAAATTTTGATCGAATTGAAGAATGGAGGTCATCAGTTCATCTCAAATGTTTACTATGTTCGAGAGATGAAGGCAAACATTTTAAGTATGGGCCAACTATTGAAGAAAGGCTACGACATCCATACGAAAGATACAAGTCTTTATTTGAGAGATGATAAAGGGAGCTTGATAGCTTGTGTTCCGATGTCGAGCAACATGATGTTCTTGATGAATATCCATCATGATGTGCTGAAATGCTTGAAGGCCTGTATAGATAACCAATCTTGGTAATCGTATTAGAGGCTTGGATATCTCAATTTTGAAGGTCTAAAATTGTTATCGATGAAGAACATGGTGAAGGGATTGCCATCGATAGACCAACCAGACTAACTTTGTGAGGGTTGACTTGTCGGGAAGCAAAATCGGCTGAGTTTTCTAAATGAGTCGATATCAAGAGCAAAGGCACCACTGGTGCATATACATATTGATGTGTATGGTCCAATCGATCTAACATATCTTGGTAATAATGACTATAGTAGGAAAACTTGGGTTTATTTTCTCAAGCAAAAGTCAGGGGTATTTTCAACCTTCAAGAGGTTTGCAGCTCTTATAAAGAATCAAAGTGGATATCAAATCAAGGCAATAAGATCTGATTGAGGAGGAGAGTTCACATCTAAAGAGTTCAAGGCATTATGTGAAGAGAATGTCATCCATCGATCGCCTACCATTCCACATTCACCTCAACAAAATAGAGTGGTGGAAAAAAAGAATCGATCGAGTGAACATGACTCGAAGCATGTTGAAGAGCAAGAATTTGCCCAAGGAATCTTAGGCTGAAGCAGTGGATTGTGCAGTCTATCTATCGAATAGATGTCCAACAAGGAGTGTGTGGAATCAAACACCACAAGAGGCTTGGAGTGGCTTCATGCCAAGTGTGTCTCACTTGAAAGTGTTTGGAAGTATTTCATATGCATATGTTCCTGATCAACAAAGGAAAAAGCTCGATGACAAAAGGGAGAAGTACATCTTCGTCGGATACAGTCAACAATCAAAATGGTACAAATTATACAACCCTGTTGAGAAGAAGATCAAAGTCAGTCGAGTCGTGACTTTTGATGAGAAAAGCTTGTGAGACTGGATTGATCGACACAAGGAGTAATATGTCTTTTATTCAATCGATACGGTTAGAAAAGAAGTAGAAGAAGAGCCGATGGAATCTGTGACTCTCTCGAGCCCCATATCTCCAACTCAATCGAGTCAAACATCATCATTAATAGATAGTCCTGCCAAGACAGGACAACAAGGCAAGAGATCTTTGGAGGAGATTTATGATGATTTGAATCAGAATCAAAATATGTTTTCTCTCTTTACCAATACTGAGCCAGCCAATTTTGATGAGGCATTAAGAAGTGAAAAATGGAGGAAGGCCATGAATAAAGAAATCGATGCCATCGAGAAGAATGATACTTGGGAATTGACCACTCTTCAATCGGCAAAGAATCCCATCGTTGTAAAATGGGTTTACAAGGTGAAGAACAATTCCAAAGGTGAGGTTGAAAGATACAAAGCAAGGCAGCTTGTCCACGATAGTTTACGAAGATTATGATTAATGATTTAGCTGCTCTGTAATTGTCATTCATTTGTTGAGTTTGAGAGTATTACTGTATTAGTGTGAATGATCGAGCGATTGTCTAATGTTTCGAAAATTTTGGGATGTTACAGACTAACACCAATTTTATGTCATATGATCTTAAGATCGAGGTAAAGCAAAGAGATGATGGAATTTTCATCTCACAAGAGGCATGTGCAAAAGAAGTATTAAAGAGGTTCAATATAAAATTTGTAACCCGATCAGTATTCCCAGCGAGATGAAAAGAAGTTGTCGAGACACATCAAAAGAGTTCAGTTGATCGGTCCTTGTTCAAAAGTCTGGTTGAAAGTTTGAGGTATTTGACGTGCACTAGGCCTAATATCCTATATGCAGTCGGTTTTGTCAATCGATATATGGAAACTCAAGTTAGCCATAGCCCTTGCAAAGAATCCAGTCTCTCATGATCAAAGCAAGCACATCGATACATGGTATATCAATTTTATCCGTGAGAGCATATCAAAGAACGAAGTCCAAGTCAAGTTTGTGAAGTCCGAAGATCAAGTTGCGGATATCTTCACAAAACCCCTAAAAAGAGAAGTCTTCGAAAAGCTAAGGAGTCGACTTGAAATGAGAGAATCAAGCTTAAAAGGGAGCAGTGAGAGTCAATCTTGATTCAATAAAGAGAAGGTGAATAGTGAAAGGTTAGGGGCCGGGAGTTTCTTCTAACCTATTAGTGATTAAATAAGAAGATGAAAAGTGAAAGGTTTAGGGAGTTATCTTTAGGACGTGAATAAGTCTTTAAATGTCTTTATATGTAATAGTATAAATAGGAGCATCTCCCAGTCATTTGTGAATCTAAATCATTTAAATATATAATGGACGAAGCATCGTGCATCGCAAAGGCAACACATAAGCTTTTTTCAGTGTTCCTTTCCCTTTTTACCTCTTTTAACTTTGCGACACGTAATCGCCTTTTACTTATTAGAGACATACATGCACCATGACTCTTTGTTTTGATATCACATTCTCTTTTAACTTCTACTTATTAGAGACACACATGTACCATATCTCTTTACTATAATTTATTATTAAAAATTTCGCAGATATTATTGACATAATATTACTAAACTTTATAAGAGTAGAAAACTAATTATGCACCTTTTAAAACTTTACCTATTCAATATACTTACATATAACATCTTAATTTTCAATACTAACACAGCAAAAACACTTTTAAAACATCTACTTATTAAAATCACGCATGCATCATGACTCTTTACTATACTTATTATTAAAAAATTCGCAGGTATTATTAGCATAATTTTACTAAAATTTATAAGAGTAGAAAATTGATTATGCACCTTTTAATTGTTTTTATATCGCATTCCTTTTTCACTTCGACTTATTAGAGCAAACGTGCACCATGACTCTTTGTTTTGATATCACATTCCCTTTTCACTTCTACTTAATAGAGATACAGGTATTATTAACATAATTTATTATGTTACTATAATTTATTATTAAAAGATTCGTAGGTATTATTAACATAATTTTACTAAACTTTATAAGAGTTAAAAACTAATTATGCACATTCTAAAACTCTACCTATTCAATATACTTACATATAAGGTCTTAATTTTCAATATTAATACCTCAAAAATACTTTAAAAACCTTTACTTATTAAAGTAACACATGCATCATGACTTTTTACTATAATTTATTATTAAAAAAGTTGCAGGTATTATTGGCGAAATTTTACTAAACTTTATAAGAGTAGAAAATCGATTATGCACCTTTTAAAACTCTACCTATTCAATATAGTAACATATAAGGTCTTAATTTTCATTACTAACACCCCAGAAGTACTTTAAAAACTTTTACTCATTAAAGTCATACATACATCATGACTCTTACTATAATTATTATTAAAAAAATTGTAGGTATTATTGTAATAATTTTACTAAATTTTATAAGAGTAGAAAATCAATTATGCACCTTTGAAAACACTACATATTCATTATACTAACATATTAGGTCTTAATTTTTATTACGAACACCTCAAAGTACTTTAAAAACCTCTACTTACTAAAATCACATGCATCATGACTCTTTACTATAGTTTATTATTGAAAAATTCGTAAGTATTATTGGCATAATTTTAATAAACTTTATAAGAATAAAAAACAATCCTGGACCTTTTAAAACTCTACTTCTTCAATATACCAACATATAAGGTCTTAACTTTCATTACTAACACCTCAAAAATACTTTTAAAAATAAAATAAAAGATCTCCCAAACGTAAAATACGATAATCAAGTATGAAATCAATGATAAATAATTCATAAATCAAGATCTTTTGAATATAATTTACAAAGTGATATGACTTAAATATTAAAACTATTTTACATTTTTTTTATATTTTTGAGTGTTTCTTTTGTTATCTTAAAGTTTTTTTTTTGTGGTGTTAATAATCAAAACTAAATCCTAATAT
This sequence comes from Escallonia rubra, assembly GCA_033065855.1. Lineage (NCBI taxonomy): Eukaryota > Viridiplantae > Streptophyta > Magnoliopsida > Escalloniales > Escalloniaceae > Escallonia > Escallonia rubra. Next base: position 267,963 of record JAVXUO010002523.1, on the reverse strand, counting down.
ATTGATACATTGATTGTAGAGTTTTAGAAGGTCTAGAATCGGTGTTTTATTCATATAAGGTCTAAAATTATGGCAACAACAACTTTGAATTTCTAATAATAAATCAAAGTAAAGAATCATGATGCCTGTATAAGTTTGATAAATATGGATAAAAAAGAGAAAGGACTCGAAAACAAACATGATGATGTGTCACAAAATTAACCTCAAACTTTAAATTGGAAATCATATACACCAAATCATGTATGAAATCAAAGATAAATAATTACAAATTAAGATCTTTCAAAATTAGTTTAGAAAGTGATATGACTTAATTTTTAGAATATTTTTCATAGTTTTCAATCTTTATTTTGTTGACTTAAAGTATTTTTGAGGTGTTAATAGTTAAAATGAAGTCCTAATATGTTGATACATTGATTATGTAGAGTTTTAGAGAGTATAGAATTGGTCTTTTACTCATAAAAGGTAAACTAAAATTATGGCAACAAAAATTACGATTTTTTTAGTAATAAATCAAAGTAAATAATCATGATGCATGTATAATTTTGATAAATATGGATAATAAAAGAAAATGACTCGAAAATAAACATGATAATATGTCACAAAAACTGACTTCAAAATAATAAAATAAAATCTTCAAAGGTAATGAAGAAAAGGACAAACTTTACCAGCACTTAGCTTTTTACTACGATTTATCTTAAACAAAGTTTAAATATGATTACTAGCACTTAATCAAACTTTAAATATGAAAAATATTAGTAATTGTTAAAAAAAATGTAGTAGCTCATAATTCAGGATGTAAAATTGATTTATACTCTTTGTGAACCAAATGAAATTATTAAAACTTAGACATTACTATAATCACCCGAACATATTATAAAATTAGAACTCAATCTATAATCTGCAAAGAAAAAAAATAAAGGAAGTGAACATAAAAAAGAATTTTTTAATCTTAAGTCATTGCAGCCCCTTCTATCACGGTCTATACAATAAACTAGATGTGAACAAAATTTTTATTCATTTGACATATCTTATACTCAATCACATAGTAGTATAATAATTACTTAAAAAGGACCGTATGATCGTTCTTTTAATATTAACTTTAACTGTCGCTTGTAATCGTACCATATTTCAAAAAAGGAATAAATGTGAAATCAGTTCGATATTTACTATTTTGGAACATTTTTCATTTTTATGTTTTTTTTATTGATGATACTTATATGTGAAATGCATGAATGTGACATATTTTGAATTTGATGGTTCGCTTCACGGGAATATAAATAAAGCTTAGTTCAAAATCATCGACATAATGCCTAAATAATCAACCTTAACTCTATCAAAATATAATGACACTTAAACATACGGATACATAAATCGTTACCTATAACTGACCCGGGCCTCGCCTGGGTTTTTGGACTAGTATATATATATATATATATAAAGCTGAAACATTCGCTTAGAATTGTGACACATAGGACTCTATATTTACACCATATCAGCTTTTTTAAGTCTTCTCCATGTGTCAAATCAGTTGCAACTTTCATCCCGACAGACTCCCAATTCACTTAGACTCCTCTTTTAATTAACAACTAAGAAATCAATTTAACAACGGAGATAGGACACTTTATGTGTAACTTTAACTTAGTGTCCTAATCAACGACAATAACCTCATAAATCAATCCTTATCAACCACAAAACCATGATTTATCCTCTCTTTCTCCTGCTCGCTCTCCTTCTTCACAACGAGACTTTCGGCAGACCACCATGCAAGGTAACATCAGCTTCGTCTTTTTTAGTGGGTTTAATTTTTTTTCCCTTTTCTGTCGGTGCCTCTGTCTGTATGCATGTGACTTGATATTCACTGGATGCTGTAACTTGGTATTTTCAATTGAAGAGAGAAGAAAAGGATTTGATTTTTTGCTTAATTGTATGCCTTTGTGGGTTAGAAAAGTTAAAAGTAATGAAAGGTGTGCTGTCTTTGAATCATATGGTGGTGGGTTTTCGAATTCTCGGCTAAGAACTTTATTTACAGGTCAAGGTTGAGTGTGTCTGCGGGCGCTCACGAGAGTGCTCTTTCTATACTTTATTTTGTAATGAAGCTAAAAAAAAAAAAGCAAAGAAAAGAACCCTTGAATTTTTCGTTATTGAGCTATATTCTCTATAACAAAATAGCTGCTTAATGGAGGACATGGGTCATTTAATTTCCCTTATATAATAATATTAGATGGTTTTGTATTGGATGCTTCAGGTTAGTAAAATATATTGTTAAAGCCGTGAAGAAGAGGTTGGAGTACAAAAAACCTAAAGTCCATATGCTTGCCTTAACGGTACATATGATTTCAGCTCTGTCCTGCATGGCTTATTGAATTTTTGTTTAGTTGATTGTGTAAATCAAAGAGAATAAAGTGCCTTGACCAAAAATCCAGTTTGAAATACTTTTACGCGGTGTGCATGCTTTATTTGAACTGCTAAAACATGTCTTTGTAGTTCCTTATGCCCCGTGTATTTCCTTCTCCGGTAGCTTCTGGGAACAATGGTGAAGAACTGTGGTGATTACGTGCATTTCCAAAATTGCTGAGAAGAATATATTGCAGGAGATGATTAAAATTGTGAAGAAAAAGGCAAGTTTGCTTTTGTATATGTTCTCCTCTCATTGTTCTCGAGTTTTGTTTCATTCTTTACTTTCAGTTTCAGTTTTCTGTCTGGATCTTGGAGATAGGCTCTACAGCATCTTCTGCTCTTCCTTTTACTTTTTGTTCCTCTTCCGCCCTTCGTTATACCAATATCTGTGGGATCTCGGCGAGATCTATTGTATCCCGATGCATTAATTGACTCGGGGTTAATATCCACAAGTATGAGCAAATGCGAGTGAATTCATTTTTTGATAGTTTACTTAAGTTAGTCGTGATTAATTTAGGTAATAAGGTTATTCTTTACAACCAAATAAAAGTATTTTTTTATAGATTTTAATGTCTTTTTTTTGTCTCACGATATGTAATACGCGTTAATACACTTTTTAGAATCTTATAGTATACTGTACAATTATGCAAAAGTTATCTTTGGTCAAGAGTTCGCTTTTGAGGTTTGAACAATTTCTTTATGCTATGAACTTTTGATCTAAAAAGCATATGTATGTAATACCGTACTTCTCTTGAAAGAATATATCATGTGTGACTAGATATATGTTAATTAGTCAATATTTTACACAAAAGAAAGAGAAAAAGTGTAAGTAAATCAACACCCTTTCTCGCTCAACTCACACTCTTTTGCCACTAAATGAGACAATTAGACCTATCATTATATACAATGTACATATATTCTGTAATACCCCATATTTTTTAATAATTTTCTATCACTTAAAAAAAAAGGTAAATAACTAATTAAATAAGTTTGTGTCCTTTTCATAATATTAGAAAAGTTTTGGTACATTTTGGTACATTTTTTAAAATTGTCATTTTAAAAAAAATGACAATTTTGCCCATTCTTTTACCTCTTCTTCACTCCCCTCCCCTTCCTCCCCACTCTCCACTCAACGGTCCGCTCCTCAGGCCAGCCCCCCACCCCCCCCCTTCCAACTCTGCACACAGCCACAAATCGGCACACGCCCATATGATAACAGAGCAGCTAGATTTTCTGATGAAAGTTTCTTATCTCCAGGCAAACATAGGAGCATGTCTTCCCGGGAAGCTGGCGACATTTACTGTACTATTTATTGAGCATACATTGCCACTCTAAACTAAATGCTGTAATCAGACAGCTAAGAACACCTGACTTCTACACTAAGAAAAACATCTACCTACTTCTACTGGCCACACCTCTTAGGTTAAAAACAAAAACAGTATTGTTAGTTAGCACCTCGATTGTGTTAGTTTAACCAAAAGCACAGGAACATTTTCTGTGCATGGACTGTAAATGAAGCAAATAGCTCATGAGTTCAGACTCGCTTACGAACTTGAAGTGAGCTTTAAAATTCATATAGTTACTTTACACCCTCGGCTTCACTGATTATGGAAAGGAGCAGAGCTTGACTAAATAAAAGCTTGTTTGTAAAATGAACCTAGCTATGCTTGTGGCTATAGAAATCCCCTACAATAAACCAGTGGCCCAACCTTGGTCCAGCTTTAACACTAAAGAAAGCCTGGTCCAGCTCAATACTCATGCACGATGCACCCATGCATAATCAAATTGCTAAGGTAGGTAATATAGCTGCAGGGACAGACAACTGCTGGTTTCTGTCCCACGGCATTGCATGAATACGAAGTGTGTTAATGGGCAGCAACAAGCAAGCAAATTTACCCTATAGAAAATGGGCAACTGATCAAAGGACACACACAGAAATTTGCAAATAATATCTTTTGAGAAAAGATGAATTTAAGATGCATTCAAAGATCAACTTAAACTTCTGGTTAGTAGAATCCCATTGGAATCCAGACAAAATCACTGCGCGAGGGCAACAATTGACATTGTACATATGTAAGTGACTACTGAGGTTAGTAAACCTAATCCGCTCATACTGAAGTCCCTTGAGAGAGTTAACAAGCTGTGGCAAGCTGCTTACAGAGTTCTATTCTGGCATTTATTGACATATGCTTTCAACTGCCTTGTTGCTGCCATTACAAGACCTACAATGCAAAAATACGAATGACATTACAAGCGAGGAAACCAGTTTGACTTCTGAGAGAGCTCAGTGTGTGTGTGTGTGTGTGAGAGAGAGAGAGAGAGAGAGAGAGAGCAGTGCGTGTGTGTGTTTGGGTGGGGTGAGGGGAAACAGTGAAGAGTGTGTGTGCATGTGTTAACTGTCTCTATGTGTGTGCGTGTGAGCGAGCGAGCGAGTAAGAGAGAGAGAGAGAGAGAGCAGTGTGTGTGTGTGTGTGTGTGTGTGTGTGTGTGTATTTATGGGGATTGAGTAAAAGTGAGAGAGGAGAGAAAAAGAAGTTGGAAGAATGGTATTAAAATTAAATATGATAAGGAAATAAGGGTATTTTGATCATTTCACGCTTTTAATAACGGACCCGTCTAAAGTGCCCAATTTCCGTAAGTGTGGGGGGGTTTAGTGCCTAAGTTTGAAGTGGAAGGGAGGAAATCGCACATCGTGTATAGTACATGGGTCACTAGCTATTTATCCCTAAATAGTTCTTCTTCTTCTTCTTCCAGCCCTCTTTCGATCCTCTTGCTACCTCCTTTGGTTCTTTTTAATTTCAGCCCCTAATCTTGCGTTTTTTGAAGAATTTTGGTGTAAATCGAGTGTCGTAGCGCCGAGGCATTGAGATTTCGCCGAATTGCTTGTACAAGGTAGGGGATATTAACCTCTTTGTTGTGGCAAGGGTATTTTCGAGTTCAGAGTTCGTTGGTACAAATTGATCTTATTGGAAAACCCCTTATTCGGTTCTCCGCGAAGCTAGTAGCACCTGTGTGTCTATCTTCTTTGTTTAATTTTCATGGTTTGTATCGTTTAATGGTTGATCACACGGAGCCTTTTGGCATTTGTTAACAGGTTTCACCTTGGTTCATTTCTTTGGCTTTTCTTTCTCTCTATTCTAAGCACCTAGTTCATGCACTAATATGGTGGATTCATGTTTAGATGGTTAGTGGATTTTCCAAAAGATTTCCTTAGTGACATATCCAATTAGGTAAGAGTTTGGGTGGGTTTTCTTTATTGTTACTCATTGCCCAGCTCATGCTATTTTTACAGCAATTCCGTGGTGCCTTTATTTTGGTTATACTTGTGCTTTTGGTTCAAAACCATATTTTGATTCCTTTGAAATCTTCGAGAGCTTTGTTTGTTAAAGGGTAGTACATGGCTTTGTTTTTCTTTTTTTTCCGGCCTGCAGACCATTGTACTGCCATTTTCCAGCTTGAAGACTATTGCTTTGTCCGCAGCTTGTGAACTATTGCCCTGTCCTTTTTCAGCTGGTAGACTATTGATGTGTCCTTCATTTGGTAGTCTACTTCTGTGTCTTCTTCATTTCGTATCACATGGACTTTACCAGCTTTAATGTATTGCTTGATTCTTCTTCATTTCATATGACTTAGATGATCAACCGATTTCTAGAGCATACGTCAATGACATGGTCATCTAGGAAAAGTTTTGTGGGGACTTGTTCACGTGTCATATTGATTTCGTGTCATCTCTTTTGTCATTTCCTTTTGGATAAAATTGCTATACATTTTTAGGTATCGCTTACCCATCAAAGTAATCCACTCGCTCTTGACATGTGTTGAATCTGTACATTTGTGGGCGTTGATTTGAAATTTGTGTTTATTATGTTTGAACAACTCTCAAATTGAGAGGGTCTTTTGGACACACTTTTATTTATACTAGCGATCAGTGGACGCCTAGCACGCTACCAGTAGCACACGTTTAATGTTTGTACGTTTGATTCGACGTTTGGGTCTTATGACCAACATAGTCATTGTATATTTTTGTTGTGTAGCGTTCCCGGCTTATTATATATGTGTGTGTGTGTGTGTGTGTGTGTGTGTGTGTGTGTGTGTGTGTTTAGGGTTAATGCTTAATTACGTTTGTGTTGGTATTTAATATAAGAATTTGGTTTGCCCATTTCCATCAGGTATAGTCGTTCGACTCTGTTAGTTTTTGCTTTGATATCTTGTCGAATTTGTACCTTACTGAGCTATTTGAGCTCACCCTTTCACTCTACCTTGCCCCTTGCCACAGGTCATGAAAGTAACTAAGGATCCGTGTGACGGCATTGGAGTTTTTTCAGAGTCCTTGTAGTTAATTAAACTTTGTACTTTTAGTTTGAGAACTTTACCTGGATGTGGGTAATTTGATAGAATTGATTTTGTGTAATTTGTTTAGCTGCTGCATTTCGTAGATGGTCTTGTAAGAGATTATTAAGAAAATGGATTGTACTAGATTTTTGTTTTATGGAGACATTTTATTTTAAAGAATTTAGTTGCTCTGTTTATACCGTTGTCACCAGAATTATAGCTGTATTTCTAGAAATTCAATTACAGTCACGGCTTCCGTTTTGGGGGCGTGACATATTCCTTACTAGATTCTGGTTCACATAACAGGTAACGAGGATAAAAGGATTCGAAAACAGAATTTTGGTAAAATTTGTCTTAGATCTTTTTCCTTAATATTAGTTTTAGATGATAAAATGATCTATAATCAAAGTTTGGGCCTAAAGCTTCTCTTTATTTTACAAGGACTTAAATTATAAGCAGTTGTCTAATTTATTGGAGAAAAGTAATTTCAACTATTACATTAAAGATGTATAAATGAAATAGCTCATTTGCCTGGAAAAGAAATTATATTTATTTGTCTTTTGGAATTTGAACTGAATAGGCTATATTAAAGTACCTGATTGGCCGTAAACTAATTGCATCACGTCCCATGCATTTGCAATGGCACATTAGCTAGCGTAACGAAAAGAGTGTGGAAAATCTAAGGAAGAGTGAGTAAATTGTTTATGAAAAGAAGTGTTGATTGAGTAGAGAAAAATATTATTAAGTGTTTCTCCTCTCCGCTTCCTCTTCTTCCATAATACCCACCCAATGGAGAGACCAAAAGAGAAAGGGACAAAAAGAAAAAGATGCTTCCACGAGGAAATTTTTGGAGTTGCCCCACACCCAACCCCCGAGTTATCATTTGTAAAGATTAAAGAGGGTTGAGCGTGTATACTGTATAGGAAGACCAACTTCTTTCCTGCTATGAACGAGACAATCAGTATCAGAACTTCCAAGAATCCAAAACCTGAAAACCCTGTATGATGGAATCCTCAATTCTTCCCTGAACCTAGTTATTTTTCTCTAACACGTGCCAACGAAATGCTATGACTAGCTTAGTATCCAAAGCCGATGGAAAAGCATAAGAATGTCTACTTGAGGAACACAAAGACTTATTTTTTTACAGGAAATGCTATGGCTAGCTTACCTTACAAGAACATTAATCGTCTGAATTCTGGCTATCCACGAAATACCATGACTAGCTTAACATGCGCCAATGAAAAATTCCATTACGGAGTTTTTGCAAAACACATGACTTTAGGTCTGAAGCCAATGAGAAAACTTTACGTCACAAGAACGTCAAGCGTCTTATTTACAGGTGACACAAAGGCATTTACAACAACTTCCATTGGAAGAACATAGGATATGGATCAACACTGGTATGCACGCGCATGCAAGTAAGCAACTACTTTGTCCATTAAGCAGCTATGAGTCGGTGAGATAAGCAGAGCCACGAGTATCACCCAGCTGCGCTATGAACTTTGAATCCGAACTGTTGTACAGCTCGCTCCCACGGAGTCTCTCAAAGTATGATATCATTAGTCCATTCTCCCTCGCAATGTTTGACCGAATGAAACCCGATCGATTCATAGGTGCACCAGTAACTACTACAGCTGTCCGCTCATTTGCCAAGTTGGACAAAACCACTAATGTCTCGGGTTCAGTAGCAGAAGAGGCATCCACCAAGAAGATATGGCTAAAATGTCCCGCTGTTAGCCCTTGGTCACGTAGCCGGAAACTACTCATGAAAGTGGAAAAGATCACCTTGAACTTCTGGAGTTCGTGAAGCGGTGGAAGAGAGAAGCACTCCCCTTCATAGTGGCAGGAGGGGAGGATGTCCTCGTGTACACTTTCTCTCTCTCTGAAGGCAGCATTGGCTCGATGCATGTCAGACTCCAAAATTTCCGCCTGCAAGCTTACCATGAGCATATCACATGTGCTATTTACAGGCGCACATATAAGAATCCGGTTTGATTGAGAGATTCGGTGAATGTTGAGTACTGCTTCTCGAACCACAATTCCAGTTCTTGACAACTGCCTTTCGGTTCTCCGTCTGCCATGATCGGTTATTAATACTTCTTTCACAGAAAGTGGTCCCTCAACGAGATAAGGAGGTGGCCCTTGAAGGCTTAAAATCCGACGAACAGCAGAGACTTGCTCTGTGTCAAGTTTGTGATTGAAAGAAAGCTGCCTTGTTGGAAAAGGATTGATTGTAAGGACAGAGTCAGGGAAGATGAACTTCTTCAACAAATCATCTGATACAGTCGCAACTGCTTGGTGCGCCCTTTTTAAACATACTCTATTAAATGAAAATTTAATATCGTATTTGCAGGCTGGGTGATGCTGAGAGTGAAAATCTTCTCCAAATTCCACTAATAATAGATTACTCTTCACCGCACCGTAGATGATACCCTGTTGAAATTCAAGCACACCAACGATGTCAATAGTGTAGAAAGAGCATTTCACACGAACAATGCATACCTAAAGCAACCGTATCTCTTCAGCTCAGGAAAACCAAAGGTATACACAAATTATTTTGTTTAACCAAAATGAGAGTTGATGTCTGAGTTTTGGCGCATGTGAAAGTAAATGTCTGAATTCAACTTACAGAAGTCCAGAATTCAAGCATAAAATACAACGGGTGTGCAACCTGAGTTGGGTTTGGTATGTTTGAACTTTAAACTTCTAACCAAGCCAACCTAGGAATTACAGGGGTTTTAACCAATCACAACTATGACATAAAGAATTTATTTGCTTGATTACATTTTTATTTTCGTTCTTCATCTATGAGAATATGACGAAAGAAATTAGATGAAACGACGTTATTTGTTTTGGACAAGAAAAATCAGAAAGTTATTTACTCGATGTTTCAGAAAGCATGAATCAAGCAAGTATTATGTCGAACTCAAGAAGTTTTCGTTTGTAAAAATGTATGGTTTGTATAAAAAATGTAACTGCTGATAAATAATGTGCTTAATACTCTGCATTAGCTGACGGAAGTCAAAGAAGGCTAACCTTAAATGGTTCAACCAAGCTGTTCGAAGACCGTAGATAGGCAAAATCCCTTGATAGAAGAAATGGTCGCCTCTCAGGAATGGCGTCCATTTCAAATACCACAAATAACTTGTCTTTGCCATCTCCTTTTAACAAGTTCTTGGTTTTTCTTTTCGAATCATAAATTGCGGCTTCATGCAACTCCAAAGTAACATTCTCCATCTTGAAACCTTCCCATTTCTGGTCCAGATGAAAGCACCATTATTACCAAAATCAAACGGAAAAGCATAAACTTAGAAATCTCGATCAGCAAGGTTGCATATACCTTCTTTGGAATGAAAAAATTAGTCACACATAAGTGTAGAAGTGCCAAAAATACATAACATCGAAGGTTAATGACTTTCCGTACGGAAAGTTCATGTCATTTACTGTACAAGTGTAGATTCTAATACTTTTGCGCTTAATTGGAATTAAAGGACCTTTTACCAAGGAAAAAAAGTTCATCTCATGAGATTCAGTGTCTGGGGGTGTAACTCGCAATAAGGTGGTCCATAGGATTCTAGTGGGTTTACTAGCTGAAGTTCACCTAATATCTGATGTTTCCATGGGCTCATATAAGTTGTACAAGTATGGTTAAGGTGATTTAATAATCCATCCTGCAAGAAGACAAATTGTGCGTGTGCGTGTTTTGGGGGAGAGGGGGGGTGGCAAATTTCTTTTAGTACCTCATGGTAGTAATCCTCTGCGTAAAGCAAAGCAGCAAAGTACTCCTTGTACGTTGATGGCGACAAATGCTTCTTGAGAACTCCAGGAACAATATCTTTCTCAATTAAATGTTTGATTTCCTTAGGAATCTCATAAAGGGGGGATGTACCTTTCTCAACCCGAGGATCTATTAAAGACACAAAAGCAAAAAGAAAACGGATTCACAAATTACTCACGAGATTAAACAAAATTGAAAAGGTGAAAGATCAAGCGGAAAGGACAACAGTAATTTGATATGAAATTGCACAAGGGTGACCAGGTGAAGTTATTGCAGATTGGAACTGACCAATACTTGAATATTCAGCCTTGTATGATTTGTTTAATGCCTCCTGTGTACGGCGTAAGGAATCAGCAATCTCATTGTTCTCAGGAAGTTCCCCCCTCAAGACTTCAAAGTCACTCACAGCTGCTGCCCATCTTTCCAGCTATAACACCATAATAAGAGATGTAGAGCTCGATGAATAACAATTGAGTTCATCCAAAATAAACAAATACATAGATAACGCCGCAACTGAATTTCACCTTTTCATTTGAGACAGCCCTGCGGAAGCGAGCCTTGGTGTAACTCGGCTCAATCTTGAGGGCTTGATCGCAGTCCTTGACCGATTTCTCCCATAAACCAAGCTTAGACCAACAAATTGCCCTATTGCAGTAGAGAATATGATCCCTGGTGTTGTACTTAAGGCCTTCCCCATAAAGCTTGCAGGCCTCAGCGTATCTTCCAGAGCTAAAATGTTCTCTACCAAGTTCGCGTACCCTTGCCAATGCCTCTCGTGTACGGCGTATGGACTCAGCAATCTCGTTGTCCTCGGGAAGTTCCCCCCTCAACACTTCAAAGTCACTCATAGCTGCTGCCCATCTTTCCAGCTATAACACCATAATAAGAGATTTAGAGCTCGATGAATAACAATTGAGTTCATCCAAAATAAACAAATACATAGATAACGCCGCAACTGAATTTCACCTTTTCATTTGAGACAGCCCTGCGGAAGCGAGCCTTGGTGTAACTCGGCTCAATCTTGAGGGCTTGATCGCAGTCCTTGACCGATTTCTCCCATAAACCAAGCTTAGACCAACAAATTGCCCTATTGCAGTAGAGAATATGATCCCTGGTGTTGTACTTAAGGCCTTCCCCATAAAGCTTGCAGGCCTCAGCGTATCTTCCAGAGCTAAAATGTTCTCTACCAAGTTCGCGTACCCTTGCCAATGCCTCTCGTGTACGGCGTATGGACTCAGCAATCTCGTTGTCCTCGGGAAGTTCCCCCCTCAACACTTCAAAGTCACTCATAGCTGCTGCCCATCTTTCCAGCTATAACACCATAATAAGAGATGTAGAGCTCGATGAATAACAATTGAGTTCATCCAAAATAAACAAATACATAGATAACGCCGCAACTGAATTTCACCTTTTCATTTGAGACAGCCCTGCGGAAGCGAGCCTTGGTGTAACTCGGCTCAATCTTGAGGGCTTGATCGCAGTCCTTGACCGATTTCTCCCATAAACCAAGCTTAGACCAACAAATTGCCCTATTGCAGTAGAGAATATGATCCCTGGTGTTGTACTTAAGGCCTTCCCCATAAAGCTTGCAGGCCTCAGCGTATCTTCCAGAGCTAAAATGTTCTCTACCAAGTTCGCGTACCCTTGCCAATGCCTCTCGTGTACGGCGTATGGACTCAGCAATCTCGTTGTCCTCGGGAAGTTCCCCCCTCAACACTTCAAAGTCACTCATAGCTGCTGCCCATCTTTCCAGCTATAACACCATAATAAGAGATGTAGAGCTCGATGAATAACAATTGAGTTCATCCAAAATAAACAAATACATAGATAACGCCGCAACTGAATTTCACCTTTTCATTTGAGACAGCCCTGCGGAAACGAGCCTTGGTGTAACTCGGCTCAATCTTGAGGGCTTGATCGCAGTCCTTGACCGATTGCTCCCATAAACCAAGCTTAGACCAACAAATTGCCCTATTGCAGTAGAGAATATGATCCCTGGTGTTGTACTTAAGGCCTTCCCCATAAAGCTTGCAGGCCTCGGCGTATCTTCCAGAGCTAAAATGTTCTCTACCAAGTTCGCGTACCCTTGCCAACGCTTCTGGTGTACGGCGTATGGACTCAGCAATCTCGTTGTCCTCGGGAAGTTTCCTCCTCAAGACTTCAAAGTCACTCACAGCTGCTGCCCATCTTTCCAGCTATAACACCATAAAAAGAGATGTAGAACGCGATGAACAACAATTTGAGTTCATCCAAAATAAGCAAATATATAGACAACGCACTGAATTTCACCTTTTCATTTGAGACAGCCATGCGGAAACGAGCCTTGGAGTAACTCGGCTCGATCTTGAGGGCTCAATTGCAGTCCTTGACAGATTGCTCCCAAGACGAGTAGGTGGTGTACTGTGTGATAAAGCGATCAAAGGAGAAGACCTTGGACGACTTCCATTGTGTGTGATTAACAAAAAGTTTTATGGCATTCTAATTAAAACATTACTAAAGTGCAGAAGGCGGGCATTTTGCCTTTTGCAAGTGAGCTGCTTTTTGCTTTTTCTTTTACTTCCGTTGCCTTTTCTCCTTCTCTCTGATTCGGAGTCTCTGCACATCCAAGGTTTTGTCAAGACTCCAAGTTATTCACTTATTTCTTTCTGTCCATTTCTTTGGCCCCTCATGCCTAGATTCCCCAATATCATATCATGCTAAGAATAGCTAGGATTTCCAGAACAAGAAGTAATTCCACTACAAGAAAACACGTTTTTAGCGACGGAGTTTTACCGACGGATAACAATCCGGTAAAAACGAGTTTAACTGACGGATACCACCGTCGGTAAAATTCCGTCGTTAAAAACTTATTACCGACGAAGTTATCGTCGGCGAAAGTTGTTGCCAACAATTTTTTTGCGGCGGTCTCTTAGCGACGGAATTACCATCGCTAAAACTTTTTATAGAATTAATTTTTTCGAGGGTTTTATAAAATGGGCTAATTACACCTATGTCCCTGAGGTTTGGGGGTAATTACACATATGTCCACAAAGTTTCAAAATGTAACATTCCGTGACCAAAAGTGTTTCAAATGTATCACATGTGTCCATCCGTCAGGGTTCCGTCCAAAAAGTGTATTTTTTTTATGATGTCATCGATACGTATTTTTAAAATGACAATACTACCTCTTATACTGTATGTACTGTATATTTTTTAATTTTTTTATATTAAGATATCAAGCCTTAATTAAAGACCAAGGTAATTCAATTCAATCTTCAACTCAATTAGGGTTTCAATCTACCAATTAGGGATTCAAAACCCTAATTTTCAAAACCAATTAGGGCTTCAATTCAATTCAATCTTCAACTCAATCTGTAATTCAATTCAATTCAACCGCCGAAGGTCGGGGTGCAGCGCCGGGGACGGGGGAGAAAGGTCGGGGTGCAGCGCCGGGGATGGGGGAGGAAGATGGGTTGCAGCGCAGACGGGGAAGGGGGAGGAAGATGCTTCATCGAGCCTCTGCGAGCATCGGGCCGAAGCCACCATGCTGCTACACCACTGCAACTGCCCGGCGATCAACTCCGGCGCTCCTTCCGATCGACCAGTGAAGGAGACATCGACGACGGGGAAGGGGGAGGGTGGGGGGCGACGGGGAAGGGGAAGGGGTAGGGTGGGGGCGACGGGGAAGGGGTATGGTGGGGGCGACGGGGAAGGGAAAGGGGTAGGGTGGGGGTAACGGGGAAGGGGAAGGGGAAGGGGCAGGGGTAGGGGGAGGCACAGGCGAGTGAAGGGGGAGACAATGAAAATTAGGGTTTCATGTGGTCCCAGGGGCAAATCAGGATTTCAACTTTTATTTAGGGGCAACTTGGTCTTTTTGTCAGAACCGTTAAGTATTTTGGTATTCCGTTTGTCAATGGACATAAGTGTTACATTTTGAAACTTTGTGGACATAGGTGTAATTACCCCCAAACCTCAGGGACATAGGTTTAATTAGCCCTTATAAAATTGTTTTAGGAACGGAAGGAATCCGTTGCCAAAACTTCCGTCGATAGATATCGTGATTTACCGACGGACTTTTAGCGACGGGCCCAATCAGTCGCTAAAAGTCCTCAATTAAAACAACCAGATCTGCCTTTCTTTCTCTTCCCCCGTTTCTCTCTCTGAAAAATCTCCCACCGCTGTTTACCTCCGGCGACCAACCTCCACGGTGACCCATTTCCGGCGATCCCCCTCCACGGTGACCCACCTCCGGCAATCCCGCTCCACGGTGACCCCTCCCTCCACTGTCGCCGCGTGAAAAGACTACCACCGTCGTCGCGCCACCGACGCCGCCGCCCTCCACTGCCGCCGGCTATTGTGCCTTAAGGTAAGTTTCGTTTAGTCTTATTTATTCAATTCTTGTGCAACATTATCCGCATAACAATTATTGTGCAACATTATGAGATTCTCTTACTTTTCGTTTGCTTCATTGATCTGGATGTTCTTTAGCCCAACTGAACCCTTTTTACCAGGTACCTTCGAGAAAATGCCCTTTGATTCCTACACTATTGTGCTTTGAGTAGTTTGGCATTTGGATATTGAATGCACCGTTAAGCAGTGAGATATCGGCTAATGAGTCTCAAGGCCACTAGCTCATCATCGTTGCCATTTCATTTTAGTTTTTCAGACTTTAACCGAGAAAAAAATAATTTTGGAACCCCTAGATTTATCAAATAGACTCTATCCGTGGATTTAGTCCAATACTACTTGTAACTTGCGGTTTTAAAATCTAACATTATCTGAAAATATGAAACCGGTCATTTCAGCACTAGAAAATCTTTCGAGTCTGAACCAATGAAAAAAGACGGTGCTTATGTTTTCATGCTTAGATAAGAGGCCTCCATATTATCAAACAACATGAAGTTGGTGTAATCAGTTATCTTCCGGTTCACATTCGGTCCATAACATTGACTTTTTTTTAGAAGGTTTGAAATCAAGAGATACTAGTGTAAATTGACTCATCCAGTGACGCTAGAGGGTTTGAAATTTTGAATGTAAGAAAAAGAGTTTTGTTTCCTTTATAGCCGTACGGAAAGAGAGAATACTAAAGAAAAGAAGGGGTCATCTCAAAAACATTGATACACTATATTATGAAAGGCCCTCATCTAAACGCCAAAGAGACTTTGCGATGTTGAGCCGCTAAAAATTTCCGTTTAAATTTTCTTAATCACTGTGAAAACAGTTCAATAAGTCTCGCGGATTCAAAAAGAAAATGCAAAATGTCCTTGAGAACGAACGAGTATATCTGCCCGTTGTTGTTGGGTCTATTGATTGGATAGTGATGGTGAGACTTGGAATCCCATGAAAGATTCACTCCGGCGAAGACCCAAAATTATCATTATTCTTTTGTACGACCAAAGTCGGTGCCCCCCTAAAGTGTGTGTCTTAACTTGGAGAGCAAGCAGCTCCAAAATTTACCATTTTAATTCTTGTGCAACATTATCAGATTCTCTTACTTTCCGTTTGCTTCATTGATCTGTGATTAGAAGGATGTTTTGATGAATTAGATCTATATAGCTGGATTTTGATTGCTAGGTTTAGTTCATTGGTTGTTGGATTGAGTTACTGATCTTTGTTTTGCTTGCATTGCGGATGCGTTTTCGTTCGCCATTGTTCTTCTCTCAAAACAAATCTCTAGTGCTGGTATAGACTTTTGTATGCCTTTGTGTAGGTAGTAGTAAAGATACAAGATCTGAATATTTGAGCATTTATTTGTCAATAGTGATCTGGATATAGTTATTAGATTTGTTGATGGTTTTATTAGATAGATGGTCATCTCCTGGTTTTAGAGTCAATGCTCATGTAGTCCCCCACCATGTAAGCTACCATGTAAGCTACAGAAAGGAAAAGAGTAGAATTTGAACTATGCATTCTCTTAGATTACATTTCCCATTTTGCAGTAATGCAATAGCTATCTAGGAGACTTTGCAGTAATAGATTTAATTCAGCTATGAAATTGATGCTCATCAATTGAATAATGCCCGATTGGTTTTTCATGTTAAAGTAGGTTAAATGGCTTCTGCTTCGGTGAACAGGGATGTTTCAGTCGGCAGGCACTTATTCAATGTCATGTTGCCTAGTTTTCATGCAGAACTTGTATGCCATCCCGCTTTCTCTGTGTTTTCGTGCGTGTTAAAAGTTTTATTGTTGGTTAAAAACTTACCTGTCTTATTGTATTATGAATATTTTAGGCCATACCGGTAGCATTTTGCAGATTGCTTACCACATTGAGATTTGAAGCAACTTTAACCAGCCGCAAGGGGTCATGGCCTGTTAAATTGAAAAAGAAGGTTGGCCAAGAAGAACTTTGCTTCGAAGAGGGTTGAAACGAATTCGTGCAGCAGCATGACCTCCATCTAGGAGACTTTGTAATCTTTGAACACATGGGACAAATGCGTTTTCAAGTGCTAGTGTTTGATCAAAGCACTTGTGAAAAATCTTTCCCCCAATGTTGAACTCTGAGCAGTAATTAGACAATATTTTAAATTAATCGCATCGGATATGTAAATTTTGAACAATTTTGAATTATTTGAACATTTACTATTTGTTTGATAATTTTAGGTTGTTAATTGTGCATTTGATAATTGTGATTATTGATCGATGATTTTAGGTTGTTCATTGATGATTTTAGATTGTTAATCGTGCGTTTGAGATATTGAGATTGTTGACGGAGGATGAGACCCAATTGGTTTGAGTTTTTTATTACAGGTTTAGGCATTAAAAAATTTTAAAAAAAAGTTAAAAAAAATGACTTTTAGCGACTGATTAATTCCATCGCTAAAAATTTTATCCCGGCGCTAATTTCCTTAAAAAAGAAAATAAATTAAAATACGTAAACAGAATTAGCGACGGATATTCTGTCGCTAATTTAGAAATAAATCTGTCGCCAAACGTTCTATATTAGACGACGGATTTTATAATTTCGTCACAAAACTTTTAGTAACGGCCTTTTATACGAGGAACTTTTAGCGACGGGAATTCCGTCGCTAAAAGTTTTAGCGACGGAATATAGGCTTTTAGCGACGAATTTTTCCGTCGCTAAAAGCCTTATTTCTTGTAGTGTTCGTTGATGCCATTTGTTTGATGAGACATAAAAAGGGATAATGTATAGGACACGATAAGCAAATGTAAGTTGTCATTCGTTACAAAATCGCTCTAGATAAATATTTATAGAACACGATAAGCAAACGTAAGAACATAAGAAATCTAAGAGAACTCAATTCATTTTGCACAAGTTAGATTTACAACACTTCCTCATGTGTATCTCTTAATTGCCTACCCTCTCAAAGAACGGCTCTTCACTCTTGATCTTAAAATATAATACCAGAAAACTTATATATATTTAGGGCCTAATCCCAAAACTATACCCTCAAGTTTACCTCCAGTACAGCTTTAGCACCCAACTTTGAAGGTGTACCAAAGAAGTACCTAACTTTTAAAAAACGTACCAAATCAGGTACCTCAACAGACGGACGACGGATGCCATTAGAAAGTCAGAGGGGTAGGACTGTTATTTTAAAAAATGGACATAAGCCTGTCCACGTGGCCACGTGGGCCGTTGTTTTCACAATTTCTTAAGGACAAGTGGCAACGACATAGCCGTTTGATTTTTTCTTTTCTTAATTTAATCACTAAAAAACAAAAAAATTATCTATCTCTCTCTCTCTCTCAAAGCTCATTTTATTTTGGGTAAACTCCTTCTTTGTGAATGGAATCAAACACAGGAATGATCAAAGAGAGGAAAGCCCGGACATATTCTAAGAGATGAATCATTTGCAGCGAAATAAGGAAGAAACTAATTTAATCACTTCTTATTCCCACCCAGCTTCTATCTACCAAATAAGGAAGAAACTAATAGATTTTTTTATGAATCATTTACAGCGGAAAGGAGGAAAGCCCAGACTTAAGTGTCAATATGTCTCCCACGTCAATCATCTATACCGAAGTAAGGTTGGGCGAATGGGAGTTTGGTAATGAAGGCGGTCCAACTGTGTTCGCTACCTGGGGCTAAACAAGCTTCCCGAACCATTGATTGTTCCCACCTAAATCACCAACTATCACAATTCACCACAACAGCACCATAACCATCACTTGTCACCACCACCTAACTGCATCATAACCACTTAATTTCCTTTGCCATCAGACCCACAATCGCCACCATAGCGATACTACAACAACGACAATCCCTAAAAATCACCGCCACTCCATTGTCTAAACAACCCACCATAATACCCAAAACTTGGAAGATGAAAGATTACACAAGTAGGCGACGGTGGAATCATTTTCATCTGAGCAAATCGCTTTAGATCTGCTATGAATTAAATGGTGTCGGAGGCGTATTGGGTCTTGTGGTGGGGAGGATATATAGGTATGGTCAGATCTAAATAGTGGTTCCCGGGAAGATTGGTGGGTAGTGACCACAGTTGTGGCGTTGGTGGCAGTAATCAATATGATGGAAGTAAGTTGTTGGAATGGTGGTTATAATAGTGGAGTGATGCAAATCTGCTAGTGGTGATGTCGATCTGATCGTGGTGGGTGCGGTGGTGAGTGTGGTGGGTGGTCACATCGATGGTGGGTCTCGTGGTTGGTCATCAAAGTTGTGGGAATATATTGTTTGGGCTGCGGCGATTATGGTAGTGGTGTTGGGTTGCTGGTAATTATGGTGGTACAGTGGTGGTGAAGGAAGAGAGAAGATATCGGAGGAAGAGAGAGAGACATGACAGATGAAATAAGAAAAAGGATGGCTGGAATAAGAAAAAAGATGACAGAGAAAAGGTATCAGAGAAAAGACAGGCCACGTGGCTATGGGACAGGCTTTTATGTCTTTTTTTTTAATAATGACAGTCCAACCCCTCTAACTTTTTAACGGCATCCATCCTCCTTCAGCTTAGGTACTGATTTGGTACGCTTTTTTAAAGTTGTGTAATTCTTTGGCACACCTTCAAACTTGGGTACTAAAGTTGTACTTTGGGTAAACTTGAGGGTACAGTTTTGGGATTAGGCCTATATTTAGAGATGAGTAGTGATCTACTCTAGATAATCAATGTGGGACAAGACGTCTTATATAATTAGGGCCAACTTGCAACTTTTTCTGAATAACCGATGTGGGACACCCCCACTTTGACCATAAATACAAGACATATATCAACAATCTCCACCTTGGCTTGTATTAACAAACCACTTAATAAGAAAAGTGTAATATGCCTTCAGTATCTTTGTCAGGTATCTCCACCTTGCATCCCTTTAAAGGTAGGGATACACTACACCTCAAACTCAGCAAGAAAGATGATGAATCATGCTCAAGCAATGCTTGAACTTCTTTGTCGTGACTGTCTTCATGAGCATATTAGTTGCGTTGTCATTAGTGTGAACCTTGTGCACTACAATCTATCTAGAATTAATCTATTCTCGGACCCTATGATAACGCACATCAATATGTTTGGTCCTAGCATGAAAAAGCTGATTCTTTACCAAATCCATTGCACTCTAACCATCACACTGTAACAAAACACTATGATGCTTGAAGCCATGCTCCTTTACCAGTCCTTTCAGCCATACTACCTCCTTAGCTACCTCTGTCAATGCCATGTACCCTGTCTCCATAGTTGACAATGCTGTAGCAGATTGTAACACAGATTTTCAATATATCGGCCCTCCATAGAATGTGAAAATATATCAAGTCGTGGACCTCCTGGAATTCAAGTCCCCAGCATAATCAGAATCCACAAAGCCAGAGACCTCACCTCTTGCCCCATTACAATCAAATATGATGCCAAAGTTGGTCGAACATGCTAGGTAGCAGAAGATCCACTTCACTGCATCCTAATGCTTATTTTCTAGATTTTTCATATACCTGGTAACCATACTAATTACATGTGATATATCAAGTCTGGTACACACCATGGCATACATAAGACAACCAACCACATTTGCGTACGGTACTCGACACATATACTCAATATCTTCCTCTTTACTAAGACAAAGTTGTGAGAATAAATGAAAATGAGCTCCCAATGGTGTGTTAACTAGTTTAGCGTTGAGCATACTAAATCTCTCCAGCACTTTTTTAACATAACTTTTCTGAGTTACCCATAAATTTCCTACCTTTCGATCTCTATGAATCTCCATACCAAGGATCTTCTTAGCAGAACCAAGATCTTTCATATATCATCCACATATAATGTAAGCAATAATTGTGAACCATCATTAAGGACTCGATAATATACACAGCAATCATAGTCATAGCGAGAGTAACCAGGAGTTACCATGAATGTGTTGAATCGTTTGTACCACTGCCGAGGAGACTGCTTCAAACCATATAAGGACTTTTTCAGCTTACACACATAGTCCTTCTTCCCAGGCTAAATACATCCCTCGGGTTACTGCATGAAGATCCTCTCCTCCAAATCACCATGGAGGAAAGTTATCTTCATATCAAGATGCTCCAACTCCATATTTGCACTGCTATAATGGACAATATCAATGTGATAGAAGCGTGTTTCACCACTGGCGAAAAGATCTCATCATAATCAAATCCCTCTCTTTGAGAATACCCTTTTGCCACCAGTTTTGCCTTGTACTTCTGATCTTCCTTTTTTGTATAAACTCATTTGCATTCAATAGACTTCTCTCCCTTTAGAAGTTTAACGAATTCCCAAGTCTGATTCTTCTGTAGAGATTACATCTCCTCATCCATTACTGTTAATCATGAGTTACCATCCTCTGCCTTGACAGCCTCATTGTAGCTTGTAGGATCTCCACTTCCCATGATTATTGTGCAAGTGAGACCATGTCCTTAAAACTATACCTTTGAGTTGGTTTCTTGGTACGTGACTCTCTATCTCTGATTAGATTCCTAGAATCACTAGGATACTCCTTTGGCTCCTCTAAAGACTGCTTATATGTAGATCCATCTGTAGACTCATCAACTTATTTTGTCATCTGCCCCTGCAATTCTATCTCCATTGTATGACCATGCCTCTCGCTAGAAGTTGCATTTGTGCTTCATTGAATACCACATCTCTATTGATCCCCTTCTTCTTGGTCACTTGATCCCATAACATGTATCCTTTTACTCCTTCCTCATACCCAAGGAATACACATTCTTTTGACTTAGGATCAAGTTTGGATCATTCTTCATTCTGAAGATGAGCAAACGCATGACAACCAAAAATTCTCATTGCAGAAAAATTAACTTATTTACCAGACCATACGTCCTCTGGAACTCGGTGATTAATGAAAGATGATGGAGAACGGTTGATCAAGTAACAAGCAGTGTTAACAGCTTCAGCCCAGAAACTCTGAAGCAAGTTTGCATTCAACCTCATACATCTTGCTCGCTCTAATAAGGTTCTGTTCATTATTTTGGTAACCTCATTCTGCTTTGGATTCCTCTTCACTTAAAAGTTTCTGATGATACCCTCATCCTTACAGGAACTGCAGAAACTCCGCATCTTTGTAGTCCATGCCATTATCTAATATGAAGTACTTAAGCTTCTTACCCGTTTGATTTTCAACTCTAGCCTTCCATTGCTTAAACACATTGAAAACTTCAGATTTATGCTTCACAAAGTATACTCATACTTTTCTTGATAAATTATCTACAAAATGTAACAATGTAACGAACTCCTCCATTTAAGACATGCTTGATTGGTTCCCAAACATCTGAATGCACATAGTCCAAAACCCTTTTACTAGTATGAGAAGCAACTTTAAAACTAACTCGTTTCTGCTTTCAAAACACACAAAATTTGCAGAAGTCCAGCTTGCATGATTTCACTCCTTGCAACAACTTACGCCTTGGAAACCTCACTTAAGTGTCCCAGCTATTTGTGCCATAACTCATAGTTATCATTGCCAGAACCTGCATGAGTTGATAATGAAGCTCTATCTATAACTGTGTTCCCTACCAATTTATACAAATTTCCACTTTTCTGACCTTTTATTATCACTATGGCACCTTTGCTAACATTCATGACTCCACTTTTTAAAGATATACAACAATATATAGAATCTAGTATGCCCAAGGAAATCAAATTCTTCTTCAAGTCAGGTATGTACCTCACATCACTTAGGGTTCTCACATTCCCATCAAACATTTAAATTTTAATGGTACCTATCCCCGTGACTTTACAAACAGCGTCATTACCCATTAACACAGTACCACCGTTACATGGAGTAAGACAATCAAAGCATTCATTATGTGGGCAAATGTGAAATGAACATGCAGAGTTAAGAAATCATTCCGTAGAATAAGTGTTGCCTCTAACTGATAAGAGATTACCTTCTTGCTGTTCAACCGAGGAAACCAAGAAAAGATCACCATCGCTGCTTTTGTCATCTTCTTCAGCAACATTAACATTTTTCACATGTTTCTTTCCGTTCTTCTTATTCTTCCTTTTTGGACACTTCCTTGCAATATGACCAATCTCTTTACAACACCAGCATTCAACACTGGACTTGTCCTGCTTTTCATGAGACTTAGACTTTCCTTTCCATGTCCTGAATTTCTGCTTATAAATCAACCTCTGCATCTTCCATGATTACTCTTATTTTTAGACCTTACCACCAGACATTCGCCTTGACTGCTTGAACTCGTGCCATTAACTCTGCTCGTGTCCATAAAAATCGACATAACATCATCAACAAACAATGTCTCCTTCCCAACAAGCAACGTAGCTTTCAAGGTCTTATATGATTTTGGAAGTGACGATAACAACAAAATTGCATGATCTTCATCTTTGAGTTTAACATCTATAGTTGACAATTGGGACACCAATCGGTTAAATTCTGATATATGGCCACCCACATTTGAACCTTCATCCATCCGTAACTGGTACGGATCTTTCTTCAAATATAATCGATTTGACAAAGATTTTGATACACACATCTTCTCTGATTCCTGCCACAGAGCTGTTGGAGAAGTTTCTGTCAAAACTTGATACTAAAACTTAGGCGCTAGATTCAACCGTATCGTAGATACAAACTTTGCTTGTAATTCCTCCCAATTGTCCTGATCCATCGACTCAGGCTTATTCCAAGTGAAGGCTTGAATAGTCCTTGTTGGACAAGGATATCATTCACCGTTCTCTGCCATATACCAAAATTTGTCTTCCCATCGAATTGTTCACATGTATACTTCATGGTCATGTTTTTTGACATATTTATCCTCTAAAGTTGATTTTAGTTTTGTCCAAAAATAAATCTAGAATGCTCTAGATACCACTTGTTACGAAAATAAATATGTATAGATGGTAAACAAATGCAAGAACACAAGAAATCAGAAAGAACTCAAATTTACTTTGCAGAAGTCAAATTTATAACGTTCTCTCACGTGCATCTCTCAATTGTTTTCCCTCTCAAAGAACAACTCTTCTCTCTTGATCTTAAAATAAAATATTAGATAACTTATATATACTTAGAGATAAGTAGTGACCTTCTCTAGAAAACCAATGTAGACAAGACATCTTATATACTTAGGACCAAGTTACAACATTTTTTCTAAATAACCGATATGAGACACCAAGGCATTAACAATAAATACAAGACATATATCAACATACATAATTATCTTGAATATATTAAAGGACTCAAACTTCATAAACTAGTAATCATAAAACAAGTGCTTATATTCTTTTTCATCTCTTTTTTTCTCTAAAAATGTGATTTAATAGAATATGTTGACATTTTAACGACAAATAAGGAGGTGAATTAAGTGGTTCACATTTCTTATTACATCAATAGTCTAAATACTTTCTAGAAAGATCAAAAGATGAAGTCCATAATATATAATCATATTCAAAGATATGCTTATATTAATACTCACATGGATATAAATTCTACTATCATTCTATATTACTTGCTCGGGCTTTTGCATCTGCTTGTTGAACTTTCCCTCTCATATACCTATTTTTGAATTTCAAATGCATGTTGTCCTAGTCTAGATAGTAGCTGTATGGTAGGAAAGAACACTTAACAACACCAAGTGGAATAAGAATAGACAAAATAAACAGTGCATATTGGGGAACCAGCAACAGATAAAAGTGCCCAGGAACTACATAGTAATGATTTTTAGAACTCATCCATATTTTGGACAAGAGAGCCTTGATTAGTACCGTGTTAGGGAACTAGGCCTTTAGACAATTCTGCTCCCAAGTTTGTTATGAACCTCTTATCAAGACCCTTGTACAACTCTCTCTCCTGGAGCCTCTCAAAGTATGACCTTAGCAATCCTTTTTGCCTAAGAATGTCCGAGCAGACCTAACCGGAATGATTTCTCAAAGCACCTGTCATAACCACATCTCTATTATTGTTTTCCAAGTTCCTAACATGCACCATTACCTCCACTTCAGTGGCGAATGAGGTACCACCACAAAGTATATGACTGATGTGTCCAATTCTTTTTTCTTTGGTGCGAAAAATGGTGGACCATAAGGCTCTGATCTAAGTGGCTGGGAGTATTGCACATCAGGAACCTACAAACGCCACCACATACATCTGAACCCCCATTTTCTGCATCCATGTCGGGGCCAAAACGCACGAAAAACTCGTATGTGAAGCACATGCAGGGCGAGGACATCTATTTGCCACCAACAAGAAGCGACGGGAAGGAGATTTGAACTCAGGTGGTATGCTTGGATTGAGACACCTTGAAATTGCTAAACCAACTTCTATGCCTGAAATGTCCAGATTTTATCCCTCCGTTCTGCAGTAGAAAGCTAGTCATGAAAGTTGATAGAATCACCTTGAGTTTATAAAGTTCCCGAAGCGAAGGACAAGAAAGGCTCTCACCTTAAAAAGACAAGATAGGAGGACGTAATAAGGTACCCTGTCTAACTCTCAGAAGGCTGCATTTGCATGAAACATGCATGTCACACTCCGAAATTTCGATCTCCGGGCTTCTAATGAGGATGACGTAGCACGTGTTATTTGAAGGTTCACATGCAAGAAGCCTGTACAATGGAGAGGTTCCATAAACTTGGAGAACTACTTCTCCGACCAACATTCAGTACTTGATAATTGTTTTGTCACAAATATAGAAAGTGGTCCTTCCACAAGATACGGCGGTGGCCCTAATGGCTCAAAATATGACAAACAGCAAAAATATGCTCCCCTATCAAAGTTTGTTATTGACCGGGAGAAAGTTTGTTGAGAAGGATTTGCATTTGGTATACAATCAAGGAATATGAAGTTCCTAGACAAATGGGCTTTTTTTTCTTTTTTTATAATGCAGCAGCAATAGTTTGGTGAGCCTGTTTGAATAAGAATTTAATGTTGTGAGTGATAATCCTCTCCAAATTCAACTAATACAAGAGCGTTGTTCAGCACATGATGGATAGTACCGAGTTGAATTCAAGCAAAACCAGCCAAGATGATTATTGGCAGTGAAAATTTTGACAAAAAAATATCGAGTTGACAAGCAAGCCATTCTTTTTGTTTGGATCTTTTGCTAAAGGACGCTCAAATATTCAGGCTTTTCAAGTGGGCCCATGTAATTGGAGCTAGAATATTTGGGATGAAATAGAAGACTTTTGAAAATATTCCAAGACAATCAAAGAGATAGATATCCATTAAAAGTGATAAAGTTCAAGAATTATCATATGTGTTAGCATGTGGTGACTATCCATGAAGCTGTACACAAGCCTTAAAACTCTGGAAAGCATTACAAAAGAAAGGAGTTAGAAACTAAAAAAGGGGAGAAGAAAAAAAAAAGAAAGACATGGAGTGGGCTCCTTAGGCAGAAGTCGAGAGAGAGAGAGGCTGCTTGGGCAGAAGAGAAAAGGAAAGGAAAGAAAAAGAAGGAAAAGAGAAAGAAGAAAGGAAAAAAAAAAAGAAGGAGATGGGGTCAAGGTGAATCTTACCTTTTTTTTTATAATTATCTTCTCATATTATTTTATGCAAATTTTGAATATATGATGTATTAATTTTTCATGCAAAAATGAAAATTTTCTATATTCGTATGTCATTTCACTTATGCTTCTTTAATCAAAGGTTGTCGTGTACGTAATTAATGGTTGGCTCTTTAGTCAATTGGGAATATGAATCCATTTTATAAAATAATAAAAGTTGCCATATACATACGACGTGATTTAATGGCACAAGTTACAATGCTGATCAATAGCGCGAAAAACGTGTCATCAACGATATGAACAATAGGAGAACGACATTCAAAATAAAATCGGGGGTAAGGGTATACGATATTCCCGCACAGTGTTTGTTGTCTTACTTTTTCTTTCGTCCCAAACTAGTTGGGTCGGCTATATTTTACTTTTTCTTCCACTCTCCTTTTATTTTTTCTTCCGCTCTCCCCTATCATTCCATTACATAACATCACAGATAAAGATAATATCTTCTCTTTAGGTGGCGAAGAAAATAATCCAACTTATTCAGGAACACCAAGCAGATAACACCCTGTTCATATTTCCCTCCATCCATAAAATCATTTTTTTTCTTTAAGTAATGTGCAATAAATATGCCAAGGTCTACAAGATGAAGAAAGGATATTCAAATGGAAGAATGACACATATACTATGTTTCAGTGTTACCCTAGACCATTATAATGTAAGATTCAAGTTCTTTGCTTTTATATAAGTCACAATCAGGTAGGAATTCAAGAGAAATGGCATTTAATATTTGATCGAATGGTGTAGGTGAATAAGTAATATGTACACTTTCACTTGGTCTATGGCCTTTGCTTCACAGTTGAAACTAACTTTGCATTCATGTTGTGTCCTGCTAAGAAAATAACGTCTTTGATCACTTTAAAATGAGATCTAATCCTTTGTTGTTGGACATGAAAATTAGTCAACAATCTGCTAAGCCGGATTGTCTCTAAACTAAGCAGATCCTGTTGCAAAGGTTCTGGAAAGCAGTCTAAGCACGCGAAGAACATGTTTTCTACTTTAGACAAGTCAGCATGGTGGTCAAATCTCGAGAAGCTTAGTGCCAATGTGCGTCGACTCCTAAATAAGTTGACACAGGTTTAGAAGGCCAACCTGAAATGGCTCAAGGCATCTGCCTGAAGACTGTATAAAGACAATATCCTTAGATAAAAGTAGCGGTAGCTTCTCTGGAATGGAGTCCAAATGAAACGCTACAAAGATCTTTTGGTCTTTCTCGATACCTCTGTTTCAATATTTTTTTTCTTTTGCATTTTCTGCTACAAATTGTAGCTAATTCCAAAGTTAAGTACTTCATTTGGAAGCCATCCCATTTCTGATTCCAGAAGGAAATAGATATACATAAGTTGCCACATATCAGAAAAAGGATAAATATAAAATTGACCCCAGTGTCAACTAGCCCAAACCGAGATGCAAATGCATGAACTCATGTATGCAACAGCTGAAGAATTATAATACTCGAAATCCCACAGACATGCAGGGATACGGAGTTTGAGGAATGATATTGTTTGCGCTGCTGGGCAAACGCACAATCGATTTGTGCGCCGGTAGCATAATCAATTAAAAGTGCGGGATCTTTTTTGCCCCTAGGGCATGGGGACTTCTCTGAAAATGGAAAATGAAAATGAAAAGTAGAAAGAAGAACGATTGCGCGCCCATAAACGACAAAAAGAGAGATTTCGATTGATTGTGAATGTTTACACAACAATGTTTCCAAGTCTGGAAACTGAACTTCCTATCGATGACAGTAAAAGCCTCTAAACAAAATAAAGAAAAAGACTTCAAAAAGTCTTGATTTGTTTAGTTGATGATTGATGATTGTCCCCTGCTTCTTCTTTGACCCACTATATATACTAAAGGCTTTGTAGAAAATAACTATCATTACAAGACAAACTACACACTTAGAGATAAACTACCCACTTAGAAAATAATCACCCACTAATAAGTAACCAACCACACTTATCCCTTATCAATATGACACATTTTCATAAGTTTTGGTTTCTTTCTCTTCTTGAATCTTCCATTATCTCTTTAGAAATAATAAAAAGTAAATGTCATTTAGTGGCATTTAATCAAAGTGAACTTATTAGTGAAAAAAAAAAAGATATTTTGTGTTGCAAACAGATATGATGTAAAAAAAAAATCCCAGGTAAAATCTTCAGTTTGTTTCTTCATTTCCACACGAGCGAGGGAAAGGGGCAATCTTAATTAGAACATCCCTTAATAAAAACCAAGTAGTATGAAGACAGACCTATGGGCAAATACAACTAATGTGACTAATAACATGCATAAGTCGTATACATGGATCATTGAGACTTGATGTTGGTCATATTAGTGGCATC
The DNA here is from genome assembly GCA_033065855.1 of Escallonia rubra. Lineage (NCBI taxonomy): Eukaryota > Viridiplantae > Streptophyta > Magnoliopsida > Escalloniales > Escalloniaceae > Escallonia > Escallonia rubra. Next base: position 239,197 of record JAVXUO010002523.1, on the reverse strand, counting down.
CCGTGAATTCCATGTCCAAAAGCATTGAACATCAAGAAATTAAAACTTCCAAGCTACTGGATAGAGTTACAGGACACGCCAACATTCCGTGATAAGATCCGAATTCCTCTGTCCTCTCTATGTAGACATTGCATTAAAAATAAAACTAGTTTTTTTCTGCATGTACAACGCACTCATATTTTTAGTCTTCGTTGACACGTTGTATGAACGGTGCTCTTATATAATATACCGTAAATTTACTGGAGAGTTTCTCTTGAACAGGGATGATATTCAAAGGGGCGGAGGATATATATTTCTATAATAGTTGTAAATTCTTTTCTCATTAGTAGGTTCTAGCTTAAATTTTTCATTCCACTCAACAAAGTAATAGAATGATAAGCCACCATAACAAGGGTAACATTTATTTCTCCAAAGGCTACGACTCTGGGGTCAATTAAAGGGACCTATGCCAACACAAACAACTCCGGAACAAGAAGTTCTCAGGTACTATGTCAGGGGGAAGTTGATCATTTCATGATCTTAAAGTACAATTCGTATTTTACGAAATCACCGATAAGTACATGTCTGCAAGCATATTAAGCAGGTCCTTTGGTAGAAATCACTGATGTGTAGTAGAATCTTCTTATGTTGAGTCCTAATGTGTAGTAGAATCTTCTGATGTTGACCCTGTTAAAGGACTAAGCAGGTTCTTTGGTAAATTTGTAGAGTTCAATTCTTTTTTCCAAGCAGAAATTTCTTTGCAGGAATTATGATTGATGTTTTGTCCTAAGAAATCTGATGTATAGTAGAATCTTTCAATTTTGAGTCCTAGTACATATTGAAAGTATTTGAAATTGTTGCGTATGAAGAGCAGAGCTGTCGTGTTGATAATTTTGTGATAGTGGTGAATTCATATTTGTTGTCCTTTTTGCAGAGTGCTTGTGTCCTAATTTCGTTTAGACATGCATACATCTCACATTGTAGTTTTTAGATACACTGTTGTCCATTCTTTAAGGTTTCATCTCCGTCTCTCACTACCTGTACAAGTATCCCCATATTTGTTCCGTAACTATCTCCATAGAATTATGAAAGCTAGAGTGTTCTCTATTGCTTAGACCATACATGTATCCCCAAAATTTGTGCATTGGCTATCCGCATAGAGTTATAAATGCATATTCACTTCATCTCCTTTTTAGTTTGACAACAGATTGATATGGCTAAATTTGAGCTAAAATGTTCTCTCTGTTTAATGAATTATCATCAACGCAATTCTTAATTATTATCTTGAGCAGTAGACTGATTTGACAAGTTTTAAAATTTTAAATTATTCTATTTCTTTCTTCTCTTGAAAGTAGAATCTATTACACCACACTGAAGAATTTAGTTGATTAAAAAAATCAAAATTGCATCTCATCTCGTCCATTGTGCGGATCCATTAGCTAGTTTGAATATATTAGAAAAGAGGCAAAAGTTCCTTTAGTCAATACTAAATCTTGAATCCCGATCATGGCATACATTGTTCAGGCTCGCTTTGCTACGCTAAGCTTCCAAGCAAGTGGTAGCTATACGTAATGCGCTGGCTCAAATATGGACCGCTGCTATGGATAAAAAACACCCGAGGCACATGACAGAAGTCCAACACTTCAAAAACGTGGGGGTTTCCCTGAAAAATGGAGCCATAACTATACCCATATATGTATACTCTCATCAAGCAGGTTGAGATATGATGTGCCATCTCCATCCGCGTGTGTACAAGAGCACCTAGAGAGTCCTCGAAGTTAGCGAAACCACTTCTATGTCTCATTTTGAACAACATTGGAAGCATCTTAAATAACCAAGAAGAGATGCTACCTCGGAGGTCCACTTGAAATCTATAGCAAGTCATGCATCTCGTGACAGCTACAAAAAGTAAAGCTCTGGCCACACAAACAAGCGAAAATTCAACTGATGCACGAGAGAGTCGTACCGATCCAGACCATGCTCAGCACTTGAAGACCCTTCCTTAAGGTTATTAGCAACTTGCTTGCAGTCAGGAGGAGGAGGCTACGGCACTGTCAGACTTTGAGACATGGTTGTTGTCATGGTCTTTGTGAAGCCCAAATGGGCAACTGTGGTCCAAGGCTTCTGTGTATTAATTCACGCACAAAGAAAGGCATTGGGCTGAAGGAAATCCCACTCAGGAGCCAATTGGGATTTGGAGTCTCTCTCTCTCTCGATCGATCGATCGATCGATCAATCGATTTCGAGAAAAGTCGAAGAAAATTCTAAGGTTTGTTTTCTGTTTGTGTTTCTTTAATGATAATTACATTAGGCTTTGTTTAGAAAAGCACATATCAGAAAGCAATCGGAATAGGGCTAATTGTAACATTAATTGAGAAGAAGCTCGCTAACGATGGCTCATAAGTGGGTGGTGCCAAGGAAACAGCAGCCGAAGAATCCTCTGGGGCACTTACGTTGTCGATTTATCCGCAAGTTGCCCATGCAAACACTTGTCAACGAATTTCAAATCTTTCTCAACCTCCATCAACAGCAACAAGAACTGGAACACAACATTAAGACTACTCCTCCTCCACCTGCTGCTGTTGTTCTTGATGTTGAGCCAATCTCTGATACTGAGACTGACTGTCGTTGTATGATGACCGAATAAATCAGACTTAGGGTCAAGTAAAGTATCATCTGGCTTGATGTGTTCTTCTCTCGTCTACTTATTTGGGTTTTTCTGTTTCAGAAAACTTTGTTACTCCCTCTAATCATCAACTTCAAATAAGAAGTGTTTATTTTTTTCTCCTTTGTGTTTGTTTCTTTTTAGTTTGTTCGTAATTACCTGTCTTAGTTTACTTTTGTTCGGTATTAGCATGTAATGTGAGATTCCTGTTTTTTCTTCGCAATACCGATGGAGTTGACAAATTCAAATATGTCAAGTAAGAAAGGTTTATCTCCTTATGATGTTCTTGGTTGGTTTTGTGTATTACATGACTTTTCTTTTGCCCGGTATTATCTTCAATCATACACTTACTATGTAAAATTTCACTCAATCATCTTTGATGTTTTTTCAACGTACAATTTGATGATGTTGTTGCTGTTTTTCAGGCTTACAATGAATCAAAACCTTTACCATCTGTTGCAGCTAAAAACTGGATCGGGAACCACACCAGAAATCAGGCTTGCAAAAGAGAACACAGAGTAACCGCCGAGTGGGGTTCCGGCGGGGGAACGCTCCGATGCTTAAGTCAGAGATGGCTAACAATGTAGAACTCTGAGAAGCAATAAAGACACAATGTGTATATGTGTAAGCTTAGGCTTACCTGGGGGGGGGGGGGGGCTTGACCCCCTTATATAGTGATAGCAAGAGGAGTCCAATTAGAACTGGGCTTCGGTCAACTCTAATCAGAATCTCATTAGGATCCTAGAGGATACCATATCAGTCTCTGCTGATAGAGTCAGATCTTCTTTAGGATTCTACCTGGTGACTGGTATTAGAGTTGTCAAAGGGCCGGGCTTGGGCCGGCCCAGCCCAAGCCCATCAGGCCTGCAGTGGGGCCGGCCCGGGGCCGGGCCAGTGGGGCTGCCAACCAGGCCGGGCCGGGCCGGGCCTGCCGAAGGCAAACCTAGGCCCAGTCCAGGCCCTGGCCCTAGGCCCAATATCTAAGGCCGGGCTTGGGCCGGGCCTGGGCCCTTTTTTTTTTGACAAAATTCTTTAGCTATTCTTCGTATAACAAGAATTAATACTTACTAAATTTGGTTGATAGCATTTTACAATAATAGGAAGTTGTATCTATTGTAGCATTACCAAGAAATTGACACTAACCATATTTAGTAGTCATCAATATCAACAAATAGGAGGTTGTATCTTCTAGTTACAATCCAAGTTGCAGGTAAAATAATCTTTTTGTTTTTTTCATATTCCAAGCCACTGCTAGTCTCATAAGAATAGCAATCTAGCCTATCATAATCTTGACCTTTTGAAGATTTCTCAAACTTGTCATCTTTAAAGGACTACTAATAATTTAGTATAAGAGTTATGAATTGTTTATTGTAGACCCACAACAAAATCTAATTCCGTATCATTTCAATCTTTGCGACAAATATATCTATAAGTTCGAACTCATGTGGACTTATTAGTAGTGGAATTTTGGAAAAGGGGTGGAAGAAAGGGGGGGAAAAGCAAAAAATTCAAAAAAGTGGGGCCAAAACCGGGCCAAACCCGGGCCGCAGATCGGGCCAAGCCTGGGCCAAACCCGGGCCATTTTCAAGATTTTGTAGGCCTGGTCCAGGCCTAGGCCCTCTGCCCGCGGGCCGCGACTGTTCGTCGCCGGCGACGGGCCCGCCCGCTGGCCGCCCGGCCCGTTTGACAACTCTAACTGGTATGGTAAGTGCTATATCGGTAAGGAACTGGAATAGGTTATGCGCTGTAACCGCCACGTGTCACCCCGTAGAATGGAGGGGTATTTTTAGCTATATCATATGCCCCATGCTTTTACCAGCGTTAATGAAGCGGGTGAAAGCACACTTTTTCCACTGGTGATAGCGAAACATACTAAAAACAGAATCGAACATATCCGTTTGAGAAATCAAAGAGTGTTCTGCTCGGACTACATTCTGTTCGAACACACTTCTGCTCGGACGAGATTCTGTTCGGACGAGATTCTGCTCGGATCAGAATCTGTTCGGCCAAGCTTCTGTTCGGATGAGATTCTGTTCGGACGAGATTCTGCTCGGATGAGAATTTGTTCGGCCCAGCTTCTGCTCGGCCAAGATCAAACTTCTAAGACATAATGCTCGGACACGATTCTGCTCGGATGGAATTCTATTTGTGCTTGGGCAGCATTCTGTTCGGCCGTTGGCACTCTGTTCGGGCAGAGTGTTCGGACAAGAACCTGCTCGGGCAGAATTCTATTCGGCCGTTGGCACTCTGCTCGGGCAGAGTGTTCGGACGAGAATCTGCTCGGGCAGAATTCTGTTCGGCCGTTGGAACTCTGTTCGGGTAGAGTCGGGCAGAGTGTTCGGAGGAGAACCTGCTCAGGCATAATTCTGTTCGGCCATCGACACTCTGCTCGGGCAAAATGTTCGGACGAGAACCTGCTCGGGCAAAAAAAAATTCGGCCGTTAGAACTCTGTTCGGGCAGAGTGTTCGGACGAGAACCTGCTCGGGCAGAATTCTGTTCGGCCGTTGGCACTCTGCTCGGGCAGAGTGTTCGAACGAGAACCTGCTCGGGCAGAATTCTGTTCGACCGTTGGCACTCTGCTCGGGCAGAGTGTTCGGACGAGATTCTGCTCGGACAGAATTCTGTTCGGCCGTTGGCACTCTGCTCGGGCAGAGTGTTCGGACGAGAACCTGCTCGGGCAGAATTCTGTTCGGCCGTTGGCATTCTGCTCGGGCAAATCCTGGTCGGCCCCCTCAACGTGTCTCCTTCTTTATTAATATTTTTTAGCGGGAATTTTGAAAATTTTCAACCTTCTCCATTCTTCAGCTTGTGACACGTGTGCGGTAAATGAACCGTTGCGTTTTTCAAGAAACGGTTACTTGGGGTTTCCCTATAAAAAGAGAACTTTCACTTCACTTTACCGTCACTCGAAACTTTTTGGAAGCACACTACTCTGCAAGTAAGTTTTTCCTTCTCCTCTTTCTGTTCAGCACTTGAAGTTTTTCATAGTTTCCTAGTTTTAGTAGAAATCATGTCTGAAACATCTGCGTCTGATTCATCTCCTCAAGGGAATATAACTATAAGTAGTAGCTCATCTTCAAGCTCAGACCGAGTTTCAACTTCAAGAAGTGAAGTTGGAACTTCGAATCCAACATTGCCACAACCTTCAACTTCACAACGATTATATACATCATCCTCTCAACCTCCACAGCCTTCTACTTCTCAACCTCCACGCCCTTTGTTTGCTAAGAATGCCTTAGGTGATATGAAGGATCAAGCCGAAGATACGGCTAATCCTAAGCCTTGGTATACCGCGGATGAGAAGTCCAGTAAAATGTCCACAGAAGATTTGCAGGATTTAATTCATGAATATCCTCTTCCCAAAGGTTGGTATGCTCGTCTTCCTGGCTTGGGTGAACCAGCAAACTATGGCACAAAGTTTGAAACGGGTGTCTACAAAGAGCAGGTGAAGTCTGGGTATTGACTTCCTCTTCATCCTTTTGCTCTTCGTTTCTTTGAGCATTATCGCATGGCTCCCGGGCAGCTTGTTCCAAATGGTTAGAGGAAGCTTGCAGGTCTTATATATTTGGTCCAGACTTCAGGCTACAAACCAGATGCAACAGATTTCATGAGAGTTTTCTTTGAAACCAATTTTGTCAAATGAGTCGCCAACTGTCCGGGATGGTACTATATTCATAGTAGGCAGTGACTTCTTAAAGGAGGTCCGAAGTCAAATAAAGGCTGGCACTCTAGATACTTCTTCGTTGGTCGCCTGGATAAGGGGGAGCTTCTGTTTGATAGAAATTGGAATCCATATTGTAAGGATTTCGAAAATCCTGGCAAGCCTACTCCCAACGACCTGACGAAGCACATACTTAGTCATATTAAACTTCGAGGTGGTCTTTGCATAGATGATCCTCTTTCAGAGGAGCAATTGGAGTGGGCGAAGATTATCCCCCCAAAGCCCATTCCAGCTGGTCTTTTGATTCCCCCTCCTCCTACCGCTATTCATAGCGTGTCATCTGCTGAGATCGTTTCTCTAGGTGTGATTTATAGAAGTCATTGATTTCAATTTGCTTTCTGTGTTTATTCCCGTACTGATTTCTTTCTTCACTGTAGAAATGGCCAGCGGAAGCGGAAAGTCGCCCCAGGGAGGCTTTCTTGGTGTGCTTGAGAAAGCTAAGGGGAAGCGAAAGGAGAAACAGCCAAGTGCAGTATTGCCCCTGCTCCTAAGAGGACTAGAGTTACTCCTCCAGAACGTTCTCCACGGATTCTCGAGCAAGTGTCTATCGAAGATGATCCTATCTTTCGACCGAGGTGGACACTTAGGCGCGATGATCTTGGGATGCCGGACAGTCAGATCTCTTAGCAGCATCTTCGTCATGGAATTCTTCCTCGAGACAAGGAGGTTTTCCAGACTCAGACACACGAGACCTTTGCCTGCTCCTTTGCCCAGGCCGTATACACGGTAACATCTCTTTTCTCAACTGGATTTCTAATTTGATTTCAACTTTCATCTATCTGATGATTTCAATCTTTATTCCAGATTTATGCCAGTGGGTCTGAGATGCTTTCTCGTTTTGAGATGGCGAGGGAGGTTGCAGCAGTAGAGGCTCAACAAACGAGGGAAGTTGTTCAGGAGGCCAGAGAAGCTTCCCGTCGCGCTGAGGAGCTGAGCAAGAAAGAGAAAGATTACCTTGCTCATATTGCGACTCAGGAGAAGAGACTGGAGCGGGTCAAGAGGAAGGCAGCAGAAGAGGTGACCAGAGCTCGGGATCAAGGCATCCGTGACTTCTTGGATTGCAATGCTGGGGATGAATGGTTGAAGAAGCGCACAGAGGATGGCCTGGAGATTTATGAGCTTGGCTTTGCAAAAGCCAAGGAGATGTTTGCTGACCGCTTTCCTGACATCTCTTTGGACAATTTCGTTCTGCCTCCAGTGGCGTCTCCATCTGGAGAGACTGCCGTGCCTCCAGAGGCAGGAGACGCCGCAGCTTCTCACCCTTCAGGGGATGCCTCTGAGGCTTAGACTTGTATTTAGACTCTTTGCTTTTTTGAGACAGAATTTTGGTGCCCTTTAGGGCTTGTGTAAAACTCTTATCTTTTATTATTGCACTTTGGTTTCTGCTATATGTTTGTCGTGGTTTATTATACCATTCACACAGCATTATCTATCTTTACTTTAACTCTAACTCTTTATTCGTCACTTAAAGAGTTGGCAAAGAAGTCGAGCACCCACGCTCGGCCTATATTTTGAAGAAACAAAAGTTTTGGTGGAGTGACGGTGCCCCCATTAACTCTTGTTTTCTTCACGGATTTAGATCTATAGCTAACCCGTTTTGGCCTTCTCTTGTATTTTCATAAAACCCAAGAGTTATACATTCTGTTCGGAAAGAATGTTTTGGCTTTTATTTATCACTCTGTTCGGGCAGAGTGTTCGGCCATTATTCTGTTCGGACAGAATGTGTTGGCCATATCGATCACTCTGTTCGGGCAGAGTGTTCAGCTATCATTCTGTTCGGGCAGAATTTCTTGGCTAAATCGATCACTCTATTCGGGCAGAGTGTTCAGCCCTCACTCTGTTCGGGCAGAGTGTTCGGCCATCATTCTGTTCAGATAGAATGTCTTCGCTAGATCGATCACTCTGTTCGGGCAGAGTGTTCAGCCATCACTCTGTTCGGACAGAATGTTTTGGCTAAGTACATCACTCTGTTGGGCAGAATGTTTTGACTAAATGTACAAGAAATTAGAGAAAAATAACTTTATTGCTCATGCCAAAGATAAAGTTTACATTGGATTGCTTAACAACCCATTTATTCAAAACAATCTGCTAAAGACTATTTTTCTAAGATATTGGAGTTCTGACAAGGTCTGTGCCCCTTATCCCCCAAAAAAGGAAGTGTTTTGGCTCGTCCCAAGACACTACTGGTAGTATCTGTGCAAGTTCTCAGCATTCCAAGTACGAGGGATGGATTTCCCAAAAAGTGTTCCCAGTGCATAGGCGCCCAGTTTGAGCACCTTTATAACACGGTAGGGCCCTTCCCAGTTGGGAGATAACTTTCCCATCGCTGCCTTTGGATCGGAAACTTCTAATTTGCGAAGAACTAAATCTCCCCCGTTAAACTGCTTGGATCGGACTCTCTGATTGTAGTATCGTGCGACACGTTTTTTTATGACAACGGATCGTGCATGGGCTTAAGCTCGAGCTTCTTCTACCAAAGCAAGATTTCCTCGGAGTCCAACTTCATTGTTCAATTCGTTAAAGTGTAAGGCTCGTATCGTTGGGACTCCTATCTCAACCGGCAACATTGCTTCCGTTCCATAGTAGAGTAAAAAAGGCGTTTCCCCTCTGACTGAATGTGGAGTTGTTCGATAAGCCCACAACACTTTGGGGAGTTTGTCCACCCACCCGCCTTTAGCTTCATATAGCTTCTTCTTCAACCCTTGTAAGATGCTTCGATTCATGTTTTCAGTCTGTCCATTGGATTGTGGATGAGCTATAGAAGTGAATCGTAAATCGATCGAAAGATTCGAACAAAAGGCTCAGAAGTTGTTGTTGTCAAATTGCTTTCCATTATCAACGACCAAGGCTCTTGGTACTCCGAAGCGACAGACGACATTTTTCCAGAAGAAGTCTTCACACTTGGCTGAAGTAATGGTTGCCAAAGATTTTGCTTCAATCCACTTGGTGAAGTAGTCTATTGCTACGATTACAAATCATCGTTGCCCAGACGCCATGGGAAAAGGTCCCAACAGATCCATCCCCCAAACAATAAAGAGGATGGGAGAAACAATTGAGGTTAAAGGAACAACCGGTGTATGAGAAACCGGTGCGAACTTCTGACATCTATCGCATCTTCGTGTGAAGTCAAGCGCGTCCTTTTGCATCATAGGCCAGTAGTATGCTTGCCTTAAGATTTTCTGTGCCAATGTTCTCCCTCCAAGATGTTGGCCGCATATCCCTTCATGTATTTCTTGTAATGCGTAAAGGGATTCTAATGGGCGTAGACATCTGAGGTAAGGAAGGCTGAATGATTTCTTGTATAAGGTCCCTTCTACTAAGGCATACCGCGCAGCTTTGACACGAAGATTTCTTGCCTCCTGTCTTGTACTTGGTAATTCGCATGTGGACAAGTATTTGATGATCGTGTCCATCCAGCAAGGTTCTTGGTCTATTACTTCAATATCAACTTGAGAACTGATGCTGCGGTCCTTGAGGAACTCAAGGTATATCGGTCGTCGAACATCAGTTTCTTCAGTGGAGGCAAGCCTTGATAATGCATCTGCCTGTGCATTCTGATCCCGGGGAATCTGGCGAATGGTGAAGTTTCAAAACTTCACCGCTGAAGTTTTAACTAAGTCGAGATATTGAGCCATTCTTTCATCTCTGGCCTCGTAATCTCCCAGGACGTGATTGACCACCAGTTGGGAATCGCTATGAACTGATAGTGAGCCTACCTTTAAGGCGTGTGCTAACCTTATCCCGGCAAGAAGAGCCTCATATTCTGCTTCGTTATTTGAGGCTTGAAATCCAAAACGAAGTGCGTATTCAATGGTAAATCCTTCGGGACTTACAAGTACAATCCCGGCACCGCTGCTGCCAAGAGCTGAAGAACCGTCTACATAAAGATTCCACGAATCTGGAACCTCCGAAATTACCAATTGGGGGACGTCTTCAGGTAGTGTACACTCGATAATGAAGTCTGTCAAGGCTTGAGCTTTGATTGCAGTACAAGGTTTATATTGGATATCGAATTCCCCTAACTCTACGGACCAATTGACTAATCTTCTTGATGCCTCGGGGCTTAATAAAACCTTTCTAAGTGGTTGGTCCGTCAATACGATAATGGTATGAGACTGGAAGTATGGTCGAAGACGCCTAGCTGATATGATAAGGGCTAGTGCGATCTTTTCAATCTTCGGATATCTCGTTTCTACATCTTGCAAGACTTTGCTAATATAGTAGATGGGTTTCTGAACTCCGTCTTCCTCTTTGATTAGAACGGTACTGACTGCGACGTCTGTGACTGAGAGGTATAGAAATAAGTCTTCGCCTGGAAGTGGTTTTGAAAGCAGGGGCGGAGAGCTTAAATACACTTTAAGTTCTTCGAACGACTCCTGGCAATCATCTGTCCAAGTGAAATATTTTGCTTTTCTGATGGCCTTGAAGAATGGCAAACACCGTTCAGTTGATCGGGCCATAAACCTTCCCAAGGCTGTGACCCTTCCCGTCAATTATTGTACTTGCTTGACTATTTTTGGGGACGTCATGCTTTGAATAGCCTTGATCTTTTCTGGGTTTGCTTCGATCCCCCGTTGAGAAACTATAAACCCCAAAAACTTTCCTGATGTGACTCCGAAAGCGCACTTGAGTGGATTCAGCTTCATTCTATACTTTCGAAGGATGTCAAAAGTTTCCTTCAAGTCTTTGACATGGGATTCAGACTTTATGCTTTTGACGAGCATATCGTCAACATAAACTTCCATGTTCTTCCCGATCAAGTCTCGAAAGATCATGTTCACCAGACGCTGGTATGTTGCTCCGGCGTTCTTGAGTCCAAGGGGCATCACTTTATAGCAGTATAAGCCTCTCTCTGTGATGAACGAAGTTTTGGAGACGTCGTCCTTATGCATCATAATCTGGTTATAACCAGAATATGCATCCATGAAACTAAGCAGTTCATGGCCTGAAGTAGCGTCGATAAGGAGATCTATTCTTGGGAGCGGGTAGCTATCCTTCGGGCATGCTTTGTTGAGATCCATGTAGTCAATACATATTCGCCATCTATCGCCTGACTTAGGCACCATGACGACATTGGCGATCCAATCTGGGTAGTGGATCTCTTCAATGAATTTGGCAGTTAGGAGTTTATCTACCTCTTCCTCAATCTTCTCATGTCTCTCTGGCGCAAAAGTCCTCTTCTTCTGCTTGACAGGTTTTTTGGATGGATCAACATTCAGCCTATGGGTAATGACTTCAGGATCAATTCCAGGCATGTTTGTTGTTGTCCATGCAAAAATATCTGCATAGGTTCTTAATAGGTTCACCAGCTCGAGTCTGGTGTTTTCCTTAAGATTTGAGCCTATCCGAACCATCTTGCTTTCTTCCCCGGGATATACTTCAATGCTAATAAGATCTTCAACTGGTTCTCCCCTTTGTATATTTGTATCTTCCCGAAGGTCTTCTATAATGAGTGTTTCCTTGCTTTTTGATCGGTATGAAGTCACGTAGCACTAGCGAGCTATAGTTTGGTTGCCTTTCACCTCTCCAATCCCGTGCTCCGTGGGGAATTTCATCTTGAGGTGATATGTTGACACTACAGCCTGAAACTGATTGAGTGCTAGTCATCCCAATATCGCGTTGTATGCTGAGGGGACCTTTACCACCATAAAATCAAGCATGAAGTTGGCTTGTGCCGGAGATGTGCCAATTGTAACCGGGAGTGCGATAATACCTTCGACTGCAACTGGATGATTGGAGAATCCATACAACGGTGTATCCATCTTTCGGAGACGGTCCGTTGGAATGTTCATCTTCTTGAACGCATCATAAAATAAGACTTCTGCGGAGCTTCCGTTATTGACCAAGACACATTTCATATCGAAGTTTCCAGCCTTTATCGTGATGACTAACGGATCTTCATGAGGGGTTTTTACCTCCTTCAAATCTTCATCAGAGAAGGTGATCGCCGCTGCGGGTATTGCCTTCTGTTTCTTATTTGGGGGCTGACTCGTTATGCACACTTCTCTGGCGTATGCTTTTCGAGCCTGTCCCGATGAACCTTCTGCAGCTAATCCCCCAGATATAGTGTTGATTATACCCGCATTTTCTTCTCGATCTGCTCTTTCTTCCACTACCGGAGGTGTCTGCTGTCGTCCTTCTCTTGGAGCTACAAACTTTTTCAACTGGCCACGTTTGATAAGGGCCTCAATTGCTGCTTTAAGTGACCCGCAATTATTAGTTGTAAGACCATGATCTTTGTGAAAGTGACACCACAAATCCTTGTTCCTTTTGTTTGGTCGGGATCTCATCTTGTCCGGCCACTGGAGAGATTGATTGTCTTTGATCTCATGGAGGATCTGTGATGGTTTGGTATTGAGGGGTGTCAGATTTTCTGAAGCAAACGGGTCTCGTGGACGTCGTTCATCACGCTTAGATCTTTTTACTGAATTCCCCCTTGAGGAGTTATCTCTCGGGATCATTTCTTATTGTCTTCCTTCTCTTCTCCACGTCGCCCTCTGTGTGTCTCCAGGTATTCTTCCGCTTGAATATATATATTTTCCTTCTCGAGAAGGGCTTTCATATTACCTGGAGGACTTTTGTTTACAGAGAAAGCAAACTTGGATGTCGGACGGAAACAGCGGAGGAAGGCGGTATACTTCACGGATTCGTCTAGATTATCAACCTCCAAAGTGGCTGCGTTGAACCGTCCGAGGACGCCTGCCAAAGGTTCGTTTTTCTCTTGCACAATGTTCAGTAGGCTCGCCGAGTTCTTTCTTCGGGAGCGACTGCTCACAAAGTTCTTTTGGAAGAGATCCGATAATTGGCTGAATGAGTAGATTGATCTCGGTTGCAGAGACTTAAACCATGCATGTGCAGCTTTTCTGAGAGTAGTGGGAAAGGCTCTACACATGACAGCATCTGAAACTTGGAGGAGTAACATGTTGGTTTCAAACTGATAAACATGTTCTCTGGGATCTCCAGTCCCATCGTAGCGGTCACACTGAGGCATTCGGAAGTTTGGAGGTAGCTTTGCCTTCTCAATCGTTTCAGATAACGGATATCCAGATTCGTCCCTTGGGAGGGATTGTTCGGGAGAGCGATATCTAGGTACCATCTTCCCTGAATCTCGTTCTTGGGAATGAAACTCAGGCGTCCTCTTTCAGCTCTTGCGACGCATATGGGAGAGGAGTTGGTACTGCCTTCGACTGATGGATCCCGTCGATAGTATGATCCACTCCTAGTCATGTGATCTATGCTATTTTCTCTGGGATCATAAGTTGGATCGGCCATTGATCTATATTTGCGGCCGTAGCTTGATCTGGAGGTGAGATGAAAACGAAGGTCGTTAGGGTCAAAATGAGAATGATTAGTGGATTGCGGAGCCACTGCCATGTCAAGCTTTCGCTGAAGAGTGTTTACAACATCCTTCAGTTCATGGATTTCCTTTGTAAGGTTGTCATGTGGTGTTTTGAATAGCTTACAGTTCAGGCGATGGCGGAGGTCGCCGTTTTTCAGAGTAGACGTTAGAGAGTGGTTTCTCCGAGGTCTAGTTTCTGATTCGGGAGTAGTAGATGTTACGTTGAGGTAATTATCTTCAGAAGAACTGGTGCGACGACGGCGCAAAGTGGTCGAGCATTGGTCATGAGAATGACCTGGCCGACGAGAGCTGCTAGTTCGCGCACGACGGTTCTGAGAATGACTCTGTGAAGAGTCATCGGGAGGAGAATGATTGTCCATGTTCCCTGTAGTGGTCCCACAAATGGCATCAATCTATTGCAACTAAAAATCGGATTGGGAACCACACCAGAAATCAGGCCTGCAAAAGATAACACGGAGTGATCGCCGGGTAGGGTTCCGGCGGGGGAACACTCCGATGCTTAAGTCAGAGATTGCTAACAATGTAGAACTCTGAGAAGCAATAAAGACACAATGTGTATATGTGTGAGCTTAGGCTTACCTGGGGGGGCTTGACCCCCTTATATAGTGATAGCAAGATGAGTCCAATTAGAACTGGGTTTCAGTCAACTCTAATCAGAATCTCATTAGGATCCTAGAGAATACCATATCAGTCTCTGCTGATAGAGTCAAATCCTCTTTAGGATTCTACCTGGTGACTGGTATGGTAAGTGCTATATCGGCAAGGAACCGGAATAGGTTATGCGCTGTAACCGCCACGTGTCACCCATAGAATGGAGGGGTATTTTTAGCTATATCACCATTTAATCATGATATAGATTAATGTACATGTCCAGCCTCTGTTCCCACTAGCGCTTACCCATTTTCTTTGTATTGATCTTTTGAATTTTGATTTTTTGTGAGTGGTGTCAACTTGGTAATTAGCAATCTGGTTTGATCAGAGAAAGCAAAACTCGAATTCTTAATTGACAAAGAATTTAGCAAGTTTGTGGGTTGTAGGTATTTGCCAGGTCTAGGTTCCTCTCAGCCCCCAGTGTTGTGTAGATTCTTGTTTCACTGGTCATCCATGGATATTGTTTCCTCTAAAGACGGCCAGTGTGCTAGTGCATGTTGCCTATCTGGTCTCTCGACCTTTTAGCTTTGGGTTTCTTATAAGTTGTTTGTGTTGGTCTATTTGTTTGGATTGTCTTCTACAAGGTGGAGCCTTATGTGGTCTTTGAATCCTTGTTAGATAAGTTCCAGTAGTTGGTTTCTTCTGAAGGTTGCTCTCAATCATAGAAAGGTTTTTCTGATGCCTCGATCATTTTTGGAATTGACAAAATAGGTATTATGTAAGATTATGGGAGCGCCTCTATTAGGTTGTAGGGCTCAGGAATATGGGTTTAGCCCTTGTGGCATGTGTGACTGCCCATCATCCTCTGTAGATAGGTGGCAAGTTACAACATGTCAGACTCGAAACTAATCAGGTCTAGTCTGGAATTAACAATAGGGCTCGGACTATGTACTATTCAAGTCCAGTCTAGAATTGGGAATTGGACTGTGTATAATTCAGTTCCAGTCTGGAATAGGCTATTTGTTAGTTTTAAATATGTTTGCAATGTCTTTTTTTATTTAAAGTTGTCTACAATGTTCTGGGGTGATTCCAGTGCCGATCATTGGCCCCCTTTTTATTTAGGACAATAGTCCAATTAGTGTAGTTTTAAACATCGTACTGAAGTAGGTACCAATTTTTTATGTGGAACAGTAGATATGTTACCAGTACCGTGGATATTACCAAATTTTAAGCCAACTTACGCACAAAAAATTGAGATGCACTTGACAGAAACATTTGTAGACTACCAATCAAGTAGCTAGAAAGACCAGTCGATTTAAAGTGCTGACTCATTTTTTTCCTTTCTCTAACTAAGAACTTTTCTAAATAAATATATTTGGAACGCATTTTTGTAATAAAGATGGGCCCACAAAGTAATGATTTGGGTCCGTTTGACAAAAAAAAAATTGGTTTTTAGTTTTTAAAGAGCAACTTAAATTTATTTTTTTTACAAAAGCAAGTGGGTGTTTGATACCCATTTTTATTTTTTGTATTTGGTAACCCTTTTTATTTTGACCTTTTTTTTTTGGTTTGCGGTGGCGGTAGTGAGGAGTAGCGGTGGTCGACGGTGATGGTGGCCGGCGGCCAGAGGTGGCTGCTGGCGGTGGGAGGGTGGTGGTGGTGGTCTAAAAAAAAACCAAAAGTGAAAAAAATATATATAACCAGTTTTGGGAGTTTTTTTTTTTTACTCTTCAGTTTAAAAACTGATTTTTTTAATTGGAGAAGGAAAAAAAATGGTTACCGAACGCTCTTTCTTTTTTTCAATTTTTAAAACTGAAAAAAAAAAGAGAAAAAAAAAAAAGTGTCAAACATGGCCTCCTAAGTCTAAAATTTCCTAATCTTTTGTGTTGTGCCCTCTCTTCCTTTTCGATTGGTGTCTTTTATCTTCCTTCCTTTGATTTGGGATTTGAAAATATTAGCCGCCAAAAGGCGTCGACTTGCATTTTCTCTTAATAATTGTCACAAACTGCTCCCAACTGTCTTCTCTATCTACTTGCACATCTGTCCATCTCTAACCACCATTAACCACTTCAAATTGATATCAAGTCATCTCACATTTTGCTAAAATTTGGGCCATAACTCCTTTTGCAACAATTAATCAACATTATATTACAGGACACAAGCTTTGTTTATTGCCTCTTTATCTCTTATATTTGTCAAATTACCAATTATCAATGGAAAATTCAATATTTTGGTCCCAAAATTTGCCTCCTTAACTCGTGTAAAATAATAATTCATACAAGTTAAAAAAAAGTCTTGTCCGAATGTCTAGGTCTTAAATGCATTTTTAGCGGCAATCTTGTATTCCATCAATATACAACTTCTCGACACAAACTCATTATTAAGTCTATTTTCGTCGAAGGACTCCTTCATCAACCAGTACTCACTGTCCTTCTCAAAGTTGATTTCAATCCACATATCCTATTTCGCAAATGTGTCATCATGAACATGTATGCATCTACCTACTATCAATCCACTCAAAGCACACATTAAAATATAAGCAATGTTATTATCATCAAAACATAATGAAGCCTAGGTTATCTAATCAATGGCTAACAACATTGTTGACCCTGACTTTGAGTGGCTCTTTTGCTACTATTCTCAATGTTCCTGATTGACCAACCACTTTATCGTGTTGTAGCCTCGGCTCTTAACATCAATGTTTTCGGTGTTCTTAGATGACCAACCGCTTTCACGCGCTGTTGGGTTTGACTTCTAGATATGTTTTTTTCCTTAAATGTAAATGACCAGCCACTTTCATGCGTCATTAGTTCTGGCTCTTAGATAAGAGTTTCTGGTGTTACTAAGCATCTAGCCATTTTCACACATTGTTGACTTCAGCTTTTAGGTTTGTTGTTTTCAATGTATCTAAATGACCAGCTGTTTTCATGGGTTGTTGGCTTTGGCTTCTAGATATGTTTTTTCCCTCGTAGCTAAGCAACAAAATGCTTTAACACACTGCAGGCTCCTCTCTTAGTCATATTCTAGTATCACCAGACAACCAACTATTATCACCCATTGTTGGCTCCGGCTTGTAGGGATGTGCTCTTCATCTGACGACTAGTCACTTTCACGTGTTGTTGGCTCCAGCTCTAGATGAAGGTTGTTCCCAGTTTTATCATTTGTTTTTACTCCTACAGCAGTCAACGGCTTCCGCACGTTGTTGTCTCTAACTTTTAAGGATTAGGCCCCTTTATCTGAAGACCAACTCCTTCCACATGTTGCTGGCTTTAGTTTCAATTAGATGTTAATCCCATATTCTTTTATTCTTCATGATGTTACTCAACGACCAACCGTTTCCATGTGTTGTTGCCTCCGGCTTCGAGTGATGTCCTAACGTGCTTAGCAGCAATTGAGTACCTATTTTCCTTTTATTTACATTACACGTTCCAGTTTCCAGTTTCCAGTGCCCAATCATATGAATTACATTGGACTGATTCCTTTCCCAAAGCATACGCAGAAAGCTTGCAAGGGTCCGATCTCTCTTTGTATGAGTCTTCGTGTTAGTTGTCAATTCTGTTGTTTTTTCGTGTTTTTTCATAAAACTGTGTTGTTCTCCGTAATGTTCGCTCGTAGGCGAGCTCCCTTGCCAAGGGGCTCTGTAGACACACTATTTTTGTGGCTTTACTTTGTATAATAATTGTAGATTCTATTTTATTATTGTAGAACTTATTTAGTTATTTTAGTTTAGCTTACTAGGCCTAGATTAGTCCAATTTACTTAGTTCGAGCTTAACCTATGTCAACAGTCTAAATAGGATAAAGAGTAAAGTAATTGAATTTGCTTTGATTAGAGTTCTTGTCTATATTATCTTAATAATTAGGGTTTAATTAAAAGGTTGTCTTTTCTGTCTAGACTTGGGCTTAAAAGTAAATCAAGAATGACAAGGATTGCCATTGGTCTCCTTTTGTGATTCTTCAGCTCCGCAAACCTCTATATAAACAGCCCCAGGGCCCCAAAAGGGGCACACAGTTAGAGAGAAAAAAAAATCACAGGAGAAGAATGACTAGATTAGAAATCATGACTTCCTTCATCCGCGTATACTATTTCTACCAGCTTTAACTTGCAGATACAATATTTGATTTAGGCAATTCAAAAGTCTAAATAGTGTATTCTTTCGAGAATTAGAACTTTGTTGAAAAAGTCGAATCCATCAAAAGTCGTCTTCATGGCAAAAACTGAGAATTTTCTAATCGGGTAGAATCCCTCTCTTTGTTTTTGACACCATATCGATTTTTCCATCAAGCTGTTATGCAATCTAGAATAAAAATACTTTGTTTTTTTTTTTTTAGATTAGATTATATTCCCTCCTTGCCACCATTAAGTTTTGGTCCATGAATAATAAAGGCAATTTTATAAATTGCTCAACTAGAAGAAGTTGATTAGAATTATATTTTCAAAACAACTAAACGAGTTAGAATCAGTTTTTCTATCGTACAACTAGAGGAAGTTTATTTAAATTAGATTTTTGAAACCACAGACCAAGGTTTAGGTCATCACCCTTAGGGTTGGAAGCATGAGGTTTGTAATCCCAATATTTCTGATCATGTAGATAGGCCGCTAGATCTTTGTCGTTGAGTTCGAACTGAACTAGGTTTAATTTAGGATTTGTGCTTATTTTGCTCTATTTATGTGTGAATGGATATCATTAAAACTCACATTAAAACCCGTAGCTAAAGGCCTTTTAGGATATAACAAGGTGCCTAAACCCTTCTCGGTATATAACTTAGTCCCCAAATCCGAATCTCCAGTTTTGTAGGTCACAAGGCTTTATTTGATATTTGGAGTCATTCCAAGTTTTTCTTGTTTTTCCTATTAATTAATATAACTAACCTCTAAATAAGACGGCGACAAAATTCTAGTCTTTTTCGCATGCGCGTTGTCACACGAGCAGACCATGATGTGGAGTTATATCCGTGCAACATAGAAAGAAGGCATATGATATGATTACTTGCCACAAAAAATCAAAGAAATCATCTCACTTTTTTTTTTTTGATAGTTCCAAAATTTTGCAAATTGTTTCTGTACAAGACAAACCTAGCATCTCTATCATTTCAAATTGAATGCTTAACAACTTAACCCCAGTATACATATTAAATGATATCCATACCTAGTGTAGAAATATAGGCAAACAGTGCATCGTAGCTCAGCTAATCACAAGCAGTGCATCGTAGCTCAGCTTTCATGTGCTAGCTTAGTTTTATTAGTTTCACAAACATTTTCATTTGCTAGCCTTTGCAGTCTAAGGATCATGTGCTTTAACGTCTTTATATCACTCATTACTTAGGCATAAACGCTTAGTGTGAACTTTTACGAATGTGTGGGGAGCTAAAGATTTGGCAGCCGCTGAGTGCTAATTCTCAAGCTGACTGTTGCATAGCTTTGTTGAAATTATCAACATTCGAACTGTCAACATCTTGATCCTTGCACACTCGGCAGTACAAAGGAATAGAAATCAATGCTAGAACTCATTACTCACATGTTACAAACTATTAAATGCAGTGCCACAGTGTCACATTAATGAACCGCATCTTAAATGTAGAAGAATGCAATATATAAAAATAACAAACACAATTTTAACCATATATTTAGGGTTCACTGCATATAAAACTAGCACAATTTTCTATTAGCTTATTTTTGTTGCATGAAATCCTAACAAGATAATGATAACTAAACATAGTGCGTAGGAAACTTTGCTATACTCAAAATCACATTATGCCACATATGCTTCAACAGTCGTTATTGAGTTTGACTTACTTGCGTAATTTTTTTTATTCTCACAGAAAGTAAGAGCGGGGTCCATCACAGCAAACCCATATTGATAGTTACATTCATATGGGGGTAAAACCTTGTTCAATTCAAGCTAGTAAAAAGACACCCCCTTACAAGGCTTTCAAATTATGCTACATCAAATGCTACATTAGTTTGACATACGTGCTATAATCTATTTCTTTTGAAAAACAATGAGGGTGCTACACTAGCCTAATGAAAAGACTAAGGTTTGTTTCAGATCTATCCTGCCAGAGAGTCAGTATAACCATATGAACTTTGAATATCAATCTTTTAACCACCTTCCATGAATATGCACACAAAAAGGAACCTATGATGGAGCATAAGCACTTTAAAGGGATCAACTTCATGCTTGTCTAGATGAGCAGGTAAACTTCTTCAAAAAGGCTTAACTCTTTGCCCATACACACGATTATGTGAGCTTATTCTTAAAGAGTTCTTAAACCAATAAAACAATCCTTAAGGGAGGGGGGTTAGTAGGGTTTTGAAAGTTAATGGGGAATTTAAATGGTTCGGTTTGAACTACTCTAAAGTCTACATCCACCTCTTCAAAAAAGTCTCTTACAAGAGCACTAGAATTCACTAACAAAAATCTTCTTCTGGGTCAAGATCAAAACCTTTACAACACTTGGTGATATCCCCACAGCAAGCACAAGCCTTGAATCCACAAAGCTCACCCAAGACTTGACAACTCAAGCCTTGATCACAATCATTTTACAAAGATCAATTGTGTACAAAGAAACCCTTTTAAACAAAAATGAGTACAAATGAAGCTCTAGTACAATAGAGAGGTGATAAAATTGATGACTTGAAGAATGCTCACTCTCATTCAAAGTATTGCTCACAAATATGCTCTCTTTAATGATATAAAATCATAAACATGAAGAAAAGAAAACTTAATCTATGAGCTGTAATGTTTCTCTAATGAATAAGGCTTAGAATGTGATTTCCATAGTGTATGATGAAGCCCCAAATCATTTTTATAGGGTGGATCTCAAATATAGCCATTAGAGGCATTAAATATGCAAAACTGCTATTATAGTTGACTGTATCCCCCATGTAGTCGACTGGGTTCCCTTTAAAGTAGCCATTGGGGTCTTGTCCTCTAAAATAGCTATTGGAACTGAATTTTGACCAATGAAGTTGACTGTATTACCCTACTGCCTATCGACTGCCTCACAGAATCCCCTTTCTTATTTTGGGCATAACTTTTTTTAGAAAAATCGAATTGAGGTGTCATTTTTCGTTGGAAAGCTAATGAAAAGTTTTAAGCATTAAAATAATTTTTGAAAAAATCTAAGCAAGCTCCAAAGTTCGCTCATTTTTTCATGAACCACACTTGTATGAACGGATATAAACTCTCATGCTATGCACAAAGTGTCCGAAGGTCATTTTAGGTCATAGTCATCAATCCAAACATCAAACAAGACTAGTTACATAATAAAAAGATCAATCATAATCGATAGTAACTTAGCATATGCATTCTTTCTTGCACTTTGACATTGGACTTGATAAAGCTTCCATAACACGTCAACTATAACTTTAAGCTTCTTTGGTTTTAATCCATATATCCAATTTATCAAATGTGTCTTCACAAGTATGTATGTGTATAGCTACTAAGAATCAACCCAAAGCACACATTAACTTATAATCAATGTGTAGTTATCATCAAGACAAGATGTAAGCCTAAGTTATCTAATCATAGGGCTAATAAGTTCCCTATTCATCTATATGAAGAGGTGAGCTCCTTCCAAAGGACTCAGGTCATTCCAATATCAAAGTTCATCTGGTACGAAGTTCCTTTCTTGGGTACAAATCTTGATGCATATTTAAATAGGTTGACAAGTAGCTTCATTAGCAGGCCATTAACTCCTATAACGTCCTTAAGGAGAATTTAGCTATCTTTCACGTTCTTTCATAAAAGAACATGGAATTTGGGATAAATGATATGAGAAAAATATAGGATCACCGCCTACGTGACACCTGTCGCGTGGGGGACCTCGCTTTGATTATGATCCAATTACCATCTAATTCAAGTTAATACTTATCCCTTAACCTTGTAAGAATCCTTGCTTATCAAGGATCCCCCTTTCAAGATAATCACCAAGTGATTGTCCTCAAATATGACAAGGTAGCCTCCTCTTCTCATTGTAAATACTCATACCAGTTATGAGGGCCAGATAAGCTTCTAAACCCGAAGTATAGCTCTCATACTTTTATATGTTTCCTGACCCGTATACTAACTTAGGCATTGGTAATTTCCTGTTGAACCCCCATCCAGAGAGTCGCCGTTGTCTTCTTTGTGCTATGCATATTTGTTCATGAACTCTTGCAATCCCTTTAAATTTTCCCCATAACATAACTCAATGTAACTCTCATTGCTGATAATTGGCGTTCTTTTCTCACTTTCGTTCCAAGTTATTCAAAGAGCCGCAAATGGCAAGAATTATAAGTATTAAGAAGCCTGGATAAAAGGCTAAAAAAAACGATTATAGGCCTAAACGGGTCGTACATCCAGTCTAATGTTAAATCCTGAATGGCTAAAATTGAACCATTTAACTCCAATTCAGAAATTCTAGTAAATAAAGGAGAAATACATAAAAATAAGCAAAGCAAATAAAGATAAAGATCTAAAAGCAAGAAAACCATGAAAATGATTTGTTCAGTAGTTCGGCCTCGCTTGCCTACGTTCGAAGCTTCAATTAAGCCTTAAGAACCCACAAATCCACTAGAGTGGTTGTGCTGAAAGGCGCCCCTGACAAATCATTACAATGGCAAAATCTTAATTATGGCATCCCTTACCTCAATTACATTGCCCTACAATCAACATATTACTCTATAGATTTGCACAAATTACCTTAAATGAAATCAATGATTACAGATTGAAAGTTCTAAGTTATAGTCAACCAACACACTCATATGATCTTTCTCATTGAACACGAGCTAGTAATAAAGACGAAGATAGTGTTTTGAATTCTGAGTGCTAAGGGCTTGATCTATATAAACGTATTAACGAACTCAGTGAAATGATAAAACATGAGTTTGTCGTTAAGAAATATTTTGCACAAGTTAGCATTTAAATAAAAAGAGGAAAAGATTAGAAAACTTGAAACTTTCTCTTCAACATCTATTTATTGGTGGCAGCAAAAAATTAGCAGTGGCGCACATAATTCAAGGCAGTTAGGTTCCCAACAACAAATTTTGATTGGAATCAAAACCTCCATAGGGCATTTTAGCAGCATTTAATTACTGTAACTGATAAGATTGATAGAAGTTATCAATTGCAACTGACCTCCTACTGCCTGTCGTTGCAGATCCAAAACTCTACCCTAGTTTCAATAAAATTATTATGATTTCTGACTTTAAAACTATATGCCTATCCAATGACTGGAGATCAATCATATCTGTGTGTGTTGACCAATTTCAAAACTAGCTACAAGAGATTATGTAAGTGAAGGCCGCATTAGTTCTTGAAATGATCATGAAGCCAATCTTTAGGGTTAATGCGATCTTTATGCTAGGATTGACTTCCCAATCCATTTGCGGAAGTGTGCACATTTAGATCAAACTAATAAACACAAGTTTAAGGAACAATCATCATTAAGTGATGATGCCAAGGAAGTGGGTTCGCAGTCGACGTAGAAGTACCACCAGGAATGCAGTTTGAGTCAAATGCTAAATATGTTGATGTGAGACACAGCAAGGACGGAACAAGGGTAGAGACCAAGGGCTTCCCAGACAGAGCCTAAGGGTGGCAATGCTGCAAGGGCGATGGCACGAGGTGAATACACGACGACAGTCACAGTCCGATGCTTAAGTCCAGAGTCAATGTCCTGTATATTTCTCTCTCTAGAATTCTAGAGTGAGAAAGTGAAAGTGAGAGTGAATTTTGAGAATGTCCATCTTTCCAAATGAATTCTCAAGACCCCAATTTCTAGAGGTTGAGATGATGATGTCATTAACCAACACGTGGTGCTCCCTCAGAGTGACACGTCACTGAAGGGTCCATATGTACCGGTGTTCCAAGGACTGTCGGATGGCATATTCACCCGGCCTGCCCCGCACAGCGTTGCTCTGTATGTCTGGAAAAACTGGCTCTCACAGCACTGGTGTGGCCAGAGAACCCCTTGATATAGCCACCAATCCAAGGCCCTTGCAGAGTCCCACAGGCCTGGCAGCGGTGGGGAAGACCCGACACCCAACTCCTAGGCGGACTAGGCGCAATGCCCTCCGGAAACATACTCCCGTCTCGGAGTGACCCGGGGGTCATAATCCCTAGGGGTGTCGACGAAAGCCCTTAGTGCCGGAGCGCGTAGGCCAGTCACACAGACACCTTAGCGGAGATAGTGTCCCGGAGGAGTCGCTTATCCTGCTAGTGAAGGTAGCATCCCGGAGAAGCCGTCTACCTGGCAGAAATGGAGTCTTCGTGCCAGAGCACTTAGAGCTCCCTGGCAAATATAGTGTCTTAAAGAGCGAGCCTATCCCTACGGTGAGTCCTTGTGTCGGAGCACTCAGAGCGCGTTAAGGTAGCATCCCGGAGGAGCCGTCTACCTGGCGGAAGGGGAGTTGAAAAGCTCCCTTACGGAGATAGTGTCCCAAAGAAGTTGCTTATCCCCATAGGTGAGTCCTTGTGCCGGAACACTCAGAGCGCATCAAGGTAGAATCCTGGTGGAGCCGTCTACCTGATAGGCCGAGGTAGCATCCTGGAGGAGTCGTCTACCTGGCGGAAGGGGAGTTGAAAAGCTTCCTGGCAGAGATAGTGTCTCGGAGGAGTCACCTATCCCCGCGGGATGCTGCACACTCTAAAGAGTGGATCGAAGCATGTTCCATGACCAAGGCAAGGTGCGCATGGTGTGGTTAAAGGATGGACCAACGCAAGGAGCGTGGTAGTGTGACAAAGAGCCAGGGGGCGCGACGCATGGGCGTGGTGGAGTGTGTGAGTTGTCAGGGCCACAATAGTGTGACAAAAAGCCAATGGGCGCGACTATATCAGTAGTGCGGCGCATGGGCGCAGGCGACGGGAGTCGCGGATTCAGCGCACGGGCGTGGGCGATAGGGGTCGCGGATTCGGTGCGAGGGCGATGGGTCTCACAGAGACAGCGTCGCGGAGATGGCGCTCATGCGTGTGTGATGGGCGTCGCAGTGACGGCACGCGGGCAACGATGGGCATCGCAGGGCTGCGGGTGACGGGTGAGCATTACGGACGACATGATGTTTGAACGGGTACAAAAGAAAGGGTGAACCCCCATGGGGAAGAGGGAGGTGGCCAACCCCCCTGTCACGCCCCAGAAATTCGAAGTTGCGCCACCCCGAACTTCCGGGTCGTTAACCTACCGGATCACCTCAAACTTGTCAAATCTGTTCACTAACACATACTTCAAAACATTTAATCCGATACCATCTCAAATTCTTCAAACGTAAGCTTACAAGACTGCTTAAACTTAAATTGTTAAAACCTAAGTTCTTTACAAACTCGAGTACTTATGAAAACAAGGTGACAGTACCGACCCACACAGGGGTCTCACTTCACTGTAGCGGCAGGCTTACCAGATCTTCCCACAGACTCTAACCCATTCCCGAACCTGCTGTAGCTTATCCTCACCTGCAAAAGGGAGTCAAACGAAGGGTGAGCTTTTGAGAGCTCAATAAGGTCGTACAAGGACTACAAAAAGATTACAACACGATTTTCGAGACTCCAACCGACGATGATTTCCAAAACGATCAAAATTCACCATAAATAAGATACCAAAATCGCCAAATACAATCACAACGGGCCCCAAAACAATCAATAAAATATCCTTTTCAAAGTCATCAATTCCAAGATATGATGATGGTTTTCCAAAGGATTTCAAAACGTATACAGATCATCTAAGACAGTTCTTTCCAAAATACACTGAAGATTTCCCAAAAAAGATATCAACACGAGCAGACATTATTTAAGAGAATACTTTCCAGTCATTTCTGTAACAGTCATGGCAATATACAGAGCAGATAAAATAAAAAAAATCAATGTTGATCCTGGGCAATTGCAATGTCATTCCGGCAAGCTAACAGAGTGTACACATGCATGATGTACCAGAATATAATTACTAGTCTCATTGGGTACTAGTCTGCGTTTTATGCAAGATTCAGACCAGCCTTATACCGCCTCACCACATAACAGATACCTAGGTCAGCACAGAAAAAAACAACAACATCAATGAGCATTAACATAAGCTCAATTCACCAAAATCAGATTAGATTTCAATAACCACGATATACCGAGACAAGTCATCATTCAGAATTTCAGAAGAAAATCACAAATAAACAACAAAATGATTGTGAATAGTTATCAGATTTAGGCACAACAATTCAGAAGAACGGATACAACAATTATCAGATTTTCTCAGCATGCAATACATGCGAGCATCACAAAGATTTCCAAATAATCAATTCAGGTTCAACATTGGGGTTTTCTGAGCAATAACATGTTGTTATCAGTACACAATTCAGAGTTCGGCATTAGCCATAAGTAGATTAAATGAGTACTTACGAGTACGAGTTATCAAAATAAGGGTTCGGACGAAAGTCCTTACCCAGGGTTCAATAGAATCCCTTACCTGAATCCGCAGCTAAATTATCCTAATCGGAAATTCTTTAGCTTTAACGTAAACGGAATAATTAAATCGTCAGAATACAGCCTACAGTACAATATTATAACTTAATATGGACTCACACCTGCTCCGAAAATGAACCTCCTTCGCCATGTATGTAAAATTACCAAAATGTTCCTCTCGAACTTAAATTGCTCAAACGGCCTTCCCGTAAGTAGAATCACCCAAATAACCTTATTTCATGTCAATTTACACAAAAATACCTCTACGTGTAAAATTACCAAAATACCCCCTCGAGGCAGCAAATTACCAAAATACCCTTTCAGTTTTTGACACCGGAAAAGTCCCAAAAATATTTGAAAATGCTACTTTAAGTATCCTGATATCATTTATGTACTAAAAATTATTTTAGAAAATTTTCGCTCAAAATTTTCAAACCGATGTTCGGATCTAACGTTAAAAGGCTAGTTTTGTGAAAAATACCTTTTAGCCTCAGAATGGCCTGAAATTTTAGAATATGAAACATATCAGTAGAATAAGGTTTCCCTAAAATTTTCAGATTAAAATTGTTTGGTTTGCTATGCTAAATAAATTCAGAACTTCTCATTATTGATACTCTAATTTAGCGCTCTTCGCGGACACCAAAAATTCCCAAAACTTTTCAAAGCTTACGTCTCATAAAAATATCGAGGTTACAGTTTTTTACTTTACCTAATTTTGGCCCTAACTATTTACAAAAATTTGTGGAAAAAACTGCTTAATTATTTTTATATCTTTAGTGACGAAAACGGTTACGGTTCAAATCAACTCACATAGTATTTTACCTTTTGTACATGCACTTCATCTTCAACCTTCAATCAGCTGCACACCTGGGTGCATATTTTTCACAATCACGCATGAATTTCCTCAATAACGCATGAATTTCCTCTATAATTCATCTTAAATCAATTAAACTCGTTACAATCCAATTGTTCATGCCCTAACCCATTTAATTTACATTATTACACACAATTAAACACACAAGCATACCCACTAGCAACATGAAGAACACACACACACACACACATATATATATATATATAGACACACACACACACCCACACACACACCATGTATATTCAACCGAATTTCAACTAAGTTTCCACAATTTCGCAATTAGGGTTCAAGATCATACCGTGATGGGTTAGGTTCTCCCCACACCACCCCCCCCCTTTTGTTTCTTTCCCTCCTTCTTCTTCCTTCTTTTTCTTCCTTCTTCCTGCTGGTTCCCTCTTGAACCTGTTCTTTGGTTGTTCTTAACTTCCCTTTATTTCCACTTTACACCCTAACCAATTTTCTTTTGTATTTTCACTTCATGATTCTTATCCCCACAATAGTTTATTAATTCCCAACACTTAGTCAGCTCAATCAATCAAGAGGTGGCAAAAACTCGGCTGAATTCTTCCCAAATTGTGACACCTTTGCAAACTTTCAAAATTTACATTTTGGCCCCTCAAGTTTCTAAAATTGCATTTGACCCCTCTAGTTTAGAAAAATTACGCTTTGACCCCAAAGCCATACTAACCCCTCATTTAGCCCCTTAACACCTAATTATCATCAAAATGATGCTACTTAATAAAAATATGCATCTCGTTCACCATAGTTTCCAAAATTACAAAATAACCCTAAAATTTTCAAAAATTATATTTTTGCCCCAAAATTCTTTTAAGCTTCCATTCTCCACTGATACCCAAACATTACTCAAATTTAACGCCCATTTATTTTTTGGAGCCCAGATAGTTATTTTAACCGACTCCCGAAGTTCAGGATATTACACCCCCCCAATAAGGGAGGTGGTCGACCCCCCCGCCCTTAAGGGAGGTGAACTAATTCCCTCATTACACGTTTGCTTAAGTCTTGGTGGTGCCAAAGTGTTGACCATGGTGACGTGTCGCGCAAAACGGGACCTGCCATGGGCCCTTGGGTGCGACTAAAATAGGTTAAGAATAAGTGCAATAATGCATAACCACGTAAGTAGTCCATAATATTATCATGGTCTTACGGCTAGTGACATCGTGTGCTAGCATGACTAAGATGCCCACAAGTGAAACAAAAGCCCCATAGCCGTTCATACATAAATTGGGCTAGATCTTTTCATCAGAAAGCCTTTTGGAAATGCCTTATCGACATTGACATTCACCTTAGTTTCATGTAACATTTCCATCCCAGATTGCCATCTTGAGAGCACTCGATTTCTAAATAATTGTCGATCGAAACTCCTTGGTTCTAGTCATTCGGTTAAGAGGGAGGCCATCAATTCCGATCTAGAAGACTAGGTAGCGTTTGGTAACACTTCCAGTTTTGGTTTTCTGTTTTAAAAAAAAAAACAAAAGCAAAACCAGTTTATTTATTTATTTTTTACAAAAATAAATGGGTGTTTGATTACCCAGTTTTGTTTTTGATTTTTTTTCTTGGTGGTGATTTGCGATGGCGGTGGTGGGGCGTGGCGGTGACCGACAGTGGTGGTGGCTGGCCGTTGGTGGTGGTCACCGGCGGTGGTTGGTGGCTGCCGGCCGCCAGAGGAGGCTGCCGTTCATCGACGGTGGGCAGTGGCGGTGGGTGGTGGCTGCTGGCGGTGGGAGGGTGGTGGTGGTGGTCTCAAAATAAAAATCAAAACTAAAAACCGAAAACTCCTTTTTGGAGTTTTAAAAAATAGCCCTATTTTAAAAACTGAAGGAAAAAAAAATTGCGTGTCAAACGAGTTTATTTTCTCCAGTTTACAAAACTGGAGAAAAAACTGGAAAAATAAATGTTACCAAACGGATCCTCAGTGGGAAAAGCTGTAACATCTCTTTAAGGAGCACTGCATGACCAATTACAAAGGACCAAGATGGGATCCTATAACCAACCATAGTCTAGCATCAATGATGATTCTCTGCTTGTTAGCTATATATATGGGTCATTGTTGAATGAGAATAGCAGTACATTCTGTTGATTGCAAAACTTGTAGCCTCGGAGAGAGTTCCAGGTCTAGGAGATAGTTGTCTTGATAGCATCCTTGTTGAGATTTCTTTCAGAGCTAATCCTTACATAAGGATGTTGGAGGAGCGTTGGAAGGGTGTTGTACAGAGCAATTAAGGAGATTTGCTTGGTGAATGAGCACATTAATATTCATATGAGAGTCCTCTTTCACAAAAAAAATTTGCCTTAGTCGTTCAGATTGAGTTTTCTTATAAAAAAATTAGCGTTGTTGAGTAATAAAGGAGGGTATACAGTGAAGGAACGTTGCAGGACGATGATCGAAGATAATAATTAGGCATAATTTAGTTTGTGGAGCACCAATATTATGAAAGTGTATCAAAAAGTATCTGGTCAATGAACATGAAAAATAGAATTGTCAAATTATAAGTCTAATAGGTTTTATTTTCTTTTTCTTTTTTTTCCCCTTGGTGATTTACGAGTCAAAGGGTTTGAAATTAAAAAACAAAGAGGAAAGAGAAAGGAAAAACAATAAAAAAAAGTTTCCAAAAAAAGAATTTGCTCTGTACCACAAACCCCAGCTCTCTTTTAGCGAAAAGCCTAAAACCCCTCCCATCCTCTCTTACCTTAATAGCTGCAAAAAGCAAACATTTTTTTTCAATTTATTGGTTCCTTCGTAAATCCGTTATCATCGGCCAATTGCCACGGGAAAATCCTCTCTCCCCACCCCTCCCTCTCTTTCTATACATGTGTATCGTTTCTAGCTTCTACAATTTGAAAATTTTAGATAATTTGTTTTAGGGTTTATAGCTGAACGATCAAGCAAGAAGCAAAATTAAAAGTCAAAATGGCAATAAGGGTTGCATCCAAGTTTATGAAAGAATGCGTGAATCGTAAGCTAAAATCATGCCCTGCTCCTTCTCTTAGACACTATTGTTCTTCTTCTGGTACTGCTGCTGCTGCTACTGCTACTGCTGGTTCTTCTGGCCCTGCAAAACCCAAGTTCCCTCATGCTTCCAAGAAAGTACTCTCTCTCTCTCTCTCTATGTATATGTATATGCATATGTGTATATATATTTGAATGTTATACGTTATTGTATGTGCGTGTTTGTTTCTGACTTGTTTTAAAGAATGGGCTAATCCAGCTACTTCCGCACGAACCCACTTGTGGTTCTTAATTGTTGCTCTGTTTGTGTTTAAAGAGGGGCTAATTCAGTTACATTTTGCTAATATTGCAGAAACCCACTTCTTGTTCTCGATTGTGTTCCAAGAACATGCTATCGACTGTTTGTGCCAGTTTTGACATGGCCAAACTGAACAGCTGAAGGCGTCTTAGATGCAAAAGTTGCAAGCTTTTTATTAAGAGAGAAAGGAACTAAATTCAGCTGTCTAAGATGTGGTCCCCCTGTTTCATAATTTTCGTACCCTTCAACTTCGTGAGAACTCCTAGCATCAGATCCTGAATAGCTGAGCATTGAACATAGTAATTGCTGATAAATCGGTACATCTCTGGGGCAAAAAGAAAAAAATGATTGAAGTCAATGTTTGCATGTTCAAATTCTGTCGTAAGAATTCACAAATGTCAAAGGCAACAATATGTGAGATGGAAAAAGTACTAATATACAGTTGGCACTTGTTTACAGCATTAGGAATTGTGCTACATTGAAAGTATTTGCTGTCCTTTGCTAGAATTGGGTTGAGTAACAGTTTCATGAACATCCTGAATATTGGCAGAACTAAGCTTAGTTAAAACAAGTCGGAAAGCATGTTTCTTTATGATTGTTGGTTGGTATGTTGCACGCCCTTTGGGCTTGAGTATCGGAAAATTGATGACTCTCCGTTGATCTTGGATTGTAGAAGGTTCTTTTGACTGGGGCGACCATTGGGCTACTTATAGCTGGAGGAGCTTATGCGAGTACTGTGGATGAAGCAACTTTCTGGTACTTACATTTATATCCCCATAAAGAGCCTTCTTTTCCTTTCTATTTGCTACTTTATTTCCATAGAAATCTGTTCCTCTTTACATGGATGTTCCTCAAGTGTAAGAAAGTTATTAAGTGTTCTCTTAAGCCAGTTCCAATGCCACCACTGACCATTTTCTGGTGTGCCGGTATACTTTGGTTAGTTCTATTTTCGCATGTGTTAGGAGACTATTCTGACTATAAAGTAAGAAGTGTGAAGTTTCTCATACTCGGAACTCTACATTTACAATATTGAGATTGAGATACCTATTCCATCAGACCGATACCAATCCTTTGGTAGTGAATCTTCAAATGCTATTTTGTTACTTGCTCGATGGAGCCTCTGGTACAAGCTTTCTTATTTTTGCTTTAGGTTTAAACCACAACTAGCTGCTCCTAAGTAATATAGGTTTGGAACCGGGCTGCTTGCTGATCGTATCAACCAGGGGTTCTTGCCATCAATTTTTGTCTGATCCTCTCATCTTAACACTTGAGGCTTTTTGCTACTTATCCTTTGACAGGATTTGTAAGTGTGGATTAACATAGAACAATGATAAGAACTCTCATCTACCTCATCTGTGCAGTTCTGGCAAAGAAAATCTAACATCATCTTGACACCAGTGTAAGTTACCAGTAAGTAGGCAATTCCTAAGCCATATGCGCTGTTCATTGCAACTTTCCAATACACCCTCTCACCATCGTTATTAGTCTTGTACATAATCACATAACGACTTTTGCGAGGCTGTTCAAACTTTGATGCTAAAGTTTCAGATGACCCCCCGATTTGCTGTGACCAAAAGTATTTGCTTAATATCTCTAACTCAGTGCAACAAGAAACTGCAGATCATTTTCTTTAGCTACCTTGAAAAGGTAGAGATAGTTGACATAAGGCCTTTTTTAAGATATTTTTTAATACTCAGTTTTCAAACAAACTTCCAAATTTATTTTGACCTCGTAATTTAGTTAGTGTCATAGTTGAGCTGCAAATTGAATTTTATCCTCCAAGGATGTAAGAGACTAGGTATATAGTTTCACGACTAGGTGTTTCATTTAGTACCATTATGAATACTAGAGCCAATATGACTATCATCAACATGGTTTGACTACCACATTTTGAAGTATGGTTTTATATAATTTTCATTACTTAGGCTCTACCACAAGCCATATAGAGCTTTCTATGCATGTATAGCATTTTTAACGGGGATTAGTGCATTTGTTGTAATTTGAAAACTTTATGCTCAAGTTTTTCCTTGTTTATTGTGCATTTTGTAGTTACACTTTCTACTTCGCTTTTTGCTTTGTCAGTTAACTTTCAGGAGTTCTTCTTAGCAAAAAAAAACTTTATATGCACGTATGATTTCATGAGCCTTATGTATTTGGGCGTGTGGATTTCCAAGCTTGGTCCATTGATCATCCAGAACTGGACCATCTTAAAGATATGCTTGCCAATTTGGTGAACTAGGTTGACTGAGTTAGAGGAGTCAAGCTTGGGTCCTTGGGGAGCGGTCTAGCGAGTTTTAGGATTTTGCTAGAAATGGAGTATTTTCCTTATATTTAATTCTGTCATTTGTGCATCTTGTCTTTTATCATTCCCTAAGAGTCAATTTAATGGTGATATGGTTAATAGTAGACTTTCTTGGCAAGACAAATGCTTAGGAGTGAAGTTTGAGGAGCGTAATTTAAGCAAAACCATGAGAATCTGCCACTTCATATAAATCATTACCTGCTGGGCCTCACAGATGGAGGGAAGATGTGCAATTCCGGTCCCCATTATATTAAAAGCTGGGTCAATAAGAGGAGGTGGGTTGGGGATTTCTTGCAACATATATTAAAGGCTTAATTACACTCTGAACCCTGATTTTGCCAAAACGTTGCAGCTAAAACCTTAATGTTTACTACTAGGCAGAGAAAACCCCAGGTTTGCCATGGCTTGCAATCGAAGGATTTTACTAAAGGGAGTCGATGATTCCGTTAGTAGTGTAGAGTATTTCTGTCATAAAATGTATATAAGCTTCAGCATATGTTGTGTATGCATGTCAAACTTTCATCACCTTTCAATAAATTTTGACATGAAATATGTAGAAGCTTCAGCCTAACTGATGTTTAATTTAAAGTTCAAGTTAAGCCCTTCAAATCTTGCATGGTGGATTTCGGGTTGAAGATACTTACAGTACCCACAAAAAAAATTGTAAATTGTAAATTGTTGTGCAGTGGCTGGATGTTCTCAGCAACAAAACTTGTGAATCCATTCTTTGCGTACTTGGATCCAGAGGTTGCTCATAGACTGGCTGTCACGGCCGCCGCTCGGGGATGGGTTCCAAAAGAAAAAAGGCCCGATCCTTCCATATTGGGACTTGAAGTGTGGGGAAGGAGGTTCTCCAACCCTATTGGTCTTGCTGCTGGTTTTGATAAAAATGCTGAGGCTGTTGAAGGCTTACTTGGATTAGGTTTTGGCTTTGTGGAGGTTGGTTCGGTAACTCCTGTCCCACAGGAGGGTAATCCAAAGCCTCGTATCTTTAGGTTGCCAAAGGAAGGGTAAGAATGTCAAATCTGTGTATATCCACACAATGAATTGATGCTATATTATCTTTTAGAATATAGTTCTTGTGGTTTATATCAAGGTGATTGGAGTTTTTGATACTTCTAAGCTGTCAAATCTGCTTGTTTTCTGGACAGTGCTATAATCAATAGGTGTGGCTTCAATAGTGAAGGAATTGTTGCTGTTGCAAAGCGGTTGGGTGCACAACATGGTAAGAGGAAGTTAGATGAAACGTCAAGTACTTCATCTTCTTCCACTGAGGAAGTCAAACATGGGGGGAAAGCTGGTCCCGGAATTCTTGGGGTCAATCTTGGAAAGAATAAGACCAGTGAAGATGCAGCTGCAGATTATGTTCAAGGGGTTCATACATTATCCCAGTATGCCGATTACTTGGTAGCTTTTCTATTCTTCCTTGATGAATTTCCTTGCCCTTCTTTTTTAGTCATTACATTTTTAGATAGAGATATTCATGGGAAAGAAATATATAGATTGATCTTTTGCTAGTTGTTTGAGATACTCACTCTGGTCATATCTTGGTTATCAGAGTTATTGAGGCGTGTAGTGTGCTCCTAGTTGCAAATGATTGGATGGAACACGGATTCTTAAAGACGATATAGATTGTTGTTGCAATGGAGGTGTGCTAAATCTACACGACTTGGTCATTCTTTCGATGTAGCTAATCAGATGTTAGTTTGTAGAACGAGTAACATGGAATTTAGGGAAGGCTATTTGGTACGTACAGTATTCATGTCTAGGTTTGGAGATTGAAACAAACTGTAAATGTAGAAGAGAATGATAGAGAAGAGAACGGAATGGAGAGACAAGAGAAACACAAAGGTGTTCGCCTTTGAGGATTTCCCTAATGACGTAATGGGCTGCTGAACCAATTAACATCGGCATCAATTGAGAAAACCCAATGCCAATGAATGTGTAAGTAAAAGAACGATCAACAGTTCGACAAAAAGAGGTCAGATTTGGGGAGAGGCTGCAAAAAATTAGGAACATTCTTGTCATCATGACTATTTGGCAAGTGGAACTTCTTTAGTTTAACCATGAGTAAAAGTGAACAAATACACAATTACAAATCACTTTAGTTTAAATGTCGAATAGCAATATTAAGTAGGCCTAAGACTTAATGGATCAACAAGGGAGAAAGACAGGGCTCAATCAATCATTACTGTACCAAGCTTATAAATACACTTCAATAAAGCCTGAGTATCGTCAAACGTGATTATTTGCATCAAACTAGTGGCTAAAGATAGACTATGAAGGCAAACCAATTTCTTGATTTTACACTCTCTTTTGTTTGCCTTTTCATGAACATCTTAAATGTTCGGTTCTTTTCTACTTTTATCATGCTGCTCTGGAAATTTAAGGTTCCTTTAGTATGGATTTTCTCATAATTGAGGAGGCATAAAAATTGGTCTCTTGCTGTAGTTAGGGAGACGTGTGAAGCTGTTTGCTTTGTATGGTATTGTGACGGTTATACTGGGACTACGATCTTTGCAGTGTTTGGTCTGGGAAGCATATAGCCGCAAGCTTGTACTTTTTGGTGTTTCTTTCCTTTTTCCAATTTTTTTTGGCACAAGTGCAACTTGAGACGCTTCATAGTGGTTCCTGGTTTGCATGAAATCTGTTGATGTTGAGCCTTCTTTTTAAAACATCGGCTCATTCTCCATTTGCTTGTTCATATAGAAATTGGGAACTTAACACGATATCGAAGTTCTGGTTTTGCAAGGTCTTGGGTCTGAGTCTCCCAACTTGCGTTTGGTCCCTTTTATGTTTGCCCCCTCATGAGCACTTGTTATGTTGTTTGTGCCAGCTTTTGGTTTGCTTCTCCTTCTTTGATTGAGTGCTCATACGCAAGAGACGTGTTAAACTTCGGACTTTAGAGTTCTCTTTATAGTTCTTTTAATTATAATGAGGGGCGAAGGTAAGTTGTTGCCAGACTCACCAGTTCCCTTTTGTCAAATTTATTTTAGTGTCTTTTAGGATTTGGCAATTTAGGCACGACTTAATTTTTTTTGCTTCTCAAGTGTTGTGTAAGATGGGTCTTGCAATTCTGTTCGCTATCAACTTTTAATCCTTGTGAAGCTAATGTGGGTGTCGTCCATGGCCTCCTGCTTACAGTTCTACATTTTTCACTTATAAAGGTGTCGCTAGCCCATCCTAGCTATCCACCTTTGATTGTCCTTGGGTCTCACTCTCGTGACATGTCAACAAATATTCAACGGTCGAAGTTCAACGCTACCAATCTGGTCAACCATGGGTACACACCCCAAGTCACATGTTGCGCCTTCATCACCCAAAAATAGCATAGGGCCCCGAGCCACCCCCAAAAAAAAGAGAAAAAACCAAATGGGCCTAAGCTCCACTTTGGGGGTGGGCCCGAGCTCCCCCTCTTGAGGGCTACCTTTCCTTGCCCTTTAGGGAGCTCCCTTCGCTTTAGGGTTCGGCTCGAGCTCCCCGCCCTCCCCTTGGGGGGCTCCCTTTCTTTGGTGGTTCCCTTTCCTTGCCCCTTGGGGGCTCCCTCCTCACCCCTTGGTCTCTTCTCTCCTTGGGGGCTCTTTGCCTCACGTCTTGGTCTTTTCTCTCTTTAGGGGCTCCTTGCCTCACCCTGGTCTCTCCTCTCCTTGGGAGCTTTATGCTCTATGACCTTTGTCGTTGCTCTCGAGCGCCAAGACACATGACCGTGCCTGAGCACCGTCTCCATGCTGCGTGCCCCCAGCATTGTGCCTATTGTCGCTCCCGAGCGCCATCCCCGCGTTACGTGCCCTCAGCACTGCGCCTGTCGCCGCAACGTCCGACCCTTCTCGAGCACCGTCTCCACGCTATGTGCCCTTAGCACTAAGCCCGTCGCCGCACCTTAGCACCGTGACTCTCGACCGTTACCGACCACTGTTTCTGCGCTACGTGCCCACTGCACTGCACCCAAGTGCGGTGAAGCCCTCAAGCCCGGGCGCCGTCTCTGCATACGCTCCCTGAAACAATGTTTGTCACTGCTATCGAGCGCTGCTACGCCTGATCGTGCTCGAGTGTCGTTTCCGTATTACATGCACCCGACATTGGGCACAACGACACTCGGCCGAGCCCAAGCGCCGCCTCTTTCTATTTCTGCCCTAGGCATTCCTTCACCTAGCCGTGCCATGCGTCGTTGCCCTGTCATGTGCTCTCTCACAAGACTTAGTAGTCGCGCCCCCGCACTATCTCCATTAAGCGTGCCCTCGGCACTGCGCACAACCTGCCGCGCCCATTTACCGCGCCACTTATACAACCGCGACCACTAGCACTCTGTCACACTGCCATGCCCCTAATGTTGGTCCATCGCTTCACCACACAATGTGCACCTCGCCTTGGTCATGAAACGTGCTTTGACCCACTCTTTGCAGCATCCCTCAGGGTAGGCGACTCCTCCGTGGCTAGGTAGCACGGACACGGTGTCGGACACAGACACCAACGGGGACATCGGACACCGCAATTTTCAAAAAAATAGATTTTGGACACCGCATGACACCGCTATTTTTTAATAAATTTATATATATATTGATAAATATCAAATACATTTCACAACCTAAAATAACAAACAATAATGAAAAACTACCATTCAAATAAATACAAGTCAGACTTAAACATTTATTTGGTACTCGACAAAAAAACTAAGTAAAAAAAAAAGAGGGTCTTTTAGTAGAATGCACGACAGGGAGAAAAAAAATAAAGGGAAAGACATGAGAGGGAAGGGACTTTCACTCTTTCAGTAATAACCAGAAGAAAAAAGGAAGGAGACGATTGACAAGACAAAGAGAAGAAGCAGACCTGTGGGTCAGCGACGGCGGTGGAGGACCTCCGGCGACGATGGCGAGAGCTCTGGCGACGACGACAGATGCGTCGGCTTCGGTATCCGGCAACACCGGCGACAGATCTGACAACACCGGCGACGAGAGAGAAGAAGACGGCCGACAGATGAGGTGAGAGAGAAGAAGACGACCCCGACACTGCTCCATGCCGTGTCCGACACTCCTCGACGAAGTGTCCGACACGATGTTGGAAATAAAAAAAAATTGGACACCAATTAGCCTTGTCCAACACGTGTCGGCCGGTGTCTGGAGGGTGTCGGGGTATCCGTCCGTTAAGGACACCATACCTCCACCTAGGAGAGGTGTCCGTGCTACCTAGCTCCGGGGCATCGCCTCAGGGAATTCTGAGTGCGCTGGCATGAGGATTCCCATCCTGCCAGGTAGGCGACTCCTCCAGGACACTACTTCGACATGTCGGGTAGACAACTCCTCCGGGACACTGCCTTGGCATGCTCTGGCACAAAGACTCATCGCTGGATAGACAACTCCCTGGGGATACTATCTCCACCAGGGACCTCCAAGTGCTTTGGCACGAGGGTTGCCCTTAAACCATGTAGGCGACTCCTTCTACACACTACCTTGGCGTGCTCCAAGTGCTCCTGTACAAGACTCATCGCGGGATAGGTGACTCCCCAGGAACTCGATCTCCGGGGGGTATTTTGAGTGCTTCGGCATGAAGACTCCTCTCCGCCTACGTAGGCGACTCCTCTGGACACTACCTCGGGGTAAGCGACTCCTTCAGGACACCTCGGCCCGACAGATATGCAACTCCTCTATGACACTCCCTTGACGTGCTTCGGGCCAAGGACTCGCCCAAGAGATAGGCGACTCCTTCGAGACATTATCTCTGCCAGGGTGTCTGCGTGACTAGTCTACGTGCTTCTGCACTGGGGGCTCTTAATCGGCACCCCTAGGGACCATAACTGTCACTCCGAGAGGGGAGCATGTCTTGGAAGGGCATCGCGCCTAGTCCGCCCGGCAGTTGGGCGCCTTGCCTTCCCCGTCGCTTTCAGGTTCTCTATGTTTCTTGACGCTCTTACAGGGCTTAATAAGGGCTTTGGATTGGTGGTTAGATCAAGAGGTTCTCTGGCCACTCCAGCGCTGTGTGCCAGTCTTTCCAGAGAGATAGAGCAAAACTATGTGGGGCAGGCCGATTGAATGTGCAATTCGATAATCTGAGGAGCAACGACATTTGTGGCCCCCTCAGCGAGGTATCACTCTGAGGGAGCATCATGAGTGGCTTGATGACATCACCTGCTGAACCTCTGTTAATAGTGGACTTGAGAATTCATTTTCAGAAGAACAAAACTCATTTCACGTTTTAAGTGTCTCATTCTAGAACTTCAGAGGTAGAGAATTCTGGAGAGGGAACACCCTGGACTTCAGCTGACTCTTGACCTTGATTCTGGACCTAAACATTGGACTAGTGACTGTCGTCTTGTATCTACCCCTTGCCTTTGGCCTTGTAGCACTGCTACTCCTCAAGCTCTATGTGGGAAGCCTTACTCTCTGTCCTTTCTCCATTCTTGCTCTGTCCCACAAGATAATACCTGGCTTTTGACTCAGACTGCATTCTTTGTGGCACCTCCATGTATACTGCGAACCCACTTCCTTGACATCAAAATGAAACAAGAATGTCATTTAAGATGTAGGGAGTCTGTTTAACTCTTCTAACCTCATGGTTTTAATAGTATTTCCCTTAAAATAGTACATAGTGAGCGTCGTAGCAACTATTTCTTGTTTCCATTTTCCTCTTTCTTTTTTGAGGTGGACTGCTATCAATCAGATATTAGCTGTTACAGTACTTAATAAGGCTGCATTCTTTGCTGCAAGCTTAACTTTCAGTGTGTGATACATAAATGAAGTATCAGAGTGTGGATGAAGAAAAATGCACCTTTGCATTAAAACTCTGAAATTGCAGAAGAGGAAATTCATCATTTTTGGGATTAACCGTCTTTTATGATAAGCAATTTGAAAGGAATTACTGTCTCTAGAGTCATATTTCGTTGTTAATTCATACATGCAAGTTCTTTTGATGGGACAAATGTTTGCACGTATTAAGTAACATGCACATCTTCTAAGATTCTGTGTCTTATAAAGTCCAGTTCTCAACCCCTCTTTACTCTAGTCTGGTGATGTCTTTTTCCTCTCCCCACAGGTCATTAATATTTCATCACCGAATACACCTGGACTGCGCCAGCTTCAAGGAAGAAAACAGTTGAAGGACCTAGTCAAAAAGGTTTGGAGATCTAGCATTACCTACTGTTAGGAGTTTAGTTGGTTTAGATAATTGAACAGAGACAAAAATTTTGCTGTGAATGTTCTGACTTTTGCTTTTAATCTAGGTTCAAGCCGCTCGTGATGAAATGCAATGGGGAGAGGAGGGTCCACCCCCATTACTTGTAAAAATTGCTCCAGACTTGTCTAGGCAAGACCTTGAAGACATTGCAGCGGTATACATATACCTAGTCTCACTTTTTGTCCCCTCTTCTGCATGTGGCATTCTTAGAGTTCCTTCTCTCTGGTTTGTAGGTTGCTCTTGCTCTTCGTTTAGATGGATTGGTATGATCTCTTATCACAAAGCTCTTGTAGCCTCTAGCTTTATATGTCGGTTCTCTATTGTTGTCTTTCCTATTCATGTTAGTTTGGGTTTGTTGTCTTTCCTATTCATGTTAGTTTGGTTTCATAACAGCCTCCCTTAATTTGGACATGATTTTAAGAAACCCCCGTTCTTACTAAATAACTTATATTTTTCTCCCTCATAATATGGCAAGCTGCACTATCAGTTTTTGCATAGTTATTTCCTCAAAGGTTAAGGGTACTATTGACAGATATCGTGGAAAATGAATTCTATTTGGCATGAATAGACTCTTGCATTAAATTCAGCTAATACTTACATTATCTTGTTCATTTATAGCCCTAGAACTTTAATGAAGAAGACTTATGAGCTAGAGATGTTTGGGATGAACCATGTTCAAGAGAAATCTTTCTGTCAATAATACAGAGGGGAGCATTTTGCAAAGATTAGTCTTCGGCTCACAACGTATTTTGGTGGTTATGGGACATGTATGAACAGATCGAACAAGGAGGATAAAGCTGTTAGACATAGTACGAGGTGGTTGAATTGATGATAAAATCGCACATTGATGAAAAAAGGATGATCTACATGAGGGATTCATAATTGTTGTCGAATGATGTGTCTAGTTGTAATATGATAGTGGCTAGAGAGGTGCTGGGAAATGAAGCAATCAATTATGGGAGGAAATGTTCTTTTGGTTTGCTTGAGTGTAAAATCGTCTCCCTTCAGATACATGGGAGTTTGGTAGTTCTATGTTGGCTAGTGCAGGAGTTCATGGGCTATCTATCAAAAGGTCAAGTAGGGCCTAAGATTGATATGATATGGGCTTAGAAGGCCCTGAACAAGTAGCTGCTGTGAGTTCATGGTTGACCACAAAGGTAGCAAAAAGGAGACAAAGGAAATGCCAAATTTTGGCTTATAAATATTTTGACCGTATGTCAAGGACGTAATTGGGTGAAAAATAAAATAAAAGCGTGCTAAGAGAGGAGATAAGTAGTAACTTGAACCATATTGCATAAAGGATGGGGTTAAGGAGATGGAGAGCCTACTTTTTCAATTCAACAGAAGAATTTGGTGATGTCTTTGATATTACGAATTGGAAAGCTTGTCTAATCTGTTTAGAATATCCATTGATATTAGCTTTGACGAAGAATGGGAATAGGTAGGATCTGATGATTTTTTGTATTGAGATTGGAGATACTTACTAACTCGGATGATGCCTGATGGAGCATTAACTAGTTTGCGTGTTAACTATGATACAGTTACTGAATCTCCAGTGCTAGGTAGGACTCGGGCAGTATAAGGCTGCAACTCTAGTAATGCTAGGAGGAGGATTGAGACTGATTTTTAAAATATGGAAGTCCACGAAGTTCCCAAGAAGGATACTCTTTCGGTTCTTGGATCACTATTGCCTAAAGGTTGAGCTAGATCCTACTCAAATTATGATTTTGGGTGAAGTAGAGAAGTGCTTCTGGGGTGTTGTGCAACCAAAACATTCCTACCAAGTTTAATGGATAACCTTATTGGATGGTGTTAAGGCCACCTATGTTGTATCACGGTCTGAAGTATGCCTGCTCTCAAGCAACCGCTAAATAAGATGATTGGAATGAAATGCTAATACTTAGGTTGACGAGTGGCTGAACGCTGATGGATGGAGGGTGGAATTTGAAATGATGGCATTTGCAAGTGATACCAGTTTAGGAGAGATGGGCAAGAATCTTGAGATGGCTTGGACATGCTCAAGAAGAAGTCTACCTGATTGCTAGAAATTCTGAATAGGCCATGGTGGAAGAAAGGCTTCATGTATTCATGTATGCAATCTTGAATCAACGTGTATGGGGCATATATTATTGGCTATGTTGAAGTCCAAAGCTATCTTTCATGCAACATTGATTCAGTGTCCAAATTTTAGGAAATTTGGAACCTCTTATCCTGCCTCTGCATTCTACATAAGGCAATTAATGAGAAAATGTATAGAAAGTCTTCTTTAAACTCCCAAGGGTAGTCAATATCTATGTCAGCTTTGTTTATTAACGATCATGACTCATCGGATTATATAATGCATGAAGGACAGAGTGGATGGAATCATCATCTATAATATTCCTTCACTACTTTGGTCGTACCTACTTGGCTTATTCATGTGAATACAATGCAATTACTTGATATGAAATCTTGTCTTCATTTGGTTGATGCTTGAAGATCATAACGAATACAACCGTTTCAAGACCAGATCCTGTAAGTAATAATCCAGTGGCGGAGGAACCTGGTGGCTTAAGTGGAAAGCCTCTTTTTAACTTATCCACCAATATCCTGAAGGAGATGTATGTTCTGACAAAGGTATGTTGGTCTTGTAATATGCATTATTATCAGATTCAGTTCAAATTTTCAAACTTGACTTCTGTGGAGATTTAGGGTTGACATGTCAGTTATTTTGAAATTCTTTGCTTCAGGCCTGAAGTTTTACTTTTTGTTCTCGTACAGTAAATTGAGGCTAGTGTGATTCTTACATTCTATAAAATAGACTCTACTTTCTTTCAATCTTGCTTATTTGATTACTTTAAGTTGCAAATTAGGGTTGATACACTTGTGCTTTTCTACCTTCAATCTTTGGATTGCATGTTAGTTTTGAATTGTAACATCTTAGTCACATGCGTGGTCCGAACATTGACAATTTTGATATCAACTTTGACACCTTAAACCCTTTTAAGTGTTTCCTTCAGTGCGAGAGAGCTACTCGCCTTGACTGAGATTAAATTGCATCTCACTTTTGTATAAGGACATCTAACATTACAGGGTTTTTTATATATCAGAAGGTAACATATACATGCATTGATATTGGTTTATAGTTTCTTTTTCAAATAAGAAAACATGAAATAGGAAGAATTTGCACATTTATAAAACCCGGTGGGCGAATTTTCCATCCAGTTCTTGCTTCGACAATTCAAAAGTAGGAGAGGGTTTTTCATCTGCTAGAGCTTGAAGAATTCCCAAAGGACCAGTGTATTGAGGTCCAATACGTTGTTGTATCCCTGGACAAGCATCCATATGATCCCATAGACCTCTTGTAAGGATTCCAATCTAGAAAAAGAATTGATAGCTTGTACTTCTGTTGGGAACATGACATATTCAATATAGATGGCAAGAGATTTCTTTGTTTTGTTCCACATTACTAGACAGAAAAGTTGGCAAGGGGGCTTTTGGAACAATAGAAGGAAGTAAAGCACAGCACTTAATAAGAAGAATCAAACAAGGCACCGGTATACTCCTATATCAATAGTTTGATTTGCAGTTCCTTAATTAATGCTTGAAATATTATACTTACCCTGAAAATTTTCTGGCATGAACATTCAGGCCTAAAATATTTGATCTGATAAGTAGGCATTTTCTCTGGCCTAGAATCTCTCTTCCAAAATAGCCCCCCCCCCCCCCGCGTCCCCCCTCTCTATGACTCCACTCTAGAGCTCCCTCGCTAGAGTTCTCCACTCTATAACTTCATTTGCTGCCACAGGATGTGGCTGGATTTTTAACTGGAATTAACTGACTTCGTCTACTATATTAGGAAAGGATGAGTACTTGCGTTAACAGATTTAGGTGCACTTTGAAGTATGGCTAAGATCTATTCATGCACTGTCTGGGTCCTTTGGGCTAGTTAGTCTGTTGCCCTGGGAACGCAAATTACTTGATAGCATAGAAAATCTGAGAAGCTTAAATGAGTTAAATCATATGGATGCTAACAGCTTTAGCAACATGACTTTGAGCCCCTAAAGCAAGCTTTAAAAGACGCCAGTGCTGGCAAGGTTGCATTAAATGCTCTTGGCATGTGGTTTCGGATTGATTCTCATTTCTACTCCTGGAAGGCGACTCTTGGAACTAACACCAGAATTCATGGGGACATTATATGGTCTCGTTGTTGATTCATCGGATGATAAAGTTCATTAGCAGAAATTTGTTGTTCTATCTAGTGGGCTGCTTTGTCTTGCCTTGTCTCATCTGCTGCTTGTGCTGTTCTGATTCTGGTGTCTTTGTGGCATGATTTGGACAATATTTGCTCAACTCTAAACACATTGCCTTTCTGTGTGTTTGGATCTTTAAATGTTTTATCTCCTGCAATTTAAGGCTGGTTTCCCCCCCCCCCCCCCCAACAAAAAAAAAACAGGGAAGGATTCCTTTGATTGGCTGTGGAGGTGTTAGCAGGTAAATT
Organism: Escallonia rubra; assembly: GCA_033065855.1. Classification (NCBI taxonomy): domain Eukaryota; kingdom Viridiplantae; phylum Streptophyta; class Magnoliopsida; order Escalloniales; family Escalloniaceae; genus Escallonia; species Escallonia rubra. The sequence continues at coordinate 194,367 of JAVXUO010002523.1, read as the reverse complement.
GTTGTTCTGCATGTGGTCACAACTATATTTTAAGGTGCGATGGAACTTACTCATACTCGTCCTTCGAACAAAAATTCAGTGGTGAGGATGCATACATGAAGATACGAGCAGGAGCAACTCTTGTTCAGCTTTATACTGCGTTTGCTTATGGCGGGCCTGCCCTCATACCTCAAATAAAGGTAAGATCGAGTTTGAAGCATAAGTGTGCTAAACTCATGCATGCGGTCTCTCTCTTTCTATCTCCTATGTTACATGGACCCTTCAAAACCCCTGAAATACCCATGTCGGACACTCGACACTTGGACATGGGTATTGGATACGTGTCCAACACATCTCGTAGGATATGCCACTAAGAATACTATATTTTCTGTTTCTTTTAGTTCGTTATTGCTTTGGGATGATCACAGTTTAAATTAAGATGATATACATAACTTAAAACACCATGTAAACCCAAGGAATAACTAAAAAACAAGAATAGATAGGAATATTTTGTCGTGTCCGCGTGTCTTCGGTTTTGAGAAATAGAAGAATCCGACACTTGGGACACGTGTCCGACTTAGACACTCATACCGAGTCCATGTAACATACTCTCTCTCTCTCTCTCTCTGTGTGTGTGAAGGATTGCATATTTTTTCTTACGATCTATTTCATATCCATGTTATATCATCACTGACACGATTAACTGATTACTTTATTTATTAGGCTGAACTTGCCAATTGCATAGAGAGGGATGGTTTCAAGTCTATATACGAGGCTGTTGGAGCAGATTGCAGATAGTTCTGTTGTACCCGAATTCATGACCCTGATCGGGTGGCCACAGAATACACATCCTATTTTTGGAACGTTTTCTTTTCGAGTCTATTTAGTGATTTTCTTATTTATAATTGTCATTTTTTCACTTTTTCCATTCTTTTGGCGGGAGAAAATTTTGGGGGCATTCATATGCATTTTACCAATGTACCTGACAATAATGTAACAGAGGAAATGAGAGGATGAGGAAGTTTCAGCTACGAGTTAGAAATGTGATTGCACTGGTGGTGGAAGCAGTTCTTTTGCAGTCCCTTGAACTATCTTCATATTTTTTTTTAAATGGTCATTGAACTCCTACTTTTGCTACAACAATCCTTGTACTTTACCTCGGATTTAAATTAGTGTATCTGTTAGCCTTTTCGTTAAACTCGCATGTTTATTTTTCTCATTAAATGTTCCCAACCATTCCTTTTTTTCTCACCCCACCCCACTGCCCCGTCCCTTCTTCTTCCTTCAACGTAGATCTCCCCCTCCACTGTAGAGTAGATCTTCATATCAGCAACCTTTCATCCACCCATCTACCACCATTGACAACCTCATCACTGTCAGAGCACCACCACCATCGCTGCCTTGCAATAGGGGGTATGAAGTATGGTGGCAGTGGCGATATGCTGGTGCAGAGACATCAATGGGATGGTTGGGGCTTGAAGTATGGATTTGCAGGTTGTGGGGTAAAGTGGGTGATGGCAGTGGCTTGAGGGTGGTGAAGGCTGCGTGTGGCTATTGGATGGAGCGATTTGCGGCAGTGGGAGGTTGTTGTTCGATGGTGGTGGCGACGACGATGAGGGGGTTTGAAATATGGTGGTGGCAGAGACATTAAGGTGGTGGTTGGGGTTTCAAGTATGGACATGCAAGTTATGGGGTAAGACGGTGACAGCGGTGCTTTAAAAGAGGTGTGGTGAAGGCTGCTAGTAGTGGATGGGAAGATTTTGGCGGTAGTGGGAGGTTGAGGTGGTTCAATGGTGGTGGTGGTGGCGGTAATAATGGGTTTTGAAATATGGTGGCGACGGAGACATTGAGGTGGTGGTTGGGGTTTCAAGTATGGATTGCAGGTTGTGCGGTAAGGTGGTGATGGCAGTGGCTTGAGGGTGGTGAAGGCTGAGGCCAGTGGATGTGCGACTATATGGTGGCGCTGGTGGCAATATGGTGGGTGGCACATGATTTGGTGAAAAACTGTTGGTAGTGGTGATGGGCGGAGAAAATTAAAATGCCAGATTTTGGTTATTAAAATGTGAGAAAGAAGAGAAATAATTGATTGACAAAGTTACCCCCTAACATTTTAACAGAATATGTAATGGATGGATGAAAACAACAAGGGCTAATTACACTTATGTCCCTGAGGTTTGGGGGTAATTACACGCGATGACACAAAGTTTCAAAATGTAACACTTATGTCCGTTGACAAATAGAATACAAAAATACTTAACGGTTTTGACAAAAAGACTTGATTGCCCCTGACTCTAAAATAAAATACCCACTTTGCCCCTCCCATTTTTCTTTTTTATCTTTTTTTTTGTTCTCTATCCTTCTCTCTCAAATTCAATCTTCAAACTCAATCTCTCAGATTCAATCCCACGCCACGGCTTCCCCGCCCTCCCACCCCACCTCACCCTGCACCCCCACGCCGGCCCCGCCCCTGCTCTTCCCCCCCCTCCCCCGTCGTCGCTGTCCCTCCTTCCCCACCATGCCGCAAGACATTGCGAATCGCCCATCTCTCTCTCTCTCATGCCGTAACTCGGAATCACGGTATGATGCCTTTCTTGGGTTGTTGAATTGATGGTGGGTTTTGGTTGGGGAAGAAAGAAGTGGGTTATGGCAGTGGTGCGGGGTGGTGGGTAACGGCAGTGATGTTGAGTAGTTGGCTCACGAAAGTTAGGATGGTGGTTCGCAATGGTGTGTAGGTATGGTGGGGGGCGACTGGCTACAGGGTGGGGGAGGGTGGTGCAGGGATGTGATGACAATATGTGGTGTTTGCGGTTGTGTGAATCTCTCTGTTTTCTCGGATGGTGGGGCGAAGGGGACTGCCGGCGACGTGGGTTTGCCAAGGCGCTTGTCGGAGGCGTCTCGGCAGCTTGGGTTTTCCAAGAGGCTTGCCAGCGTGGTGGGGTGGTTCTGCCGGATGGTGGGGCGAGGGGGGCTGCTGGCGGCGTGGGGCGGGGGAAATGGGCTGTTGGCGGCGTGGGGCGGCGGAGGGGGGCTGCCGGCGGTGGCTTCAGATCTAGGGTTTAAATTGTGGAGAGAGAAAATTAGGATATCAAATTAGGCTTTGATATCCTAATTTGAAAATTATAAAAATTATTCACGATATACTGTACGGGGGGTAGTATTGCCATTTTCAAAATACGTAATGACGAAAATTACACTTTTTGGACGGAATCCTGACGGTTGGATAGAAGTGTTACTTTTTAACGTTTTTTGTCACGTATGTTACATTTTGAAACTTAGTATCCTCGCATGTAATTACTCCCAAACGTCAGGGACATAGGTGTAATTAGCCCAAACAACAAAACTGAATAGTGTTAAGGATTCATATAGCGATAAATAAAAGTTTAGGCACGATTTAAAAAACGCGAGGATAGTTCAAGGGAATAAAGTCATATTATCCCAAAATTCTCAAACATGACGTAGCAACCGTCATGAAAGCTGCACCACTTTTTTTTTTTGGAAGAAATTAGAACTGCATATATGGGTAACCCTTGGGGGAGGGAAGAATCGAACACGGGACCTCGAGGTCACTCCTCGAGGCCCCTTGCCAACTCAACCAACCCCTTTGGGTTAGCTGCACCACTTTAGCATGCTCCCCATACAGTCAATCGATCATTAACTAACTAAAAAAAAGCTTTTGCAAAAGATGATTCCACCACAAGCGTTTGTTACTGTTGTTAAGTTCTACAGTAAAATTCTTTTGTCGTTTAAGTGTATTTAGCGACAATTGTATATTTGAGCAAAGGATTGGATTTGCATTTTTGTGTACATATATATGTATATATAGGGAGCTGATCCGTTACTAGCGCTAGCACCGTCCGCTATATAATGTAGCAGACGGTGAATTATCGTCCGCTATATTATATAGCGGACGGCAAAACAGCGCTAGCAATGTGCTAGCGCTAGTAATGGATCACGACCCATATATATATATATATATATATATATATATATATATATATATATATATATATATATATATATATTATATATATATTTGCATTTTTATTGCTAGAAATATTTTTCTGAACTGCATCTCAAACAATTACAAATAGCACATAATTATACAAATCACAAACCATTACAAAAGTTTATCAAAAGCATAGTACTATAATGCTAAATAACATTTTTTAGTCACATAGCACTTTCAAGATCTTGTCTTGAGTCTGTTTTATCATCGCAATCTTCATCCGCTATTGTGCTGCTTGGAACCAATTCATAGAGACGTTTGTCCTTGCCATTACAAGCAACTCTTGCTTGGGATTTCGCTCCAGATAACTTGTCTCTTGACACTAACTTGGTTGAAGGTTTATTGAACAAAATACTCACATAAGATAAGTAATAAAAGATGCTGCTTTTATCCTGATTAGTTCTTCATTCCCTCTTATCTATTTCATTGCACGAGATGAATTAATACAAATCATAATTTGGAGTAGGCCATAATTATGCGACCATAAGTATGCTTGTAGGAGGTAGTTTATTGTTGCCATGAAAGGATCCAATAGCAAACATGAATATGCTTTAGATCCAATTCTCTTCCACTGCTGTTGGTTGCAGTGATTTCTGTGTCTGCCCCTGAGTGTATTGGATGTACAGTGCACATAGATGAAGACATCATTGTTTCTTGAGGGTGCATCCGGCTTTTGTATAGAATATGGAAAAAAAAATTTGAGATTGGGGAGTACCAATATTTGGGTATTCAGAATACACATATATATATATATATATATGGGAGCTGATCCGTTGAGAGCGTTAGTAAAATAGGAGAAGTTGCAAGCGCGATCTGGCCGTCCATCCTGAAAGATGGACGGCCCAGATCGCGCCTTTTTCGAATACTGTCAGTCGTCCGCGATACAGTATAGCGGACGGACTTTTTTACCTTTTTGCCCTCTGACCCGTCCGCTATACTGTATCGCGGACGGTCCAAATTTTTTTTTTACGTTTTTTTTAAGTTCGTCCGCTACATAATGTAGCGGACAGAGGCCCCATACTTTTTCTGACTTTTTCTCTTTCATTCTCTGACCACTTTTTCTGACTCTTTTTCTCTCTAAAATATCGTCCGCTACATTATGTAGCGGACCATATTTCGAGAGAATTACTTCGTCCGCTACATTATGTAGCGGCCAGAGGCCCGGTACGTTTTCCGACTTTATCTCTATCATTCTCTGACCACTTTTTCTGACTCTTTTTCTCTCTAAAATATCGTCCGCTACATTATGTAGCGGACCATATTTCAGAGAGAATTGATGTTGGTAAACGTAATGGCAATGCTTGTCAGGGTTTTCGGTTACCACATGCAAACTCCAGGTGTTAGCAGGTTCTTCATAATGGAGCAAGGGAACTTGCTCCTTTTGACTGTTTATCCATTATCCATTATTTGGTGGCAAGTTCAGTACACTGCAAACTTATCCGGTTAAGCGATTCAAAACAAAATCAAACAATCCAAGTCAAACTCCACTCTCATCCATCACCAAACCCAATTACATGTCAATTACACCAAAATTAACTAAACAAATCTCATTCAAAACTGAATAGTGATACAAATTGGAACATTGAGATAGATCTGAAGAAAAGAAAAATGAAAAAAAAAATGTATTCTCAACTCCTAGGGCTGGATGAAGGGTAGATAAGGTGGTCGGAGATGGTGGTGCGGCGGCAAAAGATGTGGTGGCGGTAGCATGGGCTACCACTAGATTTGAGAGCGATGATATGGGAAACTGGCAGATCTGGTGGAGATGGCGGCAACATGGGAGATGGGCAGATGTGATTGCGATGGTGGTGGCATTGGCAATGAGATGCGATGGTGATGGCATGGGGAAGAGAAAGTGTCGGGACTGACGCGCCGGGACTGATCAGCTCCGCAGCGCCGCCGCCGTCGTTGTTCCCTCGGAGGCGCTTGGCGGAGAGCTTCTCCAGGGAGGAGCAGTGGCCGAGCACGGTGGCCGCTGTCCGAGGACGAGGAGTGGACAGCAGCAGCGTCGATCCATGTCAGAGGCGGTAGCTGAGCTTCCACACCTGGAGCTTGTCCGAGTTAGAGAACGGGGTCGCGAGTGAGCTCAGCTGAGTCACCCATGTCAGATCTGGAAAAGACGAAGCCATCTTCGTCGAAGCTTCCTCTCCTCCGGTGCCTCTCTCCGCCATGACAGCAGATCTGCCATCTTCAAAGAATGGGTACGAGGGAGAGGGAGAAGATGGAGATGACGAGAGATGAGGAAGAGAGAGAAAATAAAAAGAGTTAAATGAAAAGAGACCTCTTTTCCAGATCTGACATGGGGTCTTTTCAAAAAATTAATATTCATCCGCTACATAATGTAGCGGATGAAAGGAGAGAGAAAAAAATGTCAGAGCATTAATGAGAGAGAGAGAAAAAAATGTCAAAAAATTCAGTCCGCTACATTATGTAGCGGATGGGCTCGAAGGGTATTTTTGTCAAAAAATCGTCCGCGATACAGTATAGCGGACGGGTCAGAGGGCAAAAAGGTAAAAAAGTCCGTCCGCTATACTGTATTGCGGACGACTGACAGTATTCGAAAAAGGCGCCAGCTGGGCCGTCCATCTCTCAGGATGGACGGCCAGATCGCGCTAGCAACTTCTCATATTTTGCTAACGCTCTCAACGGATCAGCTCCATATATATATATATATATATATATATATATATATATATATATATATATATATATATATATATATATATATAGAGCTGATCCATTGCTAGCGCTAGCAACTTTACCCAAGTTGTTAGCGCGATCTGGCCGTCCACGCGCAAGAATGAACGGCCAGATCGTGCGCCATGACCACCATTTTTTTCACTGTCCGCTACATAGTGTAGCGGACGGCCAGATCGCACTAGCAATGGATCACGACTCTCTCTCTCTCTATATATGTATATCTGGGGTCACAATATTTGGTTTGGAGAAGGGGGTTTGCTTTTGGGTTTTGTGCAAGGCTACATCAAAGGATACTAGTGTCCATCGTTGTTTATTTATGATGATTGATACCGGTTCAAACACAGCATTCCCAAAAGTTATTTCCTTCGTCTGCAGCCAGAGATACACCAGATAGTGATGAAAAAGTTTAGCGCTAATGCGTTTACCACATTTATTTTCTGTTTTCATTTTGTATTTTATTTTCATGATTTTCATATTCGGTTAAAAAATTACGCTCCTGTACTTTTATCATTTTCACCAAAAAAAATTTAACTACTTTTTCTTACATTGAATTAAGTTTGAGTGAAAAAAGGCTGAACACACCTCGGAGATATTTTTAGTTTTTTGTCAAATAGTAATTTTATCCAAAACGAAAACAGAAAATGATAAAAGTACATAAACAAAAAATATTTTTATCATCATTGCAAAAGAATATGGTAAACGTACAACTTTCGCTCTGTAACGGGATAAGTATTTGGCTTTTTATCTAGGATCTAGGCAATTAAGGCTCCGTTTGATGGGACTTTTTTTTCAGTTTTGGAAATTGAAAAAAATAAACGCGTTTGGTAACCATTTTTTTTTCCTTCAGTTTTAAAAATCAGTTTTTAAACTAAGGCTATTTTTCAAAACTCCAAAAATGAGTTTCGGTTTTTAGTTTTGATTTTTTTTTTTTAGACCACCACCACCCTCCCACCGCCGGCGACTGCCTGCAGGAGCCACCAGCCACCGTCGACCACCGCCACGCCCCACCACAGCCACCGCAAACCACCACAAAAAAATAAATAAATAAAAATAAAAACTGGGTTATCAAACACCCACTTGTTTTTGTAAAAAAAAAATAATTTTAACTGCTCTTTAATTTTTTTTACTTTTTTTGAAAACTGAAAAAAAAAATTATCAAACAGAGCCTTAACATTCCATGACGGTGGCATATCAGGAATGCTGCCTAGCCCCAAATCTGATCAAAACCAAATTGTGCCGAACCACAGGGTATAGGAAGGACAAGTGGTTAATGATTTCATAACTACTGACGCAGAAAGGGCATGGCCTTTTCATTGGATTGAATGAGAATATTTTTGCTAACTTTGGTTTCAAAGGAAGGTAGTTCAGTTGTGTAACTGCCAAAGAACATTTAGGTTTTACTGGGAAGATTGATTTTCCAGACGGATTCCCATACCTTTGATGCAATTGTTCGTCCTTTTTTCCTAAATAATACTATTTTTAAACTTAATTACCTACCTACTCTATTTTAAAACTTATTTACATGCATATCACATTTTTTAAAATTTGCGATTTAGAACCACTACTTCAAAGTAGAAAACATGATTTAGAACCACATTTTCAATTTTTTTTCATTTTCGGCGTAATTTCTCGAAATCTAAGAAAACTTAACAACAGAAGAAACTGTAGGGAAGAAAAAAAAAAAGGCTCGCGTTTGGTTTTCATTTCAACAAAAATCGTGGTTAGAAACCACGACTTTAAAAGAAAGCGCCTTTAGAACAATGACTTCTATTGAAAACGTAATTCTCGAAGGCGATTTATATTAATCAATGTTAGTCTCAAACCGTTGTTACAAACCATGATTTATTTTAAAGACGTGGTTTCAAAATGCGATTTCTATTTCTCAACATCAATATCTTTTTCTTTCCAAATGTTCTTTCAATTTTGTTTAAATTAGACAAATAAAATGGGATATATATATATATATACACACACACACAAAAAAATGTTGTTTTAAATCATGTTTTCTACTTTAAAATCGTCTTTCTAAACCGTGATTTTCAAAAGTGTGGTATGCAGGTAAATAAGTTTCAAAATGGAGTATATAGGTAATTAAGTTTTAAAACATTATTATTTAGGGGAAAAACTCGAGTTTTGTTGGTTCCTGAATTACTGTTCATTCCAATTTTGTTGAGTGTATGTGATGGTAGACTGAAGAAACAGAAAAATTAACTGAGGGGTTGTGTTCCCAGATAAGCTTGCTCGGATAGTTTGCTTTAGAAAAAAACTATTCCTCTAACGAGATCACCGATGTCTCAAGAAACAATTGGAAAATCAGTCTGTCATTCCATTTCCCATACTAGTGTAGGTCCGAGACAATGAGTTGTGGTCGAAATAGTTGGATCATGACTCTGTGATACCCGAGTACTTGGGAAGGTGATGAAAATTTCTTTTTTTTTTTTCATTTTTGTAAGATTTGTTTGAGGAGAAGTTTTTCAATAAGGCTTTCAGGGTCTTGTAAAGATCGTGCGATTGCTTCTATGGTATTTCACATCCTTCCATTTACCCAGTGCTAGAAAATAAGATTTTCCAATCAAACTGACTTTGTTAACAAATTCTAGTCAACCCAATAGCGACGCGGGAGAGATTAGTTGCAAAAGAGCTACTAGTATGATAACATGAAATTAAAACAATAATTATCACAACAACAACAACAACGTAGTTTACAATGACAGTTGATTAACTCGGCTCCTAGAGAATACAAGCAAGCCACATCCAGAATGGAGCTCTGGATGAACTCTTATACAAGATTAATATGATAATATCTAACGGTGTAACGCTCATACTCTATGCATATGACCCAATCCATGTTCCCATCACAGAGAGTCACCTCCCTCAAAAGAGTTAACCAAAAAGTGCTTAAAAGTTTATTGGCAAGTCTTATAAGGCAATTTCTTTCTCTTCCGCTTTCAATGTAGGACAAGATCCAATTTATCTTTATCTCACATATAACCCAAGACCTCCCCTAATACACAAAGGATGTGAGATCTCCATCCACCCTAGTACACACCAACTGTAGGGTCTCACAATTTACCCTCCTTGGGACCCAACATCATCCCTGAATCCCACAAATGCAACTCCTTGAATCCCAAAAGTCGGCCACTTCACTTATCCATTCATACTAATCACCACTCCTAAATAATCCAATAAAGGTAAAATGTAGCAACTAAAGATCCTTTAATTGACTTGATAAAGATATCCACCAAAACAAATCCGTGACTTAAATTTTTTTGAAACTAGGAGTGCAAAATCCATAAGTCCATGATTAACTAGTATATTAGACTCGAAAAAACAAATAAAGTTTTTGAGCCTCTTGAGCATCCAGTAAACAACTTCCTTGAATGCCTCAGCAAGGAAAAACACCATGAAGTCGCAAACAATAATAACAGCTGACTAGGTATAGTATAAAAGTACCAAAGGCTATACAATCAAAGGCTCACACTAAACGGATGCCATAGCTCGAAACATCCATGGGTAACTAGGACATGAAAATAACAATCATACCCCAAAAAACGCGTTTGACACATAGTTTTTATTTTTTTTCTTCAGTTTTGAAAACCAGTTTTTAAAACAGGGCTGTTTTTTAAAACTCTCATTTTGGAGTTTTGGGTTTTATTTTGAGACCACCACCACCACCTCAGCACTACAGCCACTGGCCTACCACTACCGGCCACCACAACCACCACAAAAAAAACTAAAAATAAAAACTGGGTAATCAAACACCCAAAAGAAAAAACTCAAAATAAAAAGTGGGTAATCAAACACATATTTGTTTTTGTAAAAAATAAAAACTAAACTGATTTTTATTTTTGATTTTTTGGAAACAGAAAACTAAAACTATAAGTGATTTCAAACGCTACCGAAAATAACACTGCAAATTTTGACATTTTCTGGTTTAGCCAGTTGATAGATAAGGAAAGGTCCTTTTTGAATTGATAAGAACCATATATAGCTTTTAAGTCTTGCAAGCTTAGTTTAACGCCACCTGTGGGATTGACCGGCCATCAAATCTCGAAGCAAAAACGTTGGTGAAGAAAAGGTGAGTTCAAACTCCAACATGGGAATGATCGACCAAGATTGTGATCATTGATAGCCTTGGGGCGCACGTAGCAGTCGACCTTACGATTAACAGAGGCCCCAAGGTTTCTTCTAAAACTGTCAAGATCTATGCGTATGAATATGACGGTGTAGGGCCAGCGCCCAACCATTAATCGTCAAGAACGCTGCCGCACAGTGATGCTTCGGCCAATTGGAAGGCCACACGAAGTTGCCATATCAACATTGGCGTTTAGGAGTAGGGATGGCAATGGGGCGGGTCGGATGCGGATTTAATGAAATCCGCACCCGCCCCGGTAGTCCTAACAAACAACTCCGCCCTGCCCCGCTCCGCCATCGGGGCGAAAGATGGAAATACCATCCCCGATCCTACAGACTCCTAAAAAACCCGAACCCGCCCTGAAACCGCCCTGGTCTTTTTTTGTTGTCGTAAAAGCTACCGGAATTCTCCTGATATCCCCTGATGCACGACACAACACTGGTCAAGTGTCTCAATCCTTGGTCAACTCCTTCAACAACATCTCCTTCAAGATCTATGGATGACGGCAGCACTACCGTGAAGGGCGATGGATGGTGCGAAAGCGCAACCGTGGTTTCACGATCCTTCACGATCTATAAAGTAATTACTCTGTCACAAAGCTACATACTCTCCAACCGAAGAAAAAGAGCAGAATGTTTCTTGCAACCACATCCATAGACTTGACTCCAGTTTTTTGGCACAAGAAATTAAGCACAGTAAAGCTCATAGAGTTCCTTCAATTTATAGCTGGAAGTCTAAAGAAATTAAGCACAGTAAAGCACAAAAAATTAAGCACAGTAAAGCTCATAGAGTTCCTTCAATTTTTTGGCACAAGAAATTAAGCACAGTAAAGCACAGTACACTCTTCCCATGCACACAAGATATTATGTACACTAGCATATGAGTTCCTTCAATTTATAGCTGCAAGTCTAAAGAAAGTACACTTAATGTAGAATTTTATAACTACTGCATGGCTCAATCACTCCTTAAACTCATAAAAGAATGGTGGACGGTGGTGAGGCAGTGCATAAAGAGGATGAATGTGTGGGGGAGAAACCAGCCAAAAAGGTAAGAGGTTCAGCCACCGTTTTTTGGAGAAGAGAAAGAATGTCTGGAAGAAGAAGAGAAAGAAAGTGGCTGTGGTAGGGTTTTTTGAGACATCTTATACCTAAGATGGACGGCTGTGATTGAACTAGAGAATTAGGGTAAGATGTATACTTATGGGCGGGGCGGGCTATACTAAATACCATATTCGACCGGTACCCGCTGCGGGTTTAATTTTTAAATATCATACCTACCCCATAACCCTGTCAAAGTCAAAAAAACCCGCTCCTAACGGGGCGGAGTGGGGCGGATATCCGCCGGATCGGATTTAAATTGCCATCCCTACTTAGGAGCAACCCCCCGACACAGAAATAGCCACTTTGACTTTGCACAGATAACCGATCACTTTGACTTTGCACAAATATAATGAAGGGTTACATACAAAACTGTCCCATGTTGTTTACAAAACATTCGAAATCGGACGTTATGTCTGCATGTGTTGTACACATGCCATTTTGACACGAGTATATCCGTCATTTCCCAATTCCCACCCCCATCTCCCTTTTCTCTCTGTTTAATTTCCATTGCTTCTTCTCTTTCTTCCTCTCTCTCCCACTCCATCAAGCGATGAAAATGGTACGATCTGTCCATGCCGGATGAGTAAATAACGAGCAATGTAAATGAAAGACAAACTTATCCACAAAGAGAAGAAGATATCAATGTGAACTCTCGGTTTCGTCTTACTACAAATGGCACGGGGTGAACCAGGGACCGGTTCAGTGCCGAAAAAGATGGAGCAATCTCGCCGGAGACTATAAAAAGATAAAAGAATGAGAGTCATAGATAAAGGAAGAAACAGAGTCATTTTGGATCATGAGGAACGATTTGATGAGGGAGAGGAAGTTGCCCAGATTCTTCGATAGGGAAGTGTATGATATACTGGACGGAGGGGGGTCGCAGACACCGGTGATGGCGGCTCCGACCGACGCCCTCGACGGTTGAGGAGTTTGAAGCTGAGGTCGTGTCCGATAGTGGGCAGAGTGAGGCGGCATATGACGATTGTTTTCGAATTTTGAGCAATCTGGTTAGGAAGAGGTTGGTGGGAGCCTGGAGAAGGAGTTGCCGCCGGTGAAAGAGGCAATGATGACTCGTGTACGTGCTACTACTCCAATATCAGGAAGCATGCCCTATTGGGTCTCTCTCATCACCGTGGCACCCACCACCCACTATTCATCAACCACCAATATCAAATCGAGCATACAACTATAGCATCACCATGTCCATAATCATAACTGCACCATGGCCACAACTAAGATCGACCTTCATATAAACATAAAATCCTGAAATCAGGAGGAGGGGGGTTGGCTGGTGGCGCGAAAAAGTGAGTGATGGTGGCGCACTATTGGGTTGGATGGAAACAAGCTGTGGGAAGAATTGCAGCAGTGGTGCGGTCGGAGTGGGAGAGAGAGGAAGAAGGAGAAGAGAAGAGCAAAGAAAATTAACACACAGATAGAGAGAAAGTGGAGATCGGGTTGGAAAATGACATATAAGCCCGTGCTAAAATGGCATGTGCACAACACAACATATGCGGACATAACGTTTGATTTTGAACGGCCATCCAATTTTGGACTCATATTGCAATGCCTTTGTCAAGGTCAGAGTACATTATTACAAAATTCGTAGACATGAATAACGACCTGCAAACACGCGTAAACCACACGAGACAATTGTGTATTTAATCCTACAGTGTAAAAGTGTAAAAGATTGTAAAAAAGGTTGAGCTTCCTATATGCCCTTGAATTTTCTTTTCTTTCTCCTGTTTCTTCTTTCAGCACCGGGGTCATTCCCTTCCAATTTATTTGTTCTTCCTCCACCCTTCTGACCCAACCTCCGAATTGGTTGTCCAAAGCTCAACATGTGAGAGTACAATACCCAGTTTAAGCCCGTACGTTTATCATATTCGTTTTTTGTTTTTTGCTTTTTACAATGATGATAAAAAAAATTCTTTTTTTGTGTACTTTTATCAATTTCTATTTTCGTTTTAGATAAAATTACTCAAATAGTGACAAAAAACTGAAAACACCTCCGAGGTTTTCTCAGCTTTTTTTTCACCCAAACTTAAACTAATGTAAGAAAAAATAGTTAATTTTTTTTTGGTGAAAATAATAAAAGTATGGGAGTGTTTTTTCTAACTGAATACGAAAATTATGAAAATGAACACACAAAATAAAAATAGAAAAAGAATATGATAAACATACGATATTCACAATACCAATTTGGTCTCTACAATCATCACCAATCTTAAACATAAGCACGGATATTGCTTATATGCAAGATCTACATATATTTTTCGCTTACCATTAAGCGCATTAAAGTTGCATTTCAAACTTTCTGTTAATTTATCGTGTTAAACTTGAAAATATCATCAATATTTCACAAATATTGTTACTTTGGTTTGAGTAACAACATGCTCAGAAGAAGCGAGAAAAGAGAAAAGACAACAAAGAAGAAGAGTAATTGTCAATGGGGCGACAACCGAAATACAAATAAAAATTCTCTTCAGAGTTAAAAAATGATCACTTTTTAAGACAATATAAAAAAGAGCTAATCAATTATTTATAAGAAAAGAAAAAATTCGATCAAGATATACCAATGACTGAGAATTTTTATTATTAATGTCAAAAATAATTTTGAAATTTCTGACATATCTGAGATTTCGAACGTTGGACTAGATTACTACTTTGTATATAAATAAGGGTAAATTACACTAAACCCCCTGAGGTTTACACCCGTGTCTCACAAAGGACCCTAAGGTTTCAATTTCAACAACTAACACCCCAACTTTGCATTTTCGATCCAATTGGACCCAAAATTGACTTTCCGTTACAAGAGCTGTGGATGGCCGTCGCTATGTGCACCTCACGTGATATTTTTTAGGGGCAAATTTGTCAAATCTTAATGTAGTTAAACAAACACTTAAGCTACAAAGGAGAAAACACCTACAGAGCCATGCCGTTTCGACCTCAGTAATTTGCAGCACGTAAACGATGGCAATAAACCTGCAGCCGCCCGCCACCACCACCACCGCCCCATCCTCCTCCTCCGCCAACAACCTCTTCGCAGCTGTGGACATGGGCACCAACTCCTTCAAGCTCCTCATTGTTCACGCTGACCCTACCACCGGCCGCTTCATTGCCCTCGACCGGCTCAAGTCCCCCGTCCTCCTCGGTCGCGACTCCCTCTCTACCTCCATCTGCTCCCCCTCCCAGCTCCGCGCCGCCGAGGCCCTCCGCCACTTCCAGCAAATCCTCCACCTCCGACGTGTCCCCCTCTCCCACTCCCGCTTCGTCACCACCTCCGCCGTCCGCGAGGCCTCCAACCAGTCCTCCTTCCTTCGCCATATTTTTGAAACCCTAGGCCTCCAAATCGACGTTTTATCCGGTCAAGGAGAGGCCCGACTTATCTACCTAGGTATCCTTCAGTTCCATCCGGTTCACGACAGTACGGTGCTTACAATTGACATTGGTGGTGGATCAGTGCCCGAAACAGTCTGCTGTAGTTAGAAGCTTTGACGAGCAGTGCCCGAAATGGAGTTAGCCAACAACTAGAACTTCTCCAACGGCTACCAGAAAAAGACTTTCAACCATGGATTAAATAAATGCACTTCCAGGATTTTCATTCTCGGCAAGAGGCAGCGTTTCTGATTCGCATTCCTGACTTTCATCATATTGAAGTTGATCAGGTAAGAAAAGCTTTGGAACAGACTCTTCAAGCTTATTGTTGTATGGCGACGAGCCAAAAGATCTTCTATAAGAACTAGTTCTTAAGGAAATAAATAGATAAGATCGAAAGGATCTTCCTTTTAATCTTTCTTGTATGGTGACTTTCCTTGCTCCTAGGTGGTGGCTTTTCACCTTATATTGGGCCATAGTATCCACCTTTCTCCATGGTTATTCTCTCAGTGAGGACTTCAGTAAGTGAAGACTTCCACAACCGTAGTTTTCCCCCTTCCTCAGTTCGATCATTTGACAAAAAGCTTGCTCCGTGCATGGTTCGTGAAGTACACTTAGCACAAACAGGCCTAGTATTCATGCACTTCACGTATGTTGTATGCTTGCATTGTAAGCAGTAAATAGTGTATGTGTGTTTGTGTGTGTGAGAGAGGGAGAGAGGGAAGGAGGGAGAGAGAGGGAGAGAGAGAGAGAGACTGTGGGGTAGTATATGTGTGTGTGTGTGTGCAGGGGAGAGAGTGTGGCGGGAACAAGAACCCCCATTTCCCTCCAAATGCTTTAATGTTGTTGGTTACCGAAAATGCCCCTCATGGGTAACGGCCATCCACAGCTCTTGTAACGGAAAATCAATTTTGGGTCCAATTGGATCGAAAATGCAAAGTTGGGGTGTTAGTTGTTGAAATTGGAACCTTATGGTCCTTTGTGAGACACGGGTGTAAACCTCAGGGGGTTTAGTGTAATTTACCCTATAAATAAATAAGTTGCACCAAAAAAAAATAAAAAATTATAAATAAATAAGTTGAAAAAGTGTGTGTTTATGACTTATGAGTCAGATGCCACTTTGGTCTTAAAACTCAGGCAAGTACGTTAAAGTACTCCATCCAACGTTGTAAAGTTTGCTTTCCGTCACGCATCTTCTTGCAAACTTTATTTACGTCCACACACTTTACTGGGGGATACACCCACCTTTTTTTTTTTGGATTTTTCCCTCCCAAACTTCGATTCTCTAAAACCCTAACCCAACCACCGCCATGTATTCCGTCCTGGCCGGCGCCGCCCAAGTGATCGACGACGGCTTTCCGGCCACCAAGCTCTTCTCCCAGGGCTACTCCTACACGTACGACGATGTCATCTTCCTCCCGCACTACATCGACTTCCCTGCCGACTCGGTCCGACTCGACACCAAACTCACCCGCAACATCCAACTCTCCACCCCCTGCGTCGCCTCCCCCATGGACACCGTCACCGAGTCCGCCATGGCCGCCGCCTTGGCCCACCTCGGCGGCGTCGGCATCATCCACTCCAACAACTCCGCCTCCGACCAGTCCGCCCTGATTCGCGCCGCCAAGGCCCGACGCTTCCCCTCCCTGTCCGACCCTATCGTCGTGTCCTCCTCCGATTCCATCGCTTCCGTTAGCGAATTCGGCTCGTCACCCTGCATTTTGGTCACTAAAACCGGAGCAAAAAATTCTGGCCTGTTAGGGGTCGTGTCAAAATCGGACTGGCTGGCTATGGATAATGTTAATAACAAGGAAGTTAGAGTTTCTGACTATATGGTTAAATCTCCGGTTACTGTGCCGTCTAGTTATAGTTTCGAGGATGTGGCTGGTTATCTAGCGAACAGTAAGCTTGATTTTGTGGCTATGGTGGATGAGGGGAGTGGGGAAGTGGTGGACGTGGTAGCGAGTGCTGACGTGGAGAGGATCAAAGGGTATCCGAGGGGAGGGGTGCCGTCCTTGGGGGCGGACGGGAAGTTTTTGGTTGGGGCGGCGATTGGGACGAGGGAGGCGGACAAGGAAAGGCTGGAGCATCTGGTGAAGGCGGGGGCGAATGTGGTGGTGCTGGACAGCTCGCAAGGAAACTCGAGTTATCAGATTGAAATGATTAAGTATGTTAAGAGGACGTACCCGGAGCTGGACGTGATTGGTGGGAATGTTGTGACAATGTATCAGGCGCAGAATTTAATTCAGGCTGGGGTTGATGGGCTGAGAGTCGGGATGGGGTCTGGGTCGATTTGCACCACGCAGGAGGTCTGTGCTGTGGGGCGTGGACAGGTAATGATTTCTCCTCCTGCTAAACACCATATTTGGAACCTGATTGTTATGCAATTGCTGTCTTTTTGAAATCACAAATTGATAGTCTCAGTTGTTGCTTGATACTGCTATTTCTACCGACTCCACTTTATTGCAATTGGCAATGATGTTCATGCTATCTTTCCTGTTTTTCTGGGAAGTACGTAGCAAAGACGTTTTTGAGGCAGCAAAGCTGCACATAACTACTGAAAGGTTCAACCTCGAAATGCACATACCTTCTCCAAATGGGTCTTCGCTGTATAGAATATTGAATTCGGTGCATTTTCATTTATAGTTGATGTTCCCCTTCCACTTTTCGGCTGGAATTGCTGCCCTGCACTTGGTAACACTAACAATTCCTTTTGAAAACATTTGAACCCGAATTCTGAGTAAGCTCATACACCACCTCCCCGTCTAACTGTAATTAACTTATTATCTTGGTCTTGCTTATGAAAGGAGCACATAAGGTTGTCGTTAGCTTTTCGAAAAGTAAGTACGGTTGGACTGCCTCTTTAAGCTGACTACTGTTAAGTCATGGATAAGCTTTCCCTGTGCATATCTAATTAAGTGAAGTGAAAAGATACATTATTTATGTACATATCTATGTAGAAGTAACACAATCACAGGGCTACAGCTGCTTGTTTCCTTTTGCACCCTCGAATGTGAGACTAAGCTAGAAACAGCCATTTCGTAAGGTTGCAATAATTTTGTCTGGGATGCTGCTTATGCTGTGAGATTTAGGCATAATACTGGTTTGGCTTTCTACTTTATTCCAATAGTGAACGGAATCATTGTCACTATCGATTATGAGATTACGATACAGAAAACTTCCATTTTCCTTTTGGTAAATCTCCCAACTATGAACTTAACATTTTATTTTTCTGCATTTTGTCCATATCTATTAGGCGACCGCTGTTTACAAGGTATCATCTATTGCCGAGCAAAGTGGTGTGCCCGTCATTGCTGATGGCGGCATTTCAAATTCTGGGCACATTGTCAAAGCTCTGGTGCTTGGGGCATCAACTGTCATGATGGGTAGCTTCTTAGCTGGTAGCAATGAAGCTCCTGGAGCTTATGAGTTTCAGGTAAATGCATGTCGCACTTCCTTTTCATAATTGATGTATGCAAAACTAAACTAGTGAGTTTGTGAAGCATGGGAAACAGGCGAACATGAGGTCTCTTACATGCGTAGCCACAGTACTGTTTAGGAATAGTTATTATTTTGTTTAGTTAATTTTCATAAGAAGATAAAACATTGTTGCAGAATTTACAGGATGTCTGGGTGTCCTTTATCGCGCTATACGTCGATTGATATGCTTAGCATGCACCTGCCTTAAGTGGGATTTTCGGGATGTGCCTAGAAATTTCAGTGAGTTGTTTTTGGGATTTTTGGTGGTCTTTTTGTTTTGGCATAATTTTGGGTAGGAATATAAGATAGTTTCACAGGCTGTCTAAAACTTATTGCGGGAAGCTGTTTGTGTGTGTGTGTCTCTTCTCAAGTGGGTTGTTGGTAGTTGACAAGAAAAAAGCAGGTGGTACTAAAGCAAACACCTATACCAAAAGATGGAGTACTTTTTCTTATGCTTAAAGTACATAGTATGTCCATTTGATTGATACTGAAGGTTTTCTTAATCTTTATTGCTCCCATCCTGCAACTGTATCTTTATTCTATTGTTTATTTGCATAGTTGGTCTGGCTTAGAATTCTGTTTTGTATGTGGATAATAGGGTGGTCGTTGGGTGAAAAAATATCGAGGAATGGGATCCCTTGAAGCAATGACCAAAGGTAGCGATGCTCGATACTTGGGTGATAAAGAAAAGCTGAAAATTGCTCAGGGGGTTGTAGGAGCAGTTGCAGACAAAGGTTCTGTATTGAAGTTTATTCCATACTCGATGCAAGCGGTTAAGCAAGGCCTCCAGGATCTTGGTGCTTCCTCCCTACAATCTGCACATGACCTGTTAAGATCGGGGGTGCTAAGGCTGGAGGTATGGTTTACCATTTGGCTTTTATCAACTTTTAGCTGCTTTATTCTGTTTCTTATCACTTACTATTTAGCGAAACTTTCCCGCGGATAGATATTCTATGTGGAGCGGGTCACTTTTGCTTTTACTCACAACTCTGTCCAAGTGAATACTAGTTCACCCTAATCACAACGTTACTAGAGAAAATACATGTCCAGATAGTTAACCAAGTAAAGAAGCAGTTAATAATATCACGTTTAATTTCTTCCGGGCTTGTATACATTGAGCTGATGGGACAAGAACTCGACATTAAGCAACATTCTTTCAGCTAAATTTGAACAACAACTGTTTTAGGGAATTCTCTGCATTCACAAGGACTAAGTAGCGTTATCGTCGCTCCTCGACTGTGTTCATATGACAAGGGAGATGATCCCCGACATGGGATATTTCTCTAGCTATCCATCAGGCAGTGGGAACCCAGTTCAATGCGGATCGTCTGAGACTTTACGGTTAAGAGTACCGTCTTCTGGCTGCTCTTGAGCGTGCCCAAGACCACCCCAGCTGGCCTTATCCTATAAACACAATAGGCTTAGACCCAAATAAGGAATTCCTGCTGATACGTGAAGTCCGTGATTAGGAATTTCAGGGGGTCTCGCTCTCCCCTCCTCATCCTCATTTTGCACACTCATTGTTTTATAATCCTTCAATTGTCAATTTTTCATATTTGGTGGTGTAGCTTGTTCGACTTTACTAACATGAGGGCAAATGCCTTGACTGTAAGAATTCAATGAAGAAGCTTGCTTGTCCCTGCTTCCACAAGGTTTGGTGCAAAGACTGCTACTTGGGATGCAACCTGGGTGGGGACCCCCAGTGGCGCCCAAGTGTATCGTATGTGATGCACTCGTTTCAACAACCAGGGGGACCTGATCAGACCTTGTTTCGGGGTTCTTCTTCTGGTTTTTAAATCATCTATGGCTGTTTGCTATCTTTCAATAATAATTTAGGACTCCTCTTGTTGTTTACTTTTATCTTTGGGGCTTTAAAAGTGTGTGGTTGTATTTGGGACTTTAGTAATGTTGTGTTTGATGTTGCTTGTATCTTGGGACGGTAATTCTAATGTAAGCGTATGTAGTTGGCATGCAATAATTTCAGTGTGTGTCTCACTTTCTTACGACCAAAGACCAATTGCGTAATCGTTCCTTGTAGAGTTGTAAACTTTTTCCATTCTTGGGTTTGTACATGTTATGAGTGAGTGCCTCTGTAACATGCACAAACCCAAGAATGGAAAAGGTTTACAACAAGGAACGAATAAGCAATTGGTCTTTGGTCCTAAGAAAGTGACACACAAACCGAAATTATTACATGCCAACTACATACGCTTACATTAGAATTACCGTTCCAAGATACAAGCACCATCAAAGACAACATTACTACAGTCCCAAATACAACCACACACTTTTAAAGTCCCAAAAATAAAAGTAAACATCAAGAGGAGTCCCTATATTATTCTTGGAAGATAGCAAACAACCATGGATGATTTAAAAACCAGAAGAGGAACCCCGAGACAAGGTCTAATCTGGTCTCTGGTTGTTGAAACAGTTGCGCCACTGAGGGTCCCCACCCGGGTTGCATCCCGAGTAGCAGTTGCTGCACCAAACCTTGTGGTAGCAGAGACGGGCAAGCTTCTTGTCCTCACATTAGTGAAGTCGAACAAGGTACAACACCAAATATGAAAAATTGACAACTGAAGGATTGTAAAACAATGAGTGTGCGAAATGAGGAGGGGAGAGAGAGGGACCCCCCTGAAATTCCTCATCACAAACTTCACGTATCAGCAGGAATTTCTTATTTGGGTCTAAGCCTGTTGTGTTTATAGGAAAAGGCCAGATGGGGTGGTCTTGGGCACACTTAAGAGTGTGTTTGGAACCATGGAATTGATGGGATTTCATTTCAAATCCTCAAATTTTGTTGTTTGGAACATTAAAAAAAGGAATTGGAATTGGATTTGATGGGATTTGACTGGATTTGTTTTTATAGTGTGAAATCCGATGAAAAATGGTCGGATTTCATGGGATTTCGATTTACTTGAATTAAAACTAATTATTTACTTATCTTACCCTTTTTCTGGATCTCTCCAACAATGAACCCACTATCCCATCTTCATTGCCGTTACCGCCACACCACTTTTACTACCACCACCGGCACCACTACTGTCACTACCACCACCACTGGCACCACTACTGCCACCACCACCGCTACCACTACTGTCGCCACCGCCGCCACCACCACCACTACTACCACTATCGTTGTCGCCACAACCACCGCTAACACTACCGTCGCCGCCACCACCACCGCCACTACATCCTTCACCACCACCGCCACCACTACGGCCAGTACTGCCACATCTACCACCGTCGCCACAACTACTGCCATAACTACCATCGTCACCACCACTACTGCCACCACCACCGCCACTGCATCCCCCACCACTACAGCCACCGCCACCAGTACTGCCACCGCCACCACTATTGCCACCACCACCACTGCCACCACAACCATCACCACCATTGTCGCCACCACAGCAACTACCACCATAGCCATCAATAATGCCACCACCACCACCATCGCCACCACTACTGCCACCACCACATCATCACCACTATTGCCACCACCGTCGCCACCACCACTATTATCGCCAACACCACCATCACCACCGCCACCACCACTATCGCCACCACCGCCGTCAACATCACTACTGTTACCGCCACCGTCACCATTATTGCCACCACCGTCACCACTACTACCACCGGCATCACTATTGGCGTCAGTGGATGACCACCACTACCATCATTACCATCACTTGACCACCCCACCACTTCCATCATCGATGTTGCTACCCTGTGCAGTGCTGTCACCACCACCACCACCATGTGGTGGCACTAGCCCACTTGAAACCACTTACCGTAATTTATTTTTCATCGTAAGTTAAGGATATAATTGTCTAAAAATTTATTACCTTTCCATTTCCTCTGTTCTCTAAACACAAAATTGGAATTCCGTGATTTGAATTCCCTTTCGTCCCAAACAAAAAAAAAGTGAATTGAATTCCAAATCCAATTCTAAATCTGAAATTCAAATCCTAAAAGAATTGGTTCCAAACGGACCCTAAGGGCAGCCAGAAGACGGTACTCTTAACCGTCAAGTCTCAGACGAACAACATTGTACTGTGTCCCCAGAGCCTGATGGATAGCTAGAGACATATCCCCGTCGGGGATCATCTCCCTTGCCATATGAACACAGTTGAGTAGCGACGATGACGCTACTTGATCCTTGTGAATGCGGAGGAATTCCCTCAAAACAGCTGTTGTTCAAACTTACCTTCGAAGAATGTCGAGTTCTTGTCTCATCAGCTCAATGTTTCTTCGCACTGAAGCACAATAGTCGGAAATGTCCCCCATGTTGGGGAGCATACAAAGGAAACGGAAGAGGAGCTACAGTTAATGCCAACGTGGCTTGGAACTGCCGGTGCAACAAGTTTGCATATATAACACCATGGCTGAATGAGTGAGAGAAGACTTTAAAAGTTTGATTGAAGAAACTTCCCAAGAGATAAGCAACAATCCCCTGAATTGTGAATAAGTACCACAAGACCTTTTACCTAAATTGGATATGGAAGATGCAGATTCAAGTCACGCTGCTTCAATGTGACAAACAATGAAACCCAAGCAAGAAGTATTCATGATTCAGGGGATGACAAGCCTTTGGATTCCAAAGATACACAGACCAATATAATCATAAAAACTTGGGATAACAAGACAGGAGGACCGAGCGGGTTAGCTCCGGGAGCAACGAGTGACACCCGTTCTGCCAGCTCGGTAGCCCACAAAAACAAAAATCATCTAATGGAAGGTAGTACTCTCCTGTTAGCTGGTAAGTTTCAAGTTTAATTTCTTCCGACTTCATATCTCACTTATCTTGTTTCTTTCGGTGGTTTAGGTTCGAACTGGAGCAGCACAAATTGAAGGTGGAGTTCATGGGCTGGTTTCTTATGAAAAGAAATCTTTTTGACAAGTGGCCACCCTTGTTGAAGGCAGCAGCAGCTTACTGGCTGGTTTTCTGTGACTGACTTTGCAACAGATGCAACAAACGTCGAACCTGACCCTGGTCCATCGTCAAAGGAAGTTACCTGTTTCTTCCCCAACTTGTTGCACAAAATTTGATAACGGATTCTGGCATGAAATCTGCCAAATTCAAGCCGTAGAACAGAATTGTGTACCTGATTCTGAAGGTGTTCTTTTCCTCCCATTCTGATGATGAGACCAATATATTCCTCTGTTTTATTTACTTGTTGATTTGTTGTCTAAGAAGTGAAAGTTATGAAGAGTTTCTTATTTCTCAAGCTGTTTTATATGTGAGTATATCCACACCCTAATTTGCTTATCAATCCCGCAACATAATTTTGCTTCTTTATTAGTGGTGTATAAGCGTATCAAGATGCTAGCGGAGAGACTCTCTTTCCTTCATGCTTGTAGCTATGTTGATAGTTTGTGAACGTATGCTCGATATATTTCAATCATATTGAAACTTAAAAAATTGATTAATCAGTTCAGTTACGAGTGCAAGTAAAAAATGCATGTCCTAGTCCGTCCAGGTTTCCAGACACCATTTGTGCTGGTAGTATTGGTGTTTCTGCTTTCAGAAGGTGCATTGCATTTGTTTTTCTTTTAATGTTGCGTTCTCTGTTCCGGCAACTCAACTTTGGTTACAAGTTTTGTGGAAGTGTTCTTGATTCTCTGCATCAGAAGAATGAATTTACGCTGGTACTGTGTAGGTTCTAAGCCGGGAGGAAAGGTGACGGGTCGGTACAGATAGATAGCAAGCGCGAAACTTGTCATGTTGTGTGAACTTCACTAGACAAAGTTCATGAGGCAATGAAGAGGTTCTATGTACGTTCACTAAGAAATGTTTCCTCAAGGGTGATTCACTGAAGCTTAAAGCGTTGTAGAGTAATTCTGACACAAAAAATAAAGGTTGTTTCAAAAGCTGTCTTAACACTTTGTGGGAGCTGTTTGTGTGTCTCCTCTCAAATGGTTAGTTGGAAGTTGGTGTTTCCTTGTTACGTTTAATACTAATGTTTTATTATAAGGTTTTACGTGGCTACATTTTTTTGTTGAGCTTGCTCCTAAATTCGATGTGGTTTACTGTACTAAATTTGTACGTGTTGTCATAGTTGAAATAGAAGGAAGAAAAAAATGAACCATCAAGGTGGCCCTTAATGTAATTTTGATGTTAGTAGCATAGGTGAACCAACCGGGACGGTAAGGAAAGAAAATAGTTTCAGGAAATCTTTTTGTGCATGAAACGTTTCTTCTATTAACCAAAAACAAAATGGCTGGAGAGGCATTTGTATTTTGGGCTTACCTCAGGGGAGGTACTTGACCCTTCTGAAAAGTGGGTAGGCTGCTGGATAAAGTTTCTTGTGTCATATCAAATCAGTAATTACCCCCAGGGCCAGGGAAACTGAACTTGCATCTAAACTTACACTAATGGGTGATTCCAATTCGAAATCTATGCAAACAACCTGAAAAAGGAGAACGAAGACATCAAAGCCATCAGATACGCTTATACTTATTTGGTTTTAGAAGAAATACAGTACATAAATTGCTTTACAACAGCTTCTGAAGCATCAGACTCAAAAGGGCCTGTTAGGAAAACCTCTTATCTGAAGCTGAAACATCAATGTGATAGCAAGTCTGTTCACGTACTCGTTACATCTTAAACAAAAAATAGGGATCTACAAAGGAGGGACAAAAAGGAGTTAATCTCTAACCGACAATGAAACATCATTTCCAATTGTTGGCGACAATGTCAGCCAGATCAACCACCCTCTGCGAGTAACCCCACTCGTTGTCATACCAGGCAATCACCTTAACCATGTCATCTCCCATAACCATGGTCAGTGAAGAATCGACGGTTGAGGAGACGTCGCTGCATCTGAAGTCCATCGAGACAAGTGGCTCATCGCACACGGAGAGGATCCCCTTGAGCTCGTTGTCAGCGCTCTCGCGGAATGCTGCATTGACCTCCTCTGCAAAAGTCTTCTTGGTTACCTGAACGACGAGGTCCACCACCGAGACATTGGGGGTGGGCACGCGGAGGGCAATGCCGTTGAGCTTTCCTTTAAGGCTGGGAAGGACAAGGGCCACCGCCTTTGCAGCACCGGTTGATGTTGGGACAATGTTGAGAGCTGCAGCTCTTGCACGTCTCAGATCCCTGTGGCTTGCATCAAGAAGCCTCTGGTCTCCGGTGTAGGAGTGAGTGGTGGTCATGGTTCCCTTTATGATGCCTACCATGTCATATAGCAAACTTCTTTGTCAGATAAAAGCTGCACGATTTTGTATGGCGAATAATGGTTTGCATCTACCTGTTGGTTTTCTATTTACTTTGTCCGCATTTTAATTTTGATCTTCCAAATCAATCAAGTCAAAATAGTCTAATCTATCATCGACTTCACATAGTTGAAGGTGTAAGAAATTCAAGCAAAAGGATACCAATGATAGTGATGCTATGATCTATATTGTAGAATAGTCAAGAGCACAGCCACAGAACTGTTCTATGGCTGATGTGAGTTCTCATATCAGCAACACCAGACACATCTTATCTAGGACAGATACACATCAGATTGGGAGATGCAGTACGAGTGGCTATGAAATGTTAAGGGAATGAATTACCAAATTTCTGGTCAAGGACCTTGACAAAGGGTGCAAGGCAGTTCGTGGTGCAGGAGGCATTACTGATGATGGGCTCAGCCGGGTCGTAAGCATCGGCATTGACACCGACGACATAGGTGGGAATGTCACCTTTCCCGGGAGCAGTGATGAGCACCTTCTTAGCACCCGCGGTTAAGTGTTTACCAGCACCATCTCTGTCCACGAACACTCCAGTTCCTTCGATCACCAAATCAATCCCCAACTCCCTGGACATTAACAAAATTATATAAAGCGAAAATTGGTTATCATAAACTGTATCATATCGTTAAACCAACTTATATGTTATTTTCTGTTCCCCAAAAAAGAAGTAAAACTTGAAAATGCAGCGTTGGTTACCAAAATAGTCCACAAACTTAATTATGCTTTCATGAAAGTAGAGAATAGGGATTGTCTAATTACTTCCAAGGGAGATCGATGGGGTTCCGGCTGGAGACAACTTGGATGACCTTTCCATCCACTGAGATACCATCGGTGCCGACTGGGCTGACTTTAGCGTCGAAGATACCGAGGGTGGAGTCGTACTTGAGAAGGTGGGAAGCCTGCTTGACACCGCCGGTGTCATTGATGGCAATGACGTCGAGGGGAGAGTCCTTCCTGCCGTGCCAACACCTCAAGAAGTTCCTTCCAATTCTTCCGAAACCGTTGATGGCCACCTTCAGTTTTGCTTCCACCACACCCCTCTTGTTGCCTCCCCCAATCTATCAACAGATACATGATGACAAAGTATTAACAAGGGATCGAAGTTAATCAAACACTTTCGAGTAAATTCTAACCAAAAGCTAAATTCACAAGCAAAACTTAAAATCCTTACTTCTTTCCCTGTTTGCACAGTATTTGTGTTACTTGTGACCACAAAAGCAATAAATTGAATGTTTGCACTAGTTTTAGATCTCAAGACTTCATATAATCAGCAGGGCTGTCGGTTGATCATGCCAGCTATGCCACATAATTATACTGTGTGTA
The DNA here is from genome assembly GCA_033065855.1 of Escallonia rubra. Lineage (NCBI taxonomy): Eukaryota > Viridiplantae > Streptophyta > Magnoliopsida > Escalloniales > Escalloniaceae > Escallonia > Escallonia rubra. The sequence goes on along the minus strand of JAVXUO010002523.1, from coordinate 167,027 downwards.
ACAAAGAAAAATTATAAAGCAATGCTCCAAATAGTTTGGAGCGGTTGTGCATCTTTTACTGCTTCGAATGAATCGAAGAAACCTAAACAAACATCACTAGAAATTGAAAATGGTGCTGGTAATTTCTTTAATGCGAGATCTGATACCATTTCACGATACCAACTGCCGTAGCCTAACATGTTTGATTAATGCCGTTGATAGCTGTAACATGAACTTGAAGTGCAACTATTAAACGGCCATTAGCACCATCCCACCCGACCCCAAACACACACACCCCACAGAGTCGCACAGCAGAGGTAGGAGAAGTTAGCCAAGCTAACTAGTTATAAAACTTGCTGGTATAAGCTCACAGTAGACTCGTAGTTTACCAAACATCAGGCATATGTGAAATGCATGTTTACATGTTAGCTAGAGTTTCAAGGTACTAGTTTTGGACACTCACAACAGAGGTCTGGAAGGTAACGACGGAAATCAAATCATCAGATGCTTTCCTAGCAAATGGAAGAGAGCTGCTTCGGAGCCCAGAGAACTCGGAGAATCCTCCCTTAACCTGCACATTCACAAGTATTACTTCAATTTCAAGTACTCTCGGTAATGGCATGCAACAATACTGGTTCAAGCTCGAGTGAATATATGCATTTACATAAAGATGATAGTAGCTTATGAGTAGAAGTAGTGACCTGGAGAGAAGAGTTGGCCATGGAGAGAGCAGCCGAAGCCATGGTTCTTCTTTGGTGTCAATCACCAAAGCTTAGTTCTCAGCAGCAGAATTTCTAGTTAATAAGAGGTGGGAAATGTTCTGGTTTAAAGTGAGACTGATACATAATGTGAAGGAAGAGAGTGGATGAGATTTTTTGGATGATAGATAAGCCTCTCGCTCATTATATGGCTATGGTTGTGCCCATTTGTGTGTGTGTTTCATTTTTCTCTCTCCTGCTACATCTATGGTTCATGCCACATCTTATCCATCAGAATATGCCACTATGACAATCCTTGCTATGGGACGGCGAGGGTTGAAATCCATGTCCCACATCTGTCTATCTACCACACAAAAAATATTATGTCCTAGACTTGGCTAATGACCTTTCTTTAAGCGATAGTTCCAAAAATTCATAACATAAAAGTCTCTCCCGCGGTGATGCTGGTCATATTATCATCCGGTTTACGAGCTTTTGCGTTTAGGTTCAAGAGCAAATATTTAATGGGGGTGAGACACAATGACGTAATACCTAAAACTTAATAGGTGTTATGGAGTGGAAAGTGGTCCGAGGACAAAATGCAAGCTATTTTACTTGTGTCGGCATCCTATCTCGTATTTTTGCGTGTGTGGTTCGGGCAGGGTAAGTGAACAAGTTAATTTTACATTCATAGAGTACCATAAAGTAGAAAACTAAATGAAGAAGACATGAAATGCTTGTTAATTGATGTCGAACAAGTAGCGATTGATGATTTGGACTACTTGCATTATCTCAAATCTAAGAATGTTGATGCCAAGAAAGTGGATTCGTAGATTACGTGGAAGTCCCACAAATGATGCAATCCAAGTCAGCTGCCTGGGGTTCAGTAGTGGGACGCAGTAAGGATGGAGTAAGGCAGAGAGCAAGGCTTCCTAGACAGAGTCTGATGAGCAGCACTGCTGCGAGGGCGAAGGCGCGGTGTGAATGCACGACGACAATCCAGTATGATGCTCAGGTCTAGAGTCAAGGTCCAACAGGGTTCCTTCATCAGGCTCCTGTATGTTTCTCTCGCTAGAATTCTCTATATGGAGTTCTTGAGTGAGAAACTAAAGATGAGTTACGAGTTCTAAAGTCCCTTATCTTGAAAATGAATTCTCAAGTCCCTTATTTATAGGGGTGGAGATTATGATGCCATCAAGCGATGCGTATGGCTCCCTGGGAGTGAAACCTCACGGAGGGGCCACAAATGCCAGTGGTCAGCGGACTTTCGATCGCATATTTACCCAACTTGCCTTGCTTGGAGTCACTGTGTTTGTCTGGAAAGAGTGGCACAAACAGCAGCGGGGTGGTCAGAGAACCCCTTGATCTAATCACCAGTCCAAAGCCATTGGAGAGTCTCATAGGGGTGTCGAGAGATGAAGAAAACCTGACATTTGACCACTTATGAAAGGGATGTAAAACATGCTGGATAACCCAGTTACCTATGGCAAATAGCTGACTTGGTATTCTCAGTCAGCGAAGCTTTGAGGGGGAGGGTCCCTATGCCCAACTGTTAGGCAGACTAGACGCGATGCCCTCCGGAGACCTGCTGCCATCTTGGAGTGACCGAGGGGGTCATAGTGCCTAGGGGTGCCGATGAAGAGCCGTCAGTGCCGGAGCACGTAGGCTAGTCAAGCAGACACCATGGTGTAGATATGTCTCGGATGAGTCGCCTATCTCGTGGGTGAGTCCTCGTGCCGAAGCACTTGGAGTGTGCCAAGGTAGTGTCCTAGATGAGTCGCCTACCGAAGGGCTGAGGTAGTGTCCGGAAGGAGTTGCCTGCCCGACAGGCCGAGGTAGTGTTCCAGAGGAGTCGCTACCCGACAGGCTGAGGCACTATCCCGAAGGAGTCGTTGGCAGAAGGGGAGTCCTCATGCCGAGCACTTGAAGCTCCCTGACGGAGATACTGTGCCGAATGAGTTGCCTATCCCTGCGGGTCCTTGTGCCGAAACACTCGGAGCACCCCAAGGTAGTGTCTCAGAGGAGTCACCAACCCGAAAGGCTGAAGTAGTGTCTCAGAGGAGTTGTGTACCTGGGGGGATGAGAGTCCTCATGCAAAAGCACTTGGAATCCCCTGACAAAGATAGTGTCTTGGAAGAGTCGCTTATCCCCGCAGGTGAGTCCTTATGCCGGAGCACTCGAAGTGCGCCAAGCTAGTATCCCGGAGGAGTCGTCTACCTGACGGGAGGTAGTGTCCTGGAGCCCTCATGCCAGAGCACTCGAAGCTCCCTGAGGTAGTGTCTTAGGGGAGTCACCTACTCTGAAGGATGATGTATACTCCAGAGAGTGGGTTGAAGCATGTTCCATGACCAAATCAAGGTGTGCACGGTGTGGTGGAGGGATGGACCAACACCGGGGAATAGTAGTGTGAGAGCATGCCTGGGTTTCGACTGTATAAGTGGCGCGGTGCATGAGCACGGAGGGAGGAACTCTTCATGGTTAAGGAAGAAATACCCAAACAAAGGGGGAAGGCCAACCCTCTTGAGGTTGGGAAGCCTGACCCTTCATGGGGTTTGAGAGGCCGACCGCCATGGGTATTGGGGAGGCTAACCCCTCTTGGCATTGGGGAGGCCGACCCCCGATGGTTTGAGAAGGTCGACCTCTATGGGCAATGGGGAGGTCGACCCCCCATGGGTATTCGAGAGGCTGATATCCATGAACATTGAAGAGGCTGACCCCAGATAGGTTTGGGGAGGCCTACCCCTTGACCTGATGGTGTCCCAAATTTGGACACATATATTTTATGGAAAACAAAGTAGTGCGCATGTGACTTAAGCGTGCGTGTTGGTTTGATCATCATGGGAGCATTGAACTTTGACTGTAAAAAATGTTGGCGTGTTATAAAAAATGGGCGCAAGGTCAAAAGTGCTTAGAAAGGATAGGCTAGCAACATAAGCCCGCTGCATGAAGTATGCACGATAGTGCAACCCGAGCGTGTAGCGCATGCATACCTACTAGTCCATCCTTAGAATTTTTTATGTGTGACAGTGTGGGTGTTAGTGAACGAAGAAGTGATGAGTTGGTGGCTCGAGCCACCTCGTGGACCACCTACTGAGTCCATGGGATGCTTAGGGCATCATCAGGAATTGCAGCGCGGGGGCGCAAAAATGAAAACTAAAAAAATGAATTGAAGGATAAATGGCTCGTGCTGCCTCGCGCACCACCTACTAAGTACTTTAAGACACTCAAGTGTTGTTGGCATCGTGATGCTGAGGCGCGTTGATGGCCACAGAGGCAATGTCAGGTGTCGCAGTGCTGGGGTGTGGTAACGAACGTAGAACAACGAATTAAAAGGTTGGGTGGCTTGAGCGGCATCGCGTACCCTAACTATGTACTTGCCAAATTTTGACGTTGTCAGCGTCGTGGTATAGGGGGTGCAACGTGACAAGCATGGAAAATTGATGAATGTCGCAGGTCACGCAGAAAGGGTGTTACGCACATGTCGCGGGGTACAACAGCCAAGGTGTGAGTGAGGGTAGTGGAAGGGAAATGCACGAGGGGTGCTGCACAATGTGTGGTGGATCACTGCGGTGATAGATTTTTCATTCTTTCTCTCTTTTGAGAGAAAGGGTGTTGATGTTGATGGTAGTGGAAGGGAGTGGCGGAAGGTGTTGGCTGAGTAGGGGTGGAAGAAGGGGGGGTTAGGCTTGATGGGAGATCGGGTAGGCCAAAGGTATGGGAATGATGTGATCCAGGCGTAGAGGGATAGGCCGAAGTGACGGTAGGTAGAGGAGAGGAGGTCGGGCTTGGTGGGAGAGGGGGAAGCTAACCCTGAAAAGGGCCGAAGGTGTAGGAGGGGGGAAACAAGGAGGCCAACCCTTAGCGAGGCCAAGAGTGGTGGAAGATTCGAGAGATGAGGAAGAAAATGGCAGTAAGAAGAGAAGAAACAAGGAGCGACGGTGGCAGTAGAGTGGGGATGCAGGCTGTCGCGGGCGTGCCTGAAAAAGGGAAGATGACATGAGGGAGAAAGGGAGCCGCAGCCGGTGAAGGGTGGGGCATCGCCTGTGGAAAAAGAGACTGAAGATGGGTGACATCGCTTGGGGCTTGCTGGTGCAAGGGGTTAGAGAATTAGGGTCTTTTTGGGAGGAAATTAGGGTTTGGAAGAAAGGTAATTGGCGCCAGTCGAGTTATTCGGGAAGGGAGCGTGTCGAGTTGAGGGTTAGTGGGTCAGGCTTGGGGCGAGTAGAGAAAAAAAATGAGTGTGTCGGAGCAGGTGCGCGTTAGGGCAGGGTTAGGTTAGGTTTTACCCCCTTGATTTTTTAATTTGAATTTCATATATGTGTGTATGTGTATTTATATAGATACACACGCCACACACACATACATATACATATATATATTTTTGTTTTTGGCCCTAAGTGTTCAAAGGAGATCAGCCTCCCCAACCCCTCAAAGGGGTCATCCTCCTCAATGCCTTGGCCATTGGCCTCCTCAACCCCTTAGTGGTGTTGACCTCTCCAATCCCTTAGAGGGGTCAGCCTCCCTGATGCTTTGGGGGCTCAACCTCCTCAATCCCTTAGGGGGGCCGGCTTCCCCAACCCCTTAAGGATGTTAGAACCAAGTTAGCAATGGTCGCAACACTGGGACTTGGATAGTGTCCAAAACTAGTCCTAGCCTTGAAATCTAAACCTGAGCAGTATGGGCTAACCTCAGAGCTTGGGATGACACAAAATGAGCAGCGGGGACAAGGTGGGGAGCTCTAAGGCCTTGAGTGATCGGAAACAGTGAAGTTAAGACTTGGATTGATTTTTTGCATTTCCAGGATTACAGCCATTAGAGAATATTATGAGTCTTGACGGTCGGCGATGGTAGGAGTAAGGCCCTAGACTGCGTCATTCACGATAGTGGAAACATTGGGTGCTTCCATCCGAGGGGAGCCTGGAGTTGAACGATACTGGTCTCCTATTGGGCCTTGATGTGATGTTCCTCTTGGATGGCGAGGTTTATGCTTTATATGGTAGTTTTGATAACCCTTCGTTCGTGAGGCATGGTAGGCTGGGTGTGTCAGACAAGGGGCAAACTGTACAACGATGCTTACCTCCACAATGAAGTCGCTAAAATGATGCCAAGAAATTAGGTTCGTAGATTACGTGGAGGTGCCACAAAGGATGCAGTCCAAGTTAGCTGCTAGGTGTTCAGTAGCAGAACGCGTTAAGGATAAAATAAGGGCAGAGAGGAAGGCTTCCCAGACAGAGTCCGAGGAGTGGCATCCCTGCGCCGTTGAAGGCACATAGTAAATACTCATAGTTCAATGCTTAGGTCCAGAATCAAGGTCTAGCATCGAGAACCTACGTCAGGGCCCTGTATGTTTGTCTCTCTAAAATTCTCTAGCTCTAGAGTTCCAAAGTTAGCAAGTTAAGATGAGTTAGTTTTAAAGTCCTTTAGTCTTGAAATGAATTATAAAGTCCCCGGTTTATAGGGGTTGAGATGATGATGTCATTGCATGGTGCTTCTTGGGAGTGACACCTTACCGAGGGGCCACAAATGCCTGTGCTCCGCGGACTGACATATCATATATTCTCCTGGCCAGCCCCGTGCAAAGTCTCTGTCTATCTGGAAAGACTGGCCCACAAAACGCTGTAATGGCCGAAGAACCCTTAATCTAGCCATCAATCCGAAGCCTTTGCAGAGTCCCAAATGGGCGTCGAGAGATGCAAAGAACCTTACAGTGGTGGTGGAGAGTCCCTACGCCAGACTATCAGGTGGACTATGAACTATACGCGATGCCTTTTGGAGACATACTCCCGTCTTGAAATGAATTGAGGCGAAATCGTAGTCCTTCGGTGTGTCGATGAAGAGCCTTAGCACCGGAGCACGTAGACTAGTCATGTGGACACCCTGGTGGAGATAATGTCCCTAACGATTCTTCTATCCCGTGGGTGAGTCCTCGTGCCGATGCACTTGGAGAGCACCAAGGTAGTGTCCCATAGGAGTCGCCTACCTGACAGGCCATGGTAGTGCCTGAAATAAGTTGTCTGCTCCACATGTCGAGGTAGTTTCCAGAGGAGTGGCCTACCTAGCTTGCCGAGGTAGTGTCTCGAAGGAGTTGCATGCCTGGCAGAAAGAGAGTCCTCATGCCAGCGGCCTTAGATCTCCCTGACATAGAGTGTCCGGAGGAGTCGCCTGTCCCTGCGGGTGAGTCCTTGTGCCAAAGCACTCAGAGCGTGCCAAAGTAGTGTCTCGAAGGATCGCCTACCCTACGGGCTGAAGTAGTGTCTTGGATGAGTCGCCTACCTGACGGGAGGGGAGTCCTCATGCCGGAGCACTTGGAGCTCCTTGACAGAGAAAATGTCCTGGACAAATTGCCTATCACCGAGGGTGAGACCTTGTGCTGGAGCACTTGGAGAGTGCAAATGTAATTTCTTAGAGGTGTAAGCCTACCTGACGGGCCGAGATAGTGTCTAGAGGAGTTTCCTACCTTGTAGAAGAGCAGTCCTTAAGCTGTACCACTCAGAGCTCCTGAGGTAGTGTCTCAAAAGAGTCGCTTACCCTGAAGGATGCATCACACTTCGAAGAGGGGGTTGAACAATATTCCACGACTAAGGCAAAGGGCCCATGGTGTGGTGAAATGGTGGACCAACATTGTCGCATGTTAGTGTGATTTGATGCCAGGGGGCACAATTGTATAACTGGTGCGCCACATGGGTGTGGGAGATGTATGCAGTGTCGAGGGCATGCTCAATGGTGATAGCGTGCAATGGATAAGTGTCGTGTGGGGCATGTGAAAAGGCGGTGGCGCTTATGCGCTGTGATGGGTGTCATATAGAGAGGTGTCTTGCCAAGGTAGTTGACATGGAGACATTGCTTACGTGCGACCACAGATGTCCAGAGACAGGCGTCGTGCGGGGGCATGTGTTATAAAGAAGGGGCTCAAGCACAGCGACTGTTGTCTCAGCGAGAGGCGTCATACTAGGGGCAAGTGACACGATGATAGTGTCTGGGTGTGATGACGGGTGTCGTGGAGCATGCAGCTCCCAAAGGGAGGAGAGAATAAGGGTTGAGGCAAGGGAGCCCTCAAATAGAGGGAGTCCCCAAGGGGTGAAGCAAGGGAGCCCACAAAAAGGTGAAAAGACGAGTGCCCAAAGGCTGAAGCAAGGGATCCTCCAACGGGTGAGGAGATGAGTCCCCAAGGGGTAAAGCAAGCGAGTCCCCAGGGTGAAGAGATGAATCCTCGAAGGGTGAGATAGAGGAGGCCCTAAGGAATGGAAATCCCTAAACCGTAAGGAGATGAGTCCCAAAGGGTGAAGCAAGGGCATGTAAAGTTTTTGACGGGAGCAATGGAGAAAAGCTCATAGGTATGGAAGAAAGTCCCAGACACGGGGGGAAGGCCCACCCCTTTGAGGTTGCGGAGACCGACCCCCATGGGCACTAGGGAAGCTGATGAACGTTGGGGAGGCCGACCCCTTTGAGGTGATGGCATGCCAAATTTGGACACTTAGAAAATTTTTATGCAAAATAGAGCGGCGCGCACATGACTTGAGCCTGTGTTAGTTTGACCGGGTTGGGAACGCTGAACTTTTGACAATACAAAATGTTGACGTGTCACAAAAGGTGGGCCCAAGGCCAGTCAAAAGTGCTTAACCAGGATGGGCTAGATATAAATGTGATCCAAGAACTAGAGATCCCTTTTCAAACAATGACTTTTGATTAGTAAAAAAACGAGCATCTTGAGTAATTAAAATAACCGTCTTGAGAAATCTGTGTGGCCAAGTAATTGTCATGTTTTTTAGAGCATCGTCAACTTTAAAAAGAGGCCATTTAAGACGCATTTAGGTTATTTTTTGATTTACGCGAGGAACTTATTGAGAAAACCATGTGCAAGCATTACTCTTCAATAGAGTGTCATAGTATTTTGGAATAGACATTACTTATTATGTGTTGTACACGCTGAATATGTAGACTAGAATGCCGATGAAGATTGGATTTGTATGTTTTTACTAAAGGAATTTGAGAGAATCGGCAGAGGAAGAGATAGTAAAGGAATTTGAGAGAATCGGCAGAGGAAAAGAGTCCAATAACTTGGCTAGGAAGAAAGAAGAAGAAGGCAAAGTATTTGAGAAGGAATGAGTTGGAACGAGTTTATTTACATAATAGAATGGATTCTCTCATCATATGCCTTACCCCTTTATGGAGGTTGCAATCAACCTCTTGTGAATTCAAAATACTGGAATTGAAAATTACTCATAATGAAAATTATGTAAACGACTTTCAGGCAGAGAATCACTCATAAATTCGACAGACTTCTTCTTTCTCTTGCTTAATTGCCCAGTGTTAAATAAGCCATGTAAGCATGCCTTCTTGATAATCAGCACCCGCTTGTGCTACACCCGCCTTAATGCTTTGATTTAAATAGAGCATACGCACCATGTTTTCCTCCCCTTTGTCCCTGCATGAATTTAAATCTCCCAGCTTGTTCACTGCTGTCATTTGCCAATTTGTTAACTCACCTTTAACTGCTTTCTCACTCTGCATTTCCAGGTTTGTCTTCTTCTTGATTCAGATCCTAACATGAATTCTTCTAGGTGAATTCCTGAAATTCCCTCCCCTTTCAGAGTTACCCTTCTCTTCTGCAGGAAAATTTGGAAATTTCTTCTTAAGGACATCCAAGTCTTCCCAGGTAGTATCACCCTCAGAAAGGTTAGTCCAACCAACCAACACTTGAGGAACATCAATTGATCCATTTTTTTTATCATCCTATGGGTCAATAATATTTGTAGGTTCAAGAATGACCTGTCCTTCCACATTTATAGGAGGTAATGTAGGGGATGCCACCACTTGTTTTCCAACATCAACCTTCAATAGAGAGACAAGGAACACATGTTGTATCTATGATCCTAGAGGTAAATCTAGCCTATAAGCAACACTGCCTACCCTTGCCAATATTGCAAAAGGACCGTAGTATCTTGGTGATAACTTCAGATTCCTCCTAAGAGCCAGTCTGCTCTGCCTATATTGTTGTAATTTCAGGTAGATCAGATCGCCAACAAAAAAACTTCAGTCTTATTTTTGTCAGCATAAAACTTCATCCTTTCCTGTGCAAGTGCCATATTATCCTTAAAGAGATTTAGGACCTTAGCTCTGTTAGCCATGTAAGAGTCTATTGAGGCAATATGAGTGGTTTCACTGGCTCCAAGGTTGAGTGGTCTAGGACTGTAACCATAGAGAGCTTAGAATAGTGTCATTTTTATGGCACCATGATAAGAAGTATTAAACCAGTATTCAGCAAAAGTAAGCCATTTGCTCCGTGATTTTGGCCTATCACCACAAAAGCACCTGAGATTGGTCAAGGCATTGATTGACTCTTTCAGTCTGGCCATCACTTGTGGGTGGTAGGCAGTGTTCAAGCTCAACTTAGTTCCAAGAGTTGGAACAATTTCTGCCAAAACATACCTAGGAATATGCTCCCTTTATCTGTAACTATGTTGTCTGGGGTAAGATATAATTTGAAAATGTAGTAAAATTGTGCTACATCTTGGGTTGTTTGAGGGTGGTTGAGTGCAATGAAGTGAGCAAATTTATTGAGGCTGTCAACCACTACCATTATCACTTCCTTGTGCTCAGATTTGGGGAGACCCTCAATAAAATCCATAGATACATTGCTCTATTATTGAGTTGGGATAGGTAATGGTTGTAGTAATCCAGGGTAAAGAACATGTTACGCCTTCTTTTTCTAGCAAATTTTAACTGTTACACCCAATCCTTAACATCATTCCTTAGTGAGGCCTAAAAGAAAAGTGCAGTTATTCAATTGAAGGTAGCTGTTATACCAGAGTAACGTTCTATTCCTAAGTAATGTAAAAATATGAATGATTTGTTGTCTCTGCCTCCCACCGCTACCAACACACAGTTTACCCCTGTATCTTATAATCCCTTGTTCTATGTGGTACTTAGATGTTGCATAGGGGTCCAAAACTAGCTGCTGCAGCTCTTGTTGCATTTTTAGATTTCCTTCATAGCTGTCCCGAAGTTCAGTGAACGAAAGAGATGTAACTTCAAAGATAGCTTGACAGTTTCCTTTTAGTTGTCCTACCACTGGTAACCTTAATAAGGCATCTAGAGCTCCATTTTCAGTACCAGCCTTGTAGTGTATCTCAAAAGTGAATCCTAGTAACTTAGGAAGGCACTTCTGCTAGAGTAATGATGTGACCCTCTGTCCCAACAAATATTTGAGGCTACAATGGACTGTCATAACAGTAAAAGGTTGGCTGCTGAGATAGGTGTGCCAATGTAATACTCTCTGAACCAAAGCCACCAATTCTTTTTCATATTTTGAAATAGCCAAAGCTCTAGGCCCAAAGGCCTTGATGAGAAAAGCTAGTGGAACTGCCAGCCTGCACGAGTACAACTCCCATCCCTTGATCACTAGCATTCACTTCAACCACAAAGGGAATTAAGAAATTTGGCAGTGCTAGTACTGTGCCACTTATCATTGTTGCCTTAAGGTCTTTCAATGGTTAAAGAGCCTTAGGGTTCCAATGAAAATTATTTTTTTGTAGTAGCTTGGTCAAAGCCTTACTAATAATCCCATAATTTTGGATAACTTCCTGTAATACCCTGCCAGGCTTAAAAATCCTATAATCTATTTTCTACCGTCTTCCCAGACACTCGACACAACTTGTGCACTTGGCACATAAGCAATAAATACCCTGAACGTCTGCATCACGTGTATGCAAAGTATCCAGACTTTAAACAAGATTTTGACAAGTGCGTTAACAAGTCGTTAACGATTGAGGAATTTAAGAAGAGGTGGGAAAAGCTTGTTGAGGATTACTCATTGCAAGACAACGAGTGGCTCCAGCACTTGTACGAGCTCAAAGAACAATAGATTGGCGTTTACAAGAGGAGGCATTTTTCTGCGGGCATGAAAACGGCCGGCAGGAGTGAATCTATGAATGCCACGTTTGATAGTTATATGGGTACAACTACCAATTTGAAGAGTTTCGTCACATCCGCACAAAAAGCGGTTGCGTCGTTATTCGTGAAAGAAAGGGCTGCAGACTTTGCAACCAGGTACAAACAAATGAGAAGGTTGTTTGAGACCCCGCTGGAGCTGAACGGTGCCAAAGTCTATACGAAGGAGATCTTCATTCTATACCAAGTAGAGCTGCGAAAATTGGGACGATACAATATAAACAAGGTGGCAGAAAAGTCTACACGCGAGTACAAGGTTTATTCTCTCGTGAATGACCTCGTCCCTGAGAAGCTGCGCATAATTTATACGGTGAGCCACGACACATAAACGAACTTGGTTTCATGTGTTTGCAAGAAGTTTGAGTTCCATGGCATCCTGTGTAGACACATTCTGCGGTTTTTCACCTAGAAGAATATCAGGACAATCCTCGATAAATATGTCCTGCCACGGTGGACGAAAGGTGCAAACAGGTTGCACGGTACCATAGCCTTTCCAGAGCACCCGTATACTGACTTTGAAGAATCAGAGATGTGGCGGTATAATCATCTGGTGACAATGTTCACCCGTTTGTCCGTAAAAGGTGCTGCTATAATGGTCGGATATAAACATCTCCTTGAGGTAGCTCAGCAGCAAGAGCCCATCGTCGACCAGTTAAAAGTAGCTTCAGTCAGCAATGCGGTTGACACCGAGCCTACAACGGGATCAGAAGATGATGAACCGGGGGAGGAAGACGACAATGATATCTGGCCTTTGGATCCAATTATATCGCAAACGAAATGCCGCAAGAGATCTACGCGGATGAAAAGCTCTATTGAACAGGCAACTCAACCTAAAAAGCTGAGAAGGTGTGCATTGTGCAACAAAATGACCGACCATGACAAGCGGAACCATTACAAGGCACTGGCGATAAATCCAGGGGGTTTGCAAGACGAGGAAGAAGATGAGGGAGAAGAAGCTGCAGTGGACCTTTAATTTTTTGTATAAGCCATCAAGTATGTTTGACATTTGTAATAATTGTTTATAATTTTTTCTAATAATGTTTCAACCGAAGACTGGAATTTTATTTCGGATGGACCTATGAAAGCCATCAAATCTAAGTTTAAGTTTTTTTTTGTTGATTTGTCCCGTCCGCTACATAGTGTAGCGGACATAGTGCATTTGGAATCTTGGTGTTCTTTATGTCCGCTACACAATGTAGCGGACGGGGCAAATCAACAAAAAAAATTTGGCGGTCTTTATGTCAGCTACACAATGTAGCGGACGGCTCTACAGAGTCCTAAAACTCCAACACTTAGAAAAAAATTTTGTTGTGCTTTTTGTCCACTACACAGTGTAACAGACGACTCTGTACAAAAAAACTTTTGGTGTTCTTTGTGTCCGCTACATAATATAGTGGACGTCTCAGCAGTTTAAAACACCATCACATCACCAAAACTCTTGTTAAATATTAATCGGATCGGCCATTCTTCTTTCTCCCGTTTCTCTATCTGTCAAGAACATCTCACCCACCCGTGACCCCCTCTACGACGACCCACATCTCTGAAGATACATCATCCCTCCCCCCGACGCCGTGCCACCTTCGGTGACAGCCCCGTCCTCCCCTCAACACCGACACGCCTCTAGCGACATCCCCATCCTGGTTTTCATACAGAACTTGTAGGCCATCCCTTTTTCTCTGTGTTTTCGTGTGTGTGAAAAGTTTTATATTTGGTTGAAAACTTACTCGTCTTACTATATTATGAATATGTTAGGCCATACCCGTAGCCTTTTGCAGATTGCTTACAACAATGAGATCAGATGAAGTGACTTTAACCAGCCGCGAGGGGTCATGGCTTGTTAAAATCAAGAAGAAGTGCGACCAAGAGGAAATTTGTTTTGAAGAGGGTTAGAACAAATTCGTGCAGCAGCATGACCTCCATCTAGAGGACTTTGTAATCTTTGAATACATAGGGCATATGCATTTTCAAGTGCTGGTGTTTGATTGAAGCACTTGTGAAAAAGTTAATTTCCCCCAATGATGAACAATTTGAACAAGTTAATTGCATAAGATTTTTACAATTTGAATGTGTTATTTGAACAAAGACTGATGTTTGATAATTTTATGTTCTTAATTGTGCATTTGAGAATTGTGATTATTGATCGATGATTTTAGGTTGTTAATTGATGATTTTTTTATTGTTAATCGTGCATTTGAGATATTGAGATTGTTGATTCCGTCGCTAATTTCATAATTCTAAAAAATTTAAAATACGTAAAAGAGAATTACCGACAGAAATTCCGTCGCTAATTTATAACCATGTCCACTACACAATGTATCGGACGACACTGCAAGAGTCTAAAAACTCCAATATTTAGAAAAAAAATTTGCTTTCTATACGTCCGCTACACTGTGTAGCGGACGGCGCAGCAGAAACTCTGACAATTTTTTGCTTTCTATACGTCCGCTACACTGTGTAGCGGACGGCGCAACAGAAACTTTGAACTCCAACACTTAAAAAATTTTATGCTTTCTATACGTCCGCAACACTGTGTACCGGATGGCGCAGCAGAAACTCTGACTCCAACACTTGAAAAAAAATTTGCTTTCTATACGTCCGCTACACTGTGTAGCGGACGGCGCAGCAGTAACTCTGACTCCAACACTTGGAATTTTTTTTGCTTTCTATACGTCCGCTACACTGTGTAGCAGATGGAGCAACAGTAACTCTGACTCGACCACTTAGAATTTTTTTTGCTTTCCGTACATCCGCTGCACTGTGTAGCGGACGGCGCAGCATAAACAATTTATAGGACTTTCCCCCAATTTTGTTTCCCACCATTCAATGAGAGCAAAAAAACCCAAATATATGCGTCAACTCAAATCAAATCTAATCAAATCAACCCAAATCAACTGATCTCAACACAAATCAAATCATACCAATGACAGCTTTCATAAAAATAGTCTAGATTTATTAAAAAAAACTTATTCGAATGTTACAATGTCAACTGGGGTCCTCATGTTGAGCCGGATTCTCGTCCTTAGACTGATTTTCAATAAACCTAACCGCTCTAGGCCGGCCTTTCATAATTTGCCAAGCTATCATATATCTAAAACCTTGTACGCATTCTTGACTCCAGACGGCCGCCTTGAGGCTCTCAGACCGAAAAATGTAATACATGTACATGCAGACGAAGACGCCGCAGTCTGAAGTATTATGTTGCTTGGGCCTCTTCTTCTTCAATTGGAATTGGAGCTTTGGCCGCGCCGGTACGGAACCATCACATATAGAGTGGACCATGGCACAAAATAGATTCTGCGAGAAACAGAAAATGGCGTAAGACACGAGTTAATATTTACAATTGGCAAGTTACAATAAGCATTAAACAACAATCGTAAGATTACCATAGCATCCAACTGGGATTTGTACATCTGCAACATAGACATGTGGATGGTATCGTCGTGGAGAGTGTCGATGAATGATACGACCTTCTGTGTTGGTTCATATCAAACCAAGTACCAGTGGCTTTCCCCTAAAAATGGGATTAGAAACACGTCGGCAACCCTTGCGCTCACCAGACTATCCCTAGTAAGATACGCTCGTAGGTTAGCGGATGGTCTCCACTGGCTCAACTTTTTATTCCCCCTTAGCTCAACCCAGTCACGCCATTCAGATACTAGGAGGCTATGAAAAAAAGCATCCACCATAAAAACGTACGGATACTCGTTCAGCAGCTCCCAACCCCATTTGCTTCAGAATCTCCACGTAGGTAGAGATGACACCGTTGTCTAACCAATCCCCCCGGAGCCAAGGAGGACAGTTCTCCCCACGAGCAACATTAATCCATGCCCTCCGGGTGATCCACACTATACGACGCTTTTTCTCGGGGGTTAATCGGGGGATATTGCCCTCATTCGGCAACAGATGGTCCCGCCCACGGGACAATGGGCAGTGTCTCAGATAGACTGATGTTTCTGAAACACCAGTCCTGCATGACTTGACTCTGAGAGAGAGGTTGGGGTTCCGAGTCCAGAAGCAAAGAGAACGAGGGCGCACTGTACTCTTCCCACGACGCTTGAGTCTGGCCCATGGTGCTTGGTGGTACAGAGGGACCACCGTATCCCTGGCTCACCCCCGAAGTCTGTCCCGAGGGATCACCGTATCCCTTGCTCACGTAAGGGGGCTACCACCCCGGATAAACCATTCCCGGGCTGACGCCCGAAGGCTGTCCTGATGCTTGGTGCAAAAAATTCCCGCAGCCAAACTCCAACGCATTAGCCTGTTGGCGAAGCTCCTTGCCCATTGCATCCACCAGATCCCTCCGCTCACTCAACTCTGGAAGAAGGCGAGTGAGGCATTAACCTACATCCCCAAAGAGATAATAAATAAGTAACTTCAACACCAACTTAAAATCATCAAATTCAATGTAAAGAAGTTGTTGGGCAACTTACCAGATCGCATGCCATATGCTCATCGATCTGACCCCTAGGCGCGTACCTCTCCCCTCGTTCAAACCTTACCGGGGATACTCTCCTCCGGATGATGCGGTAGTACCACTCATTGTACTGTCCGGTGCTGATCACGAGGTCAGGCTCCGACACAATGGTCGCTAGCGTGTTCTGCCAGGAATTCCAAACATTAATTTCTCGTGCGCACAAGTCATGTGCATTCGCCTTACGAAACCGTCCGACACTCGGTGGGTTCCTGTTAATCCTCATATCCAGGGCATCGGCTTGGAACCCTTGCAGACAGTCAAAATGGCGCATAGCGGGATCTGGCAGCTAGCAGCTGCCACTCTGCGACCTCGAAGTTGATCAGGGGTGTGCGTTGTAACCCAGAGAGCGTGAAGACGAACGACTCTCCCACCTATCGCGCCAAACATTTGTACGGTGCCCAACGCTTCTGGCTCGGAGATAGCGAGTCGAGCTCCCCTCAATAGTACGTAATGTTGTGATGGGGATCGTCTCTCCTCGGGTAGTGGTTGTCCTTCCGACTGTACTCCCAGGCGCACAACCGAGGCCACACATTATCGGTTCTGTCCCTACGCCTGGGTGCGCCGGTAGCAAGGTGTTCATAAAACCACACCTGAGAGCAAAGACAAATTATATAAAGTATTGTCAAAATATATTGTCGATTCAACAAAAAAAAATCAAACACGTAATCAAGATTTATATGATATACCTGCAATAGCGAGAGACATGCACATATAGCTTTGGAGTCGGGCCTCGTTGCCTTGTGCAATGCTCGGTACATGTACACAAGAATTGCTGCACCCCAGGCATAATCCCCAACCTTCCGCAGGTTACCCAACAACGGTAAATATTTCACGTTGACCGTGTTCTTCGACGTCGTTGGGAATAAAATTGCCCTCATCACCCAATAGAGGAAGGCTGGTGTGTACAGCACAAGCATCTCGTCCATGTAGTTTTTCGGCAAAACCTTGTAGGTATCTACCAACCACTTCAACTTTATACCACCAGTGCTAAATTGTTCCTCAGGTATCGAAGTGAAGAAGTCCCTAGCGGTTCTCTTATTCGTTGCTTCCGACGGAGGAGCAATTACCGACCGCCCCGTCACCGGTAACCCTAAGATGAACCCTACATCTTCTAGGGTAATTGTCATCTCTCCGAGAGGGAAGTGAAACGTATTCATTTCACTTCTCCACCTTTCAACAAGGGCACCTATTAAGTGCCGGTCAAGGTGTTGAAAGATCTGTCCATGTGTGAAAATCCCAAACCCAATCTCACGCAGTAATCTTTTCTGGTATTTGTTCAATTTCCAGGCTTTGAAATTATTGGAAACTTCTACCCTGTTGAGAAGTGCTCTTTCCTACAAATTAAAAAATACAATTTAAGCAAAACAAACGGTATACAACGTTCGTAAGAATAAGAAAGGTGATAAAAAAAAGTATCTTACTCCACCATCCCATATGAACGTACTGATATGGTTTGCCTAGTCGTATAATCGTATAATACGGAGGGATCTTTAGGTCCAGGATTAAAATCCATTTTTTGCAACTGAAATTATGGAAAAACGGCAAGGTTGGAAGCTTTTATCAAACGCTCTCAAACATACAACGCTAGCACATGCATAATACATACAACGCTAGCATGTGCTCACATAAGTTCACATGCTGTATATATATACACATACATACATACACGGAAACAGATTTTACGAACGCTAGCACATGAGCAAATAAGCCGCAATACTCATAATAACTAGCACATGCTCAATACATTACAAACGTTAGCACATGCTCAATACATATTCAAAACCATGCATGAGCCGCAATACTCATAACAACTCATGATTATGAACGAACAAGGGATTGGTTTGTGAACTTACGTGATTGATGAGACGATTAAAGGATTTCTTGGGAAGAAATTGCGCAGATCTGTTTGCCAACGCCGCTAGATAAATTTGTGAGAAGAAGGAATGAATGAGAGTTTCGAAGTTTTATATCTTATGTCTGCTACATAGAGTAGCGGACAGTAAAAATTGTCCGTACACAGTGTCGCGGATTGAGAGATAAGGACAAAGTAACAGTCATGGGGTGACAGGACTAATGTGACAACTGTCAGGGGGGATGTGGAAGACTTGACCACCGTCAGGCAAAAAGTCACCCACGAGAGAGTGTCGCGGATGACTTTTTGACTGACGGCTGTCAGGACAAAAAAGTCGTCCGCTACACAGTGTAGCGGACGAAGGGGAGGGCAATCTAGTAAAAAATCCCATCCGTGACACTGTGTCGTGGACGACTAACAGCTTTTGAAAAAAAAAAGATCTGGGCCGTCCATTCTTTCAGGATTGACGGATCAGCTCCCTATATATATATATATATATATATATATATATATATATATATATATAAACCCGCCTTCATCGACATTGTTTTTTTACCGAAAGGCCGAGAGCTAACTATCAAGACACATACTTCGTGAATAGTTCATGCATGTTTGTTTCCAGGGGCGACAAGATCAAGTTGGTAAGGATTAAATATCCTTGATTTCTACGATCGATGATCATAGAAGACCCCTTTACCATTATGTATATATGGGCTATTCTATTTGTACAGATATGGTAGAGGGGCACATTTAATTTCAATCCTTCTTTGTCTATTAGTTTTTAGTTCATCTCTTTAGCGCGGGGTAGAACAGTTTGGTAGCTCACAAGCTTATTGAGGCCCCTCTAATCTACATACATCTTCCATGAACCATCCTTCTTTTTAACCAACAACACTGGTCAGCTGAAAGGTGAGGATCTTGGTTGGATAATCCTAGAGTCCAATATCTCATGTACTAATTTCTCTACTTAAATTTTTTGTGCATATGGAATCATGTATGGCCTGATCCTGACAGGTTGAGCATTTGAGTTTTAGGGTATGTGATGGTCTCGTGGTCTTTGAGGAGGTAAACTATTTGGTTTAGCAAACACATTAGAAAAATTATGTAGTAGGGCTTTGAGCTGAGGTTCACCACTATCACCTACTGGAAGGGTTGAAAGGGTGTACACTTGACCCAAACTCACGTCGCCCAAACTCTTCGACCACTGTAGCTCCAGTACACATGCACATCCTTCTAAAGGAAGTCCTTTCATGTTTGGGATAAAACTCAATTTTTTGCAAGCCCAAGTGAAATTCTTGCACATTATTTCCATCAGCTACCATGATGGTCATGGGTTCCGTTGAGTCACTACACGCCCTAACCTTCCAGCTGTAACAGGGTCAATGAAGTTGTGAATTGACCATGTATCTATGAGGATGGAAAATGCCCTTTTATCACGGCATTCATTGTGATCGTCACTTTCTCCTGGTCATCCTTAGGCCTCATATTTTCCATTTCTGGCTCTTCTATACACAGGTCGGATGTCCTCTCTCATTTCTTCATCAACCACTAACATTGATACTTATTTGTGTTTGCAGTTTTAGGAAAAGAGTCCAATATCTTGGCTAGGAAGAAAGAAGAAGAAGACAGAGAACTTGAGAAGGAACGAGTTTAATTGCATAAGAAAATCGATTATCTCATCATATGCCTTACCCTATACGGCTGTAAATTCGGAAATTGAAAATACTGGAATAAAAAATTACAATAAAAATGGAAATTATGTAAATAACTTTCA
Source organism: Escallonia rubra (assembly GCA_033065855.1). Classification (NCBI taxonomy): domain Eukaryota; kingdom Viridiplantae; phylum Streptophyta; class Magnoliopsida; order Escalloniales; family Escalloniaceae; genus Escallonia; species Escallonia rubra. Next base: position 147,300 of record JAVXUO010002523.1, on the reverse strand, counting down.
GCGAAAAAGAATCACTCTTAAATCCAACAGACTTCTTCTCTCTATTGCTTAATTTTGTTAAATAAGCCATATAAGCAAATCTTCTTGATAATCAGAACCTGCGTGTGCGGCACTCGCCTTAATGCTTTGATTTAAATGGAGCACACGTGCACTGTTTTCCTCCCTTTTATTCCCGCATGTATTCAAATCTTCCATCTTGTTCACTGCTGCCTCTTGCCATTTTTGTTAACTCACCTTCAGCCTTCTTCACTCAGGCATTTCCAGGTTTGTCTTCTTCTTGATGCAAATCCTAACATTTCTTCTAGGTGAATTCCTGACATGCTACCTGCTTTTCTTTCTGTTATGAGAAGCTCAATATTGAGCAGACCCTTCTTGCTGTTGGCAAACAAGCACCACTACCATTGTTCATCTTCTTCTTTAACCTCAACTCACTTACTCGCAAAGGACACGACCACCATAGCCAGCGCTCTTACTTTCTCTGCAAAATCAAGATCACCCATTCTCGGAATTCAAACTCATGGCCTTGCCATTAAACTGGGGTTTTCAGACGACATATATTGCCAAAACAATGTGATAAACATGTACTCGAAGTGTGGAGTTTTAAGTGATGCCTTACAGTTGTTCGACGAAATGCCTGTAAAAAACCTGGTTTCTTGGAGTCTGATTATATCCGGAGCAAGTCAAGCTGGCAAGTGCCAATTGGCTGTGGAAACTTATATTGGCATGACAAGAACTGGGTTGACGCCAAATGAGTTTGCTCTGGGTAGTGTCACGAAAGCGTGTACTAGTATGGAGTATGGTGAATTGGGTCTGGGCATACATTGTTTGGCCTTGAAAATTGGAATGGAGAAGAACCCATTTGTGGGTAGCTCTATTTTGTACATGTACGCGAAGTTTGGGGTTGTTGACGCGGCCGCTCGAGTATTTGAGGGTGTGGAGGGTACTGATGTGGGTTGTTGGAATGCTATGATTGGAGGCTATGCACAATGTGGGTGTGGCTTTGAAGCTATGAAGACTGTGTCTGTCATGCACTCTTTAGGAGTACTTATGGATGAGTTAACTTTCATTAATGCTCTCAATGGGTGCACGGTTATTGGTACTCTGGATTTTGGAAACCAGATTCACGGTTTGGTTGTTAGCAGTGGCGCTGAATTGAGTACTTCAGTAACGAATTCACTCATGGATATGTATTTTAAGAATGGTGCAAAGGACCCTGCTTTGAAGCTTTTTGATGCCATGCAACACAAAGATGTTGTATCATGGAATACTGCTTTTTCATGGTATTGTCAAGATGCAGATGCTAGAGAAGTTGCAGTATTGTTCCATAATTTTCTGGTCACAGGCTTGAAGCCCAATAGTGCTACTTTCTCGATCTTGTTCAGATTCTGTGGGGATATCCTTCGGCTCGATCTGGGGCTTCAGCTTTGTACACTCGCCTTTCATTTTGGATTTCATGGTGAAGCTCATGTTTCGAGCTCCTTGATCAATATGTTTTCTAATTGTGGGGCAGTAGAGATTGCACGTCTAGTGTTTGATTCCATGCCTTTCAAAAACATAAACAATTGGAACGAAATGATATCTGGTTATAACTTAAGTTGTAAAATGGAAGCCCTTCAGCTTTTCCGTAACTTGAGGGAGTTGGGACTTAAAGCAAATGAGTGTACCTTCTCTTGCTCTTTAGAAGCTTGCTTTAAAACTGCAAACCTGCGAGTAGGGAGACAAATCCATGGCATTATAATCAAAACGGGTTTTGCCTCGCATGGATATACGTGTAGCTCGGTAATTAAATGCTATATTGGGTTTGGACTTCTAGATGATTCCCTAAAGTTTTTGAGTGGGATTGAGTATCTGGATTTGGCATCTTGGAGTGCTATGATTTCAGGGTTGGTGCACCAAGGCTTGACCTCTGAAGCTATCAAGTTTCTCAACAATCTGAAAGCATACGGCGAGGAACCTGACGAGTTTATCCTGGCCAGCATTCTGAACGGTTGCGCTAGTATGGCATCTCACCATCTTACTCAGTCTGTCCACTCACTTATTCTTAAAACAGGATTTGGGACCAATGTATTTGTTGCTAGTACAGTTGTAGATGCTTATGCCAAATGTGGCGACATTGCAAGTGCAGAAGTGGCCTTCAAACAGTCATCTAAATATGCTGATGTGGCTCTATTTAACACTATGATTATTGCTTACGCGCATCATGGTCTTGTAGTGGAAGCTATGAGAATTTTTAAGTGGATCACCGCAGCCAATTTGAAGCCTAGTCAAGCCACTTTTGTATCTGTTTTATCCGCTTGTAGTAACATGGGTCTTGTTGATATGGGTCGTGCCTTGTTCAAGTCAATCACCTTGGATCATGCAATGGAACCGTCTCCAGATAACTACGGTTGCTTAGTGAATATGCTGTCAAGAAATGGATTCTTGCAAGAAGCCAAGTGTGTAATTGAGTCGATGCCCTTTCCACCTTGGCCAGCTATTTGGAGATCCTTGCTTAATGGTTGTAGGATACACGGTGATAGACAGTTGGGAGAGTATGTTGCCAACAAATTAGTCTGCTTGTCCCCTGAGCACAATGCAGCTTATGTATTGTTGTCGAATATCTATTCTGAAGAAGGTAACTGGGAAAATAATGCAAAAGTGAGGAGAGTGATGACAGAAAGAGGGGTTCGAAAAGAATTAGGGTGTAGTTGGATTGGTATATAATACAATGCCGATATGTCTTACTGTTGAAGCTCTAGATTACCTTGGAAATGCCGTTTAAATGGTGACAAATGTTTCCATTTTCTTAATTGCTCTCAGAAGCTGTACAATTGTTTATGCGTCAACTAAAGGTACTCTCTCTCTCTCTCTCTCCCCCCCCCCCCCTCTCTGTGTGTATGTGTGTGTGTGTGTTATTCACCAACTTGTTTCTTTCTGGTTCCGTTTTGTTTGGAGAAACTGTGTCCTGTAAAAGGTGAAAGATTTTACGTATTGCAGCTAAAATCTATAGGTAAGGGAGAGTGGAAAGTGTGAAGCGAAGCAGAAAGCTGTGCTACCATATAAACGAGGAGAGCTCTAACAGAGCGGCGAAAGTACCTGGAAGCAGACATACAGCGGAAGAATATTCAGCAGCCCTTCTGTAGCCGGTTAACTTCTCTTCTACGGTGAATTCCTCAAGTCAAGTATTGTAGCTAAAGAAAACATTAGGCTCGATCAGTGTTTGGAGAACGTTCTAAATTTTCAGAGGAGTATGAAATTTGCTTAGCTAGTATTAGAATGCATTCTAGCCTAGTGTATCAATCACCTTATGCCAAGTATACCTAGCCAATAAACAAGGAAAATCAGATGTTTATTCTGCATTTGCTGAAATGTTACTCAGTTAAGAACCTCTGTATAGATAATTGTCAGAAATCAATGGTATTACAGCAGCGGTGATATGTATTAGGTTCAGATAATGGTAATAAGGAATTTGGCTATCCGACTTAATTCCATACTTCAGCTTTTATTTGCTGTTTTTCAGGTAATCTGCCATGCCTACAGATATTAAGGGATTGGCTGAAGGTTCCTTACTTAGCGTCTCACAATGAAGGTAAAGCTACTAAGCTTTAGCATACAATGCGACTTCTCTTGATAATATAAAGTTAGCCCCTTTTCCGAGTTATGTAGACAGCACTGCATGTGTTTTTCAGAACTTGCTTCTGGACTATCCTTGGCACAACCACATTTCTGACCATGCCGGGATTTGAAGCAATTTTGTAGGAAAAAGGGCACCAGTTATTATGCCTGGAAATTTGTGTATATGCATTTCAGCACAAAAGCACAACAGTCTTTTCCTCTTTTCTTTCTTATTTTTCAAAGAAAGTGATAATCAAGTTAAAACTCTCACTCCATAGTAATGTCTACTCACCTGTACATGGTTCATTGTAACCTTTGCGATGACATTAGTTGGAGAAGAACGAAGTAGCAGCGCAGTCAGCTTAACTCTTGTTATACTAGTAACAATATTATGTTGTCAATCACTTACTACACTCTCTATTCAACGAACTAGCAAGATACATAATATCACAACCCCAGGAAGAAGTCAGATCAAACTTTTATTTGCATCGGCAGTTCCAAGCCACACTGCATCAATGGTAGCTCCTCCCTTCTTGGCTCTTCTGTTTCCTTTGTTTGCTCTCCAACATGGGGGACATTTCCGAGTATTGTGCTAAAGTGCGAAGAAACATTGAGCTGATGAGACAAGAACTCGACGTTAAGCAACATTTATTGGAGGTAAGTTTGAACAACAGCTGTTTGAGGGAATTCTTCCGCATTCACGAGGACCAAGTAGCATCATCGTCACATTTGCGAGGACCAAGTCTTTTGTACCCTGCTCGAATAGAACTTTAACTCTCAAATGAGTAAAATGACCGTAAATCATAAAAAGTTTGGAAAGAATAGGATCTAAGTTACATAATTAATGGTACTTCGATTATGTCACTTGCAACTTCATTGTACTAGAGAGAAAATTGATATTTAAGCTCCGCTTTAGTTATCGAAGCTAGCTCACTATTGTCGCTAATGTGACTATAGAGCAACACTTATGAAGCCTCTAACAAAAGTGGTTGAACAACAGTAACCATCCTTAGGTAAATTTTCACTGTCTTGTACCAAATCAATCAACACAGAATTTTTTACCAGAAGTAAAAAAGCTCACCTGAGCACAAGTGATGGTCCGAAAGCACTGTTACTCCTGCATAAAATCCGGCAGCCCAGAGCAGACCACGATCCGTCGCCGTAGTCATTAGAGTTCGGCCCGCCAACTATACAGATCACCGGCAAGTTCGCACGTGCGTAGCCGGCGTTTAGCTCGTTGCAGCAGCCGATCAGGCTCAGCCCCGGCTCGGCTATCAGGTGGTCCAGCAGGGTCAGGTTGAAGTCGCTCGGGACCGAGGACACGTCGCCCACGCCGATCTGGGCCAGCCGCCGAGCCAGGTGGCTGCCCAGTGACCCACTTGACGAGCCGCCCTTGTCCGGCGCAGGTGATGTCATGATTTGGTTGTTGATTTCCATTTCTTTTCTGGATCATGAAGTGGGTCGCCGTCGAATGCGGTGGAATTCCCTCGAACAGCTGTTGTTCAAACTTGCCTCCGATGAATGTCGCTTAATGCCGAGTTCTTGTCTCTTCACTCAATGTTTCTTTCACACTATAGCACAATACTCGGAAATGTCCCCATGTTGGAGAGCAAACAAAGGAAACGGAAGAACCAGGAAGAGAGGAGCTACATTTAACGCAGTGTTGCTAGGAACAGCCGGTGCAACAAGGTTGCATATATATATATAACACCATGGCTGAATGAGTGAGAGAAGGCTTTAAAGTTTGATTGAAGAAACTTCCCAAAGAGAGAATCAAACAATCCCCTGAATTGTGAATTGGGTACACCACAAACCCTTTTACCTATATTAGATTTGATATGGAAGATGCTCACGCCAGTTCAATGTGACAAATAACACACCGAAACCCAAAAAAGATGCTTCATACAATCACGAGAATTTTCTCAAAATTAAATTTAACCAGACTTTTAACAATGAAAAATTCGTCTCGAAAAGTCCGTCGCTATTGTGGCATTTTTCGCGACGTACTCCCATCGATAAAACTTTGTTGGTAATAACTAAAATAGCAAAGGAATGTCCTTCGCTAAAGGACTATGGTAGTAATATTAACTGACACCACTTTTAGCGGCGGGTAGCTAAAAGTTTGTCGGTAATAATGTTCAGCGATAGATGTTCGTCACTAAAAAAAAGCATCACACTTTCTTCCCTCGTATTTTTGTGACGGATTTTTTTCGTAAATCTTCTCATTAGTTTTTTTTCAATACCCAAACATGTTTCGTGTAATTCAATTCGAACCAAAATTTATTCATCAGCAACCAACTTAATTCATTCACTGTTGATCCGTCAGCAATTATTTTACTATAATCAGTAATCCATATACACAATGATCTCATATTTCCATCTACTTTAACACAAATTAGAGAACATTGTGTATATGTTGGAAAAGTTATAAACATAAGGTATAACCAACGTCCAATTACCAACCATTACTAAAAGACAAGACCGTGATAATATGTATCGTAGCATTGGAGGCATAAGGTCCTTGCAACTTTCAAATAGATATTATTGGAACAGAGTAACCTAGAAAGATAACACCGATAGATCCCTAGAAAATTCCACCAATCAGCATCTACAGCCTCATTATGTATCTTTTATCAAAAGCTTTTTTTTGGTGAATAGTAGAAACATTTAATTGTTTAGTTTTTATAAGAGCCGTTCCGGCCTTTTTAATACTTTATCCCTCGTATACAATTAAAGAACTACATTAATATTATTTTACTCTGTCCACATTCACGAGGTTAGATATCTAGTGCAAGAAGTGCCTGGTCCATATATACTCGATCTTAATTTGCACGCAAATGCGACCAGCGAGATTGCGCCCCTTAGTAATCTCTTGCTTTTTACACTGTTATTCTGCATGAATACTAACATTAAATATATATTATACAACATTGGCATCATGCTGCACTAATGCTTTTTGCTTCTATCATATGTTCGAGTAAACGGGTTCGAATTAGTGTACATAACAATTTGTTGAATCTTATGATATAGGCCCATTTCATATCTCAAGATTGCAAATGTTTTGCAGAAAATGGATCCAGATAATCAAAAGATTATGGGGCCAATCCCAGCTGTACTCGAATAGACTTGATGACATATATGCCCACTCCACATTTCAAATACTAAGAAAGTTTGTCTGATCTCCTGGGCATTGACAAGAAAATGATGAAAACTATAAAGGATACCACTTGGATAGCAGTCCTTCGTGTTGGAAATTGTTGTCTATTTCGAATCTGTGAAGGCTGATGAATTTGATTTGCTTGTATCAGAGCTGCCAATATTGTGCTAGACAACTTAGTACTGCGGTACACAATTCAAAATTCAGGGGATTGTTTGATTATCTATATGGAAGTTCCTTCAATCAAACTTTTAATTGAAATCTGTGACTCTTGCTTGCTGTTTCATCAGCTACGGCATCCACAAGGACGGGTTACATGTGATTGCTAAAGCATTGACATAAACAAGGATGTTATTGAGGTACCTACGCCCCCCACATTATTGGCTTTAACCTATTGTTCCTTGCTCCGTTTTATCACTTCTTTGTGTTGCCCTAATTTTGAGTTCTTTTCTCTTCAACAGGCGGAGAGCACAAGTCCATTCCAACGCTTATGGATGGAAACTTACTTTTGCCACAAGACCAAGTTAAAATTCTGCTTAGCCATTAAGACAGTTGCCCTCAAATGAAGCTTCCATAGTTCTCTTTCTCAACCAACTAAAACAAATTGCTTGAAGTTTTCACTGGTACTGAACCGAAAAATGCTCCAAGGATCGGTTGCTTTAATAAACTCTGCTGTCGAACTGTCAAATTCGGGGACTTCGATGATGTTTTGTGGTCGAATGAGATTATTAAAAGATTTGTAACATGTCGAATGCGTTTTTTAAAAGAATCGTAACATTAAACTCGAAGTAAGAAAACATGGTACTAAACGTGTTTCTGTAGAACTTGTGCTTTTATCCGCGGTAGAAATGTTAAAAATGTTATGAGATGGTATGCAAGCAATGCAGTTTAGTAAGCATTATGTTTTGTCAAATTAAACTCGATACTTTATATTACATGACTCGTAATTTTCTAAAGAAAGAGTTTCAGTTTTTCTTTTTTTATATAGAAAATTTAGGTCAAGTAATAAACTATGCTGTCTAAGTGTCACAATTTGGGGACATCGATGATGTTTTGTGGTCAAATGCGTTTACTAAAAGAATAGTAACATGTTGAATATGTTTGTGAAATGAATTGTAACATTAGACCCAAGTCCCAACGTAATGTAAGAAAAAAAATGGTAATAAATGTGTTCCCGTAGAACTTTGCGTTTATTCGTGGTAAAAATGTTATGAGTTAGTATATAAGCAATGTAGTTTCATAAACATTGTGCTTTGTCAAATTAGACTCGATAATTTATATTACAGGACTTGGTCATCAAAGCATTTTCTAAAGAAATGACTTTCAATTTTTTATAGAAAATTCACGAAATTTATCTTCAGCTAGATAAGAAAGAATCTGTGGAGTGAGGCCATGTGCTGCCTCTCGCCTTTCTTTACCAACAGCTACATTTCTTATTGCATCGTTTGTATCTCAGTTTCTCAATGTAGTTCTTCAGAGTTAGAAAAAAAAAACAAAAGGACAGAAAGACCAATTCATAGTAACTCCTGCTGCATCTCATAACATTAACCTTTTTATGTCAGCATGGCCAGATTGCAAAAAGACATTAGAAGGTTAGGTATGGGCTGAATGTGAATCCGACCAAATTAGTACGAACACACACACACACACATACACACACTCTTGTCATTCAACTTAGCGCATAATCAAACACACTTGACATTCAACTTACCTCAATGCCCATTCTCACATTGGAAGAAATAACTTGCACCAGACAGACCCATATGAACCACCGGGCACCATTTTTTTTATAATAGAGAACTTGAGACAATACTTCCATCAACTTCTCATGCAAATTTCTTGCATTTTAAACAATCCTTTCGTCTTTACGCCAGCTGGGGTGGTGTTGGGCACGCTCAAGGGTAGCCAGAAGACGATACTCTTTACTGTCAAGTCTGAGACGAACAGCATTGAATTGCGTCTCCATAGCCTGATGGATAGCTAGAGACATATCCCAGCCGGGGACCATCTCCCTTGTCATATGAACATAGTTGAGCAGCGACGATGACGCTACTTGGTCCTCTAGAATATGGAGGAATTCCCTGAAACAATCCCCTGAATTATGAAACAATCCTTCTGGAAGTGAATCGTCTTAAGAGAGCGGTCTAATCCGCGCCTCAGTCACCTAAATTTTACTTTGCCTTTTGGAGTTATTCGTGCCTTTTCCTTCCAACAGCTCCAACACCAAGTAGCCTCGCCTCCGCTGCTCAACTATGTTCATGCGGCAAGGAACATGGTCCGTGGTGGGGATATGTATGTGTCTATCTATCTATCATGTTGTGGAGACGCAGTTCAATGCTATTCGTGGAGGCTTGAAGATGAAGAGAATCGTCTTCAAGATTCTCTTGAGCATGCCCAAGAGCAGCCCCGTTGGCCTTATCCTATAGACCCGGAAGGCTTAGTCCCAAATAAGGATTTTCTACTGATACCAGAAGTTCGTAATGAGGAAATTCAGGAGCGCTCTCTATAAAGAACAAATGTTTGCTGTTTTCATTCTTCTCTTCATGATTCCTTTTACAATGATATATACAGAAGACTCCATGTGAGGTGAGTGAACTATGGAGAGATACATGGACTTTGGTTACATTTGAAAACATTTGAATTGTAAAATTTAAATCCAAAGAGATTGAGGCAGTAGCACATCTATGTGGATAAGGCAGCTTCATGGTTGGAGTGTTATTTGGCAGGTGATTGCTTGCATGGCAAGGTATTGCTAACACGCCTCCGCAAGATCAAGGCGCCGTTGGTGACTCCGTTCTTGGACCTAAGACGATGAAATTGCGGATGAGAAATCAGCTTAGTAAGGATGTCAGCGAGTTGATCTTTGGAGTTGACATGATGGACATGGAGTGAGCCATTGCTGACACATTCTCGAACACAGTGATAATCCAGAGCGATGTGTTACATTCGGGAGTGGAAGACAGGATTTGCACAAAGATATGTAGCTCCAGCGTTGTCGCAGAAGAGGGCAGGGGTTTTGGAAGGTGTAACGCCAAGCTCATGCAAAAGATTGGTGACCCATAGTATTTCAGCGGTAGAGTTGGCAATGGCTTTGTATTCAGCTTCAGAGGATGATAGAGTGACTGTTTTTTGTCCAGTTAATTTCCAGGAGATTGGATTAGAGCCAAGGTAAAGAACATAGCCAATGGTGGAGCGGCCATTGTCATGGTCACCATCCCAGTCAGAGTCATAAAAGGCCTGAAGTGTGAGAGGGATGCTGCGACGGAGGTAAAGGCCATGATGGATGGTTGCTTTCAGATAACGGAGAATACGTTTGAGAGCTGTACAGTGACGTTCAGTGGGAGAGTGCATAAATTGAGAGAGACAATTGACCGCAAAACAGACATCAGGTCTAGTGAGAGCACTAGGCCTGATGAAGTCCCTTGCTCCATTTATCACTTCTTTGCTGTCCTAAGTTTGAGTTATTTTCTCTTCAACAAGTTGAGAGCACTAGTCCATCTTAACACTTAAGGGTGGATACTCAATTACTTTTGCCACAAGATCAAGTTAGAATTCTCCTAAGCAATGAAGACAGTTACCCTCAGATGAAGTCTCCACAGTTTCCTTTCTCAACCAAGTAAAGAGGCTGACATGTGCCCCTTGTTAGAATTCTCCTTGTTGGTGAAATGAATTGACTGAAATTTTCGGTAGTAATGAACTGAAAAACACTTTTAAGGATCAGTTACTTGAATAAACTTTGCTGCCTGTCTGTCACATTGGGGACTTTGACGATGTTTTGTGGCGAATGCGTTTACTACAAGAATTGTAATAAATGTGTTTCCGTAAAACTTATGCTTTAATCCGCGACAGAAATGTTAAAAATGTGTTCCCACTCTATCTTGGCTACACCTATAGGCCCACTGGGGGTCCCAATTCTCATGACACGTCGGCATATTCAACGGTCAACTTTTCAACGCTCACAAGCCGGTCAAAGTGACGCATGCTCAAGTCACGTGCATTTTCCCTTTGTGAAGCAGCCTTGGTGTGCCTTCCCCCTTAAGGGGTCGGCCACCTTAGGGGGTCGGCCACCTACCTTGACGACCGACTACCGTCGCGCGCACGCCGTAGTCGCGACCTTCGTCGCGTGCGCGCCATCTCCGCGACCTTCGTCGCCGCGCCCGCGCATCATCTCCGCGACCTTCGTCGCCGCGCCCGCGCGCCATCTCCGCGACCTTCATCGCCGCGCCCGCGCACCATCCCCGCGACTCCCGTCGCCAGCGCACCATCTCTGCCAGGGAGCTCTTCAACTCCCCTTCCGCCAGGTAGACGGCTCCTCCGGGATGCTACCTTGACGCGCTCAGAGTGCTCCGGCACAAGGACTCCTCGCGCGCGGGACAGGCACACAACCATAATGCCCTCGCCGGCTCAATCAACTGACAGGGCTCCGGCCCTCACGGCGGGGCGGGCTCGCAACCTTAAGCCCTCGCCGACTCAATCAAAGCGACGGGGCTCCGGCCCTCGCATCCGGGATGGGCTCTCAACCTTATAGCCATCGTCGTCTCAATCAAAGCGACGGGGCTCCGGCCCTCGCATCCGGGATGGGCTCTCAACCTTATAGCCATCGCCGTCTCAATCAAGCGACGAGGCTCCGCCCCTCACATCCGGGATGAGCTCTCAACCTTATAGCCATCGCCGTCTCAATCAAAGCGACGGGGCCCCGGCCCTCGCATCCGGGATAGGCTCTCAACCTTATAGCCATCGCCGTCTCAATCAAAGCGACGGGGCTCCGGCCCTCGCATCCGGGATGGGCTCACAACCTTATAGCCATCGCCCTCTCAATCAAAGTGACGGGGCTCCGACCCTCGCACCGGGATGGGCTCACAACCTTATAGCCATCACCGTCTCAATCAAAGCGACGGGCGCACAACCATAATGCCCTCGCCGGCTCAATCAACTGACAGGGCTCCGGCCTTCGCGGCGGGACGGGCTCACAACCTTATAGCCATCGCTATTTCAATCAAAGCGACGAGGCTCCGGCCCTCGCATCTGGGATGGGCTCGCAACCATAATGCTCTCGCCGTCTCAATCAAACTGACAGACGGGGCACTGGCCCTCGCGGCGGGACTGGCTCGCAACCATAATGCCCTCGCCGGCTCAATCAGCTGACGGGGGGCTCCGGCCCTCGCAACGGGATGGTCTTGCAACCTTAAAGCCATCGCCGGCACAATCAACCGGGGGCTCCGACCCTCGCAGCGGGCTCTAAGCACTGAGCGGCGACCATGCCAAGTGCATCCAACACCGTTTATGCGTGCGGCGCCTGCTCGAGTTGCCCCTCCGTGCACCCCGCACGCAGGGGGCTTATGTTCACAACCTATTCGGACCACACCCCGGGGCCCGCTAAGAGATCCCAGTGGCTCGACACGTCACCCATTTGGCGGTCAACATCGCTCGACATCATTGCTCGGTCAGAGCGCAATGCCTCGAACATCCGAACGACGATCGCAAATGTGCCTCCCCTCGAGAGGGGGTCGGCCACCCAAAGGGGGTCGGCCACCTCTAGAGGGTCGGCCACCACCCTCTTTGATGAAGAAGGGGTCGGCCACCGCTAGGGGGCCGGCCACCACCCTCTTTGATGAATGAGGGGTCGGCCACCCCAAGGGGGTCGGCCTTCATTGCCATGCGAGGGGGGGAACCTGCTATACGACACTGGCTTCTCGCTCCAACAACACTCACCCGCTATCTTCAGTAGCGCGACGCTCATTGTCGCTGTCTCAATCAAAATGACACGGCTCCGGCCCTCACGGCGGTGTGGGCTAGCAACCTTAATGCGCTCGCCGGCCCAATCAACTGACAGGTCTCCGGCCCTCGCGGCAGGACGGGCTCATAACCTTAAGCCCTCGCCCGCTCAATCAAAGTGACGGGGCTCCGGCCCTCGCATCCGGGATGGGCTCACAACCCTAATGCCCTCGCCGGCTCAATCAAATGACGGGCTCCGGCCTTTGTCCGCTCAATCAACCGGGGGCTCCAGCCCTCGCCCGCACGACCAACCAACAGGCTTCTGGGGGCTCCGCTCATAGTGCTTCAGCATGAGGACCCCCGCCACGGACTCTGAGTATCAAGCTGTGAGCATGTGCGCTCATGTCACCATTGATCATCGACATCGCCAGGACAATGGACCGCGGGTCACTTCGGGACGGGGGAGCAGGTCCTCGGAGGGCATCGCGTCCGGCACGCCTGGCAGTTGGCTGCAGGGGCAACCCTCACCGCTGCCAGGATCTCGCCGCGTCTCCTGACGCATCATGTGGGATTCAGTGAAAGCTTGGACTGGAGGCTGGGGCAACGGGCTGCTCTGACCATGCTACTGCGGTGTGGTTAGTCTCCCCAGACAGGCAGAGGGACGCTGCAAGGGCAGGGCGGCACGAACTCGGGGACCGGCATATCCGACGGACAATCAATACTGTGGGACCCCCTACGGTGACGTGTCACTCCCGGAGGACGACACGTGTCAGCTGATGACACGCGCATATTTGTGCCTATATATAGTGGATTCTGGAGCTTATTCAAGGACTTCTCTCTCATTTGACATTTCCACTTTCTCTCTCTAAAACCCATTCTCTCTGGATTCCTAGTGAGAGAAAGACATTCCACCTCCTGACGTTGGATCATTGGTGCTGCACCCTTGACGCGGACTGTTGGTTGTTGACTGTCGCCCCTATTCGTCGTCTCCCTGCTGACGCGGCGCTGCCAGCCCTCGCGACCTGTCTGGGGAGCCTTGCTCTCAGCCCTTACTCCATCCTTGTTGTCTCCCACTTTGTCTACTTGGAAGCCAACGCAGACTGCATCCTTTGTGACACCTCATGTGGCATCCGAACCATCTTTCCTCGGCAACAAAATGTTATGAGTTGGTATGCAAGCAATGCAGTTTCGTAAGCATTCTGGTCTGTCAAATTAGACTCGAGACTTTATGTTACATGACTCGGTTATCAAAGCATTTTCTGAATCTTATTCTATCTGTTCAAACTAAAAAGAACTTGACCGTTGACCACAGCCCATTGACCACAGCCCATTGACTCCTCTTGCCTTCACAGTCCTTCCCAACCATCCTCTTAACACTATAAATAGTCCCAATTTCCCTTTCACATTCACACACTCCCATAACATCTCAAACTAAATAGAAAATAAGAAATGTCTTTTTGCAGATTATGACAATAAATTCAGCTTACTAATTGTGAAACGCATAATTACTCGAATGTATGCACAGAATTATTTTATTCTTTCTGTTTGATAAAAGATAAGAGAGATTTGATAATCTATATCTATATCTATACTACCTATATAAGTATAAATCTTGTAAATCATTTTCTTCCATTTTTGCCCTTCGTTAATCGCTCCAATAACAATTCTACCTTTTCATAAATACTATTATTATCCTATCAGTTCATAAATACTATTATATATTGCTAATTTTGTAATCGTTTTCGATTTTGCCCTCCGTTAGTTATTCCAATGACAACCCTACCATTCACTAATTATTATTTTTTTGTAATGCATTTAAGGAACATTAGGTCATAAATTTAATTTAAACCTACATTTACACATTGAGAAATAAAATGTGAGGGTTACAAAAAATATATTTATATATATGTATGTCTGTGTGTGACCGCGCGCGCGTGTACTACCTATTAAAGTATGAGTGTTGTAAATCATTTTTTGACAATTATGTCCTCCGTTAATTACATCAATTACATTCTTACCCTTCTTTTATTACTCCCTTTTAAATTTTTGATGAAATTAAAAGAATATTGGGTAATGAATCTATTCTATACATTGGAAAATGAAAAGTGTGATGAGAAAGAAAAATATAACTAAGAAATTCCTTTATTATTCTCTTTTTAATTTTGTTAAAATGAAATAACCATTAGATATTGAACTGGTTAATGAGAATTGTGATCTTTTTCCTTGCAATTTTAGGTTAGCAAACAATTAACCAGTTGAAAAACTAAAAAACAAAAACAAAATAAAAAAGTGAAATACGTAAAATCAATTAAGAAATAAAAAATTGTTGAAAAAACAAAAACAAAAACAGAAAAAAATGAAAAAGGGTTAAATATGCATAAAGAAACAAGGCTTACATATGGTGCCAATTTGAACTAAAAATATGTTTGGTTATTGCAGTTGAAGACCGAGTGTTTTGCGTTACTTATTGATGAAATGCAAAGCATCTTGTCTTGAAAATTACAAAGCTGAACCATAAATCAATTTAACAGATTACAAAAATAAAAACGTAGATTCATTCTTTTAATTTCTCCATTTGCTATTTTCAGCGGTACCATCAAACATTTCTTCAATTCAGAAGCCTACAAAGAATATTTCCAAATATTGAACTGGTTACAATTGCGACCATCAAATATACATTTATTCTAAAACAAGTTACAAAAAAAATAAGAACATAATTGAATAACATTAGTATGATAAAAAAAATAGTAATATCACATCAAACTTTACTCGTAACTATATACCTGTGAATCGCACGTGCTCTATACTAGTAATATTATGTATGTAATAGGACGTACAACAGAGCATTTATAGAGGCATAAATTTAGTCCCTTACAAGTACTAGAAAAACTTAAAGAATATTCTAATTTAGGAAAAATAACACAATGACCCCTTATCTGTAGACAAACTTAGGGTAACATTGACACCCCCTCCCCTTAAAACTCGGAGGATTTTTATAAAGTTGTTATTGATACGAGATTATGTTATGCGAAACATGACGTATGTTAAGGAAAATGTGGGTCCTAGTAGGTGAAACACTATTGGGCCCTTAAAATTCTGCAGACTTATGATACTTCATCGACGAAAAGAAAATAAGTTATAGAGTCTTCATAAAAAGTTGGGCAATTTTCCTTGGGACTATCATAGTGGCTAGATCCTTTTCCACCTGAGGCGAATAGGGTGAGCCTACAGGGAGTCACCAGCGGGGGTAACTCATCATTTGTGATTGGAGATCCCATGAAAAAGGTTCAATGGGTATGAACAACCCGTATAGTGTGACTCATGATAAAAGTAGCACCTTTTGTTAATAGGAGAGTGTCTCCTCTCCATCCGTGTGGTGCTTATGCTACTTAGTGTGACGTCCAGGAAAGGGTTTTACCTGAATGAGCCCAAGGCATATATTTTTGCGAGGTACATGTCACACGTACCCTTGAAGGACTCACCTAAGCGAGAGTGGTCGTGAGGCCGCGACTGCGGGAACCATGGGCCATTCCTTAAAGACTCTCATGAGAATCAAAATTAGAGTGCATGACCATTAATAGCACTAACCCGCGAACTAAGTCCCATGTCAGTACTGTGTGTGTGACAAATGAAATTTGGCCAAGGGACCTAATTCAAGGCGTAGTCCATTACGGCTCTCTCAAATGGAAGTTGTCAATACTGAGTGTTGGTTCAAGTCCGGAAGGCACCAACACTTCTTTCACAGTACACATTGCTCATCTTATTTATTTATTTTTGTTACTTTACGAGTTTATAATCTTCAAGAACCAAGGATTTATTTTGTGAAAGAGAAAAATAGTAATATAATAATAATAATAATAATAATAATTTGTTTATGAAATTTATTATGATTTTCATGTATATATTTGTTTTGGAATTTTTTTAAAATACTCCGCATTTTGTTGGAATAGTGAGAGTTTATAAATATTTCCTCCGTGGCTTTTTAAACATTTTAAATTATCATTGTATTTTATCAAAATAGTGGGGACTGTTGGAATATTTTTATAGAATAAAATGTAACTTAAAGCATTATAATTATAGTGCTAGTTATGGCTATATGATATTTACACACATGTAAATTATAAAATGAGTTACAAATTAAATGCAATAATGAGTATTATATATTAGCTCATTGTTGTTTATGGAGTATATAATATGTTTTCTTGTTTGGTATTATTGAGAAAGATTATCATTATTCCATAAGTTACAAAAGTTTTTATAAGTTTACTTATGTGGCCAATAAATGTATTATGATTGGCTATGTATGTAAGGTCATGGGGTGTGACATAGAAAGAACTTGAAGCTATTATGCTTCTAAACTTAATTAGTGTTTCCTACTTAATTTACTATCACAATGTATTTTTCTTTATATCTAATATATATATTTTTCATACTTGGGCAATGTGATCGTGGACGTGATCGTGGATTGATTCATACTATCTTCTGTAGACGTGCACATGGAGGAGACGTAGTTGCGTCAATGAGTTTTATCTTAAAAACTTTATCTGTCATCAACACCTGCACGTAGGGAGGCGATAACGTCTTTAGGAGTGACTATCACAGACCGGCTATTTTTATTTTTCTATCATTTTACCACTTTAAATTTTATAATACTATCTAGAGTTCATACCGAGTTACTTTTAATTATTTACAGTTATTTTGTCATGTTTAATCACTTAGTGTTGTTAATACTTTTGTTGTAGAAAATACAAATCAAAGCCTAAATATCTTTCAACAGAGAGTTTCACCAATGACCGGCCACCCTGACATTGTTTGTTTTTGTGTGTGTGCGTGAGAGAGAGAGAGAGAGAGAGAGAAATGGAGCTGAAAAAATGGTGGTAGAGGGATCATGAGTGACATGGTTAGAGGTTATGGGGTATGGTAGTTATACTTAATGACAATTATCAACTATTTATTGTATTTAAAAAATAGAAAAACTATTTATATAGCCAAGTGGATGCTAACACTTGCATTAGATTGTATTTATAAATAGAAAATTGTTAGAAAAAGGGATTTGGGGTTTGAAAGTCAATCAAGGGGCCAACCAAATCCTATTATATATTTTACAGATTTGTCAAATAAATTGATTTATTACTAGCCATTTGATGCGGTCCACATCATTCATGATCTACAGTTATCATTTGTTAGCATCGAATTGGATTCTCTTGTTGCTTTGAATCGTTTATGCATATCCACCAAAAAATGAAAAAAGGAAATTCAGTTTAAAGAATTTTCGCAACCAACCAATGGCACTTCCCACTCCGTCATCACTTCCTGACTCTACCTCAATGTTATATGACTTTACTGCTTTCCTTTTGCTATCACAAGACTAATCTAGTTGCAAATTTAGTAGGGCCTGCTAGCCTTAACGATTATCTATGTAGTAACTTTTTTCCATCCAACATTAGCCCCTTTTTCTTTGACCCCAAAAAAAAAAAAAAGAGAAAAAGAAAAAATTGTCTGTAAAAAATTGTTGTTTTAGTTATCTATTCTAGATATAACTGTTAAAATTAGTTTGAAATAAACCAATAGTTAGATTAAAATAATAAGCCACATCTTTTTAGTACAATATATTATATTCCAAAAAATAAGAATTTTGCGATCTTAACAAAGTGCTAAGTGCGGCTCTAAAGTGCCTAAACTCGTGGACATGCACAAGGGTGCATTAGGGCCTACGAGTTCTTTGTAAAAATATATTTTCACTTATAAATTCCTTTCAAAACCCATTTTTAAGAAATGTGAAATTTAGAAGTTTACTTGCTTGTTTTCAAACTAACTACTCAAACCCAGGATGCTTCCGGTGATTGTATTTCTTCGCAATTTGCCTAAACACTTAAAAAAAACGTGGAATGAAAATTTTACAAAAGGAAAAAGGAAATTGGCATCATGAAATGAAAATTTAGAAATTACGTGGCGAAAAGATTCTTGTCCAAACGGAACGCAGAACACCGTGCTAAAATCTTTAACGTCAAGACTGGATAAGCATAATGCTAATAATCATTAGTTCTACTTTATTCATGAGACCTATATAATATTGCATATGAAACAGTATGGAAGTAAAGGTATACTAATGATTAGGGGTGGAAAAGTGGGTGGTTGGGTTGGGTTTGGGTGTGAGTTAAATGGGTTTGGTTTAAATGGATGATTGACCCATTTAAATTCATTTATTAATGGGTCAATTGGGTCATTTCTTAAATGGGCTGGTTTCACCCATCAAACCAACAACGACCCATTTAATTGATATAATAACTAACAAATCTCTCTCTCTCTCTCTCTCTCTCTCTCTCTATGCTGCTCCATCTTCTTTAACGAGTCAACCATCGCCGCCGGCCACCCATCGCCGCCCCTGCCATTCCGCAATCACCACCATGCACAGCTAAAATCACAAGCACAACCACCAAACGCCATCACCGCCACACCCACCACCACCGTCGTCGCACAAAGCTACCACTTCACCAAAAACCACCACCGCCAAGCCACAAATGCCACCGCGAGTTGAAATCTCACCTCGACATTGACAACCACCACCCGCTAGATTACAACCACCAATATTAGTGGATGAGCTAGGATTTCAAGATCCGCCCCTCGCCTGCAATACAAGATGTTAAGGTTCAGGTATACAAGTCTCAACGCAGATCCGCCCCTCGTAGCCATCATACCCACGACCACCATGACCACGGAGTGGCTGTACGAGAACGCAGGTGGTGATGGAGACGGCGACTGTGGTCACCTGCAGTGGCGGCGGCTGTGGTCACCTGCAGTGGCGGCGACTGTGGTCTCGGATCCGGCTAGAATTGATCCGGCTAACTCAGATCCGGCCAGAATTGATCTTTTCAAAGAGGAAGAAGTTACAAAAGAAGAGAGAGGGACCTTTTTCACAAGATCGTGGAGGGGGTTTTGTTTGACAGAAACTCATAAGTTGCTTAATGAGATGCTGGGTAGAGAAAAGGGGATGGGAAAGGGATGAAGAGGGGAAGAAAAAAAAACAGGGGCTGACGCCGGTGGCATAAGTATATAGATTAAAAAGTCATGGTTAGGTGGACACCCAATTACAAATCACTTAAACCAGTGGGTTATTGGGTTCAAAAATTATTGACCCATTTAGACCCATTTATTTATTGGGTGGGTTTGGGTAGCTTTTAAGTGGGCGGATTTGGGCGGATAAATGGGTTTGGATTTTAATTGCCACCCTTACTAATGATGCATGGATGGGTACTCCAAAATGGACATGTTACCTTGGATTGGATCAGATCAGCGTTATATTGGGACATTTAGGGTTTCTACTTACTTATTTTTATTTGGACCACAATAGTTCTATAATTTTGCACGCAACACGCCGGTTTAAAGTAATAAATCATGTTAAGAGATTTTGATGGCATGTATTCTTTTTTTCATTATTATTAATTTAGATTATGTGTAACGCACATGGTCAAAACTAATACATATGCAAAATTAGGTGCCTATATGCTACCTTAACGGCAGTGCTTGTGGGGTCTGGTTGTACCTTAAAGTTGAGTTGTAATTTAAGTCGGTATTTGTTCTTAGGCCGATCCCAACTGTTTTGGCGACGTGGCACGCTTAATGCCCTTTGGGTAAATCGGCCTTGCCAGGCCGATACGTTGCAATTTTACTTGGCAAAAACACATGGTTTTAGAGGCGCAAGGCACTGGGTTATTCTTGTTTGTCGTTTCTCTATTTCTGACTTGGATATGCAATTGGGAAGAAGAAAACAAAACGAGGCCAAGTTGTGAATGTAATCGAAATTTAAGACACAGGGAGTAACAAGTAATTAATATATAGAAGCCGCTTAATTAATCGACTAGAAGATACTTTCGGAAACCGCAAAGTCGTGGCGATGGAGACGAATTGGAAGTCCATGAGCGGGCCTTGGAAGTGGATCATTGAAAACTCCCTCATTAGGAATCACCTTCGCCCATCTGAACGTGGTAACCCCGTTATGGATGAATACAAGAATTGCAAGGAGCGCATCTTCATTTCCAGGGCACATCCGAGGTCCTCCACCAAAGGGAACGTACGTGTATGGAGCCAGTTGATTTCCTTGGAACCTTGAGGGGTCAAACTTGTCTGGATTTGGAAAATAATCTGGATTCATATGTGAGACATGGGCGGTCCAATGTAGCTACAAAAGTAAATTCAAGACCAACGATGTGTTAATGTGTTAGTTCCGTGAATTTTTCACAACTTGGATTGAACTATTCTTATCTATAGCTTACTTTCCATCCCTTCGGAACCTTATATCCAGCATAGGTAAAGTCGGTAAGAGCCTCGCGAAATGCTCCAACACCTGGTGGCGTCAACCTCAGAACTTCGCTTGCAACATTCCATGAATACTTCATCTTTCTTAAGTCCTCCCAGCCAAGCAAATTATCTGGCCGTTTGTTTGAACTTGTTACTGCCATTTGCTCTTCATCACAGCACATGCAACAACAGAACAGGTGTCATGTAAAATCATTTTGACGACGTGGTCACTCCTATTAATTTAAGACACCAAAACTTTGAACTTCTAAATGGAAAAAAGTTGCCTGTATAGCTTACCTTTAAGGACCTCATCGTATACGTGAGGAAGCTCAGCTAGATACTTGATAACGAAGGTTAATGTACCATTTAGCGTGCCATAGCCACCAAATATTAGCCCTAATAAATGGCTCGAAATGTCCACTGTTTTCAAATGTTGACCACTCCCATCCACCGTAAGAAGCATGTGAGACAATATATCTTGCACTGGGGATACAATCTTCTCCATAAGGTCAACCTTCCTTTGCCTAACTATTGATTCAATGGAAACCCTTATTTCCTTTGATGCTTTGATCGCACGGTTCAAAGCTGTCCCAGGTAAATTTATCGGGAATCCTGAAAAGATACCAGCCACTATGTCCTCAATTGGCTTAGCAAGCTTTTCGACTTCTCTTGGATCATCAATGCTTATAAATAATCGGCATGCCAAAGCCAGTGTGTACTTCCTAACCACTGGGCAAACCTGAACGTGATCACCGTCCCAATTTTTCTGCAAATGTTGTTTCATCACGAGATCCATGATGCCAACGTATTTTTGCAGAGAATCTGCCTTGAGAAAGAGAGGGAGCATTCTGCGTATGTTTATGAAATCCTCATTGTTTGATATGTTGTGTGACTTTGGAAAGATCTTGTTCGACCAGCCCGGAAACCACACCTGGACAAGTTTTTTCTCGTTCGAGAAAAGGAATTTGTTTCCTTCTGGACCACATAAGATTGCCATGGGTTGGCCAATCAAGGATGTCTTGAAAACCTTAGAAGAATACTTGTTCATCCTGTCCGTCACAAAATTTTCAAGGGTACCACTTTGAATCTCAGATAAGTAGTGGAGAGTCTCACCAATGACAGTCCAGCCTGTTCGACCCAGCGGAAGTGAGATTCCTCGACCATTTTCACCGTTTCTAGTTGCTTTTGGGATGTGTTTCCTGATGATAGGAGTGAGAAAAGCATGGCAGCTGAAGAGAACAACAAAAAGCAGGGGGAGGAAGCAGAAAAAGTAGTCCATTGGCATATGAGTGGCTGATTAGGTTGGCTGGCTATAGAGATGAAACAAGCAAATGAAGGCAGGCCTAAAACACGTCGGAACTTAGAGAGAAAGATGGAAATGAAGTGGGCGCATAATTAAAGGGTTAGCAAGCTAGGGTATAATGCTGGAACAGTATAACACAGTAGAAAACATGGACGCTAAGGGAGGGGAGGGAATCAAAATAAAAGATAGCTAAGCTGGGTCAGAATGTTTACTGGCGGCCCCGTGAGTGAAACAAAGCACAGCCAGATGGAGAGCATCCCCCACGTAATGGCTGAAGACAGAATCAGTGATGGAGCAAGGGCTAGAGGAGATCGCAAGGCTTCGAAAAAGCTAGTTGCTCCAAGGGATAACCACGGCCGACAGCACCAGCCATTACTCAGGAGTCTTGGATCTGCTCCAACACAAAAGCTGTGATAGTAAAAAACGCTTCAACAAGTGCAGGTTTTATGCAGGGAGGGGGGTTGTCTGGGCTGTGAGATTAGTTGGTGAGAGGAAGAAATTGATGGGGAAACTGAACGGGGAGGGGGAGAGAGAGAGAGGGAGCGGGGGGGGGGGGGGGGGGGCGGCGGGGGGGCCGAGGGGGGGTTGACTTGGGGTTTTGAGAGAGAGAGTTTGTTGGCAATTGGGTTTTAAACTCAATGTTGAGAAGCCATTTTTGACTCAATTTTTTAATGGGTTCTGCATCAAAATTTGGTTAGGAACACGATGATTTATGTTCATCTATTGAAGTAGATGATCATAGTACATTCACAGGTTTAAAACAAATGAAGAGTGAATGAAAAACATGAAGTTAAAATTGGTGGTTCAACTTCAAGGGGAAAGAGAGTATCCCACGTTGAAAAGATAAAGTTAATGTTGCTTCTTTATAATTGGTGGTTCAACTGAAGGGGAAAGAGTATCCCACATTAAAAAGATAAAGCTAATGTTGCTTCTTTATAAAGCTTAGTCTTGAGCTAAGGGTTGCCCCTCTTAGAGGTACCCAAGTGTTGTGAAGAGGGAAGGACCTAGGTTAACCCAAGGTCCACAAAACGCGCGCCGCCCGCCCTCCAGTCCCGGCCCGGTCCGTGGCTTGGGCCCATCAGGCTTAATTCTTTTTGGGACAACAACATTTTAAATAAATAAATTTATTTATTTATTTATTTATTTTCTTTTCCGGAGCTGTGAAGAGTTGCACCCCCAGTGAATATTCACTGTATAAAAACGAGTTAATCAATCAATCCCGAAACTATGTTCATGTGTGTGTGTCTGTAATTAAGAAGTAAGAGTTCTGCATTTTTTTTGTTCGCCGGGTTTACAAATTTAGAGTACTCATATTATTAGACGTGCTGTCTTTTTATCCTGTGAGACTTTCGTCAAGAGACCGTTAGCACCATTGCAGGACGAATAAAGTCTTGAGAACTGTGATACAAATTCATGCCTCGGTTCTCCGTTTGTTGTTCAGTACTTTATGCTGTGTGTTATTAGAACTTATGCATATTAGTAATTTTCGAAACTGATTTTCTGTACAAGTATACATAAAGTATATTTTTCCAATAGTTTGTGTGTGTGTGTGTGTGTGTGTGAGAGAGAGAGAGAGAGAGAGAGAGAGAGAGAGAGAGAGTCGTTGCATGAATGTAGAGGGAAAATAAAAAAGGTAAAGGATGGGAGAGAGAAGAAATGATGAGGGAGCGGGGAGGGAGAGGGAGAGGGAGAGGGAGAGCATGCATGTGGGGGTTGATTTTTAAAGGGAATTGAATTAAACGAGGAAAGAGAGGGGGGAGTGGAATACCCACGTGGGAAATACAAAAAGAAAGAGGAGGCACGGGCAGGGCCGCGGGCAGCGCAAATTCGTGGAATGAAGCATATTCTAGTTATTTTTGCGTTCAACGTGGAACACATTCTAGTTGCAAAAAAAAAAAAAGGAAGAGAGTGATATAGTTCCAAGACAATAAATGACATCATTTATACTCCTTCCGTCCCTTTAAAAGTGATCATATTTTCTTTTGGGCCGTCCAACAAAAAGTGATCACTTCCAAATTAGGAAAGATTCTAAAAGTATTTTTACATATTTACCCTTTTTATATATTTTTTTATTCTATTTCTCTCACCACAATTAATTCTCTACCAACTCATTTTCTCTCTCCTACCACTTTACACTACTTTATACTATTTCTCTCTCCACATGTCACACACTACCAACCGATTTTCTCTCTCATGGCCCACTTTCTACCCCATTCTCTCTAAAGGGTAAAATGGGAAAGACACAAAATATATAACCTAAATCAAAAATATACGTGTAAAAAAAATGGTTCACTTAAAAAGGGACGGAGGGAGTATTATATAAACTACCTGAAACTCCGTGCCTATGGAAGGGGATGTAGTTAATAATGAAGTGGGAGAAGGGAGTTCGTAGGCTAGAGTTAATTTTGGACTAATAAAAATTTAACACTTATTTAGTTCAATTTTAAAATTATAAGAAATAAAGAAAATGAGATTAAAAATTCGGAAGGCATAAAAAATACTAACCAAATTCAAATACATATAGTAAGACTAGCTAAAATCTCGTGCTATACACGGACGTATTGTTTTATATATTCACCCTTAACCATTTTGCGCTCCAAAATAATTATAAGCCACAGTAGTCAAAGTATAATCAAAGTATACAAACCTAGACGTGGTTAATATTCGCAGATTATACAAAGGGATCGAAATGTCACGTAAATATATACACGGTCTCTTTGATTGCATATAAAACTTAATCCTGTTACAGAAAATCGCTTACAAAAAACCAATCATGCTAACTAAAGAGAAGGTAGAATGCAGAGTAGAAAGTAATCCCAAAACTGCAAACAGAATGTAAAATACAAAAAGAATGAAGGAATACTCAATTTAATATTTTAGCGATCTTCATTCGTCAGTATTCATATCCAACTCTACCATCTCAACTTTTTCTGTTATATTCTAGACACAGTGTTTTACACACACACACACACACATACTTATACTCCATTCAGTAAACTTGTACTCCGTTTTTCACCGATTACACTTAACTTCCTCAGTAGAATACTTTAGTGCCATCTTTTAAATTTCTATGGTAGCACTTTTGTAGTTTTTTGTGAAGAAAGCGTAGTGTAACCGGTAAAAATCAATTTTCTTTTTGCTTATAGTATCCTACAAAAAGCTATCTTTGGGGGCGTCCTCTCATTTCGAAGGGATCAACAAAAATCTCATCGATATTCATATCTTTGGGGGCTTTCTCTTATTTCGAAGCCCAGGAAGATCATTTAAAACATCAAAGTTTAGCTACCAACAAATACTGATACGACTTTGTTTTTTCCTTTCTCGGCAAACACTTGCGAGGAAGTGTATATTCGCCAAGAACTCTAGATTAGGATCTATTATTGTATAGTCTGTCTAGTCATTAAAGTGCTTTTGTGGTTGGGGTGTGGGTGTTCCTGTACAAAGCCTAGCCCTCTAATGCGTGAGTCATTGTGCAATTCAACATGAGTGAAATTCATGAGTTGGTGAATGGAATGCCCCCATGAAGTTAGTAAGACTACTGAGAACAAGTTTTTAGCTCTGGCTAGTACCGGTAATGAAACAGCTCAATCTATCTATATCTATATCTATATCTATACATATATAAAAGCACGTATGGGCTTAAATGGCTAATCTTTTCTTTCCTTAAAATATCATTTTCTAATTGATATTTCCATAAAAGATTAAGGGTGAGTAAGGGTGTTTTTGACTTATAACATTTCCTTACCATTAAATACCCTTTCTAAATTATAGTTTTATTTAAAAATGAGGGTGTTTTGGACTTCTCATAGGATAACAAACATCTTTCCTTAAAATACCATCAAATACTCATTTTGAATTAGATTGTTGTTAAAAAAATAAGAGTGTATTTGGCTTCTTTTATGACATCAAACGTCTTTCCTAAGAATATCCTTATAGAAATATACGTTTTAGTTAGAGTTAAGGGTTCTTTTGTCTTTTAGAAAGAAAAAAAAAAACTTATGAAAACTTATAAAACCACCCTTGAACTCCTGCGTGTTTTTTTATTACCAAAAAAATTTCTATCAAAATCTACTGCTTGTATTCACGTTAAAGCTAAACTACCTCAAGCTATTCACAATTAATGAAAACAACTTGCAGAGAACAATGTTTTCTATAACTGGATTGAATATTTTATCAGAAACTTAATCCTTTTTAAATTTTGTATTTCAGATTTGTGTGTTGAGGTGTATGCTACAAATTTTAATTATTGTGCATGTATATATATTTCAATATAAACATTTTCGTACATTGAAACTATCATAAAACTAAAGTTTAATTCTAGATTTCAATTACAGACATATTAGTGTAAGAAAACTATAGTAAAACTGGAGTTTCTTTAGAAAATTTTAAATGCATAAGGATGTTTTTGACTTATAACATTTCTTTCCCATTAAATACCCTTTCTAAATTAGACTTTTATTTAAAAATGAGGGTGTTTTGGACTTCTCATAGGATATCAATCATCTTTCCATAAAATACCATCAAATACTCATTTTGAATTAGATCGTTGTTAAAAAATAAGAGTGTATTTAGCTTCTCTTAGGACATCAACTATCTTTCCTTAGAATATTCTTATAGGAACATCTGTTTTAGTTAGAGTTAAGAGTTCTTTTGTCTTTTAGAAAGAAAAAAAAAACTTACAAGGACCTATAAAACCACCCTTGAACTCAAACGTGTTTTTTTATTACCTAAAAATTTCTATCAAAACCTACTGTTGGTATTCACGTTAATGCTAAACTACCTCAAGCTGTTCACGATTAATGAAAACAACTTGCAGAGAACAATGTTTTCTATAACTAGATTGAATATTTTATCAGAAACTTAATCCTTTTTAAATTTTGTATTTTAGATTTGTGTGTTGATGTGTATGCTACAAATTTTAATTATTGTGCATGTATATATATTTCAATGTAAACATTTTCGTACATTGAAACTATCATAAAACTAAAGTTTAATTCTAGATTTCAATTACAGACATATTAGTGTAAGAAAACTATAGTAAAACTGGAGTTTCTTTAGAAAAATTTAAATGCATAAGAATTGATTTTATCATACAATTTTGTTCCTAATTATAATTTGAGTTCGTGGCAAGTACATAATCATGTATTCCTATTAGAGTTATTGGAATACCCTTATTTCATGACATCATATTCTTCATACGGTTATTATCTTTCTATGATGCATCGTATCCCGATGTATCATATATTTACATGATAACATGTTTTATATGGCTATTGTCTTCACATATTTCACTATTATAAAGTGATAGGATTAGATGAACCCCAATTAATAAATACTCCAATTTATTTCAGCTCAAATGATTAATAACTTTTTTTAACTTGAAAACTCTCAAGTTTTTATATGTAAGGGGTTAAACAACTAAATATTCTTTTTCCTGAAAATATTCTCTTTAACTTAAAAAGTTCTCTAAATATTTTGACTTTTTAGAAGGTGAGGATAAATTACTACTGCTTTGGCTAACTTTAAACATTTTGACACTAAAGAGGTTCATTAATGCATCTTTTAGTGACATAAGACTATTAATATAATCAAAACGGGTAAGGATCTCGCCCCCAGCGTACAAAATAATCTCAAGCGATTAAAATGGCTACAAAATTTTCCTTTAAAAATACCCTTTTAGAAATAAAATGTTTACTAAACTTAAGTGTATTTTTACTTTTAAGAAGGTGAGCCTAAACTATAATATTTTTGGTTAATCATAAATAATTTGCTGCTAAAAGAGGTTACAAGTTCACTAATGCATCTTTAAGTGACAAAAATGTGGGAGTGGATCTAGCCCAATCGTATAAATATGATACTAAGTCTATGTTCACCTTTAAAGAAAACCTTATCAAAACATAACCTTAAAACTTATCAACATCAAAATCCGTTTTGGGGGGGGGGGGGGGGGGGGTTGTATGTGTGGGTATGTGCTTGTGGATGCATGTATATGTTGTCTTTGTGTGTGTTGGAGCTCAAAAGTCTAAATGGATGATGGTGGTGGTGGTGGGGCTGTATGGATGAGATTACGGCATGAGGAATGGCATTTGAAGAATTACATTCCTAAGTGACGAACATTTTGATCTTTATATCCTTTCAGTATTTTCGTTCGGTCAACGGAATAAGTGTTATTTGTTTCAACTAATGGACATACTTATAATTTTATCCTAACCTCAAAGTCATGGATGTAATTAATCCTATAATTTTTTTTAACTCTCAAAACCTTATGCCATAGGCAACATGTTTTTTTTCTTTTTATTTTGATGATACAAGTCTTTATTTAATGAATGATCTGGGTTACAAATTATTCTTGATCAACTTTTGTTGAATTTGTATCTATATTAAAATTGTAATGCATATATATATAAATATAGGGTGAAAAACGTAGGTTTGTAAACATTATTGAAGTTACTTAGTTCATTACTACTATCTGATATCAACTTCGCACATACATTTTGTAGTATGAATTTCAAAAGGACACACAGAGACACATATGTATATATACTTTTTAGATGAGTAGGTGAAGTCTGTGTTAAAAATAAAAAACTTAAGAAAAACTTGTGCTAAATTACATCTACAACTAAATTAGTAGCCTTATTTTACTACTACAATGAACAAGGTCATGCTAGATAAATATAAAAGAGAACTTTAGAGTACACGATCAAGAGAAACTTAGACTACACTATAGATTTTTTAATTGAAAAGTAGAAAAAAAAGTATAATTAAGATTAAGCGTCATTTTAGACAAATTGTACTCGAACGTTGGAACTTAAAGATAGAAAAAGTTGAAAAAGACTGGTTTTGTACTTTAATCCTAAAATAAGAGATACATGAAACTTATACTCCCTTTCATCCCAAATTATTTAACCATATTTGATGCACGTTTATTTAAGATATAAGTCTTACTTTATGAGTTTCTCGTTCTACTCCAAGAGAGAGAGAGAGAGAGAGAGGAGGAGGAGGGGGGGGGGAGGAAGAAATTGAGTCAAAAGAGAACAAAATGTAGGTAAATGACTCAGTTTTGAGAGAAAAAAAAAAAAAAAAAATGTCTACAAAGGGTAAACATGTAAAAATAGTTACAAAATCTTTTTTAATTTGAAAACTGATCAATTTTTTTAGGACAGTCCAAAAAAAATTTTAATTTTTTTTTAGATTGAGGGAGTTATAGAATAGATCGTTATCAAAAGTAAATAAACTGCAGGGATATTTTGACTTCCAATCATCATCGCTACAAGAAATCGTCATAAACGGGTAAAAAAGGAAAATTATAAGCAATGAATGATACTGAAAATCATAAGTGATGTTATTTTGAACTTTAATAGTGATGCTTGTAGGAAAAAGTGTCAAAACTCTAAAAGCGAAAGATAGAAAACTTTGGAAAATTATTGAAAGTTAGGGTTACTAAATTTATTGCTTAAACAGTTCAGTTTCTATATGTGTCCTGATATATCTCTTGAGCTTGATTGATTCTTGATTTAAAAGATGCACGATTTAAGCTCTAACACATTTCATCTTACAAACATTGTTATACATTTATTAATAATAACTTCTTCATGTTAGGCAATTTATTTTTCGACAATCCTTTCGGGTTGATTATTGAACTTTCGTAATACAACTTAATTATAATTCAAAGTTTTTCTCAATTTCACTTGGTAGACATATATATGCCATCAAAACATAATATAGGAAAATAGATAACTCAAATATAAACACTTGATATTAATTATCTCAAAAAAAATTCTTCACTTTTATCAATGTACAATCAAAGTTGTAGTGTTTCATGAGAGTTAGATATTTGCAATGCCAGTGTACCTTAGATAACAAGATATAATATAGAACAATCAAAATTCTGTTCAGCGGCAATTTGATGTGACGAAAAGAATAAGTATGATAAATAGTGAAAAATATCGGTGATAATTGGTGTGAAAAATTCGGTTTGAAAGTAAACTATGTTTTGAGTAATGAACTTTTCATATTTGATTAGTAGTTAACAACTGATTTGTTAATATTGTTTAATTATAATAGTCGTATTGATTAATTTTAATTATTTTGTAATCAAGAATTATAATATTTTTATTTTACATCACTATATATCGTGCAAAGCACGTGATCCTTACTGGTACTTGAAGAAGCACCAGTAAGAGAGGGGGCTTGGACCATGGTTTGCATCCATCACAGCTGGTCCCTCTCTCTCTCTTCCCTCTCTCACAGCAACCATCACAGCACCCCTGCTGTAACCATGGGTTAATAGCAGGGGATCTAAATCCTTAAGTAATGGACGAATTTTCTGAATGAGGCATGGTTAATAGCAGGGGATCTAAATCCTTAAGTAATGGACGAATTTTCTGAATGAGGCACAGGGTACCCGGCCAGTCTACAAGGACTTTAATCTCGAACAAGAAGTGCATGTTGAGTGGATTGAGAATGTCGCGAATCTCCTCCAAACTCCAGCACATGTAACAAGTCAAACCAGAGTTTGTTTGTTGTGTTTTTCCAGAACACGTGAACTAAAACATTAATGTAACATCAGCAAAAGGTTGATCTGCTACTCGTTCCAAAAACATGGGGTTCTGCAAGCATTCGCATCAGCAAATAAATAGCCCTTGTTTATATCTCTTCTCGTCTGCTCCATCTAACTCCAAGCCGAGATGACACTGATCATGCCCATCTGTTCCGGCAGCAGGCCTCCATAGTTCAGAGCAAGAATATACCTCACAAGAGAAGAAAATGCACAAGGTGACAAGGAGATGATGTTAATTAACGTAAGTAACATTAACTGCGAGTAAAAATGGAAGTCATACTCACCGCGATTGCCCGTGAATCAACTGTATTTGCAGTCAGAAGAAGCACACGCAGTAAAGAGCAGGACAATCGGACAGAAACTAGTTAGTGCATAAGCATAAACAGGCACACATGACGCGCACATTATTTAATACAACTTAAGTCCTGAAATCCAAGTCACGCACTACCATCAGAGTCCTAACATTACTACAACAATCCCATATGTAAAAGAGCATACCGTTACACATTCCAAATCGGTCAATACAGTCCAACACAGTCAGCCAAGTGCATAATGCTCGTAGACATAAACAGAGAACCGAACATCAGCTGCAAGGGCGGCCACGCTCCTAGGCTTCTATTGGCTCTGTCACAAGCAACGCAAAGCATAGCCTCCCCCCGACACAAGCAAAGCATCCCCTTCACAGTATTTGGTGCAAGAGGTGCTATAACAGGCAGCATAGGCCTCCCGCCTACACAAGCAATGCAGAGCATTCCCTTCACGCCATGCTGCCTGTTGTAACACCTCTTAAATCAAATGCTGTGCCCGCATGGCATGGCACGCTGATTTGATGATGACACCCCAAGCACCGCGAAGACGTCTGACTTTATTTTGTTTAGTCATTAACAGGAAGAGTTAATGACTAAACCTTTTTTTATAGGTCTGTTACTTTTTAAGTGGTAGGCTGTTATAAGATTAAATAGTGGATAGAGTTCACGTACAAAATTATAAGTGACTGACTTTATTTTGTTTTCCTATTTGAACTTATTGTTTTGAAAATCAACAAATGCACTTTTTCTCTGGAAATAAAGTTAACTTGCTTCTTCTTATACAACCTCATAAATGTATAAAACGGAAAGAAGATGTTCACAACCTATTCGGACCATACCCCAGGGCCCGTTAAGAGATCCCAGTGGCGCGACACGTCACCCATTTGGCGGTCAACATCGCTCAACATCATTGCTCGGTCAAAGCGCAATGCCTCGAATATCCAAACGATGATCGCAAGTGTGCCTCCACCCAAAGGGGGTCGGCCACCACCTTCCTTGGTGAAGGAGGGCTCGGCCACCTCAAGGGGGTCGGCCACCTTCCTTGGTGAAGGAGGGCTCGGCCACCCCAAGGGGATCGACCGCCACCTTCCTTGGTGAAAGATGGGCTCGGCCACCTCAAGGGGGTCGGCCACCTTCCTTGGTGAAGGGGGGTCGGCCACCACCCTCCTTAGTGAAGGAGGGCTCGGCCTCCACTGCCCTGCGAAGGGGGGAACCTGTCGCCGACACTGGTTTATCGCTCCAACACTCGTCTGCTATCTTCAGTAGCGCGACGCTCATCATCGCCGTCTCAATCAAAACGACGGGGCTCCGGCCCTCGCGGCGGGACGGGCTCGCAACCATAATGCCCTCGCCGGCTCAACCAACTGACAGGGTTCCGGCCCTCGCGGCGGGACGGGCGCGCAACCATAATGCCCTCGCCGGCTCAATCAACTGACGGGCTCCGGCCCTCATATGCTTAATCAACTGGGGGCTCCAGCCCTCGCAACCAACCTACGGGCTTCTGGGGGCTCCGCTCATAGTGCTCCAGCACGAGGACCCCCGCCACGGACTCTGAGTATCGAGCTGTGAGCATGTGCGCTCATATCACCATTGATCATCGACATCGCCAGGACAATGAACTGCGGGTCACTCCGGGACGGGAGCAGGTCCTCGGAGGGCATCGTGTCCGGCACGCCTGGCAGTTGGCTGCAGGGGCAACCCTCACCGCTGCCAGGATCTCGGCGCGTCTCATGACGCATCTCGTGGGATTCAGTAAGGGCTTGGACTGGAGGCTGGGGCAACGGGCTGCTCTGACCATGCTACCGCGGTGTGGTCAGTCTCCTCAGACAGGCAGAGGGACGCTGCAAGGGCAGGGCGGCACGAACTCGGGGACCGGCATATTCGACGGACAATCAATACTGTGGGACCCCCTCCTCCGACGTGTCACTCCCAGAAGATGACACGTGTCGACTGATGATACGCGCGCATTTGTGTCTATGTATAGTGGATTTTGGAGTTTATTCAAGAGAGCTCTCTCATTTGACATTTTCACTTTTCTCTCTAAAACCCATTCTCTCTGGAATTCTAGTGAGAGAAAGACATTTGGACTCCTGACGTTGGATTATTGACGCTGCACCCTTGATGCGGACCGTTGACTGCTAACTGCCGCCCCTGTTCGTCGTCCCCCTGGTTACGCGGCGCTGCTAGCCCTCGCGACCTGTCTGGGGAGCCTTGCTCTCAGCCCTTACTCCATCCTTGCTATCTCCCACTTTGTCTACTTGGAAGCCAACGCAGACTGCATCCTTTGTGGCATCTCACGTGACATCCGAACCATCTTTCCTCGGCAACAGAAGATAACCAATATTAAGTCTTAGCCTCAAACACATTTTCAGATAAAGTTATCTAACCTTTGGAGGATTGCAAGAGTTACATTAACTATGCTTACCTTTTCTCTAATCTACTTTTAATGGATTGAATTAAAGCTAAAATTTCTTAAGCCTTTTTGCATATGAAGAGTTCAAAAATAAAACAACAATTTGCTTGGCAAGCTTAAAAAGAAGCGTGGCACTTAATCTCCTTAAAAACAACAATTAGCCATGTTTTTAGCGCGCTCTCTCTCTCTCTCTCTCTCTCTCTCTCTCTCTCTCTCTCTCTCTCTCTCTCTCTCTCTCTCTCTCTCTCTCTCTCTCTCCTCTCTTAAGACATTTGTGGAGCCTATATCTAATATCAACAAATTGTCCATCATAGCAAAGTGAATAGGCTAATTTTTTTTTGAATTTTTTACTAGCTAGGATATCAGGTTACTCTTATTATATGTATTATCTGTCATTTTAGTGATTTCTTGAAGTGCACTTCCAAAATTTTCATTCATGTATTAGGAGTTAAGACTTGTTTCATATTATGTGGTTAAAGTATAGTTCTATTGACATTTTTTCCAATATGTAGAACATATTGTCGCTAAATTTTATTAGTAGCACTTTTTAAGGAATTGGCATAGGCCCCTTGCCCAGTTTCATCAATATACAACTATTTTCGCCTTTCCATTTTTTTTAGAATTCTTGAATCTTTGCTATAAATATAATTAGATGAAAAAATCTATTGGCTAAAGAAATAAGCGCAACTATTCTGTCCTAAATTTTAGCCCCCGACTTCTTTTCTTTTAGCCAAAAACGACATCTGACCTTTTATATTCCTTTTCACCGGCTCCTTTCTTTAAGCCACAACCTGCTTTGGACTTCTACTCCTTCTCAGCAAGTGTTCTTAATTCAACCATTTCCTAAATTTTGATCATCTCACAAAAAATACAAAGGAGTGCGTACAAACAATAATCAATAATCAAGCATGAACGGGTACAATTCTAATTACAATTTTGTTCTGTTTGATCCTGCCAATCATTTAGTGTCCAAAATCGAGCAGCTAGATATCCTCTGTATTCTTAGTAGTTTGAGGAAGAATCGGTTGCTGTCGGACAGGAGACTGTCTTATGTGACGGCACTGTAGTACTTGGAGTGCTGGTGGAAGCTTTTAAAGATGTTGGGTGGGGAATGGCCGAATAGGTGTGTGTCATGTGTGAACGGAGTGTGTGTGGATGAGATGGTGTCTCTGTGTGTTTCTTGCTTGTATATGTCTAAGAGGGTGTTTGAGATTGATTAAATCTTGCTCAAACCTAATTTAATCTAGATTAAATCAGGTTTGTGGGTGTTTGACAAAAGAGATTAACAGATTTAATTCATCTCCAAAAGCTAAAAACTGATTTAATCCATAATCCTCAAAAGTGAGGATTATGAAATAATCACTTTTTCCATAATCAGGTTTGACCATGTAATTTACCATCTTATCCCTATATTTTTTACATAAATACTTCTCATACCCCTTAATTAATTAGATAATTGCTGGAGTTTATCTCTTCTCTGCTAACCTCTTTTACATACTAATGTTCGTGATGTTATCTGTAATGCAATTTCTGCTAGATAATTATATATATATATATATATTTTTGCGCAAGATAAACTTTATTTGTAATTTGGGGATGTTATCGTACTATAAGCAATAACGTGAGATTGTTTATGTTTTTTAATTTAAAATAAAAAGTAATAACTTTTGTAGGACGTGAAAATAGTTATTTTCATAATTTATTTGGGCATTACAATTATTTACGAATAAAAGTTATGTTAACGTTGCGTGGATATTATAAAAATTGTTTATTGAATGCCCTCTATGGTCATTTTGTCATAGTAAAACTGATTTAAGTACTTTTTATCCAAACACTTTTTATAAATTTAATATAATTTACAACTACTTTTGCCAAACAGTAAATTAAATCAGATTTTGAAAACTGATTAAAATTTAAGCAGAATCTACTTTTTTTAATTAATCCCAAACGGGCTCTAAAGATATTGGGCGGGGATTATGGAGAATTAGGAGAGTGATGAGAATGCTCATTGAATGAGCAATTCTCTCAAATCGAATCGGTATATCAATACTATTCCATCCGAGCTCTTGGAACTAGCATAAGTTCGGTAACGGACCACGAAATCTTGGTGATCTTCTCTATCTTCTATTTCCAAACTTTACCTTCAGCAAGCGTAGAAAAAAAAAAAAAAATTTCTTTCTATCGCGATCCCGAATCATGTGTCTTTTTCGTAAGACTGAGATTGTTTGGAGGCACCTCGCCTATGACAAACATTTCTTGCATTTCATTTGCTTTTTCTAATGAATGTATGGGCTCATCAACTGATGCAGAAAACCAATGCGGGAAGGATACTCAATATGGTCAACTGCAGGAGAACAAGAGTGAATGAGAGACACGAACTTAGGCTTTGCATTTAAATATATCTTCATTCTTTCTGAGGGTTTACTTAAAAGAACAAATTAGCTCTTAAACGGTGTATAGCGTCAATGATTGGAAAAAGAAACAGATAAAATTAAGTATTTACTTACTTTTTGTAACTTTAAATGAAGAAAGCTTGAAACTTTTAGCCGTAAACAAAACTGTTCAAATAAAATTTTTCTGCCTCACAAACTCGATATTAACTTTTTATTTCACTCTAACCACAAAATTTTCCCCTTTCATAATCTTCTTATCATGTGTCTCAAGGCACTGCGTAATTTTTATTTTTCAATCCCAAACATAGAAGATCTTGCTTTGATATCAAATGCATTTCACAAATTTGATATATGTAGGACTTCTATGTTTCTTTTATCTTTTCTTTGTTACATCAATGGCAGAGGGATGTATCTAACTCAACAATCCGTGCTTATTGGATAAACCCTTGATTTGAATTTTGCTAATTTCAAAACATTTTATGTTGAATCTTTGAAAAAAGAATGTGAGTGGCTTGAACAACGAAAAGATTATCCGCGCTCATCGGATGAACCCTTGAGTTCAAGTATGCTATTACCAAACATTTTTAAGTTGAGCCTTTGAAAGAAAAGAATGTAAGTGACTAGAATGACGTGACGGTTAAAGACATAGTGAGGCTATTTACACACTTCTTCTGACTTTTTTACAATATGGTAGCTAAAATATTATAATGCGAAAAAGCTTTGAGCATTAGCTTCATCAACCAGTAAATTATCAAAGGTGAGTAAATGGGCCTAACAAAAAAATAATTTTCTTTCAATTTGGAGTTTTAAGGTTAAAAATCTTACATATATTTATGATATTAA
Source organism: Escallonia rubra (assembly GCA_033065855.1). Lineage (NCBI taxonomy): Eukaryota > Viridiplantae > Streptophyta > Magnoliopsida > Escalloniales > Escalloniaceae > Escallonia > Escallonia rubra. The sequence goes on along the minus strand of JAVXUO010002523.1, from coordinate 110,716 downwards.
ATAATTTATTTTAAGTTCTTACTACTTTACACAAAAGTGGATGTTCTCAACTAGTAACATATTTGGCACATTAACGTCATTTGCCAACATAAAGTTGGTGGATCACTTTCATATGCATTCTAGATAGTAAAATGTCATTATTCTTTAGTCAAATCGCAGCTATTTATAGAAGTAAATGTTTTATATCCCTGGTGAGCCGTCAATAATAGATAAGTCAAAGATAAGCATGTTCGTACAACACCAACCGCATAATAGTGATGTTTATAGTATAACCTTTTTACATGTGCATATGTTTATGCTAAATACTTTCCCCATGCTTAACCATATAGGATTGGGTTTGGAAAATCAATTGTACCGTGTAGAGAGAAGGAAAGAAATAAGGCTATGGTGTAACAAATTTTATACCTTACAATCTTATCCATTTAATTATAGTGAGAACATATGAATGAAATTGACAACAAATTAGACCTCCTATTGTAACTAAAAGTTAAATTGGGATGTCGTTGTTCCTTAGTGGTATTTTAGGTCACTGTAACGTCTTTGCCAGAACGATTTCTATGTTTTGGCAATTAATGTGTAACAATTTTGTCGCATCTTCTCTTCCCTAGAACCCATGTTTTATTATAGGACTTCAAATTATACTACTTCTTTCCAAAATATCTGTCATTGAAAGGGGGCTTTTTGGTCATTTGTCACTAGAAATGTGACAAGATTTATCTTTTTAGCAATAGTTTAAAGCTTTAGCCACAAAAGTAGAGAATATTTGGATTTTGATTATTGGATACTCAAGCTTGGTTTAATCTTGATCGGTTAGGTTCTTAAATACGGCAAAAGCTCAAATCTATAAGATTAGGTTCTTAAGTGTGGCAAAGACATAAACCGATTAAATCAGCTTCAACAAATTAAAAACTGATTATAAGAATTAATTTCAAACGGTCTCTTTTAAATTTTGCTCATTTGCAATTAAAGCGAAGTATTCAAATACAATTTTGAAAAAGAAGTAGATCAGGTTGTTACTTCTCTTGTTTATGTATTATGTGTCATTCCACGTGCGACGTGTACGCCAAAAAAAAAAAGTATAAAATAGAAGTTTGCATAAACACCGATAAAAAAAATATGGCTTATAAGGTTGTTATCAAAGATTGATTTTCTTTCTTTTGCTTTTAAATTTTTGATAGATTCTTTTTCAATATTAATTACTTACTAAACTTCAATGACACACGTCAAACAAACAGTTACAGCGAAGTTATTTCTATAATTAACTTGTTACACCAAAATTACTTCTATACTAAAATTTTATGTGGAACTGGCATTGTAAAATGAATAGAAAGATTTATAACGGATGGTTCGTACACAGTACGGGATTTTAGCTAGTGTGCAATTAAAAAAAATCGTTTTCATCATTTCGGAAACAGAAAATAAAAATGATAAATGAACGGGCCTTAACATCTAGGGACAAATTTTAAGTGTAACTACATTTTCATGATACACCGCTATCAATTTTATACAGAGACTAATAAATCCCTCCATTCGTGGTGTTTAGGCATCTCTCTTGTACAAACACGGGTAACAAGAAAAAAGGAAAAACCATTTCCATGTTTTACCAACTAGGAATCTGTGAACTTCCGATTCTTGCCAGATTCAACCAACACAAGCAATTCGTCGTCCCTGCCATTCTTCCATAGAAATAGCAATCCGATCGGTGGCCAGCGATAAGGGTAACAACTTCCAAAAAATTACTCATGACTGTAATTCTCTTCTATGTGTGTGTGTGTGTGTGTTATAGGAAGCTGATCCTTTAACCTCACTAGCAACTTAAGATAAGTTGCCAACACCATCTGGCTATCCATCTTATACGGATGGACGGGCCATCTCTAACCTTTTAAGGAAAAAAAATCCATCATTATTTTGACAAAAATGCCCCTCGATGCCTGGCCATGAAGTGAAACAGTGCCTGCCTGCTACATGTCTGCTACCTAATGTAGCAGACAGACACTGTTACACTTGGTTGTATTGATTGAAACATGTTGATTGATCGTTTTACCTTACTGCTTAATCGTCCACTACATTATGTAACAGACGATGAAGCAGTCTTCCTGTTTTTCTCTCACTTTTCTTTTTTTAAGTGTTAAGTGTTGAAGCTTACTTTTTTTTAGATGATTTTTGTTTTTTAACGGTTTGGGGAATGGAAGCTGAACTTCCTTTTGGTTCTCCCCGAAAACGGCCTTCCTTTTTTGAGCCCATTTTTAAGGAACTACAAAAAAAAATTAGAAAATGCGTAATCTCAGCATTCAATGTGTATCACAGGGTTCAACAAGCAATCGATATTTCACGATCAAGGGTGTACGAAATGAGCCACTTCAAATAGGTTCATTGCTCCAATAATTAAATGAATCCGCTCATAGAACAAAAAAATCAAGAGCTTCGAGCCAATAAAGACTGAGAAGATTGGCTCAAAAACAAACTTTATTCTGAGCTTCATCTAAGTGTTGGCAGTTTGACACATTGCTTTCTTGTCTGCTACATTACGTAGCGGACGACGAATCAGTAAATATTTACATTACTCTGTCATCTACTACATTATGCAACGAAAAAGCAGACGACTTTTTTTTTAAGTACAATCACCCCCCCCCCCCCCCCCGGTCTTCTTTTTTTTATCCAAGTGTTAACTGTTGGAAGCCTCTCTCTACTTCTTTTTTTCTTTTTTCTTAGGGTTAGCAGTTTGGCGCATTGCTTTCTTGTATGTTATATATATATATATATATATATATATATATATATATATATATATATATATATATATAATATAAAGCAGACGACAAATAAAAAAATGTTTACACTGCTTTGTTGTTCGCTCCTTTTGCAGCGGACACCTTTAACACAAACACACCACATTCGCAACTAAGTTCTGTTTGACAACACTTTTTTTTTTTTTTACAAAAATAAGTGGGTGTTTGATAACCCAGTTTTTTTTTGTGGTGGCGGTGGTTGTCGGTGGCTGCCGGAGGTGGCCGCCGGCCGACGATGGTCTCCGAGGTGGTCGCCTGCGGGCGACAGTGGCTGTCGGCGGTGATCGCCAGAGGTGGCCACCGACAGTCGGAGGTTGCCGCCAACGGGGGTGGCCGGAGTTGGCTGCCGGCAACCATCAGTGGCTGCCGGCAGTGGGAAGGTGGTGGTCTAAAAAAAAAAAAACTCATTTTTGAAGTTTTTTCTTCTTCAGTTTAAAATTTGATTTTTTAAACTGAAGAAGAAGAAAAAAAAAATATTGGTTACCAAACAGCAACTTTTTTTTTTCAATTTTCAAAACTTAAAAAAAAAAAGCTGTGTCAAACAGGGCTTAAGTTCTCTAAATTGTTCTGTTTAAATTGGTTACTAATGGAAGAATTGTTACAAAAGTCAATAATTAATACTCCACTCGTGAGCGGCAACGAATGCGATATATATGTACGTATATGTAGGGAGATATATATATATATATATATATAGACTATAGAGAGAATTGTTACCAGATTCAACAAACACGTGGAATTCTTTGTCTGCCATTCTTCCCATCGATGGCCAGCAGCGGCGAGGGTCGAAGCTTCCGACAAATTACTCGTGACCGTAATTCTCTCTCTCTCTCTCTCTATATATATATAATATACATATATACAAGTATATAGATATGTATATGCGCGCACACAAATATATAAGAGCGCGCGCACGCAGACGCAGGATACCCACACACATACAATCGATATTATAAATACAAATTTCCAAAATTACAAGAAATGTAGGGCTTTACCAGCGATCGTTGATTTCACGATTGAAGACCACACCGTGTTTTGTGTGGTAATGAAGAAAAGCGTGTGCAGAATTTCGATTGCTCATCTCTCTGAGTTTTTTAAGCTGTTCAGCAAGTGGTGTGTTCATCCCCCCCACAACGTGTGAAATGTAATTAACAATTCAACGTATAAGTCAATTGGTTTTGTGTTGGATGCTTCACTCAGAAAACAATGTAACAGTCGAAGTCATGGTGGGAGCTTTTCTTTTCTTTTTTTGGTTGTGGGGTGGAGGGGGCTGGTTTTGGGAGTAAGAGAAAGAAATGGGTTCATGAACAGCGCTTATTCTTGGGGTCTTGTCCAAACGTTGTCACCGTCCAAGTTTCTTAAACGGCTCACAGTACAGTTTCATTTTCTCTTCTTTCAGTGTCACCAAGCACCAGAAAGCATCTTTTTTCTGAAAACTTTTCTTGAAGGGTTTTCCAGAAAATGCTTTTCGAAATGGTATTATCTGTAGTGCATTTTCCGTGAAGCAAACAGGCCCTTAAGCGTAAAAAAATTTGTGCAGGATATCTTGGCGTAAGAGATTTAGGGGTTTAGGGATATGCTGGTCGAATTGCAGGATGATGAGGTTTGATAAGAATTATTTGTTAGAGCTTCAAACAGACAGGGCCTTCATTTGATGGAAACTTTGCACATGATATCTTGGAATAAGAGATTTAAGGTGATTAGGGATATGTTGAAGGTCGAAGTGCAGGACGGGTGAGGTTTGATTAAGAATTGATGTGTTATTTTAAGGCTGGAATAGTGCTCTTGTTCGGGTTGAGTAGTAAATCTTGAACACCAAAGCGCACCATGGGTTGTTTTAAGCGGCAAAGAAGAGAAATGCAGCCTATTATACCAGTTGTATCGACTTTGATAATTTGGAGTATGAGTATCATAACCTGATCAGTTTTTACAATTCTTGCTTTTTTTTTATCACTAGGAGTTGGTTTTAGTCCTGTTTCTTACTCGTAGATCTATGAGTTGTGTATGTTCTCTTGTATGTCATTTACTTTGTGATACTTTTTGCAGGACTACTGCATGAAATGCTTCAGCATGTCAAGAAAATGAGCTCAAAGTCTACTTGGAAGGTATTTGCACTTCCATCTTTTCATCAAGTAAAACGTCCTTTCTCCTTCTCAACTTTGATTATTAACGATGGCTAAGCTTAATATTGATGCGCAGTTCAGCTTATCAGTTAGATATTTGTGTACATAGTAGAGATCTTTTGAAATAGCAAACTTGTAGACATCACTGAGTATGGAGTCAGTTTCTGGAAAAGTATCTGGCTGTTTACATTGCTATGACAACTCTGTCAGGTTGTTATATCTTGAAGTTTGTTAGAATACGCACTTTTTCAGGTGCTAGTAGTTACTCTGTACTTTGTTGTCCAATTGTTACTTGCTTTAGATGATCTTTCATCTCATCCAAGACTTTCGAGTTGGGGTGTTGCTAATTTTGCAAACAATTCGTCCTATAGACCAATTTGTTGGCCCTTTCTACCCTGTCTTAGTTCTAGGATGGCGGTTCAGATGCTACGACCTTCTGTGAGCTTTGACTGTACTTGTATCTGTCTCGTGACTCATCAAAAGGCAACCCAATGTCTATGAAAACTAGCCTTTGTTTCTGTTTTTGGTTCAGGACCAGGGGGGTGGTATTTTAGAGAAGAGAAAGAACAGGTAAGAGGGAAGAACAAGATGTGATACTTGGATAAGGAAGAAGATTCCCAAACATCAGGAAGATTAGTAGAAGCAAACCTTAAGGACAGAGAGATCGCGATTTTAAAAGGGAATTAATAGTATCTCAATATTGTCGAATTCCATTCATAAGCTCTTCTAATACACTACATAAGGTCTTAATTCTTTTGACACGTTTAAGTCCAAGTAAGTAATCACATTACAAGAATAGTACTAAAGTGATAAAGATCATATACAATTAGATGGCTTCTTGGTTCTCTTTGATACCCTATCAGTTCTTCCTGAAGATGAATGTTATCCCAATTGTGGTGAGAAGCGAACTGCTCCTGTAAAGTTGGTTATGTTAGGGCTAAATTTTTCATGGAGTTGCTGATAACTCCATTGAGGAACACAATGGTGTGGCACTGAAGGAATGATTGGTCTGGTGCTGCATTTGATTTTCTGGTTTATTCATTCATGGCGCCTGTTAATTATGTGGACAAGACCCTGTTCTACTCTGGTGTTCTGTTTGGCGTTATGGTCTACGTGTGATACTTCCTTGTTTGTTGTCTAGTGGCGAGGAGTTTCAGGACCACTTTTACAGCCACCGACACGCGGCACTTAACGTGTCTTGTTATTTCTGTATGCCCTATAGCTTTGCAGTTCTTTTACTTTTGAATTTCGCATATCTGTCATGGGCAGTGATCTGGAATTACTCGGGCTACAACCTTCTGCATTTTGGTGCAAGTGTCAAGTAGTTGTTTCCATAAAGAATGAAAATGATATTATTATCAAATTGATTTGTGGTATGCGGTGGAAGTCCTCTTCCTCCTTGTTTGCATGTTTGATGTTTTCTTTAGTAGTTGCATTCCTTCTTTGGCAATTGCTTCTATAGGATTTTTCTCTCCTAGAACTTTGATCTAAATGCTAATTTCCTCCTAGGTTGCTACTTTACTTCTTTCATCTCTCTTGTGAGATTCTCTCTGTTTTCGTTCTTCTTCTCTATGTCATTAGCAGTTATAGTTTTATCAACAATGGCGATCGTATACTGCACTTCTTTGAAGCATTGCTTCTTTTCTCTTCAGCATTTGTATGGTAATGGAAGTGGCTGTCAATATAAGCGATAATTGCAGGATTGTTATCATTGTAGTACTTGCATTGATTGAATGGTTATGCATTTTGGCTGTGGCATGACAATTTCATCGCTGTGGCATCGAAAATGACTGGAAAAGCCTCATAACTTATTCAGCTATTTGCCTATCTTGGCTTAATTTTTCTCTCCATCGCAGACTGCCCGATGTGAGCATCATGCGTTTGTTTTGCATATTTGTTCATGAACCCAGTCCAGGTTCGTTGCGACTCATTGCCCATTTTTGGCTGGATAGTTTTAGTCGTTGAGGGCCTTCTTTGGGAATTGAAACCATTCAATTATGTTGACAATCTCAAAAAACTGTTCATAAAAAACATCATAGTAGGCCCACATCGTCTAGGTGTTAATGACATCTCTCTTTTAAGGAGGCAGCCGGGACTCGGTGGACAGGTAACGAAATGGTACAAATCATATGCATACAGTACACAGGTGCTTGTTTGACAATGTGCTTGAGCTTTTGGAAGTGATGGATCCATATTCACTTTGAGCATACACTTTAGAAGTTGTTAATTTCTAACAGACTTACCTGCAGGTACTCATCTTGGACAAAGTTACTGTCAGAATAATGTCATGCTCGTGCAAGATGGCAGATGTCACGGCAGAGGGAGTTTCATGTTAGACACAAAACTCCAGTCTATAAAGATTTTGATTCTCCATGTTCTCTTCTTATATACTGCTTGGTGTCTCTGCCTTGCGGGCAAAAATTTCAGCGGCATTCACAGACTAATATTCTAACATGTCATGTTCAATTTTTCTGGGTGTTTTCAAATGCATATAACTATGCATGTGTATACATACTTATTTTTTTATGGGCGAGTGTATACGTCGACAGGACATATTGCTTCTGATTGCTTCCATCGCTTACTAAATAGCATTAAGTTGGCTTTCTTTAGGTATTTCATTACTCTTTTTTGAAACTACTATGGACCCAAAAGTCATCATCAGCATCACCAAGATAACACTTGGCGCGTTGTAGCTTGAGCTTCTCATCTCTTAAGTGGGAATTCAGTTTGTCTTGTTTACCATAATTGATCGCTGAGGCATTTATGTGGATAGTGGACAATCTCGTCAGTTGTCACCTTTATGAACCTTGTATGTTGTAGCACTTTCTAGTATATTACCAGTTCTTGCTCCCAAATATGCAAATTGTGCCAGAAGTCGGATCATGGTTAATTTTTGATTCGCTAAAGAAACTTTGAGAAACAGGTGTCAACCAATCAGTTGCTTTTGTACTCTCTCATTTGCCAATGCACATCATTGCGACATGCTATCTACCAATTGATTGATGTACTCAGATGTCCAATCCACTTAGTTCACCGTGTCCTTGTATTGCTAAAGCAGTAAGTCTTGAGATCATAGACACTTCTGGGCGAGTGTCTCATGTGATGTTTTAACATGCAGCATAAATTGTATATTTACTCCCTAAATTTGATAAGATGTTATCTCAAGAAATTTGAGTAAAGGCTTATACATTTTAGAGATTGAAACAATGATGAGAGCACTTCTTGTTTTTTTTTTTTTTTGGGCATAAGAGGAGCAAGGCCCACCCTAATTATGTCAATATGTTTCTAATGTATATAATATATACACCTAGGTATACGATCCTTGCATGCCAATGTCATGTCCTTGTTGTGCCGTTGATTTCTGGGTTACAAAATTTTGTTACATGCAACAATTTTAAGCAAGTGAAAAGTAGATGAGTTATCACAAAATGGTTGCATGTAGGAACTTTCAGTTTGAAAAGTTTTGATCTAGATTTTTGGTCGTTGATTTGGCACTTTGTAGCTCACTGCCTACCCGAAAATATTAGATCTTCTCACTTAGAAGTCTTCATATTGGTTTTTCCTGTAGTGGTGGAAGTCATACACAAGAGAAGGCAGGCATTGCCCTCCATGGAGGCCATATACTTCATCCAACCAATCAAAGAAAAGTAATGAAAGATTTGATTTTGCTCTTGCTTATCCTCCCGTCTAGTTTCTCAAATTTGATTAGCTTTTATTACACTTTGTTTCTCAGAAATTTCTACATTTGAATTTCCTTAGAAGCTATAGTGCTCATGGTGGTGGTCATTTATTATGTGATTTATGTCTAATGCCTCGTGATAATTTACAGCACAATTTTCCAGGAAAAGTTTTGGTCTAGATGCTATTGCCGACTAGATTTCTTCTCTATTGACTCCTAAGTAATTTGATTTGAGTTTTTACGAATACAGTAGGTGCCAAAAGTGGTTATACAACAGAGTATGCAAAAGTTGGGATAGGTGAACAAATGTGTTGTGATACCTAAACAATGTAGAAGAGTAAGAGGAGATGTATGTTTCTGATTTTCATAAGGGTCAATTATAACTGCATCTGATAAATTTTTTCTCTTGAGTAATATCTTAGTACTTGTATCCCACGGGCATCGTGATCTATCTTTTCTCTCTGTTTTATTAAATTGTGCCTTTTCGTAACCACTTCTTCCAATTTCTCCTATTGCACACTCTGGACTGCATGTATAAGACCTTACCGAAAAAATTGTTCAGGCACAATCATTAGATCACTTCGCGAGGATTGTGGCCCTGTCTTGAATCTGACATAGAACAATAGTCTTTGTTACATATGTATTAGTTTTTTTTTTGGTTCATTCGCATGATGCTGTTGTCAAGGTATAGTGGCTGAGTAGTTTAAGGATGAAAGAGGACACTAGGAAGTAGGTCTGCCGTAAGAGATCCTATCTCGCTCATTCAAGCCCATTTCATTCTCTCTGTGCATGTCTGACATGCTTCTTGGTTGATATGCAGTATAGTAGCGCTGTTAAAAGACATGTCTGGAAAATCACCTCTGTACACAATGTATGAGAAAGTTTTGAAATGTTATTTAGTTCCTGTTTGTAATTACTCAACTCTAGGAAGAGTATGACTCCTTTGTTCTTTAATATCTTTAGGGCGCATATCTTCTTCAGTTCCGGTATCCAAGATGAATTGTTGAATTACGTAAAGATGGACGAACACATCATGTCACGCCTAGGTTCATGTAGAGTGGTAATGACTTCCATTTGATATCTATAAGCTATTCTTGCTGTGACTTCAATCACATATTTATTTTCTAAGAAAGGAATAAAGGGGAGATTTATCCGTTTTTTTGCGGTAAACATTGCAGATCAACTTGGAGTACTTTCCCATAGATTGCCAGGTACGTAATGCTGCTTCAATCAAGAATAGACCAAAGAGAATGTCATGAGTTCTTTCAGCTTCTTAGTTCCTGTTAAAATTGCTGTGGTGTTTTTTGTTTTGTTCACTTGTATCTATAGACTGGCGATTGCGTTTTGTGAGATGATCAGTATCTCTTTTTATTATCATTTGTCCATATTAACATCCAATCTTGCCATAAAATGGAGGAAACAAGCATGTTCATCCGTTGGAATTGCTTTAGTTGACGAGCATTAAAAGCCTTATACTACATGAGCCTGGCACGTTTGGAGCTCTATCTTCGTTCAGCTGCAACTTTTTTGGATTTTTGCCGCTAACCTTCCTGAGATTACCAGGAAATTGCTTTTTAGGCTGTTAGATGCTCTGCGCTCTGACATTCCCGTGTATATTTGTTGTTTCTGTTTTTTATTTTGAGAGGAGTGCGGATTTATTTCCATCTAACAGAGTGTCGTAGAATTCTTAGACTTGCTTTATATAAACACTGTATGCTTACTTGGTTACTAATCCATCAATTGGGCGCCTTGTTTATAAGAATTTTCTTGTTATTCCATTTGTAATCAGAAAATATGTTCAAGTTTTTTGGAGTCTCAACTTATGATATTGTCACGTGTTTGTTTTAACTTTTGGTTAGAAGATGGTTAAAAGTTTACATTGAGAAAAATTGGTGGACAATCCTTCTTTGTTTTTTCTTCTCCCTGTGAAATTGCCCATTTGAGCAGCTGGCGAAGTCCAAACACGCAGCACACTGATATTTTTTTTTTTAATTTGGGTATTTGATCTTGTTATTCGATTGTTACTCTAAATTTTAACTTACAGTCGAAAAGCTACACCAGAAGAAGTTGTTGACTTTCGCAAGATAGATAGTCCGAAAAATATAGTGATTATATATGAAAATTTGAATTCTGAGGAAGAGGAGGATTAAGTTGGTGAAGTATCTCAAGTGTGGTTGATTGGTTTGGGCACTCCTTTCTTTTCCACTTTTATACATCTTGGGTACAGGTTGCATCCCCATAGCGCTTCTTTCTTTTTCTGCCTGTTTTTTCTTTTTTTGCTTTAAGTAATCAGCAAAAGATGTGTACTTAACGGTAGAGTTAAAGTTCAAAAAACCAATTAAGGTCATTGAGAAACTCATTTTAGAAAAAAAAGATAAACTAAGGGAGAGGAACCAGAGACCTTGGCCTCACCGACTTCATTTGAGAAACAAACACCAGAAACTTGTTGCAGTCTCACAATGGAGAAGCAAATGATCGCACTGTTCCCCATACAGATAACATTGGCTAATGATAATGTTGTGCCGACGCCTAAGATAATCAGCAGTCAAAATAGCATCGTATACGGCAGACCATAAAAAAACACGCACTAGCCCTGTCTCTCATCCTAGTTAAGAAGATCAAACAGAAAAGCCTTGTTGCTAGCTGCCTCCACCAAAATCCAATCATGAGAGTCCCTTCTAAGATGCTGTTTCCAGACCCTTAACCCATCTGAAAGTCATGTACTTGGAAACAACTGCCTCCTTCCAATCGAAATAACTAGTGAAGACAAACACTCAAAGACTCCACCTCACACAAATGAGTTGTTCCTCTTGCTGCCACTCATCACAAAAGAACTAGTTTCCATGAACCCTTGCACAGTTGCACCTATTTGCAGAAAGCTAGCACCCCTTTTGCAGGGACGATGTTCCAGAAAGGAGACAAGACCTCTTCCGAAGAAATGAGTGCCGTGTTTCAGTTGGTTTTACCTTTTTTGACGTGACATGAAACTCTCCATCCATATGTAGCACTAAGCGGCAAATTAAACTTCTAGAATAACTTTGAAGCTCACTGATTTTTAAGAAGTACTTTCAAATGGTTGTCATTTGGCGATGGTCAGTACCCTTTGCCCCTCCCTTCTTTTTCGCCTTTCGTTTTCTGTAGACTTTATTCTTTTACATGGTGTTTCTCAGCTGCTTGTACTACCATATAGGGTTTTGTCACTGATGATGAAAGGGCTTTAGAGAAACTTTTTGGGGTTGAGGAATCTTCTCGAATAAGTGATGAATGTTTGAGCTTGATGGCAACCCGTATTGCAACAGTTTTTGCATCACTTGGGGTACGTAGATTCAGTTATTCATTCTGCGGGGCGGTGCATTTAAAAATAACTATGTCATGTACAAGTTTTCGTTCTTTCAGGAATTTCCTTCTATACGGTACCATGCTGCCAAATCTCTTGATCCTGCCACAGTTACAACATTTCGGGAGTTAATTCCTACAAAGCTTGCCGCTGGTGTTTTGGACTGTCTTTTGAAGCTACCTGGCTTCCCTCAAAAGGAAACCTGCGAGTTGCTCGTCCTGGATAGGTCAATAGACCAGGTTTAAACCCGCAAAAGTCGGTTGTAAGTTGCTTCTATAAGCTAGATCCGTATGGCTGTGCTTTGACGTTTCTAATTAATTCATAGATTGCTCCTCTCATGCACGAATGGACATATGACGCAATGTGCCATGACTTACTAAATATTGAGGGAAATAAATACATGCACGAAGTTTCTGTATGCCGTTCTCTCTCTCACTTCCCTCCCCCCCCTCCTCCTCCTCCTCTCCCCCTCTCCCTCTCTTTTGGCCATTAAGTCTTCTAGGCTTAAGGTATCTAACATAGCTATGTTGCTCAGGTTCCAAGCAAAACAGGTGGTCTTCCTGAGAAGAAAGAGGTGCTTTTGGAGGATCATGATCCTGTCTGGCTAGAGCTTCGTGATGCACATATAGCAGAAGTATGTTGTACAGTCTTGAATAGATATCGTGAAAGCTGTTTGACCTATGATTCTTTTGTCAGGCTAGTGAAAGATTGCATGAGAAGATGACTAGGTTCATGTCAAAGAATAAAGCTGCACAAATCTACCAGCATTCAAGGTTAGTATAGTCTTGCATTCTTAAAAATCCTTATTTTTTAGTCACGAGGTACAATCATAGAATCTTGCACACCAAGCACTATAACTCCTCTTCTCTAAATAATATAGCTTCTTGAAACCCCCAGGTATTGTGCTGAGACCTCCTTCAAACATTTTGACCCACAACAGTTCGTCAGTCAGTCAAACAGCCTGAACCTGTTTTTAGCATCTCAATACATATATCGATAAACCATGGGTTATCCAGGGATTCCTTTTTCTCAATCATGTGCTTACCCCTGCAGATTCTTAATTAATGTTTTCACCCAGCAGGAAAATAGGGCAGGTTTGAGCCACAAAAATCAAAGATGTAAGCAGATTCCTTATTTTCACTCAAGTGCATACCCGAAAGGATTTTTACTTAACAAATAAATGCTTTCACCCAGCTAGAATTTAGGGCGAATTCACGGCACAAAAATCAAAGGTGTGAAGTGTGAACTAAGAAATAGATTACTGCTTTCTACCATGTATTACATCACCATTGTGGAACAGGTAGAGTCGCTGATACATGTAATCAGACATATAATTAGCTCGTTCAAGCAAATCTCTTTTCCTTGACATTTAATTTTTTGATGAGTAAGAATATTATCAAAGAGCCACCAAAAAGGGGGCGTACAGAGCTCAGAATAAGTATAAATTCCAAACAGAAATTTCATCTAAATGCTATACAAACCTTGAAAGTAAAAAGAATATTACTGTATATATCTGCTTTGGTTTTGCTTTAGGTGGTGTCTTAAGTTTCTATTTTCTGTGTTTAACGGTTTAATAGTGATTTACTTCAAGATTTTGCTTGTCCCTTTAAATTTCCTTCTTGTTGCCTATTCTTCTGGTGCATTGAAGCATCAGTTGGTCTGAAACAAGCTTAATTTAGTTTTCTTGGAAGTTGTTTGCTGAGGAGGCAATGGCCCAATTAAATTTCACAAGTTTTAGCATTGTACGTTCTCATGTTTGCTTCAGCTCTTACTAGAGGTTCTCTATATGGAATGCCATTAATTTTCTTCTTTCTGTCACCCTTGCTTTTCACACTAAAGTCTTTGTTAGTGCATGCCATTATTTTCCATACCTACTTTCTGTCATGATAAGCCTTGACTCAAACATTTGCTAGAGATGGTGGTGAATTGTCTACAAGGGACTTGCAAAAGATGGTTCAAGCTTTGCCACAATACAATGAACAAACTGAAAAGCTATCCATTCATGCAGATGTAAGTCGCTTGTTTATTCGAACGCTATAATCTGTTGCTGAACCTTATTAAAAAGCTTTTCCAAACAAACTGACGGATAATTTTCTGGTCATTGTTTGTGTTCTTGCCAAGCTGTTTCAGAAACATATTCTTGTATATCAGTCTATTCTCTTTTTCATATGACTGTAGTCCATGTCACCTGGACTCGGTTAATGTTACATGACTAAGTGTTGGGTTTGTCTATTTCCTAGGTGAAGTATGTCTGTTTAAGTTCTTGAATTTGCCGCTAGTACTGATGATACTTACAAATTTGAAGCGTCGAATATAAGTTATCAGTGCAATGTAGGTACCAAATATTATCGTCAGAATTGGGGGTTATTGCCAAAGTCATGTCTTTCTTTCTTTTTGTCATGACTGGATCTGAATACTTCACGCAATTTGCGAAGTCTTTCTCGTTGGTTCAAGCCATTGCATCCATGCAGCATATTAGGGGTGAAGTGCAAGTGTCTACGTGTCAAGACACTTATAAATCAGGTCGTGGTATATTACCTTGTAAAATTGTGACAAAAGTACAGAAGCAATGGGAGAGAAGTTACCAGTTTGCCAGTTAAAGTCATCATTTGGTCATTCCTTAAAGTAAAAGCCAGGTGTGTGAGCGTCTGTCGTGAAATATGCTTTGCACTTCTTCACCAGTCTTTCCCGGAGAAACTAGTGTGATGCTACATATAAATTCAGCTATTTTTGAGCAGAAATCACACATTAATTCTATGTATCATTAAATGTACTGACTTTTGGCTGGGTCCAATATGAAGGGCGGGGGAAAAAGGTTGGTCTCTATCCATGTCCAGGCAAAGTCTGTGTAAAGTAGGGTTGATGTTTACTTCATCCCTAAAAGTATCTGCTGATTGCTAGGAGTCATAGTAAGCATGCATCTCTCCATAACCAAGACGTGCACATGTTTCAATACGTTTCCCCCATTTTTGAACCAATCTCTTTACCCTGAAAGCTTGAGTTGCTTGATTTTCGATATGATTGATGAGTTCTCACTACTCACGATAAGGGACATGTATGAACTTATTGGAAATTGACCAACCAGAATTTGCTTATCACGTGTCTTGATTCAGATTGCTGCAAAGCTTAATAGACTTGTTGGGGAGTTGGGCCTTAAAGAGCTAGGGCAACTAGAGCAGGACCTTGTCTTTGGAGATGCAGGAACTGATGAAGTTCTCAACTATCTAGGCACGAAACCTGTAAGTACCCATGTATTGGAAACATGTGTCCTTTCTTTTGGATGTTTACTTTGAATGAAGTGAATTCTGCCATGCAGGATGTAACACGCGAAAATAAGTTGCGGTTACTGATGATTTATGCTGCAATTTATCCTGAGAAAATTAAGGATCACCATGTCATAAAGTTGATGGAGGTAGCCATTTGTCTGTGTTTTTAGTTTAAATCTATTTCCAACTTTCATGTTTCAGTGATTACAATTCAGTGACTTGCTACTCAACTATATTATATAAGCAAGGTAAACATAGTTTTCAAGCATGTCTTTCGTATATATCCTTCCCTAGTGCTTGAACAGTTGAGCTGGAGGAACTCTCTGCGCTTATGTGTGTGATTCTGTGGGTGCATTTGAGCATTGGGACTTCGTCTTGGTGAGCGAAAACTTAAGTTCCTCGAAGTTTTAAGGAGGTGAAAACATTAGCTCCATATTAGTGGGGTAAGGCGGCATACATCAATTCTCCTCAGGACCCGCAACGCTTTCAGCCTTGTGGCCCTTTTTATCTCAAGTCTAATGTGGCCTGAGACATCAATGCAACTTGGGTTTTTAGAAGGCCAGGTCGAGAAGGGAAAATAACGGTTTTGTTCCTTTATCTTTGTGGTTAGTCCTTAGTGTGTCAAAAGCTTAATTTTTGTCCTTCCAATTTACAGTATGGTACCTTTGAAATATTGTCTTGAAACCCTTTCACCCCTCTTTTGGAAAATTACACTGATACTCCCTGCCATTAGATTTTGGTGGATGGTGTAAAATTGTTGGTTAAAATGACTAATTGCCCTTATATGTGTAATAAAATTTTAGAAATATCCGACCAAATCCCGTAAACCAACACCCACCACAAACACCCTTCCACCACCACCACAGACCCCCCACTCCTAACTGATCCCACCACCACAAAACCCTAAAGACTCTAGTCAGGGGGTAGTATATTTTTTTGGAGTCGTGCGTTCTTATTCAATTGGACATCACCAGCAACAATCCCACCACCCCCATCGGATTCCTCCACCATAAACCCACAGCCAGACCCACCACTATCGACATAATCCACCACCACAGATTCTCTACCACACCCCTAATGACTACCATCACCATAGGCCCACTACCACCAACCCACCCACTGCGACAAGCCATTCACCAGTAATCTATTCCATCACCACCAATCGACCCCACCACTAACTGATCCCTTCGACCAACACCGACCCACCACCACACTAGATCCACCAACCACATTCACAATCACCACACCAGATTCACCATTAACCCACTCTGAATGTGTGTACACGTGCACGCATGTGTGTGAATATGTGGAAACTCGTAATGGGGCATAAGAAATGGGTTGGCATTGGTGGTGATTGGTAGTGGGGTCGAAGCCTTGGTACTGGGCACTGGTGGTGTTGATTCAGTTGGTTAGGTGATTGTATTAGGGCTATTTTCGAGTGTCAAAACATTTTAACACTAAAATGGATGAGAAGATAACTGCAGGGGGTATTTGATATGCCGAAAAAAATGTGAAGGCGTGTCAGTATAATTTCTTAAAAGAGAGAGGTTCAGTTGATAATCAAGTGTAATATTCAATTTGGTTTGTTCACTTGGAAAACTAAAGAGCAAAGGTGTCAAAGCATATAACTCAAGTTAAATAATGAGTTAGTTTGACTTTTGCCTGGTTTGCACCATTTTTCTAAATGGGGCATTAATACTCTGATTGAGGTCAGCCACACGCTGTTGAAAAGCTCTGGACAAGAACTATCTGTAAAAGGGGCTCGGTTATCCTTTGACCCGTGGACATTTTAGCATGACTTTAGCCCATTTTAGCCTGGCTTCACCCCCAGATTCACGTCATTTCCATTTATACCAAATTCCTTTGGTGATTCCTTTTGTAATGCATTCATGGTATCTTCTATCTGTTTTTGTAGTAATAAAAACCCATGGTAGGGGGGAAGTTAACACCCATTCTATACATTGTGTTACCCTCTTTTCTCTTCTTTCTGACCCCGCGGGGTGGGAGTGGGGGTGGGGGGTTGGGGGTGGCTTGTGATTATATCAGTTAGCCAATGTGCATAACTTCTTTTTTTCGTTCATTTACTTTCTCGTAATGCTCATTTAGAGTGTGGTTAGACTTTCTTATTACAACCCTGCCCATGGAAATTTTTGAAGGTCCCTTGGGACACTACTTAAACACACCTCACTTATGCTTTAGAATACAAGTGCCTCGAAAAATCGTTTGATGTTAACATGTACTAAGTCAATGCTGTATTAAAGCATAGCTCCTGAATTATACTTAACAGCCAGAGCTTATTTCAGAGAATTTTCCGCAGAATGATTGGTTTGGTTCTTCGCTAGTAGAACTTGGTAAATGGTTTCATTGACTTTTGAGAGGGCAAAGTGCCCATTCTGATGGGGTTGTTGCTATGCAGGTGAACTCTTTGTAGCTTCTTTGCTCAAAATTCTTCGGAAAGTGCTTAAATATTTGGCATGTTACTTTTGCTCCTGATGTTGGTTTTTCAATTTAGCAGAAGAAATTGTATAAATTATAGATGTTTTATACAACCTTTGCGACTTGGGTATTTATACGGCCCATATGCAATCTCATAATATAAGCCCCTAATTTACCTTTTAATTCAGTTAGCGAGGTTGCCGACCGATGATATGAATGCGGTGCACAATATGAGACTGCTTGAGGGATCATTTGATGCCAGAAGAACCTATACAGGAATCTTCTCTGTGTTTAACAAGGTAGGCATTAACAGATCCTTAAAATGCTTTTCTTGATTGATGATCCCCTTTCTCCAACGTGTCTACTATTTTTTTTCTCTGGACAGAGAAAGCGTGCTATTAGAAAGGATCGTGTTCATGATGCCTCGCCTTGGCAATTATCACGCTTTTACCCTTTAGTAGAGGTATGCTACATATGTTTAGTGCCATCTAATTAGCACAGTGCATATATAGTATATGCATCTAGAATATTATGTCTCTCGGATAAGCAGTGCGTGCCCAATGCCCAATGTCTTTACTGCTTTTCTTTTTTGCAATGTTCTTTTATAGTAAAAGAGCATAAACTTCTTAGACCATTTTAAACATGTAATAGTGTGAGATGTGACTTATTAACGCAGGCCTTTTGACGCCCCTTGAAGGAAACGTGACTTGTTACAAGTAGATGGAGTAAGAAGAGGTGTGTTAGGACTTGATTGCCAAAAATATATTAGAGAACTTGCTTTTTGTAGGGCAGTTCTAAGATACGATCTCGTACGGCCGATTTAAATAGTAATCTGAAATTAAATGATGAACTTAATATATAATTTTAATGGGAATAGCGCCATTTTTTATCTACTATACCTAAGTTTGCATGCATGCTGCTGGCATACATTCATATGTGTCTATGTCTATATTATATGTAAAAGCGTAGATGGTGTTAAATGGCTAAACTTTTTTTCCCCTTGAAATGCCCTTTTGAGTTTGAGTACAATACTAAGTCTCTTCCCCTGTATCACCCTTTTTTATTAGTTTCAGAGTTTGTTAAATTTAAGGGTGTTTTAGACTTTTATTATGTTATTAAGCTTATTTCCCTAAAATATATACCCTTTTTGAGTTTTGAGTTTGTTTTGTGTATTTTAGACTTCTAGTGCATTTTGACGCTTCTTTAATTTTCTTAAAATATCCTTTTTGAATTGTAGAATTTCCTAAAATCAGGAATGTTTTTGACTTTTGAATTTTTAATAAAAAATACCAATAAAAACTATTAAATCTGTTAACAATTTTACATATATCAAAAGTTGATAAGAAAAACAACTAGCAGAGACTGACTTTTTGTAACTATGGTATTACACTCTCCGGCCCTAATTAATAGATCTTGTTTGACTTGCATGCATGAGTCATAATTTATGAGTTTTCCATTCTACCCCAATAAAGAAAGAGGGAGGGAAGGAAGAAAGTGGACCAGGAGAGAGAAAGTTGGGTTTGTGGAGGATTAAATGTGGAGAGAGAAATAAAATAAAAAAGTATAAGAAGGGTAAACATGGAGAACGCCTTTGAATCTTTCTTAATTTGGAAAGTAATCAACTTTTGGGACAGGCTAAAGGAAATATGATCAATTAATTAGGAACGGATGGAGTATTTAATACTAAGCTTAAGTAAATAATTTGTTCACAAGTTGCAACTTTTTTTTTTCCGTTTTTTGTGCAGAAATGTTTTACATATAAATGACCTATAGAGGACTGAGTTATCGAACTTTTACGGACAAACAACTTTTCTGTTGATTTCGCCAAGAATTATTTTTCTAATATAATTTAATTCTTAGTAAGCCGACACTGACAAACTAATATAAAAATCGCATGTTAATTAAACTACAGAAACTTAAGGACACACTAGCACGCATCTACCTTTCCTAATAAAGGAATACTAGAAACACGCGATTTACAAGCTTAGATTCAATAAAGAACAATGCTTGTATAACCAAAGAGCATGTTATTAAGGTTCACTTTCTCACTCATTTATATTTTTAAAACCTATCACAAAGAACAATGCTTGTATAACCAAAGAGCATGTTATTAAGGTTCACTTCCTCACTCATTTATATTTTTAAAACCTATCAGGCAGTAAGTCGACTAATTTGGTAATAGCAATACCCTAGGAAGCACGGTCCCAAGTGCCGGTGCGGATACAACACGGGTGCTGATACGCGGGTACGTCATTTTTAAAATGACAAGATGCAGGTACGACGGGGATAGAGCAAATATTAGAGAATATGTATTAGCTATATGTAAGAAAAATATTAAAACTCCAAGGGAAGTAGTGAGAGTTTGTGAAGTTTAATAGGCTGTTTTGTAAATATTAAAGTTTCCAACCAAATTAGTAAGAGTTTGTTAAGTTCAATGGCCTGCTTTGTATATATTAAAATTGTATAGCTGAATACAATAAAGTTTTTATGTGGTATTACTTTTAATTCTTTGAAGTATTGATCCGGATTTAAGTAAAAAGTTATTAAGTGGCTAGTTAAATAAAATAGCAAATTTATTAACTGTCAAAAAGGCAAAAGGTGAACCATCTGTTAAATATCGGACGATAACATACCAAGCCATATCAACAAATACGAGGTATCCCTTCTTCTTCTTCTCTGGAATCACGGCCACATCGATAACCTCAAAAGCCACATGGCCTCACGCCGCACACAGCATGCCGCGTTGGGTTGCCGCCTAGAAAGCACCGACACCTCATATAGGTCGAGGTATGGTGTCCGATACTTACCGACACCTCGACACCTCCGGACACGTGTCTGACACCTCTCAGCGGTGTCCGAATTTATTGATTTATTTTTTAATTACCGGACACCGTGTCGGACACCTCTTGAAGAAGTGTCCACACGTATAGGGCCAAAAATATGATATTTCGGGGACTTTTTTAGAAATGAACTTTGATGCCCAACTAATCAGATCAACTCGGAAAGAGGTACCCTTCTTTCTCTCTCATTCTCTCTCTTTTCCTTCATTTTGTTAACGGAAACACCTAAGCTAACCAGTTCATAGGAAGATACGCCAGCATATCCAACCTTATTTACAGACCCATCTAGCTATATACGACATCTCCTTGATCCTTTTGTCTCATGTTCTTCTCTCTTGTTACTGTTGAGACTCTAATCTTGTTACTGTCGAAACATTCATGCTACTATCTTTCTTTCCCATCTGTTTTGAACGAAATTAAGCTACTCAAATTGATCTTTATTCTTATTATGTAAGTATTTAATACATATATATATATATTTATATAAATATAAATATATACAGAATTAAAATAAACATATATTAAAAAGTTCAGCGGTGTCCAAAATCTAGTTTTTTGAAAATTGCTGTGTCCGGTGTCTTGGTCCGTGTCGGTGTCGGATGAGGTGTCCACGTCCGTGCTACCTAGGTTGCCGCACACTGACTTCTTCTTCTTCTCTCTCTTTTTTCTGGTCTCCTCTCTCTCGAATTTCTCGCTTGTGGTCACCGGTGGTCGACAGTGGTCACGCTTGTGGCTACTGCCGCCGCTGCTCTCTCTTAGTCTCTCCCCTCTTCACACGTGACGATCTGCATTTTTAGGGAAGTATAAGTTTTTTTTTTCCTTTATGTTTTGACCCCCGAAACTTCTATTTTATGATTTGACTCCCAAAAATTCTTTCGAAAATTCTTTTTTCACCCATAAGTATTCAATATACGCCCAATTGTATCCCTTCACACCCAAGCCGCACCCGATATTTAGGAAATTAAAAAAGTAAATAAATAATGCCAAACACGCACCTAATACGCACCCATGCTGACCCGACCTGCAACTAACCGACCTGCAACTAGACCCGATCCCAGTGCTTCACCCATTTTGAAGCATCCGTGATTCATAGGCACTTTCTATAAACTTATCAAAACAAATACCAAATTAGTTACAAACTTGCTCAATACGACAATAGTTACAAATTAGCTCATATAATCAAACATATAACAAGTTCGATTAGTTTAATATCTCCAGTAACTATAACCTATTAAAACATACATGGCGATGGCTACACACTTAGCATAGACACTGAAATGTTTCTTCAGATTTCTTCCGATCTCCATCATTATGTCTTCCTGTCAAAATTGTGGTGTCATAACTATGGTCCATGATCAATTTAATCCCTGTCCACTCCTCTACTCTAAAAATAAAAACGAAGGATCTTTTCCAACTACCCTGGTATCGAACAACAGTTAAAAACTTAAGTATCTACTGTATTTTTTTTATGGACACATCAATGTACTCACCATTTTAAGATCTCAACTTTGGAAGGCCGTGAGAAGTTGGCGAGTCAGTAAATTTTTCTGATTTTCTACCAAGCTTCAAGAAGCCTTTACTCTGGGAAAGAGAAAGAAAATGTCGTCCTTCGGTACTATTTTATATGATAGTGAACTTGCTAACAGACGTCAGCTATTGCAGTATTCAATTTATAAGAATAATCCTATGGTACACGGACCCATCACTTTGGGGTGAAGGGGCGGTGTTACACGACCCTGCAGGACACCACTAGGGGATCCGTGTCAGACTCTTCATTCGCCGGACGGAAACACCACGTCAACAGTTCTGTTGGAAGAAGACGGTGGGAAAAGATCGAAGAGAGGAGAAGGGCTGCAGATCTGGTCCACGAGGGAAGAAGATGAAAAAGGAAGGGTGGGGGGAGAGAGTGGAGAAGAGAGGGAAACTAAAAAGCTCAATCCCAAGTTCCGTGCAATTATTGTATACAACCCCAATTAAGTAGAAAACTTAGATGTGACATTGTGACCCATAAAAAATTCATCACATTACACAGATACCCTTAATATTCAAACTCAACAAGTTCGACGTGTTCCATTGTCGTTTCCGACTGTGTCCATGTCTGACTAAGGATCCAAACCCCGTTTCCAGAACTTAAAAAATAGGCATATCACACACTTGAATATGTATCTAATCGAGACAACGACACAGATTCCATGTGATATAGCCATCCCAGTCTATTGCATGGGCTTATAACAAACTAAAACAAGGCCTAGGCGAAAGAATAGGGGATTGAGAAAAATGGCTAAAGTGCGCCCATGTAACAAATGTTGCTCTTAAGATGAAATCAGCAAAATTGATCGGAGATTTGGGAAAAAGATAAAGAAAATTGCTAAAGTCTGCGTATCAATTAGTATGTCAAGTATCTGAGCAAGGAGCTAGCGTTGGGCTTCACATTGTCTGCAGTAAGAGGTCTTGCCTTGCATGAAGTAACATGTGACATGCTAATTAGGAAACTAATATAAGTCTAGAAGCAGTTCCTGTCGTAGGAGAACAAGTCAACAACTCTAACATCGAAGACTCGTGCTATCTATTGAACTTTATAACCGTCAATTTTTGGTGAGCACCTTCTCTTGCTAGGAACTATGAGACCACCTTTCCTTCCCATGTTCATCGTCCCGAGCCAGGGAGGCATCATGGTGGTGCATGTGTGCAGGAAGGCCAGCGTCTGAAATTGATACTAATAGAACCTATTTTGCGAAGTAGTGCTAGAGTGAAAGGGTTAGAGTGCAAGGTCAGGAACTCAAGACATGGTTTGGTAGGTTTTGATGCTAAAATAATGTTCTGGGTTTTAATTTATGAAAAGCATGTTGTTTTAACTACGGGCCTAAAAGAATTTAACATGTTAATACATGTTCATGATTAATTTCATGTCCTAGAGCACAATAGTTTCTTTGATCTGGTCACGTGGTTTCCAAGCCAAGCATCTATGACGTATATCTCCGTAATTTTTTGCTTTATTGTTTCTGTTTGCTATATTGAATATCTACTAATTAGTTCCATAAACTAAATCCCTTTAATGTTTAATGGTTAATTAGATTCACAAACTTAAGCATTGAATCTCTATATAAAACAAAAGTGTAAATGGTAAAGCATCCAAAATACTTTTTTTAAAACCTCCGATGTACATCTCTAAATTGGTCTAGAAAAAGATTAGGAACAAGGGGAAGCAGATACCATGTATGAATGGTGAGATTTTTAAGTTTAAACACCACCCCGATTTGGATTACAAACAATGCAAGAGATTGTATTTCATCCGTTGAGAGGTCACGTAACATATTAAAGTTTATATGTAAATTTAATATCAAGAACAGAATGACTAAGAGCAATATTTATATAACCACTGACCATGTCATTATGAATTTTTTTTTTCACTCACTTATATATGTGAAACATATTAGCTAGTCTAATAATTTGGTAATAACAATACCTTTAATCTTCCAAAACCAATATTTTTATGGCAATAGCTACAAGTTAGCTTGGAATATGAATTTGTTTTTTTTTTTTTAATAACCAAAATCTATAAGCAAGTTTGACTAATTAGGTTATAGCAATACATATAAACCTATTAAAACATGTACGTCAAGAGCTACAAACTCAACCTAGAATCCTAAAATTTTATTGTGATTACTTCTGATCACCATATTTATGGCTTCATGACGTAATCGTGTATCCGTAATCCATTTAATCCAAGCGCAGCCCTTAATCAGAAGAAAAAAAAGGGAAAAAATTGTTTGAACCAGCGTGATTATGGATAATTGTAGATGACTATATATTTGCCACCTTTAGTTTTTTATCACACTGTTGTAACTCACTATTGCAAGCTCTCAGTTTTGCAAGGCCATTTAATAGTCGCTTGTCGACTTCGGGCATTTTTCTGCCTCAATCACAAATTTCAAGAAGCCTTTAGCTTGAACATTTTAGGGTGAGAGAAACAGATTGTACTTTCACGTGATGTTGATTATGATTATAGATGCCTGTCATTGCAATATTCCCTTTACAAGAATAACCATCTAGGGCTATTGCATTCGATTAGAAAAAATTAAAGCAGAGCCTAGGCGAAAGAAGAGGAGACTGAGAAAAAAAGCATAAAATGCACATGTTGAAAAAATGTTGCTCATAGGATGGCATTAACAACATTACGAGGAAATTGAGGAAAAAGATTAAGAAAAGGTCTAAATTGTGCCAAACTAACAATGTTGGTAGGATGAAAGCCTAAATGTTGATGAGACTGTGGTCACTACAACAATCATTACCTATCATGATGTTTCTTTCCTTCGCCTTCACTCTGTTTGCCTTCTCCTATGCAATCCTAACAACCTATGAAGCGGGGTGAAGCACCAGCGCCGTGTGTGCAACGGATGCAGGTCAGGTGTGACATGGCTAACTGAGTGCGCGTCCATAATTAATTTTGGATTAATTAAATTTTTGGATCTTGGGCGTGGTTGGACACAGCAGAGACGCGCACCTAGGGTTTTTGGGCAGATAGGAGAGAGGTAGAAGAAGGAGAAGAGGAGAAGAAGGAATAACCTCCACTGGAGAGTACTTGTAGTGGCAACGGTCTTCCTGCAGCAGCGGAGTCCGGCGATGTCCGGCAGCAGAGGCAACGACGGTATCCGGCAGAAGCGGCTACAGCTTCTCATTGCAGAGCTGTTGTCGATAGCTCTATCGATGTTGTCGATGTGTGGTTTTGTTCAGGGTGACAGTTGCTTATAAGCTAGGGTGACAACTCTATCTAACTTTCTGTTTATTATGTTTAGGTTCCAGCTTTATTGACGATATTTTATTCAATCCCCAATACTTTTGAGAAATAAAATAACTTGACAAATTTATCATATTTGGGTATGCGCTTCCAATATTTCTAAAGCAGCCCACGAAGTGAACAAACTATCTTATTGTTTGTTTAGTATCTAAGCATGGACACCGCTAGGAGAGCAAGGTATGGTGTCCGACACCTACCGAGACACTGACACGCCTTTGACGCCGCCACACACTTTCCTGATACGGCTTTCTGGTGTCTGAATATGTGATTGATTAAAATTTTATTCCGGACATGCTGAAGAGGCTGGTGTTCAAATGTGCTGAAGAGGCCAAGAAGAAGAACAACAAAGAAGCACATAGGCAGTTCTCGATCTTCGATCTGGAAAAGAGAACATCTTTTTGATCTTTGATTGGTAGAATTTTCATATGCTATGTCCCAGATCTGGATCGGGTTAGATCTGAACCTTGTTCAGCTCTTTGTAGGGGATCACTGCTCTTCTCCTGTGTCTTAAGCATTGATCTTGATATGGGAAAGTTATCCTGCCAACAAGTACTGCTATCGTATTAATCAATAAATACTTGGATATTACAATTTGCCACATCGTTTTTGAAATATTTTCATACTGCCCCCATAAAATGTTCATATTTCTACTAAATTTTAAAGTACTACCATTTGATTCAAATAAACCCTTCGAGGAACATACTTCGTTTTAAAAGTCCAGCAATTGCTGAATCTTGTACTCATTCAACTATAGTGCTAAATTGGATTAAATGGTGATGCATATGACATTTGTTTTGCATATCTTGGCGTATATATGTAAAAAATAGTATGATAAAAACAGAGGTGTCGTTAGAGTGTCCAAAATCTGAATTTTTGGAAAATTTGGTGTCCAGTGTCCTAGTCAGTGTCGAACGCGGTATCCGTATCCGTGCTGCTTAGTTTTAAAATCTAGGTAGCACGGACACAGTGTCGGTCCGACACCGACACCGGACACCGCTATTTCCAAAAAATCAGATTTTGGACACCGCAGGACACCGCTATTTTTTAACTATATTTTATATTATATATATATTTTTAATAAATATCAAATATACTCCACAATCGAAAATAACAAACAATAATGAAAAACTACAGGTCATAATTTATTTGATCAATATTTATTTAGTTAATATACTGGAAATGCAACAACAAAGGGAGAAAAGAAAAGAAAGAAATGGGAGGACAAAGGAAGAAAAAGGAAAAGGACAGAAACGAGAGGACAAAGAAGGGAGAAAAGAAAAAAGAGGAGGACAGAAATGGAGGACAAAAGGGAGAAAAAAAAAAGAGAAGGACAGAAATGGGAGAACAAAAGGGAGAAAAAGAGAAGGACGGGAGGGAGTGACGGAAAAGGGCTCCAGCACCGCCACAACCTGTGGGTCAGCGACGGCGGCGGAGGAGCTCCGGCGACGACGACGAGCGACAGCAGCTAGTTCTCTTCCTTCGGCGACTGTAGCCCAGATCCTTTGGCTTCGGCTTCGGTATCTCCGTCGACTAGCTCCGGCAACACCAGATCCGTTGAAATTGGCCCCAAACGGTAAGACACTGCTCCACGCCGTGTCCGACACTCGTCGATGAAGTGTTCGACACGGTGTCGGAAATTAAAAAAAAATAAAAAAAATTCCGACACCGATGAGCCGTGTCCGACACGTGTCGGGCGGTGTCCGGAGGGTGTCGGGGTGTCCGTCCGTTTAGGACACCATACCTCCACCTAGGAGAGGTGTCCGTGCTTCAGAGTTTAAAATAGTGTTGGTTTGTTTTACACAAGTACTCCCTCCGTCCCAAAAAAGTTGATCATATTTGCTTTTTGGGCTGTCCCAAAAAAATTGATCACTTTCCAAATTCAAAAAGATTCTGTAGGTATTTTTTCATCTTTACCCTTTCTACACTTATATTATTCTATTGTCTCTCTCCACATTTAATCCTCCACCAACCCACTTTCTCTCTCCTAGCCCACTTTGCTCCTCCCCTCCCTCTTTCTCTCTCTTGGGGTATAATGGAAACTCATACAATATGATTCACATCCTAAATAAGCATGCAAGTCAAACACGACAAAATATTTGGGACTGAGGGAGTAATATATGTTAACAAATTTTTGCCGTATCCCCACCACAACCTTATCTGTTTTTTCGAGAAAATGACCTATTCACGTATCCGCATCCGTCGCGCATCCACGCCCTCACATGAATCCATGCTTCATAGCTAACAATCGAATGAACTTGTTCCCTCTAATGTTCTCTTTGACCTAGCACCCATTCTGTAGAAGAGGGCTACTCATGCTTGATTTATACGTGGCATATTAGTTTGGAAAAGAACATGAGTCTATAAGAACCATTGTCTCTAACATTAACTTTAACATCGAAGACTCGTGCTATCAATCGAACTTTGTTACAGTCAGTTTATTGTGAGCTCATTCTTCCCTTCCTTACGTTCGTCATCACAAGCTAATGTGGCCTTACAATGGCACGTGCTTGTATGAAGGCCAATGTTTGCAATTGATTCTACAAGGTCCTATTTCGCCGTGCTAAGAGTAAGATAGATTGGAGGTATCATGGTTAAGAACTCAAGCCATGATAGAACTTTAACACGTTAGTGATCAGTTTCTTATCTTTGATACTTGCTGCAATTAATGGTTTTCCAAGCCAAGCATCTATGATGTATTTGCTTATTTTTTGTTGTTTGCTATGCTGAATATCAAATATTTTGGTTTATAAACTAAACTTCTTTGAAGTATATCAATGGGTAAATTACACTCGGCACCCCTGAGGTTTACCCTAAAATACACACGGCTACTCTTAACTTTTTTTATTACACTCCGCTCCACGAATCTCAATTTTTCTGACGGTGTGAACGGTGTAACGCAAAAAGACTTTTTTGCCCTCATATATTACAAACCCTGTTATCTTGGATTTTGGAGGGAAACTGAGAAGTCTATGAGTGGATTAGGCCGGTAAAGCCCTGTGCGAACCGGTCGGCGATGTCCTGGCCGTGGCGCTGCACCTCCTCCCACGCCTCAAGATCACTCCACCAACATCATATGACGCTGATTGATATACACATTTCACTCAAATACGTCACGTCTCAACTAAACAAAGCATCAAAGTGAATGGCCACGAATCTAAAGATATTCACACGGATTGGGGGAATATTGGGGAATGGGAAAGTTAGGGTTTGGAGGAAGGTTTTGAAATATTGAGTGGAACAGTGAAAGAAGTGTGAAGTGGTTTATTTGTGAAGCGTTGGGGCCAAGTTAGGGATAATGCCTCTGAAAGCTGACTAATTGTGGCTGTGAAGATAGAATTTTGAAAAGAAGGGAATGTGACTTTTGGGTCTCACCGGTGACACGCCGGTTGTTTGATGGAAAACGGACGACGACAAAAATCAGAGAGGGCGGCGCTTCGATTGGTTGGTCAACACCACCGCTCCGCTCCAACGACGCGCTCCTCTAGGCCATCCCGCAATCAGCCGCCGGCCGCGACATCTCTGTCATTGCCAAATCTGCATCGAGGATATTGTTGCCTCCCCCGCCTCCGTCGTGTCCAAGAAGCTTGCCTTCGACCTAATCCGCCAGCCGAACCGGCCAGAATACCGCGCCCAAAAGCCACCAGATCTGTCGCCGATCTAGCAATTGGGCCACCACACTTCCGCCGCACAGCCACCATACCCGCAACCAACCCCGCACCACAAACGTCGGCTGATTGGTGGCCGGAAAAATCACACCTTTTGGAAGAGATTTTGCCTTGATAACAGAATCGCACACCTCCAAATTTTGATTCACAAACCCCAATACAAAATCTTTGTAGTCAGATATTAGGTGAAAAAAAATACCTTTAATTCCGGTAAGAAGTTGGAGGGGACGGAAGTTGGCAGTTGGGAGATTGGTTTCTTCAGAGGAAATGGAGATTGTTAGGAGGGGAAGAATGAGGGAAGGAAGGAAGGAAGGAAGAAGGGGAAGGAAGAGGGGTCTGTAGAAGGGAAAAGAAAGAAGAAGAAGAAAAACCCTAAAGGACAAGATTGGGTTTGAATCAAGAAAAGGAGAGTAGTTTGTGTATGAAAAAAGCAAAAAGTGGTGTCAGAGAATCTCCAAACGGAGTTAGGCAATCCGTCAGTTTTGTGTAGCTCCATGAAATGCGGGTGTAATAAAAAAAGTTAAGGGTAGCCGTGTGTATTTTAGGGTAAACCTCAGGAGTGCTGAGTGTAATTTACCCTATCAATTAACTAAGATACCAAACTAAAACACTGAATTTATCTATATAAATGTAAATTGTAAAGCATCCTAGTGCTTTTCTTAGAACACTCCAATGACGTTTGTATGTTGGTTGTAAAAATGATTAGGAGGAAAGAACCTCCTAGCTGGTTATAGATGGTGAGAATTTTAGAATGAATGAGTTTGTGTATTCTCTTAAAAAAAAATTATATATAGGTATATTTTTTCATAATTTTCAGAGCTCACTGAGCATATTTCATAGAACAACTTAATTACAAGAGTTGTGGCTATATAACTGGACTCCATCAAAGTTTTGTAGATTTATATAGCTAGACTCCATTAAATTTTTGTAGATCTTATGGCGGAAGTAGAGATTGAACTATAATTTTACGTGGATGATGATCATATGTGCTAAAAGTATGACCTTTTTACTAAAAGTAGCGCCAAGTCCTACCAGTGTGCAAGTACAGGGCATGAAATATCATCGTGGATTGGTTAATTATTCATAATTCTAAGTTACTTTGCTAATTAACTGGCAGATAACTCATCTGCAGAAAAATGAGAACAAAACATAAATTTAAGACTAACAAACGAAGCGACGACCTTTCGTGTTTTGGAATCAGTCTTCCATGTGCAAAGGACATCAACTTTACTAGTATATACAAATATGTAGGTATACATGTACGTGTGTACCTATATAAGGGGCTGATCTAGATATGAACTCAGATAAGTTGCATTTTATATAATTGATCTGGGGCCCTTCATGCGACGATGCGGATTGTCCGGATTGACTTTTTCCCCCCTTTGAAGTTCCCCAAAACCGCGCTTCTCTTAGGTGGTCTGTACAAATTTACCCAAATACCCCTTATTTTCAAGAAAAAGAGAAATTAACTACAAATTGCCCATCTTTTGGGCGATTGAAATCACGTGGTGGGTGGGGGTGACGACAGTGGGTGGGTGACGGGCCGGAGGGGGTTGGCAACAGTGGATGGGTGTATGCGGGGTTGGGTGGGTGGGTAGAGTGGTACGGTGAGGTGGTGGGAGATGAATCAGGGGGTGGGAGGTGGGGAGAGGAGGTTGGCGGTGGCTGTGGTGCTAAGTACGTGGTAGAAATTGAAGAGAGAGAAAAAGGGGAAGTTCTTTTTCCCTACAGAACCACCCAAAACAGGGCTAGTTTGTGCTGAAATGTTTTCTTTTTTTATTTTTGGAGTAAAGTTACTTGGGTGAATTCGTGCAGATCGCCCAAAAGAGGTACAGTTTGGAAAATGTTTGAAAATAAAATTGCAATCTCGGCCATTCATAGATTGATGTGGAGAGCCCCAGAGCAGCTAGATAAAATGCAATTTATCTAGCACTGAACCTGTATTCCCCACCCCACCCTTGGCCCCCCCAAAAAAAAAAATTTGCTCTAAATGCTTGAGGCTCAACCACTGTAATAGTGCTTTCACTAGGGATGAGAAGTTCTGTCGACCAAATGCTAGCTAGGGGACTCAAAAGCAAAGATTTCTTGCAAACCCGAGCTCTAACACGTTGAGTTACCTTTTGTTCTAAAAGTAAAAGCTTTCGCTAGCGGTTTATAGGCTGATTAATGTTATCATGCTAGAGCACTTCTCATATATATGTTATGTTTGACTCCCCTCAGTGCTCTTTCTCCAAAATCTAGTGTATTGATTCGTTTGAATGTTGTATCATGTCATCTTTCAGGAACTTATTGAAAAACTTGCTAAAGGTGAACTGTCAAAAGATGATTATCCTTATGTAAATGACCTGAGTCAAACTTGTTTGGTGAAGTCAAAACGGACAGCAACATGGGCTAGACCTCGAAGCGCTAATGATTGTCATGCAAGGTATGGTTGCAGTTGCCTATAATAGTGAATGATAATTTGCGGTGTTCAGGGGTTCCATGCCTGGAAGGACGAATCATAGGCTGCAGTTTCTGGCCTGGTCAATTTCTGATTTTTTGCATCTAGTTATTATGATTCTGATCTTCTTCTGTGTCTTCTTTCATATTTCTTTTACTTATTTTTATTTTCCCAGTGATCCAATTCGGGGCGATGCATCCAGTGATTTCCAGAAAAGTCGTATCTTTGTTTTTATTGTTGGTGGAGCAACTAGGTCTGAGGTACGAATATGCAGTAAATTGTTGCTTGAAAATTTGTGGTTTCTTCTTTGTGGAAGTAGTGGTTTTTTAATAGGTGGTCATTTTCAGCTGCGGGTTTGCCACAAGTTAACTATGAAGCTGAAGAGGGAAATTGTTTTAGGCTCGTCTAGTCTAGATGATCCCTTGCAGTTTATAATGGTTAGTAAATTCTTTTGTTTTCCCAAAGGTAACTTCTGTTGCTATTCAACTCGATGTAGACTGGAAGGGGGTGTCAGAGAACTTAGAGATACGCTCCAAAAGCGTTTCATCTATGTAGAGACGTTAGATTCATTGTTACCTTCTGCACTTTTTATATGTTGGTATGGCTAGTGGCTTCCTGTATAATTTCTCTTTTAAATCTCTTCATGAATTAGATAACCAAGTATAATGTAGTCGCCGTAGGGGATTATTTTAAGTACTTTTGTGTTTGCTTTTACTTTTGTTTGCTTTTTGTTGCTCTGGCTAGCTTCGAATGATGTTTAATTTGTTCCGCAAGTTCCATAATAGGTGGCGACTTTTCATAGAGCATCTGTGATTTTAGACTATTGAGTTCGTCTCCTATTCTTGAGAAGTTTTGCAAGTCTACCACGCACGAGATATCTTAGTTAAACTATTAACGGAATGTGGAGAAGATGAAGATACGCAATATATTCACTTTTTGGTTTCGGATCTAAAATTTCGTCGCTGATTATCTTTGTTGTTGATACTTGTTATTCCCTTCATCTAATAATTTTTTAAGAGCTATACATTCAAGGAGAAGACAGTAAGATGTGTGTTGGCTTTTGAAGAAACTTACGGTTTGTATTCATGTGCTGCAGAAAATGAAGTTGCTGTCAGCCCACGAACTATCCTCGGAATGGACATAGTGACAATGTACACACAAGGGCTCAGTTATGACACTAGAAATTGCTACACCTGTGAGTGCTGCTCGAAGGAAAATTTTGAGGAAAAATTCTCACCAAATATGCGAGGGCAGTCTTTTGAAGGATTCTGATGTACTATTTTTTTTGGTAATAAGAGAATTGCATTGATAGAGATAAAGATACAGGAAATGAAGTTCGCAGCCTTAAGGCTTTACAGAACCATTTCTGAGCGTGAGTAACCGCCAGAATAAAAGTAGTAATAAATAGTAACAAAACGATTTAAGCAAAGATACTACCCACAAGGGACTCTACAAAAATACTCTGAAGATCCTCAGCTGCGCAAGGCGTCACTTACCCAATCTTGGTGGACGAGTATGCAAGCCTAACAGGCAAAACGAGCTAAAGATCGTGCTTCTGTCCGGGCGTGTGGTCCAACCCTATGGATACTAAACTGCTGAAATTAAAACAAAAGGCGGCAAAAGTCCTAGAGGATATGCGATACCGTATCCAGTATGTCTTCAGATCCCGACATTTGATGTAAAAGGAAGAGAGATGTAGTTAGTACATGAATATGTAAAAAATTCTGTTTCAATGCCCATTGTGATGTAAGAAGCAGGCAATGTGCTAAAGCAGTATAATTATCGGATGAACTAATAGAGAAGGCTGTCGTTCCACAACGATTATTGTTGGTGTAGCATACTAAACCAAAGCCGGCCCGTAGATTCCGCAGGTCAAAACATGCATGGATGAGCATGTTGATTGGTGCAGATTCTATGCAGAGGCAGGGTGTCTGATTGGAATGCAAAGATATTGGCCCAGAAGGTGTGGGAAACTGCCTAAGCGAATTCGTTGGGGAGCAATTTGGTTGCGGCAATTGTCGAGGCGAAGAAGGTAAAGCATCCGAATAATGTGAGATGTTATTAGTTAGTTGACAAATTTGACGTATCAAAGCTATGGGTTGGAAAGGAATTTCCCGAAACACAAAGTTATTTCGGTGGTTCCAGATAGTCCAGATAGTGACAAAAAAATATATAATGGTGCGCCATGTGTAGGGGGAGGAAACCGACGGGTTGAACCAGGCAATGAGCCATTCTTTAAATGATCCTTCCACATTTGTGACCTTGATACCGAGAGGCAGACCAAACCAAACAGGTCGAACCAAAGGGCATTTAAGGAACACATGGTTTGAATCCTCGGGAAGAGATTGACAAAGAGGGAAAACGTTGGAAGGAATGATAAGGCGATGGAAAAGATTAGTGTTTATCAGTAAACGGTCCCATAGAATTTGCCAGATCAAAAAATTAAATTTCAGCGGTAATTTGAGGCGCCAAATTGTCCTCCAAACCTCGTTAGAGTAAGCGGAAGTTTTGGAGGGAGGGTTGGGGTGTTGAGAAAGAGTGTAGTCCATATGTTGATAGAGCATTCGGTAGACGGAGGCTACAGTAAAATTCCCATCCTTGGTAAACCCCCAAACTGGTTGATCTTCGAAATCATTTGTGGCCACATGAATGGCCTTTATTTTGTGTCCATCGTTCGCAGAAAAAAACTGATCAATCTTCCGGGTATCCCAGGTGCCATTGTAAATAAGATCACTGACCATCAGGGGTTGTGATTCTGGTAGACTAGCCTGAGGGTAGGGGATCCTAGTGCTGTCAAGCACCCACCAATCATTCCAAATATTGATATTCCTACCAGTGCCGGCCGGCGACCGGGTGCCTTTTTGGTGGGTTTGTCGGCCAAGAATGATTCCTCGCCAAGCCCTTGAGAAGTTACATGTAGCCAGAGAATGGAGAAAATCCCGGTTTACACAATACTTACCTTGGAATACTTGTGCCAGAAGGGAATTAGGTGAACTCCAAATACGCTAAGCCTTCTTTGTAAGTAATGCAATATTTAGAAGTCTCATAGATTTGAAAGCTAGGCCTCTATTTTCTCTTGGGCCACATAAGGCGTGCCAGTTAATCCAATGTACGCCTCGAGAGGACTCATTGCCAGACCACCAGAAATTGCTTAGTAACGTATCAATCTGGCGACACACCTGTAGAGGGAAAATACATACCTGCATATGGTAGAGGAGGAGGGAGTTTAAAACTGACTTGAGAAGGGTAGCTCGTCCAGCTTTATTTAGAAGTACGCCCTTCCACGTAGCGCACCGATCGCGGATGCAGTCAACCAGCTCCCGAAAGAAGGCTTTCTTATGAGTAAGCATATCCAAAGATCCTCCCAAGTATTTGCCAAATTCACAGCTAACTGTGAAGCCTAAAGTTCGGCGAATAGCAATATGGGGGCATAGTAGAGTATTAGGACTTAGAGTTATAGCAGATTTTTTGTAGCTGACAAGTTGACCCGATTCTTGACCGTATCGCTTTAAAATACTCTGAATTGCTGATATAGCTTGCGTACTGGTCTTAGTAAAAATCATAGCGTCATCTGCAAAAAAGAGGTGGTTGATTGGCGAGCTCAATTTCCTGGCTTTGATGCTAGGTACCAGTTTCAGATCCTGAGCATGTATAAGTGCATCAAACAGCACTTCAGCACAGAGAATAAACAGGTAGGGAGACATAAGGTCCCCCTGTCGGAGACCACACCGAGGTTGGAAGCGTGGTGACGGCGAGCCATTGATAAGAACTTCATATGAGACGGTAGAAATGCAGCTCATGATGAGCTTTGTAAGATGTTCCGAGAAGTTCATCTTTCGAAGGACAGCATCGAGAAATGGCCAACATATTCTATCATAGGCCTTACTCATGTCCATTTTGATAACTCTGATTCCATCCTTTGCCTTTTTTGTTCCCCTGATTTTGTTTGTGAGTTCTTGGGCGAGAAGGATGTTATCCACAATGTGCCGATTAGCAACAAAAGCATTTTGGTATGGCGAGATGAGGTCCTTAAGCACACCTTTTAATCGGTTGGACAGAGTTTTTGAGATAACTTTATATATGGTATTACACAGGCTGATGGGCCAAAAATCATTAGGGGTGCAAGGATCAGGGCACTTGGGAATAAGCACAAGGAACGATTTATTTGTAACGCCAAGCATATGCCCTGATCGGAGGAAGGATAATACAGCGGCAGTAATCGGCCGCTCCATAAATTCCCAGCACTGTTGATACACTAATGCAGGGATACAATCCGGGACCGCGGCATTAAGAGGTATAATATTGAAAAAGGGTCTTTCAAATTTCTCGGAGTGTAAATGGGCGGTCCAGGAAATTTCTTTGGGTATCGGATAATTATCTTGTGAGCCCATGAATCAGAGATCCAGGTTTGTTTAAATCTGGTGTATACGTTGCCGGTTCAAAAATGGATTTAGAGTAGTTAGCAAGACAGGGGGTAATGGCTGGCTCAGAGGTGTAAGTAACATTATTCTCATCTGTAATGGATGAGATACGATTTCTGTTTCTGCGTATAAGCGTGGAAGTGTGAAAGAACTTGTTATTGCGGTCCCCTAATTGAAGCCAATTGGTTTTAGCTTTTTGCGCCCAGAGGAGTTCCTCACAGTCCATTAGCCAATCAAGCCGACGACGACCTTGCTGATCCAAATGATGGGCCTCCAGATCGGGGATACGAGATTGATAGTGTTGGACCATGGCCATGGTATCTTTAATTTGATTTTCCAAATGCCCAAAGCATCGTTTATTCCATAGCACCAGCTCTTTCATCACCTGAGATCCCCAAGTAGCAATTCAAAATAAGGGAGAGCCTTGAACAGGAGTTAGCCAAGATTTGTGAATTAGTGGTTTACACATCGGGTGTTTCAACCACATGGCTTCGAAACGGGTAGGCCTGAAGCCAGAAGAGAGAGCCGGTTTTGAGTCATGAAGTAAGGGAGCGTGGTCCGATGTTTGAATACCCAGGTTAGTAATTGTGGCTGAAGGGAACAAAGTAAGCCAAACGGGATTTGTGAATCCCCGGTCGATATGCTCATAAGTGCATGCCATATTCTGTCGGTTATTTGTCCATGTAAAAGTGGGCCCTACTCATTTCACATCAATCAACTGATGACGCTGAAGGAAGTCCACCAGGCTCTCATGGCCAGGGGTAGAAAGGGAAAAAGGCCCAGTCTTATCTACTGGCCGTAACACTTGGTTGAAATCACCAATTAGAAGTAGGGAGGAGTTATAGGTTGTGAGGGCAGCTAAAATATGGTCCCACGTCTTTTTCCGTTTGGCCAGATTAGGATGTCCATATATAAAACCAGAGATCCAGGACTCTCCACTATCCAACTTGAAGAGTACCAAAATACAATTCTTATATTTGTGTAAGACATATCCAGTGAAGATGTCGGTCCAGCCAACCCAAAGACCACCTTTAGTTCTCCGCTCTCCACTAGGATCAACCTCCGTGAAAGAAGTGAAACCTAGTTTCAGAAGTTTTTGCGTAACCAGGTGAACATCAGATTTAGTTTCTTGAAGAAAAAGACAAAAAGGCTTGTAAAGCCGGGCCAGCTTGAAAGCTGTACGAACTGACAGGGCGTGACCTAGCCCATGGCAGTTCCAGCAGATTTGAATCATTGAGGGTGAAGGGGTTGTTGCGGTACAACACCTGAAAACCAAAGCCGAGAGGTCATAAATACACCGTGGGTTCTGAAGGGATTATCCTGTGACAAGCAAGATCGTTTTCTCAGACAGCGAGGTACGGAATCCAGATCCAAGCATAAACAATCAATTAGCTCTCGATTAAATAGATCATTGAAGCCAGGTTGTGAAGGCCAATCAGAATTTGATCTACGTCGTTTGAGCCATGGCGAC
This sequence comes from Escallonia rubra, assembly GCA_033065855.1. Lineage (NCBI taxonomy): Eukaryota > Viridiplantae > Streptophyta > Magnoliopsida > Escalloniales > Escalloniaceae > Escallonia > Escallonia rubra. Next base: position 73,451 of record JAVXUO010002523.1, on the reverse strand, counting down.
AGTCCCTGTTGGTAAGGGGCTTGACGATCCACACGAAACAGTCCAGGTGGCAACTTCTGTGTCGGAAGCCAAGGTGTACAAAAAGGTTCGGGATCTATCGAAGGGGGACTTCCAAGTCTAGCGCGTTTTCGAAGCGGTGAACAAGTACTAAAATCTTCCATTAATTTATAGTGGGTACGCTTTTTACATTTAACCAAGTGCATACATGTAGGTACTAACAAGGAATATAAACATGCCGATTCACAAGGATATCTAAGAATAATGATAGGCAAAGGATCAGAGGCGAAACCTGGAGGAGGAGAAGGTGGTGCCGAGGTAGAAGCTCGGTGTTTTTTCTCCTTGGGACTGTCGCCTGAGAGCACATCATTTTCATAGCTACGTTTCGTTTGTTGAGAAGTAGCAGGAGGTCCAGCATGACCTTCCATAACATTGTCATCATCTGATTATTAGTCGGGGGCCAAGAACCGAGTGCCAGATAACCAAGGGATGTCATTAATCCCAGTCTGAGCTTGAGGAAGCATGGTATCAGTTGATTCCTACAGGGGAGGATCATCTACAAGAGGTGCAATTTTAACAGGAGAAGGAGCATAAATTGCCAGTGTGAGGTCCCTGCGTATTTTTTCAATGTTCAAAAGCATATGGTCCATCATCTGGTGTTCAGCTGTTCCTTCCAGGGGGCGGCGACATCCATCAGGAAGGGATGCCGAGGCAATCGGCATTTGTTGAAGCAGAACTTGCTGGGGCAGATACAAGGGAGGCGTACCACCAAGACTTCTTTCCTTGTTGATACCTTGATTCGAGAGGACCACATGTAAAAGAGATGCAGAGCTGGAGGCATCACTTTGAAGAGTCTGCCATGGCGTGGGGGAAGTGTTTGGTGAAGGGCCAGGAGAAACCAACTCATTTGGTAGATTTAGGGGAGGCTTTGGGCTTAACAGGAAGTGACGCCCAACTGCAGACAGGCCCAGGAAAAGTCTATGTATGTTAAGGTTGGTATTGAAGAACAAAGGGACAGGCCCAGCTGCTTTGGTCCAAAGGTTCGGATCAAATGGTAAAGGTAGGTCCACGATTTGCTCCAAATCAATGACTGGCCCACCCAAATTCATTTGCAGATTTTGTGGAGAGAAAACAGGGATGGTTGGTGAGTCATGAGATATTGCATATCTGGGACAGCTTGCAAACTCAAATACAGAAGGGTCAAGTGGCTAGGATGAGGGAGACGTGGCAGGTGGAAAAGAGGCGTATGTTGCAAGTGGGTTGGGAGAAGATATGGTAGGATCTGTTGTCCGGATTTGGTCTTCTTGATGGGAGTCACTCTCCATTACCAGCGGTTCAGCAGTAGTCGGAATATGGCCGGCGTCAGAGCTTGCAGACGAGTTGTCATTGGCTGAATAACATGGTAAGCTTTGTTCATCGGGGTCATTAGACGAAGCGTTCACAGATAAAGATTCAGATTCCTCCGGCGTTAGAGCCATGAGCCAGTCTTCAATTTCTTCCACCATATGGTTGCCCAGATCATTCATGACTTCCTCTACAGCATGGTCTACTATCACTTCATTCTCAATGTTTACCTCCATTACATTTGCAAACTGTTCCGCAGGTGGCGGCATCACCTCCTGTGGAGGCCAAACCGTAACCACCTCATTTGGATTTTCAACATCTTCCATCGGATCAATAACCCCATTGTTAGAGCTGGATGCCACCGATACATTAAAATCTGATTCTGCGTCGGAGTGGAAAGACGCAGTAGCAATTGCAAAGGAAAAGTCCTCGCTAGACGCTGCTGAATGAGCGGGGGAAAATGCATCATAAAAGTGATTCAAATGTGAGCCACCATTGTCTGTGTAGAATGAGATTCGGGATGATCGGTTCCAATCAGAGTTTGGCAATGCGCACAGAGGGAATGCAAACATAGGCTGACCATGTAAGTGGTAGACCGGATGCACCTGCGGACCTGGTAATCCCGCATTTCGGCGAGCAAGTAAGGCTACCACCTCGGATAAGTCAGCATGGCAAGAAATATTGTCATGTCCAATACGTCCACAACGAAAACAGGTCCTGAATATTTTTTCACAACTGCAACGAAGCAGGGTCCATCCGAGGCCATCGAGCAGGGAGAGAAAAACAGCTAGAAGAAGGGGGAGGTCCACCGAAACTCTCACCTTAATACGGAAGTAATCAGTGTTCGTCACACGTGGTGCGTACCAATCAATGGCAAGAAGAGTTCTAGCGACATCGCCTATCAGTTCCACAAGAGAGTAAATATAGCAGTCACTCGGGACGTTGTGGATCCTCATCCATAAGTCGACAGTTGGGAATTTAATGGAGGAGTAAATGACATGAGGAAACCAAGGTTGAAGTACGAGGAGTGCACCAAAAAAATTCCAAAGGCCATTAGTGCACACTAGTCTGGCTTCAGCCGAAGAAGAGAAGGTAAAGAGGAAAACAGTGGGAAGTTTGTTTACGCGAACAGGGCCATTCAGAAGCCAACATTCGTTGACCCGGCTTTGGATTTTCTTTTCAGAAAAGGATTGGGAGTCAATGAATTTACCTATCAAAACACAGTCTTTCCCCACACGCCGGTTATGGACAAGAGTGGGATTGAACGGAAGCATGAACGTGAGTAAGTCCACATTCTCCTCCGCGACAAGATTCCCGTCATAGTGGAACGGGTCAAGCCATGTGAGACACAAAGGTGGGGATAAAGGCACACATGTACTAAAAGGTGGTCCAAGGGGAGTAAAAGCAAGGAAGGGTTAGATAGGCAGAGTAAAGGTTGAAAGGCCAAGCTGTGGATACATGTGAAAACTGGATTGAAAAGGTTATTTTCTAAAAAGGGGAAGTGTGGCAGGAGATGAACAGGAATGAAGGGAATGGTGCTGTCAGGGGGAGAGAGAATTCGACACAACAGTGCTTTCTCTAGAATCCAATCAATTCTAATTGATGTACTATTACAACCATACTAATTGGAATCGAACACGGCATTCACATCGCTGAGTTGACTGGTTTACTGTTCATTTCTTCAACCGGTTTTAAATTTAAAAATATTGTAAGCAATATTATTTGTAAATACAGTTTTCTTGGGAATTTACCACCTTTACCATCACAGGGTTCATATGATTTCTGCCTTCTAACTCTTGTTTTTATTTTTTGGGTTGATGAGAGTGGAATTAGTATTAAAAATGTAAGTTATTAGATACATTGAGAAACCATTCTTTGTTATGACATCTCCTTGACTCCAAATTACATAGCCCATATCAAAAGATAGGTGTATAAATTTCGATTGTGTTTACAAAATGTTTTCACTGAGAGTCTTGATGTACCTGCTAGCATGGGAATCCAGACAAAAGGCATGCTTCCTTGAGTAGTCCAGTGTCTGCTCTATCCACACAAAAGGAGTGGAAATCTGGTATTGTATTACAAAAATCGGAAAGGATGGGTGCTACGATATCACGGATATCATCGATGTCAGCTGTAAAACAAAGAATTTAGAATTCGTTAGTAACATAATAATATGTTGGAGATGTTTTTCCTTAGCCCAGTTGGTGGCCGATAATAGAATAGCAAGTAAGGCCAAGCCCAGCTTTGAGGTTTATGTATTGTTGGTGACGTGTATCATTGATTTGGTCAATCGATGAACATAGGCATGATGTGGTTGTTGTAAAGTCTCCAGTTTGAGATATGATTCACAGCAGGGTGGAAATTTGGTTGAGGTAATTGGTGAGGTTTAGAGGGTTGTTCATTTGTATATGCGCAGATGTTATCCCATGTGTGTCAAATTTGTTGTATGATGTCTATGGGATTGAAAGGTTCTTGTGTAAAGGCCAAGTTATTGTGGTTTGTCCATACATGCCATAAGGTTGTAAATATGAGTACGCAAGGTTTGTTGAGGTTCGTGAGATTAAGAGGAATCCAGGCGATCAACCATTTTTGGAGAGTGCAAGTGTGCAACTATTGTCATCTATTCAGATACTTAAGAAGGGCATACCATACCGTATTAGAAAGGTCGAAGTGATGGACATCAAATAAAAAGATGGTCAATCGTCTCAGCGGATGATTGACAAATGGGACAATAGATACTCTTTGTAACTAATAACCTTTTGAAGTGTGTGAGCACAATGAATCTATCACACAGGAGTTGCCAAACTAGAAATATCATTTTTGAGCGGTATCGGTATTCGTCAGATATGAGTGTAGGTCGATATATTGTTTAGGCACAAACCCTTGCTCAGTAACTCATTACGATTTGCTTGGTAAAGCATTTGGTAAGCGGACGCCACTGGGAATTCACCCTTCGCGCTATGCCCCCAGACTTTAAGGTCGTCGAGGCCAGTTGTGGATTTATAGATGGCTGATGTTTTCTCTTAGTTGGTGTCAACAGTTCCTATTTCCATTGGTGGTTGTGTATGAGATCACTAACTCTGTTAATATTCAAACTGATACCCCTCTGAAAGTCAAGTGTTCTCGTTTGGACATTGGGGATCCAATCCTCAGTCCATAAGGATGTCCAATGCCTCGTGCCCACTTGCCATCTTAGTCTCTACAATAATGTCTGACGTTCTATTAGGATACTATGCCAGTCCCACGAGAAATTTCCAGTACTTGGCGAGTAAGAAAAAAAATTCTCTGACGCAATATTCTCCCTGTAGTACTCAAGTGATCAATTCGTGTGACGCTCCACGCCAGCAGATTTTTCCAAGAGAGCGCGATTAAAAAGGCATAGGTCTTTGAAGTTTAAACCATCCCTTTCGTTGGGTCCATATGTATGCCAGTTGATCCAGTGAATCCCTTGCCTGCCTTCCTCACTAGACCACCAGAGTTACTAAAGACTGAATTAATTTCTTTCCATACATATTATGGAAAGAGGCATACCTGCATATGAAAAATGAGAAGGGAAGATAAAACTGAAGAGATGTTTGTTTAGTAAGAGAACTTTCCATCTCGCGCACCAACTTCTAATTATCTTAATGATGTTTGGAAAATATCGCTTTTTGTGCGTTATAATATCAAGGGTGTTTTCCATATGTCGTCTTAAGATGTCAGAACTAGAAATACTTAATAAATTTCAAAAAGTACGTTGGTGGCCAATACTTGCGTTAGGGCTTGTTGTAAGCAAGGATTTCATCTGATTTATCAACTAACCAGAAGTATGTAGGTAGATTTCTCAAAGCCGAGCACGAACTTTGGTTGAATTTAGTAAAGATAAGAGACTTGTCAGCAAATAAGAGGTGATATATGGGAGGGCCTAAAGCCCACTTTGATCCCCAAAATCAAACAAGTATCCTTTGCTTTTGTGAGCGCTGATGATAAGGCTTCAGCACATTGTAGGAAAAGATAAGGTGATAGTTGATCCCCTTGTCTCTAAGTCCACAAAATGGTTGGAATCGCATACTTGGGAATCCATTTACTAGAATTTCATAGGTTCCTATCTTCACACAAGTCGTGTAGAGTGAGAAAATATGCTCAGGGAATTTCATTATTCTCTATCATATGCTTTGCTCATATCTATTTTCAGTGCACCTTGTATCGACTTAGATTTTCGGAAGGTCAGAATTTTTGCACCAATTCTTGGCCAATGAGTATATTATCACAAATATGCCTAACCAGTATGAAGGCATTTTGATACTCAGATGTAAGGCTACCCAAATGTGGTTTAATCCGGTTGGTGAGGGTTTGGGCAACTATTTTGTACAGGGTGTTGCAAAGGCTAATGGGTATAAAATCATTGGGACCACAAGGTCCCTTGCATGTAGGAATTAAAACCAGTAAAGTTTTGTTGACTTCCTTAAGTATGTGGCCTGAGTACAAGAAAGAGAGGGTTGCGGATGTAATCTGTTTCAATAGAAAATTCCAACATTGTTGGTAGACCGGTGAAAGGATGCTACCTGGGCCTCATGCTTTAAGGGTTTGTAACTGAAAGAGAGCTATTTTAACTTCAGCCATAGTGAAGGGCTTACCAATCAAATTGATTTGTCTTTCTAAAAGAGTGTTGTTGGGTGAATGGATTTTGCCAAGAGATCCAAATTCTTCATAGGTTGCAAATGTTGGACATAAGATATTTCTGAAGTGTTCTATTAGGCATTGAAAAATTGCCATATGGGTCACACGAGTGATCCCTGAATCGTCTTGAAGGGCACATAGATAAATACGATGCCCATAGACCAAACCCAAGAGCCAGGGCTCTTCATTTGTCTTAGAGAACTCCAATAGGATAAGATGTTTATCTTTGTAGAGGACTATTCCGTTTACATTAATCTCATTCCATCCTATCCATGAGTCGTTTTTCATACCTAGAATACCAAAAGCATCTACCCCATCAAAATTGGAAAAACTCCTTTTTAATGAATTCTTGAGAGATTTTATAAATTGGTTGTTTTGTCTCTTTTTGGAAGATGCAGTTAGAATGGTGGCTTCGGAAAAGTTTCATAACTGATCGAACTGTTAAAGGTTGTCCATAACCTCTACAGCTCTAGCTGAGAACTCTCATGGAGGGTGAAGGGATTGCTCAGGGGCAAGTCCCAAAACCCTTGAAGAGGACCCCAGTGCATTAAGATCAGGGTAATGTTTATGTCCCAATAAAATTTCTCCTTTCACTAATAACCTATTGCTAGTCATATGTGGTTTGTGATCACCAGGTGTGGAGGGCACAGCCTTATAATTAGCAACCTCAATCAAGACCGCGTACACTTAGAAATTTTATGAATTCATGGGTACCGTTGGTCCCTTTTCTCTTTCCCTTACTACGATCAATCCAGTTATGGGCATATTGAAATTACAGTCCCTAACAATAATTTTGTATGCCGTATTTTTTCTTGTTGAAAAGGGGGGACCATCCAATAACACAGACTTCTCTTTTTTTACCCTATTGAAAGTGAGAAACCCAAATACCCAAACAGTTTAATAAAGCATATATGAAGGCCGCATAGATCAAATAGAGAGTAAAAGGTGGTTTTCAGGAATGTGAAGAACCTGCGTTAGACACGGTAGCTTCTGGGGATTTTGACCGCTGCCTCTTGCCCTAGCTTCCAGTATGCTTTGTCCCATCCTCTGCCACACTCTTTGTCCCTGAGCCAGCGTAATCTGCTGAGGTTAGTATGCCACAAATTTGTCCTCCTAATAGAGTAGCCAATGATTCATTGATATTATGTATTTTCTATATTTTTGCCTCCATCATCTTCATTATATATCACAGGGAAAATTGGGGGCTATGAAAATTGTTCCTAAAGTGCCTTGTGGGATTGCATTATGTGAATCAAAATGATGCAGCATCATTGCTCCAGTTGCTTGATCCTCCTATGTTGTTATAACTTTGTTATATGTTGGTACCTATGACTGGCATAAAGGTGATGTCCCTTTTTTTCATTTTCTAAATACTGTAGAATAAGGTCAGTACTGAAGAATTGTGCCTGCTGAGGAGCAATAACATTATAAATGTAAGAAGAAGAGGTCGGTGGATTGAGTGCCATCAGCATGTTTTGGCCTCTCATCTGAGATGGATTATTGATCAGGAAATGAAAAGACCCAAATTGTACTGAATCTTTACCTATGGTCATCTTTCCTTTCTGCTTTATATCGATATAGGGCATGTTTTATTGGGCCGAAAGAGTTACATCATTAGTTGGTTGGGTTGAAACATGTGCTAGTATTTAATCTGATATGGTTGGTCCATCATAACAGGTTTCAGGTTTAAACAATCCAAAATCAGTTAGAGGTTCAATTTCATGTCATGTAATTTGATGGTATAGTTAGGAATTGGGCCAATCCAAGACAAGTGGAGTATAGGCATTAAGGTTGTGGTTGTCTCCATATTTGGTTACCACAAATCAAGGATTTATCAGCAAGTCGGCGAGTTAAGGGAGATTCACACGTCTCAGCAAACTTTGTGATAAGTATAGACTGTGTTTTAACTAGCTCATCCGGACAAGTGAGCGTCAGCCTACATAGAAGTGTCATCGTGGATCTCTTCATCATTATTGACAAATCTACAGTAATTGATGCACTAGACAGTCATAAACTTAACCCAGTTTCTCCCATCAGCATGCATGATGAGTTTCAAATTTCCGACCATATATTTTTGACATCACTGAGCCACGCTCAGAGTTAGGTGGGGTTAGTTTGTAGAATTTGTATGCCTCCCCAGAAATTTCTTCCTACTTCATATAGAGGTTTCAATTTGAATTAGAGGGATTGTCTTTTACCTAAAAATCACATTTGTCCGAATTGAAATTAGAAAGGTTATCTTCAAAATGAACGTCAGAATGCATATTCAAGTTTTGATCTACTTCCGTGGCAAGTTCCTATGGATTATGTGCTGGTTTCCATTCCATATAATCCCAGGCATGAATTCCATTATCCTCTATCGCATTTTCTAAGTTGTTCCCATTTGGGACTGCTAGATATTTGAGCTTCTTGAGTTGAAAGAGGAGTTGGGTGTATCAAAAGATTGATCTTCACTGGAGGCAATGGAAGTGGCAAGTGAGAAGGCATCATACAGATGGGTGAGATTGTTTGCTAGCATTATAGACTGAGATGAAAATGCGGGAAGTCCAATTCCAATCAGAATTAGGTAGTGCAGGGAGAGAGCTGGTAAACATGGGTTATCCATTGGTAAAGAAATTTTCATATAATGTGGCTCCATGTATCTGTTCAATATGATGAGTCAAAGATTCCAACACCTCTACAAGAGAATATTTGTTATAGGTATTTTCATGGCCAATCTTCCCACACCGATAACATATATTGAAGATCCGTTCGTAGGTGCACCATAGAGTGCAGTACCTCATGTCGTCCAGTAACTGAATGAAGATTGCTGGTAGCAGTGGAAAGTCAATGAAAATATGAACATTAATTCCAAAAAAATATACTGCACTCCGTCCAATCGAGTTCCAATAGATTTCTTGTTGCTCTCCCAATTTCTTTAGCCAAGTGAGGATGATAACAGTAATTAGGGATGTAAGGTACCTGCATGTAGAGGTCTATTGTATCAAACTGAACTGATGTATACATAGTGTGTGATGACCATGGTTAAAGTTTCAGTAAAGCTCCAAAGATATTCCATGGCCCATAAGTCAGGACTATGTCCACATTTTCAACCGAAGAGAAGTAAAAGAGGAAGACATAAGGTATTTTATGGACAACCACATGTCCACTGAGCAACCAACAATCATTGACCTTTTTTCGTATTTTCATTTGCGTAAATGGTTGATTATTAGAAACTTGCCTATGAGCAAAGTTAGTTTATCTTGTCTGGATCCCCTTACCAGTCGTTCATTCAATAGTAGCATACACATGCGTAGATCAACAAACTCATTTTCAGGAATATTGACATCAAAAGGGGAATTATTTGTCATGGTGTCGAGATTACAAAATGAAAATAAAACTGGGGGGGGGGGGGGGTGGGGGGGCGGGGGGCTGTTAGGTGACTGGTTCGTAGAAAGGTTAGGTAAGAAGTGAAGAATAAAATACCATCTTTTCTGGATCCATATAGGTGGTCCCAAACGAATAAGGAGATGGAAACTTGTTGTCCACTAAATTTATGTTTTTTCGGAGGTAGTGAAATTGTTTTTGTGCTGGGTTGAGAATTGGGCTATACATTTATGAAGGTGATTTAGATTTGCACAGATGAGTTTGTGGAAGGAGGAGGAAACTGATCGACACTATCAGGCGCTCAGTTGCCTTACATTAGTTGTTCTGTTGATGGTAGTTATGTTTGCTTTCTACTTTTGAATAGCTAAAAAGCGTGCTGGGCTTCTAGAATTGGTTGGACCTTGCCTGGAAGAATAACCTTTTTCAACTCCTATTAACCTAATATTTCTTCCGTCCCAAAAAAAATTCATATTTACTTTTTGGGTTGTCCCAAAGTAATTGTTCACTTTTCAAATTAAGAAAGATTATATAGGTATTTTTCCATGTTTACGCTTTTTACACCTATTTTTTCTATTTTCTCTCTTCAAATTTAATTCTCTACCAATCTATTTTCTCTTTCCTGGCCCACTTTCTTTCTCCCATCTCTCCCTCTCTCTCTTAGGGTAGAATAAGAAACTCATAAAATATAATCCATATCCTAAATAAGCGTGCAAGTCAAATACGACCAAATATGTTGGGATGCAGGGAGTAATAACTCATTACATCCTATCTAGAAGTTACACCCATCCAAAATCTAGAATCATCTGACATTATCTAACATCCTCCCACAAGCACATGGTACTTTTAATAAATATTTTCCATGTGTTGGCTACAAATGATAACCCAACGAAAAAGATAATAAAAAAAATGTCAAGCAATCTTCAAAATCGCTTCATAATGTATGCAACTCCAAGCATAAGAGATTTCTCCATTATTATTCATAAGGTGATGGATGGCAAGCCACTTGTCTATTTATAGGGTCGAAAGAAATATGTCAACATATAGAAAAAAAGTGTGTAGGCACAAGAAAGTATGAGCCTTCAACAGAATATGGCTTTCCAATCATTAGGAAAGAAGGATGTAGAAAAAGAGATAGAAATCATATACTCGAGAGACTATCCGTAAGTGTGAAAAGTTATAAACGCATTAGCGGAGCAATAACAAAAAAAACAAAGAGATATAGCTGGCAAAGATATTTTTGGGCTTGAAATTCTATTAGAGATAATACGGTGATGATAGATAATTGATTAGATCAGAAACCTACAAAATTAAAATCATATTTATTGTACCTAAATAAGCAAGAAAAACAAAAGAGGGGGGGGGGAGAGAGAGAGAGAGAGGGTATATGTTTGGCCACACAAACGATGTGAAGCCTTCCATCAGAATGCGCAAGTACCTAGAGGACTCTCCAAACAGGAGATTGTCCTGCTCTTGATACCATATAGAAACATAAAAAATGATTTCACTCATTATTGTTGGTTCAGTACATGCACTTATATGTAAGTAGAGAAAATAGTCCAACTCTACCAATCATCTCAACTTAACAAAATTATCTCAAATGATAACTAATAACATCTTATCTAAAAGTTAGAATTATCCCAAGTCTAGAATGATCTGGCGTATCTCACAATCTCCATGTGTACTTGAAGAACCATCTCATCCTGTAACCCAGAGAGGAAAAGAATTAACTTTTTAACATGCAGTTAAAAATGTTAGATTGTATGGTTGCCCATGAAAACAGAAAAGAAAGAAAATGTTAGAAGAAGTCCTTGACACCGTATTCTTTAGAAGAGACATGAAACATGAAGTGTTGATGGAAAAAAATCTAAAGAACTAAAGAAGATCAAGTTGGCTGGCTGTGGGAGATTAGAGGGTATTACAATAGCTGCACCACATCTACAATCTTTTAAGTATAATGCTTAGAAGAAACCTTGTGATAGAGACTTTACTACTTGCAGGTATATGAATCTAACATTGATTACGGGTGCGAATGTTGGAGATACTCCGATTAAAGACTATAAGCTTGGCTATATAATTCATGGGTACCTGAAACTTAGGGATCCAAATCTTAGATAGCGCAGTAGACCACAAAATCATGGATGTTTAATTGTTCCAGAGAATTGGCCAGTTAACGATGCTACCTCTACATTCAATTTGGAAATTGGACGATTGCTAAAACAGTGAATATATGTAATCCAATATTTCAAAATTTATTAAATTTTGGCTGTAAAACATTATTTTTTTCGGTTGAGTAGGCAAAACTTTTGAAGGGAACTTAGCGGTCTGCTTGATTGTGGTGGGCTTGTGACAATCAAAGATTAATAAGTGATGGATTAATGGATCAATAACTTGGTCGCCCCCAAGTTTTTTCAAGGTAGCGTTTGGCAACCTAAAATTTATTTTAGCTATCTGGCACGACAAACTTGCATAAGTGTAATATCTAACTCCCTCTGACCATATTTCGGCCAAAATCTTCATCAGAATGATGATGAGGTTGTAAAATTTTCAGGGATATTATGAGGTGTTCACAAAGTGCGTGTGAGAGAGAGAGAATGAGAAAAAAAAGAGAGAAAGTGGGTGACAGGTCTGCGTGTGTGTGTGTGTGTGTGAGAGAGAGAGAGAGAGAGAGAGAGAGAGAGAGAGAGGAGAACAATGATCAATTTGCATTGGAACTGTAAAAAAGTGCATTGAAAACATAAAAAATGATAACCCACGGGGCCATGGGAATAGCTTTATGTCCTTTTTTAGTAATGACAGTTCTACTCCTCTGACTTTCTAATGACATCTGTCTTCTGTCAGCAGAAGTACTGATTTAGTATGCTATTTCAAGTTGGGTAGTTCTTTAGTGCATCTTCAAATTTGGGTACTAAAACTTTATATAATATAAACTTGAAGGCACAGTTTTGGGATCAGCCATATTTCTTAACTAGCAAAATTGATGATGAGTATAGACTGTTGCTGGGACGCACTATACCAGACTTTAGCATCTCCATAACGATCATTTCAACCTCATCCTTCTGGTAATATGGATAACGATATGGTCGTATTGATACCGGTCCATCTTCTTCTTTCAGTGGCACTTGATGGTCTTGAGCATGATTTGGCGAAAGTCCATTTGGTTCTTGGAAAACATCTTCAAAGGATCTCAACATTATTTGTTTAAGCTCTGGATTTGTAATATCCCATGAGTTTGATGGAGCAGTAGTATCCTTTTCCTCTTCCATAGACCATGAAAAAAATCTGTAGATTCCTTAATAAGTTCAGCATCATCCACTACTCTGTTTTCTGGAATTCTCGTGCCTTGTAACTTAACTTCTTTTTCGCCTGCAGTGAATGTCATGCGTAGCTTACTGAAATCCCATACAATAGGTCCCAACGTGTGTAACCATTAGGCTCCTAACACGGCATCATATCTTTCCAGTGGAAGTTAAAAGAAATCTACCATTAGTAGGACCCAGTGTAAAGCCATACTAACCCCTTGCAATGTCCCGAGCTTGGTAATTTTTCTACATTAGCCACCATGACTTCAAATTCCCCTTCACAGTTGGGTACCAATCCCATTTTTCCACTATTCTTGTGCTTAAAAAATTATGGGTACTCCCTTAGTCGATTAAGAAATTTACCTGTTTGTTGCCAATCTTTCCCTGAATTCTCATAGTCTTGCATTCCTCGCACAAGAGTTTGCATGAATGGAAATTTTAGGAGTCTCGCCTTTATGCTCATTTTTAGCGTCACCTTCATCGTCAATCGCTTCTTCATTTTCCTCATCCGACCAACTTCATTCTAAAAGGAACAAATTTTTTGCATCTATGACCAGGTGCAAATTTGTCATTACAATTAAAACACAAGCCTTTGGCTCTTCTTTCACTGAGTTTAGCAGGTGTTAATCTTTTGATAGGCATGTTTGAGTTTTTTTATCCCGAAGGACTGCTGTGATCCATCGAGTATTGTGATTTTAAGCTTCATATAGATAAGCCAAACCAATTGCAGAAGATAAAGAAGTTGGTCCCAAATTTTCCTACAGCCCACTAATGAAACAACTGACTTGCTACTCTTGAATTAATTTCCTTGCTCGAATCAAAAGTTGCTGAACTGATTGATATTCCTTAACGGTGCCAGATTGTTGCAACTTCGTCAAATCGCCAAAGAAATCTTGGAACTGAGTTGGCCCATACCTCACATGAAGTTCTTCCTTGAAAGTTGGCCAATAAATGATTCTTTGATCTTCTTTGATGAGTTGATATCATATCTTGGTATCCTCTTCCAAATTAAATGAAGCCAAGGGTACCTTTTCTTGATCAGGAGTTTGATGAAAATCAAAGAACTGATCAGCCCGACAAACCTAACTAGTTGGATCTTCGTCTCTATTGAATTTCGAAAAGTCCAACTTTACCATCATAGGAAGGTAAGTGCCTGAGCTTCCACCTCCACCCCTGGTGTTCGCGTCACTTCTTTGTCTATCGTTGTGATAGCTCTCTCCATGCCCCTTCTCATTAGTAACACTGTCCAACCGAGTGTTGATTCTTGATATCATTTTTTGAATTTTCTCCATCATGTTTTTCAGCTTTTTGTCCATCTATCCTTCCAAACGGTTAAGTTGTTCCTGAGGATAACCTGGCTCTAATACCATTTTGTTATGTAAATGGCTAATTGAACGAGTATGAAAAACTGATGAGCTCAAATCTCCAAGAATATTGTCCTGGGTTAAATATCTGAGCTTTTGGCAGAAGAAAGGAAGAAGAACAAAAGGAAATAGGTGCTTTGAAGGACTTGAACCTCCCAAATTGCGAAGGCAATTGTTGATTTGCAATTCTCTGCCCCTACCAGTACATGAGGGACTCATACATATATGAAAGCTGATCCATTACTTGCGCGGGAAAATGGGGCTGAGTTGCCCACGCGATCTGCCCGTCCATGCGCGAGATGTGGACGGGCTAGATCTCGTCGTCCGCTACATAATGTAGCGAACGGTATTGTTGACAATAATACCGTCTGCTACATTATGTAGCGGACGGTTCTTTTACCGTTCGCTACATTATGTAGCGGACGACAAAAAAAATGCAAAAAATATATATGGGTCGTTGATAGATCGCGCGTGGACGGCCAGATCGCGCTGGCAACTTAACCCAAGTTGCCAGCACGAGCAATGGATCAACTATATATATATATATATATATATATATATATATATATATATATATATATATATATATAAAGATGAAACATTCACTTAAAATTGCGACATATAAGATTTTTAGAACTCTATCTTTGCGACTAATAGGATTTTTTAGAAACATTTTCCTTCTGCCACATAAGCTTCAACTTTGCATGTGGTAGTTTTCCAACTTAATTGGTCTCTTCATTTAGAGTCCAACTTTTTTAAATTGGATATATAAGATTCTGGAATCATACACCTTATAAAACTCTACCTAATCACTATACTTATATATTAGGCCCTAATTTTGATTATTAACACCTCAAAAGCACTTTAAAATAACAGGATTTTTAGAACTCTATATTTGCATCATGTATGATTTTTTAGGAATCTTCTCCTTCTGACACGTAAGCTTCAGATTTGCATGTGGTAGTTCCCCAAATTAATGGGTCTCTACATTTAGAGTCCAACTTTTTTGAGTTGGATATATAGATTCAAAAATCCTATTTGTTTTGGTATTCTTTTCTTTTTTCTACCTTATTTAACTCTTTCCTATGATTTATTATTAGAAAACTTTTAGGTATAATTTGCCCTATATTTGTAAATTTTATAAAACTAGAAGAAATTAATCTTACACCTTATTAAACTCTACCTAATAATTAAACTTACATATTAGGCCTTAATTTAGATTATTAACACCTCAAAAGTACTTTAAAATAACAATATAAAATCTCAAAAATATAAAATAGGAAATCTTCCCTACTTAATAATTCCTCATTATAATTTATTATTGAAGAATTTTTAGATATTATTGATTACTACATGTAAGATTGTTGAGCTCTTATATTTTTTAGAAGTAAGATTTTTAGAACTCTTGATCAGCAATTACTTTAACGGTATAACTTATTTTTTAAAAGTAAGTTTTTAAGATTGCTAAAGGTAAGTTTGAAAGGAATCTAATTTTCAATAAGTTATACCGTTAAAGTCTAACATGTTACACTCAGTTTTAATTAAGAACAAATATGTATTCAGAAGAAAATAACTTGTGGCAAGATAAGATTGAGTTCGAACAAAATAAATCTAAGGGTAAATGAGTTAAGAGAATTTTTTCCCATTAATTGATAACAGTGGCGAGTTATGATAGTTAAGGTAATGGTACTAGGGAGATTTTAACGATAGATGCCACCGTATGGCAGTGGTGGTAACTAGAAATGTGACAACGATTACGAATGTGATAGTGATAATTCATGTGGTGGTAGTTGTAGGGGTCAAATACACGTAGGTACCCTGAAACTACCACAAAGTCTCAATTAAGGGTCCCAAAGTTTAATTTTTACACATAAGGGCCTGTAACTCCAAATTTGCAATAAGTAAGTACATCCGTCCACTTTCTTAACGATTGAGGCTTTTCCGTCAGGGGCATTTTTGGGTTTCCATATTTGGGTGTTTTTCTCTTCTTCTTCTTCTTCAAAATTTCACCTCTCTCCTCCCCATCCAGCCCAAAGATCCACTAAAACAAAAGGAAAGAAAACTATTACACAGACAGAAAAAAAATACCAAAATCACTAGAGATAATTACGTACCCAATTATTCTCTCATCCGGCCACATCTTTGACCGACCGTCAATCCAGCAGTGGCTGGACTCTGACTACCGGACATTACAATCTCCTTGTCAGAACCCCCCCCCCCCCCCCAATTCATTAATCCCAAACTACGCCTTGCGCAGCCTAATCTCCAATTATGCTGCCGCTTCGTTACCAAAGCCCCAATTGAAAACAAACCCAAAAATCCTAGTTGCCACAGTAACTTCCCAATCAACTGGGTCAGGTCACGAATCCGGATTTAGGGCTCCGTCGTCAGCTGATAGGTGGCAGGCGGTGGCGTGGAGGGCTTAAGGTTTGAAGATCTCTTGAGCCGGTGAAGTTGGTGACGACAGTGAAGCAGGAGAAGTCAAGCGACGTCGTTGGCGCCTGCGGTGGAGTCGGTGGTGTTGTGCTCGTGGAAGAAGTGAGGAAGATGCGTCAGTGGGAGGGACAGAAAATTTGAAGAAGAAGAGAATAGATGATTTAAAGAAGAAGAAGAGAATAGAAAATTTAAAAATGATAAGAGAAAGAAATTAAATATGTTCAGACAATTTTGCCCCTGACGGTTTTAGTTAGATCGTTGGAAATTTGGACGGATGTACTTACTTATTGCAATTTTGAAGTTACAGGTCCTTACGTATAAAAATTAAATTTTGGGACCCTTAATTGAAACTTTGTGGTAGTTCCAGGATACCTACGTGTATTTGACCCTTGTTGTAGTATTGTTAATGAAATTGAGATTTGTAATAGTTCTGACAAGCCATGTTTGCAATGGTACGTGTAGTTCTCGAGATGATTGTGGTGGTGGTAATCTTGGCAGTGATGGCAGTGGTAACGGTTAGTAAGTGGTAATTCTAAGGTGATTAGGCATAGCATTAATATAATGCTTAATTGCATTGTAAACCCTGTGTTTTTCAAAGAATTGCAATCAAAACCCTAAAGTTTAGAACTCGACATCTAAGACCCCAACGTTTGCCATATGTTGCAATCTCAGGAATTTACTAACGGGATTAACGATTTCGTTACTTTTTTAGGGTAGTTTTGTCTTTTTTTTTTTTTTTTTTCATACCTTCTTCTTCCACCACCACCACCACCACTTATTTTCCCACTTCCACTTGCCCAACCTGCTTCTTCCATCGCTGCCCACCCCAGCCACTAGGCATAAGCACAATCATGTTGCATGTCTCATTGAAGTTTGGAGTACAAATACAAAATAACCAAGCTAGTTAAACTGCAGGACTCGAGGTGCTTGTGATGCGCTTTTGAAGCAGTCTCAAAACAGAACTCTGAGCATGATGTCCAACCTAATCTTCTATTTTTCTAACGATATACTATTATTAGAAGGTATTCACAGACACCTGACGAGTAGAACATAGCCAGACATCAATTAATTCAAGGTAGCTTTGGTGGGGATGAATCATTTCTAGATTTAGATAGGCGAGGACAGTGGAGATTGTTGTGACGTATTGTGGCGAAAGATCATATAGTACCAAATGGCCTTCCCAACCTCGTCGCATGAACGGAAGAGAAGGGTAGCAATCAGAATCGCCGGCGGCAGAGGACACAGCTATGGTGAGTCGAGGTGGAGGCGACGATGATTAGGGCAGGTGAAGGAGAGGGAGAAAGGAAAAGGAAGAAAAGAAGGGAAAAATTACCATCCAACCCTTCCTTTACTTTGATCTCATCCGTCGAAATTGGTTTAACAAGTTTATTGCGGAATTGTTTTTAAAAAATAATCTAAATGATATAAATGCCCTTAAAAAGTAACGAAATCGTTAATCTCCGTTAGTAAATTCCAGAGATTGCAACAAATGGCAAACGTTGGGGGTCTTTGATGTCGAATTTTAAACTTTGGGGTTTTGATTTCAATTCTTTGGAAAATACAGGGTTTACAGTGCAATTAAGCCTTAATATAATGGTTGACAAGTTATGCTCTAATATGCCTTGGGCAAGTGACGACGTGTTTACGGTGATAATTCTAAATATGCTCATTTATAGTGGTAGCACTAAGGTATTTCGAGGTAGTATCAATGTAGTAGTGGTGTATGAGTTATACTCGGAATCTGGATTGGACAACCCAAAGAAAAAGACATAATGATGACTCGATTAATCTTTAATAATTTGAACACATAGATAAAATGTACTTTATGTACTATATTTCCTTTTTATTATGCACCGAACAAAAATATGTAAAATGCTTTGCATAAAGAAAGATATCAGTTGACTCAATTAGCATTTAAGCTTATAAGAAGGTTGAGCGTCATAAAGATCATCCCTTAAGAGGGAAAATTGTAATTCTTTACTAGATTATGTTAACAAAAACAAAGATAATTTTAAAAATGAGCATATGGATGATGATTTCTTCCTTCACAGTATCTTTGGAGATAAGATTACTTTAACCTTGTGATTAGAACATTGATGCTTGAGTATTAAGTTAAAATGTATGAATCTACGAGTATATATTAGTACAAGATTGTCGCTCGTAATTTGTTACTAAATGTCAAAAGTATTGCTTATAAAAAAGCATCCTAAGATTTTACCATAATTATTTTTATTATAACATTCACATCTGATTTGTAAGTAAAAGTATGCATCAAACTTTGCAAAAAGGTTTTTGTAAGATGTGATCTTATACTTAAATTTATATATTTGCCCGCAACTAACAAGAGTTATAACATATCAATAATTAATGTATTTTAACCAATATTTTCAACACCTTGCCTTGGTGCTTTGAAATCTCTCTAATATTCTCATGCATATTTCTACTCCATCAAAGAAGTTAGGATTGCTGAGTACAGCTTCCTGCGTATATAACATGCATGAACCACATAGGTTGCAAGAGACATATGAATGTATATTCAAATTTTCAATAGTAAGATTTAATGCGTGTTTGTTGTACTTCTTAAAATTAAAAGGAAGACAATTTTTAAACATATCCCGTGCATTTGCACGGATCCATTAGCCAGTAGAAGCAAATAGAATTACATATCAGAGAAGGATTTTTACCCAGTTCGAAAGCAGGTCCAAGAGCATCATGTATATCTAATGACGTGAACTATCCAATCATAATCATCTTTAGTCGGAGCAAATATCAGACAAATACTTTGCATTGCGCAATAAACAAAGGTTTTGCTAGCCGAATATATGAAAATTTAGTCCTTCTGATCTCTCATTAGAAAGAAGATTCAGTGAGATTGGAAAATGAATCAAAATTTGATGGGTCATGAACGTCAATACGCCAGTAAAAGGAAGAAGAAGAAGAAAAATTAGAGTTCACACTGGTCCTGGGGGTTTATAGAAGAAGTATTAAGATTTGTAACGCCTATAGAGTTGTTATTGAACTAGAATCCCTATAATGTCGTGTTGTGTTATATGGTTTCAATATTAGATTTACATTTGGAATACATGAATAACAATGCATGCGCCGTAAAAGTCGGTAAGTATTAGTGACAATGTTATGTTGGGTGCAAAGGAAATTGATGTGGCAATTTCATCGGTCAAAATTACATGATTGCAACATCAGGCACGCTTTCGGGGCCATAGTTATGAACACCGTACCAGAGTGCGTACCGTTTTTTATTTAAAATAGTACGTACCAGTTTTGGTACCGCCTCAAAATTTTCATCAATAATATACATTTGTAATATTCACGCATACAGTGCCATTAGAAACAAATAACTTATTCAATTGAATTACACTTGTAATATTCACGCATACAGTGACATTAGAAACAAATAACTTATTCAATTGAATTACCTCCTCTAGGATTATCCCCCCTTTTCAAGGATCTCATTCGCAAATTCTTATGTAAGAAAAAGTTTTTTGTTCAATCATAACGCCTTTGACTTCCATAATAAGTTGTTTTTGTGTGTATGCATGTGCGTGAGTGCGCATTTGTGTAAAGCAATACCTCGTATAGATGAAAAGAATATGATAAAAACTTACATCTATGAAGTAAATCAAAGTTAAGTGAAGATTGAAAACTTAACTTATCAGGAAAGATTTTACAAATTGTAATGAATATTATGAGAAAGAGGCTATATAGGCCTTTATTGATACAATAGAACTTATAGTATTTTTCTATTTAGTCTTTAAATGGTCAATTTATAAAATTTCTAACAAAATTTGTTACTTTTATATTTTTTAAGGAATCGGTTCAAAACACAATATCTCGGCTTATTTTGACCCGTACAAAATATAAGGGATACCGTACCAATAGAAGACAAAAGCGGTACGTACCGGCTGGTACGGCCAGTACCGATACGGTATTGATAACTATGTTCGGAGCACTGTTTACACACAAAGTGTTACCGGCAGATTCACCCTAAAATGGTTGATTGGGCCAGTTACAAAGTGTCAAGTCATCTCGGGCCAAAAAGTAAGGAAGTGTGAAGTCATCTCCCAGTAACACAAGTCGGCCTAATACAAGATCTTATAACTACAACGATCGGTCACAAGGCGATTGGCTTTAGGCCATACAACTGCAAGAAGAAATGAAACATCTCTACAAGGAGTGTCAAACTTTTAGCAATAAAACAAATAGCACGTACTCCGTGTCTTTCCTAAGTAACAGGAAATGGAGATCGTGGCCATAAGAAAGTTCGAAACAGTTAGACAGGTGCTAAACTCTTATTCAAAAAAGTCACGTTTGTCATCAGTCAAAATGATCGAAATACCGTAGAAAATCATAGGCGTAAAAGCCAAAGATAGAGCATTTGGCAAATCTTCTATGAAACCGATAACAAACTAGCATAATTTGTCCTTAAACATTGTTTACTATAAGCAAACAGATTTATCTTAGTCAATTAAATCATGTTTATTTTTAGCCATCTTATAATGCTTTGTTTAAAGGGTCTATTGCTTCAAACGTGCTTCATTAAAGTTGATCAAAGCATTATAGAGTTCGCCCTTGTTTCAATGTTTTGCACGTGATTAATGTAGAAGTACGCATAAATTATACCAGAAATAAATCTACTTAATTAGCACGATAAAGCGCTTAAGGTTTATGCAAAAAGAACAATAAATTTTTTTTTCCAAGTCTTTCACTATCGTTTGAAGAAATGGGTAGGCACTTTAAACCAAAGTTCACTTGTTTATGTGACAATTGTGTATTTATCAAATACTTGAATCTTTTGTCAAAGTTTAACACGCTCTTGCATTACATTTCTTCCTAAATATTTTCAACAGAAGTACGTTGTACTCGGAGAGAGAGCATATGAATGATAGAACAACGGGAACAAATACAGGAAGAGACCCGAAAGAGTAATCAGAACCCAAAGTAGAGCACCTGGGTTGTAACAGAGCGTTAGCCGTGAGCACCATTGCACAATTACCGAAAATAGAAGGTAAAATCAGATAGACCATTTTACCCAATTAGGATAAGCTAGAACCACCAAATTAAGGCTCTAAAACGATAAACCAACTACAAAAGCCACATTTACGCTTAGCAAATCCCACTGGCCTCACCTCCAGCTGCTGCAAACAAACCCTTTGCTTCATTTGGAGTATCATTCAACATGTATGTGTTGTCTGCATGCGTGTACGCTGAGGACATGCTTGGCACACAAGATGTTTGTGGTAATGCCTCATAGAGACTCTGTGTTAAAATTTCTGAGCTTTACCCATTTGTTGTGCAGCATTATGATGGAAACGAGCTGGTCCTGTTGTACCAATCTTGGCCCTTCAGGCTCTAGTCTTCTTGTGACTTCTGACATGTCCAAGCTGTTTCAGAAGCCCAATTTCGCACAGCTGGTATGCTTCAAATGCTACTACGTTCACTGCCAAGAAAGAGTGAATGTCCTGTTTGGATTAGACCAGTCTGTTTATTATTATTTATTTATTTTTTCTATCACCAAGAATTCTACATTTTTTTCTGTTCTTTTTCATAGCAGTGTCAGCAAAAGAAAAAAGAGTTGCAAGGGCCGCGGAGATCTGCAAAGGTTCATGCTTACTATGGCCTGAAATCACCCCCTTATAAACTTGTAAGTGATGTTTTCTAGTCTTATTCTTTGTAGTATGCTAGTAAGATAACTTGTGCTTCTTTTGGTACCGTTTTTGTTTCCTTTAGGGGGAAAAAAAACAACGAAATATTTTTTCTCTCTAGTGTCTTAGCCCACTTAATCAGATACTCATTTACATTTGTAGGATGCTCTAGAACCATATATGAGCCAAAGGACACTTGAGATGCATTGGGGAAAGCATCACCGCGGTTATGTGGAGAATCTGAATAAACAGCTTGAGAAGAACGACACGCTGTATGGATACACGATGGATGAACTTATCAAAGTGACCTATAATAATGGGAATCCTTTACCTGAATTCAACAATGCTGCCCAGGTACTTGAGTCATTGGCATGGAAGCCGTATGAAACTCATCTTGCATCATCTGGAAACTGCTTGTGCCCTTTCCTTTCTCTCGATTGATAGGTTCCTTTTCTTTCTCTTGATTGATGAGTTTGGCCACCAAAAATAAAGTTAGCTATACTTCTTAAAATAAAGTACATTGGCTGAGACTAGTCTGTGTGGGAGGTAATAGAATTTGGTTGCCTTAGACATCAGTACCTGATTGATGAGTAAAATTTAGGTCAAGATTGTCCTGAACTTTGTCTGGTGAAGCATTTCACTTATCACCCTGCAAGAGTCTTTGTCATTACGTTTGATGAGCAAGAACTTCTATTATGGTCTGCGGGTTGTGTTCCCACCTCTACTATATTACTAAAATCTTATCTTGAGAAAACATGCAATAGCAGCGTAGTGTCTACTAGGTTGAAATACATATTAAAATGATTTTTCACCTTGTACTAGCGTGAGTTTTGTTCCAGGAGATGATGCTTAGGAACTTCAGGAATCCCGATCTAGGACCACTAAATTAGATACAGAAGAGGAAGGGGGGGGGGGTATATTCTTTATCAATATTGACAAACACAGCATATAAGGAGTTCCAGATGGAAGTTTTACTTCATTTCCCATTTCAGGATGTTCTTTTGTCTGGCTTGAAGGTGTTCTTTTAACTAGTAGTAAACAGAACGTTCTCCTCTTGCTTGCCAAGAAAAATCCTCTCCAAAAGAGAAAGAATAGGATGAACAAAGATGGAATTTATGAAGAAAAAAGGAATTGAAAAACAAAAGAAGGAGCGCTGTTGAGATTTCATTAGAAGCAGTGAAAGGTCACAGCTGGATCATTTTATGTTAGATAAATTATTAAAGTAAAAGTTGGTCATAAGGTTGTGAAAATCCTTCGCATATTAGTAGCTCTTTCCTTCTGACAGTCCAATGGAATCAATTCAGAAACCCTTGTGACAGAACCATAAGTTTTGACTTCTTAATGGTAAATTGTGTCTTGGTCGCTGTGTGATGGGAGTCAATAGAGTGGGATGCACTCCTGCATAGTTTGAAAGGGACTCAAAAGTTTATTAGGAAGCTGGCATCGTAGTTCCCTGATTGACAAATTCTTGAATGTTCTGCACCAAGTGACCAATGTTTCCTAGTACTGGTGCTCTGGGGATTGGCAAATTCGTGCTGTATATGCAGTATGGATTAGGCGAGCAGCCTACTCACAATCTATGCTGTTTGTCAAACTTGCAAACTCAAATGAATTTGCATATCAACCCTATTACTTGTGACACATGCCACTGATTGGTCCAATGCTATCCCTACACTTCGCATTGAGAATCTGAGATGCAGACGTCAAGTTGATTAGTAAAATGTTGCTCGTTCTCTTGTTTTAATATGGCTTGCCCACTCCATTGCAGCAAGTACTTGCATGAGTTAAAACGGCATACTATACTCTTTACATGGAACTCTAAATCAAATATGTCAAAGTTGAATGTGTTAGTTTAGGTGTTAAAGAGAGTCTTTCTTCTCTAGCTACTTTCAACATATATCTCGCACGCTTTCAGTTCAGCTCCCCCTCAAGGCTCTTTTTAGCCACTTTAAGTTTTACTGAACATGATGATAAGAATAACACAGAAGAATAAATGTTGATGCACCTCAGTTTCCTCCTTTGCCTTCTTTGCTGCTGACACCCCCTCCCCCTCTCTGTCTGCCCATCTCCATCTCCATCTCTTTCTCTGATGAGCCTAGCTTTTCAGGTTTGGAATCATGACTTCTTTTGGGAATCCATGCAACCAGGAGGTGGCAACATGCCAATATTCGATCTACTTCAGCAGATTGAGAAGGATTTTGGTTCTTTCACTAATTTCAGAGAGAAGTTCATAGAAGCATCCCTCACCCTCTTTGGCTCTGGTTGGGTTTGGCTTGTTTGTAAGTCCTTTAGGGATTTTGTTCTTATTTGAAGGCCTTGCTGTTGCTGTTATTTTAGGGTTTTCTGTGAACTGTGTTTGAATGCCATTATGCTGAGCTTACCACGAATAATAGGTTCTATAAATTAGACTTGTGAAAGAGGTAGAGGAAGTGGAGGGAAAAGAAATTGATCAAGTAATGGCATCCTTAGTGTTCTTATACTAACAATGTATCTCCATGTGCATAAATGTTGCACATGAAACATTGGACTTGTGATTGTGCATAACCTTAACAATTGAACTATAAGTTCGCATAGGTTGAGAGTCCACGTTCTTGTCATGTATCTTGTTCTTAGTCAAACTATTGAAATCCTCTTTTAATTATTGGATACCTCTTTAAGGGCGACATCAATAAGCCTCAACTTCCTATACCATATATCAAGAAGCATTTGAACATCTTGAACCACGGGCGTAGACCAGCCCTCAAAGGATTTGGTTCTTATGTCTATGACCAGAAACAACGCCCTCCCCTTCCCTGTCATGAGGATGCTTCCTGCTGAACCGGAGGCAATATATCCCATAACCTTTTCCTCTTATTTCGAAGATATTTCAAATGACAGTGTGAGCCATGTTCAATGTGCTCCCCATCGATCTTTTCACTATATATCAATATTTCCAAGGTGACATTGGAGGAGGTTTTACATGCAAAACCAAGACTGCCACGGTATTTATCATCCCTGAGAAGATACGTTTTTTCATTGTTGAAAGAGGAAGATTTTTTTGTTTAGACCTATTCATTCCAATATCTTACGTTTTTTGTTACATTCCATTATCCTACTATTACAAGCAATTTTGTACCAAAAAAATTGCCATTAAAGAGAAAGAAATAAAGTCTGGGAGTTGGCATGGATCATCAAGCACTTATGCCTGCAGTAAAGATCATTGATCGTAAATAGATACTTGATATGCTCGAGAGAGCTAAATATTTAACTTTGTGACGTGTGTCTGGCTCTGAAGAATTCTTTGATTGAAAGTGATTGTATTGTTTTCATTCATTTAGTAAGGAGGAATGAGAAGCGGCTAGCCATTCTCAAAACATCAAATGCCATCAACCCTCTTATATCCGCTGATATTGTAAGCTACATTCAATAAGTTAATTGCCTTTACCATCTTCTCAACATTGCCGAGAATTTATGCCTTAACTAATCATGTCGTACTTGTGCAGCCTATCATCAGCCTTGATATGTGGGAGGTATGTTGATCTCTCTCTCTCTCACACACACACACCCACACACAAACACAGGCAACCCACCCCACCCCCGCCACCCCAAAAAAAAAAACCCCAATTCCATGGGGGGCATGTGCGCTGATAGTTTTCCAATATTTTTATGATGATGCTTATTTCTGGGTTAATTGCTTGTGTGCAGCATGCTTATTATTTGGATTACAAGGTCTGTCACCATTACTCCTTTGTATTCTTTGTCCATTGAAGTGTTCAAATTAATACGTAAATCCTTTTCTCATTTTCACACCCTTCAACAGAATGATAAAGGCAAGTATGCCAATGTGTTTATGGACCACCTTGTGTCTTGGAATGCTGCAACGGTACGCATGGCTCGAGCACAGGCCTTTGTGAATTTAGGTGAACCCAAGATTCCCGTTGCTTGAGATACCCCTACGCACGCTTGTAACGATGAGGTCCTACAGACCAGGAAGCTTCCAACTGACTTTCTATTTTACAAAAAGCTAACCATGTCGACGAGCCAAAAGGAAGTACATCAAATCTGAGCCTTTCTTTCTTTATATTAAACTGGTAAGATAGATATAGTTGTAATAATTCAGTTTGTGAGAGATGCTGCACCAGTAAAGCTGTTTTGTGATCGTTCTCCACGAAATTCTCAATTTCTGGTGGTAAAGACTGGAGGAGAGCCTTCACTATCTGGCACGAAGAATCATGTCCAAGTGATGAGGATAATATTTTCTCTTTTATCATCCGTTGCTCAGCTCAAGCGTTAATATCCATTTTGAGACACTACCTTGGATAGCAGCGTCTCTGTTTCAGTCGGGGATGCTGGAGATTCCAAGTTTCCTTTACTGAGCCACAAGAATGTCAATCATTTCACTTTGCAGTCACAATGACTCGATAGAGCCTCCAGAATGTTTCAGATTGCCAGCCAACCTAGCTAGAGATGGCCCGGACAATCCTTAGGCAGAGGAGTTTGATGATCCCACATATTGCACAAAACTCACTTATTGGCTTTAGCACACACTGTTTCAGAATGTTTGGCTCCGCGTGCAACAGGAACCAACTGCCTTACGTTGCAAGGATGAGACAGGAACCAACGGGCATGCCAACTGGTTCCATTCTCTTTAATTTACGTCGATTTTGCTATTGCTACATTTTCACTTTCATTCGCTCAGTCAAACTGAAGACCGACCACATTGTCTTTTGTGATAAATCATTTAGTTTTTTTTTTCCCTTGTCTTAAAAGTTTCAAGAACCTTCTTGAAGAAGGTTTTTGAGAGGCTTACGAAAAAAAAGATGACTTTTTAAGAGAAAAGTCATCTCTTAATCATTTCTTAAAGGTTCTAAAGGTTCTTTTTCTTGTATTCATAAACAGATAAACGAAGGAAAAAAAAAGTCTACTCCGAAAATGCGAGGCAAGGATTAGGAAGTCGTCTTCTTTCTTTTTAATAACATTGAAAAATAACTAGCTCAGGAATTCGTGTCAATCACAAGGCCGTCTTATTAATAGCCATCTAGTATTTAAGAAGCTTTAAACTGTAAAATAAATCCGTTGTACCATCTATAGTTCATAGTTATTCTATCAAATACAGTATATTTTTAAATGGGTGAGCTTCCTTTTAACATAATAAAATTAACCATGTTGGTACAATATCCATAAGTAATGTCCTTGTGCATATAACTAATTCCAATTTGGTAACCATATACAAGTACAAATATTATTTAGTACATAAAGAAGGAAAAAAGTAGACTCCGCTGATAAAAAAACGCAAAGAATTTATTGAGGTCAATTTGTAATTACATGAGACATTTTATTGTGCTTATGTAAGCATATTTTAAAAATAATTTGTACATTTCAATGACATGCTCATAACGTTAACTACATGTTAGTTTAATTTTGGTAGAGAAAAACTTGGTCTGTTGTTTTTTATATTATATGTTTATAAAAGTTAACCAACACAGTTAATTAAATGACGATCAGGTGGCGGTTTTAGAAACATATGGAACCACCCAGTAAAAGTATACAGAAAAAAGTAATAAGACCGATATGTTATTACAAGAGGCAGTTATATAAGGTTTTAAAAAGTTTAGCCAACATAACTAGATGGAATACTATCAAAATCGATTCATATTATATCCACCATATGGACCATCTGGAAGCATAGAAACAGTCTTGTCTTCAGCCAAATTCCGTTTCAACCGGTCGATGCCATACATAATATTGCATCCCTCACCGATAACATTTGCAAAGCCTTTGCTTACAAGAAAACCCCTTCCTTGCACACTTCAAATACCTCGCATTTTGACTTATCTCTTCCTGTTGAGTTGGCGCCCAACATCCATCAGTGCAATTGTGAAACTGCGAGACTCCTCACAATGTTCATCGACATCAGTTTCAACAAAGTCACATACAAATCGGGTTTGGGGCTCTACTGTATTTCTGAAAACGGTCTCCGATGTGCGACAGCGGCAATTTCTTTTTCAGCTTCTGACGAATTACATGCTATTTCCAAAAGCTTACTTTCTGCTTCTTACTGGGCAAAGCAGAATAATTTATTACACATAAATGTTTTAACTAATTCAAATTTTTTGCTTGATCAGATCTCGGACTTGAAGGAGATCCCTGACACTACTACTCCCATTATATATGACTTTTGCCATGTACTTTCGCACTTCCATCAGTTTAGAGTTGACAGAGCCACCACGTCTCAGCTTAAGGAATCCAGATCATTAGCTGCTTTTGCCTGCCATGCACGTATCGCCGTTTACCAAGACTGGGTGCATGACTTTTTGCCGCAACAGGATCTTTAATTCCTTGGTGCCGTGAGGGTGTTTTGGTTTTTGTGTAATTATTTATGCTATGTTCGTCTTCTCTTGTATATTTGTTGACGGAAACTCTGTAAGTCCTGGCTTTTCCTCTTGTACTTCACCGTCCGGTGATGAACTCTTTATTATCTATGCTATTCTACTTCATCTCCAAAAAAAAAAAAACTAGATGGAATACTCAAAAAATTGTTGAGCAATACTCAAAAAATTATTTAATGAACATGTTTAATAAGTTAATTAGATTTATCTTCAAATATGGTATGGTTTTCAATCTAAGTTGGAGACTACTTAATTACAACATAACTAGTATATTTTCATATTATCAAAGTTAAAATAAAGTCATAAGATATTTTTGTATTGCTAAGGTGAACTCAGAATGCTTAAGAGATTAAACACTCACAACATAAGAAAACAGTAGAAAAAGATTTGCTTAAATTTTTTCAAACATAAAATCAATTGAATATAACTCATGCTTTATCCATTATATATTATTTAAATACCTTTCTTTATGATAAATTTACGTCAGTGCTTATTTTTGCACGTTACATGCTTGTCCACACCTTATTTGTTGGCTAAAAGACAACATGACAAAATATGGTATTTTTTTTCTTGATAGATAACAGTTCAGATAAAGTCCTAATAAGTTAATTTATTAGTTGGCTATGAATTCAAAATGCTTCAAATTGATTTTTGAATTGCAGAAGGCTTACTAGTTAGACGTTTACTATTCTTGTAGATTTAACTAATCTTAAATATAAGGACCCCAGTCAAAATAGTTTTTTAAGATCTTAAGCGACACTAATATATTTACTATATAATTTCTATAAATCTTACATTACACTAATAACATAATATGATCATGTGTCGTGTAAATAAGTTATTAATGCGTTTCTCACTTCGGTTATTATCCGAGCCAAAGTTGGGTTAGTTAATAAAATATATTAAAAAGCTCTATAAGGTGCATTAATTCATACCACATAACATGAAACCAAAAAGTGATCAACATCTTGTAAAAAAATATACCTACTTTTACTAAAATTATTGTTGGTAAGAGATATTTTGCCTTTAAAAAGCTTGTTTTGAGTTATAAAAATAAGATGAGTGCCAAATTTAATCACGAGTAACTTAAATAAAATAACAAAAATTGGCTATGATAGCTCCTTTTAACAATTATAAGTAACCTATCTAGGTTATGGTACTGTTAGGTTCCTTCGTTGGTCCAACGTGTAGTCTTTCAAAACCAAGTCTCTCGGCTTTAAAAGTTAGGCTAAGAATAATGTATATTTCGAATCAAAAAAGTCATAGTCCCTTTTCATCTGAATAATTCTTCCTAAGAATCACACTTTTCAAGATACAAACATGATAAACGAGCAGAATATCTTATCATCTCATACATTATTACAGTTAAGGGCTTGATTTGATTGTCATGCAATTATTATGTAATATTTTGCATATGTTTGTTTGCTTTAATTCCTTTTAACTTTAAGTTGAAAGAATAATAAGTAGATTGTGTTACAATATCGTCCCTAGATATTTGTCTTCTTTAAGTTTTTATTTTATATCGTCAAGTAGCATTCAAGTAAACATTTGTTAAATAGTCATCCTAGCAAATACGATTACGCTAGTGATTAAAAAATAACGATGTTATTCAAATATCCATTTTAAATTCTAAATGCTTATATATAGTTTTACCATTTAAGTTACAGGGTTTTGAAGGTGCTAGTAACCAGACATAAGTCCTACTATGTTATTACATTGATTAAGTAAAAAATTTAAAGGATTACAGTTGCATTATGTTTAATCGGACTTGCATACTGTGCACACAATTTTCAAATCTACAGATAAGACAGGAAAATTAGCGACAAATGAAGTTTGTATTGATTTGAAAAGCGAGTACAATTCTCTGAATAAATTTTTATACAAATAAAATGACATTTGATTCTTCTCTTGACTAACGCTTGATCGAAGGCTTGATAGCTTATTTTCGGATCAAACGACAAATTTGATTGAGTTCGTTCAAACATTTAATGAAGTTTGCGATGAACGGCTTGAATGTTTGACGCGACGAACAGCTTGTGTGTTTGACGGGTCGAAGGGTTTGGATGTCTAACGCGACGAACGGCTTGAATGTCTAACGCGACGGACGGTTAGATGTCTAACGCGACAAGCGGATTTTATGTCTGACGCGACGAAAGTTTTGAATGTTTGGCGCGATGGACAGTTTGGATGTCTGAACTTCAATGATGTATCTTCCAGCTTGAAGAACTTATGTCTTCAGGTTGACAGAGCTCTGGCTTGGGAGAGTAGACCCTAACTGGTTGACTTGGGAGACCTCTTTCTAGCTAACTTTGGAAGACTTATGTCTGGCTGACTTGGAAGACTTCTTTCTAGTGGACTTGGACGACTTCTATCTGGTTGACTTGGAAGACTTCTCTTTGGTGGACTTGGAAGGCTTCTTTTTAGTTGACTTAGAAAACTTCTCTTTAGTTGACTTAGAAGACTTCTCTTTGGTGGACTTGGAAGACTTCTTTATGGCTGACTAGATAGACTTCTTTTTGGTGGAGTTAGAAGGCTTCTTTCTAGCTGACTTAGAAGACTTCTCTTTGGTGGACTTGGAAGACTTCTAGCTGACTTGGAAGCCTTCTGTCTGGCTGACTTGAAAGACTTCTCCTTGGTAGATCGAACTTCGAAGACTTTTTGCTTCTGCACCCCTTAAGGCCATCCCATATATATGGGTGGATGGAAGTGTTCCTGTAGAATTGCACATAGTTGATGATTATCTCTTAATTTTATAGAGAGCTAAATATCATATTACACGTGGCAAATTTTTATTCGACCACGTAGTGATACACGTGTTAGCTTTCTATTTATCATTGACCATTTACTTTAATGACAAATAAATGACACGTGTCAATTTATAATTGACATAAAATTGTACCCTTCTACAAATCCCCCCTTGAGACTCGGTCGCTGACACATTGAAAAAGGCGCTTTAAAAAGTGAACAAGTTTCGACACTTTTCTCTTGACATTTTTCTTCTGTATCACACATATTTTGTTCATGTAATAAAGAATTCGTAATCCCAGACATTAGTAGAACTTGTGTGAAGAAAATTAATATCCACTAGAACTTGGACTTGAATTTGGATGAACTTGTGAAGAAGGTTCCTTGGCTTTCGTCTGTTGTCGTTAAAGACTCTAATTGCTTTGGTAACAAATAAAGAGGAGATAAGAGCTCATTCGTCAAGTGACGGGGAAAGCAATACGGATAATGGTGATCAACACTAAAAGCGACCGACCAAAAAGAAGAAAAGCCAAACATTTGACTTGACTCCAGAGGTGTTTTTTTAGAACGTCCCTATCTCAATATTATCTCTTCCAGAATTGGCAAGATAGGTACATACATAGGCTTCATTTAGTGAAAGCCTTTACTATTTTACTTAAATTGTTCTTACGTTCTGAGATATTCTTTCATTTTCATCTAGTTCGATGATCAAGGACTCCTTTCAATGATCAAGAACTATTCTTTGAAGATGAACAGCTGTGGATGGCCCAAGTTCTTTTGTGATGATATCCAAGAATCTTGATCATACGGTAGCAAAGAGTCATCAAGCAAGAAGTGGCGGTGAAGGAAAGAATTGCAACAAGTGCATGAAGCTACTATGCCCCTTTCTGCTTATGAGGCTATGCATGTCCCTGTAGTGATGAAGCCTCCATCTGTTCCACAAGCAGTTGTGCATCTGAATACGAGTCCTTTAGTTTCTGAGTTTCAACTTGAGGCGAAGATTTCAAATTGTCAATAGAAATATCTTATCATGCTGTGGAACTTAATAAAAGAAAGGCTCTTTAGAGTACCCTTATAGCGCGTGGCCTCGGTCAAGAAAGATGTGGACTCACTTTTGAAGGAAATGGCTAATGTCAAAGCATTTGACCTTTCTGCTTTGCAAAAGCTTATGAGTTCATTTTTTTATAAGGTTGCTAGCTATGAGGCTATATTGTCTTCCCGAGATGTATCCAAGGAGCAGCACTCAAATGCCTCTCACCGCCTTGCCGAGGCAGAGACAAAATCCAGCAAGAAGAAAGAGTGTGTCATTTCTTGCAAAGCACAATTGGTGAGGATTAATGAGAAGCACTATGAGTTGATGAAGCAACTTCAAGAGATAGACGAGCAAAAGGAAGCAGCAAAGACGTTGCTCAAGGAAGATGAAGAAGATCTATCAAAGCTAGACATTGAAATTTTCCATATAAGAGACGAAATCACTTCGCTTGAAAACATTTCTCTCTTGAATGACAAAGACACAACAACTTTGGAGAAGATGAAAGCGCTTTTTGAAGATAGTCGAAGAGAACTAGGAGAATTCAACCTCATCGTCTAATTCAATGTCATGCTTAGAAGCCCCTTCCCTATTATCTTATGTAATCAGACCTTGAGAGCAAATATTTTTCCTTAGTTTGAATGGAAATTAAAGTAGTATTATTTTCAAATACTAGCCTTAAAACCAAAAGACCTTTTTTTTCTTTTTATGATTATGATTGAACTTAGAATTTAGTTCTAAGTTGCTTACGTACCCCGAAGGGATCAAGTCAAAACATAGTTCAATGGGAAGTTTTTTTTTTTGGTTTGTGATTGAACTTAGAATTTAGGTCTAAGTTGCCTACGTACCCCGAAAAGATCAAGTCAAACGTAGTTCAAATTGTTTTCCTTCATGCAAGAAAAATTGCTAAACAAGATTTATTACTCACTTCAAGAGGTATAACAACACCAAATGGCAGTATAAGGTGCATTCTTCGCATGCAAAGTCAATTTCTTGTGTGTCCGGGATAAGCTTGATAGTGTCCCAATGTGCTTTTCCTTTCTCATAACAAAGTCTTCCTGGATGAAGGGGAAGGAACGGTAATGTGCTGATGAAGTAGCAATACATTTCTTTGACCTTTTTCCTCCAATGCACCAGTCCTCTTTTCATTTCTGGACATCGCAAGATAGTCATCGTAGTGTCAAAACCCCATTTATAACTTGATGCTTCAGGCACACAAGTGCAGGTGACGGCACATATATATATTTGGCACCCAAATGGTTTTTCTTGACTGTTCTTTGTAATAGCTTACATCCATGTTCAAGGTAACCATTAATGAAATAGGCCGTAGAACCTTCACGGAATAGTGCATGCACATTTTCTTTGTTAGCACAGACTTGTAGAAAACATCTTGCACCAAGACTACAGGTGTATCGATTGTGTCGGGGGACCTTATCCAAAGGCAGAGAGCGGATCACAATTGAGTCCTTTGATAGTTCTTCCATTTTGCGAGAACACATCCTACCAGCACAATAGTCTTCGATTGATTTTTTGCCCACCTTTTGAGATATGTGTTGTATGATGTCTGCTTGGAGTGCATCTGTAAGGCTGACTTTCTTCTTTATTTTTGCAAGATGTGAATTTTGTTTAGAGTCCCATTGACACCTGCTTTTGGTGTAGTTGCTTCCGTTAGACATTTGTTCTTTACCCTCACTATCGTGTAGCCATGGTCATCCCAAAAACACGTTGTAGGATGTCCTCACGTCTGTCACATGGAATAAAGCGCTCAAATCCATATCTTTAATTAGCAGTTCTAACCTTGTTATGCCAATAGTTTTTTGGCCTTCGTGGTTAAACCCTTAAATCATGAGGCTAGCACTTCCAAGATCATCAATCGAAATTCCAAGGTCCTTCATTACTTTGAGAGGTAAAATGTTGACAGTGGAGTTTGAGGTTGTTGAGTTAATGCCCCCATGCATGGAAGTTATGACAGATGGACTAGGTGGAATGAGCACTTGAGTTGATTGTGAATTTGTTATCTTGACTTACACTGGCTTGAGTGAACCAAACTAGATGGCACATGGAGAAACTGCAAATGAATTCTTACATTCTTTCCATGGGACAATAGGTCCAGCTGGAACGGGAGAGTGAGCAGAGCCAAAGGTGACGAAAGTCTGATTTGCAGAAGCCTTGTTTTCCTCAAGGATAACCTTTCCTCAACGTGCCAATTCCATGATCTTGCCTTTTAGGACAAACCACTTCTCAATAGGGGTGGCCGATTAATCGATGATATTTGTAATAGTTATGGTCATTAACCCGGTCGGCCTAGTCTAGTCACTTCATTTCTGGCAAATCAATTAGCTCTATACTAAGTACATCATCAAGCATTTCAGGCACATCTAAATCAAGAAATGGGTACTCCTTGTCTTGTATTTCCTTTAAAGAAATTCTATTATTTCCCTTCTTTTGAGAAACACTTTCTTTGTCTACTTCTTTCTTCTTACTCTTGTAGAGAGTTTGATTGGCCCGCTGTCCGCGATCATGGACTCTTTGCTGTCAGATTTGATCAAAAAGGGTTTTGCCTCGAGTGTTTTGGTTTTCCTTACTCTTGCAGAAGTTTGAATTGGCAAACCTTGGTTTTCATGTGCAGCAATGTTGAGCTCCATGTCATGAGCGTTGGTCGCGAGATCCTCAAAGGTCTTCGGTCACATTCCCTGAAGGATATACTGTAGTCCCCATTTCATCCCTTGAATGCATATCTCGATAGCAGAAGACTCACTTAGGTGATCCTTGTAATTGAGACTAAGATTTCTCATCAATTGATGTAGTCGATAATTGGCTCATCTTTCCATTGGCGCGAATGTGTAAGTTCAATCATGCCGACTGTGCGACGAGTGCTATAAAATTGATTGAGAAATTCTTGCTTTAATTGTTCCCAATTATTGATCGAGTAAGGTTGAAGATTGGTGTACCAGTCAAATGTTTTACCCTTCAAGGATCTGACAAATTGCTTGACAAGATGATCTCTGTAGGTCCAGGCATTGTTATATTTTCCACAAAGTGGGCAATATGTTGTTTGGGGTTGCCTTTACCGTCAAACTGTTGGAACTTTGGTGGCTGATAACCAGTAGGCATCCTTAAAAGATCAATCTTTTGGGTATACAGTTTGGCATATGTGAGGGAAGACTTTGTAGGCCCTTCAAATTTTTCCTTGATGGTACCTATGATGAACTCCCTCAGCTGGTCAACAGGAATAGAACCTTCAGACGTGAGTTAAAAGGCATTCTTTGGCTCTGTCTTCTTATTGGAATCTTCTCCTTCCAGGACTTCTTTGTTCTTACCTTTGTTGGCATTGTTTGTCTTTCCTTTTGGGGCTTCTTTGTTCTTACCCTTGTGGACATCACTTGTCTCTGCATCTTCCTTACCTTCCAATTTGCTAAGGAGTATGGCAATTTGAGCATCACGACCTTCGACAGTTTTTGTGAGTAATTCAAATGATTTTGCTAGGCTCGCAACTTGCTCCTCAAGAGTCTGAACTTTCATCATCATAATAGGCATGGTGCTAGAGAAAGTAGTGTTAGAGCTAACGGACTGCGACGGGGTTTATGGATTTGGCAGGAGAAGTTGGCAGAGATCTTTCGCTTAAAGTGCCTTATTCATCATCCTTGTGGATAGACGGGACCATAGGGCTCGAGGCAGATTCTTCGGACATGGCTGGGTGTGACAGAATAGCCTGAACAGCATTAACCACGTCGTGTTTTACCCCCGATTGAGTTGAACCAGGAGTCTTTCTTGACACATTGGTGTTGAAGAGCAAATTCTCCTTGAGCGAGGACGTCCCTTGCAAACTTGCTTGAGCTTTGGCTTTTGCTTGGATACGGGTCTCCAATCCCATGCTTGGAGCCCTGGAACTGACAGCAGATGGAATTTTTGAGTCGGCTACCTTAGAGCAAGTTATCTTTGAGGCGTCAATCTTCAGACCCATTGGATCAACAAATTTAAGATTATCTTTTTTTTGGTTGATAAAGAAAAGAGATGAGAGGCAGAGAATGTCCTACTGGGCGTGCCAGAAATTTGTACACACAAATTTTGGGTCTAAAGATAAGACAGGAAAATTAGCGAGAAATAAAGTGTGCATTGATTTGAAAAGTGAGTACAATTCTATGAATAAATCATTATACAAAGAAAAGGCCATCTGATTCTTCTCTTGACTAACGCTTGACCTAAGGCTTGATAGCTTGTTCCGGATCAAATGGCGAATTTGACTGAGTTTGTTTGAACACTTAATGAAGTCTGTGACGAATGACTTGCATGTTTGACGCGACAAACGACTAAAATGTTTGACGTGACGAACGGCTTGTGTGTTTGATGTGACGAATGGCTTGGATGTCTGACGCGATGAACGGTTTTAATGTATGACGTGATGGACGGTTTGAATGTCTGACATGATGAGCGGATTTAATGTCTGATGCGACAGACGTTTTGAATGTCTGACACGACGGACGGTTTGGATGTCTGAACTTGAATAATTTATCGTCCAACTTGAGGAATTTGTGTCTTCAGTTGACAGAGCTCTGGCTTGGGAGAGTAGATCCTGGCTGGTTGACTTGGGAGAAATCTCTATGGCTGACTTGGAAGACTTCTCTTTAGTGGACTTGGAGGACTTATGTCTGGCTGACTTGGAAGACTTCTTTTTGGTGGACTTTGAAGACTTCTGTCTAGCTGACTTGGAAGACTTATCTTTGATGGACTTGGAAGACTTCTTTCTGGCTGACTTGGAATACTTCTTTTTAGTGGACTTTGAAGACTTCTGTCTGGCTGACTTGGAAGACTTCTCTTTGGTGGACTTGGAAGACTTCTTGCTTCTGCACCCCTTAGGGCCATCCTATATACAAAGGGGTGGATGGAAGTGTTCCTATAGAATTGCACCTCTTTGATGATTATGTCTTAATTTTGTAAGGAGATAAATATCATATTACACGTGACAAATTTTTATTTGACCACATAGTGATACACATGTCAGCTTCCTATGTCATTGACTATTTAATTTAATGGCAAATAAATGACACGTGTCAATTTATAATTGGCCTCATACACAGACATCTTATTACTTTCAAATAAGTTATTGACTTTGTCGAAATAATTTAAATAGAATGAGCAAATACTATCAAATAGTTATAATACATATGTGTGTGTGCACGTGGGCGAGCTTTTTTCTAATACTTAAAATACCTATGCTGTGAGGATGCTCAATCGATAAAGATGATGTTTTCCTATTGTAGAGTATTTTAATGTATTAATAGTCAAAATTAAGACATAATATGTAAGTACATTAATATAGTAGAATTTAGAAGGTTTGGATTTGATTTTCACATCTTATATGTCAACTATTTGTCACAAATCTATAGTTCTTATACTCAAAAATGCTTTCAATGGTGTTTTCTCATGGATACTTACTTGGTTAATTACACACAGAACTCCTGAGGTTTACCCAAAGCTACATTTAGCGCCTACTGAGTATTATTATTACACTCTGCTACATTTTTTTATTTTTCAGTTCCTAGACTTAACAAAATCAATAAAAAGACGGTAATACCCTTCATAAAAAGTAAATTTACCCAACCCACCAACTCAATGCTCACACCAATTCACCGCTACCAAACCGGCTGAATCACACACGACCAGCCAAATCAAAATCCAAATACCATAGATTCACTAACCATTTTGCTTCGAAATCAAATCTAAGATCTGAAATAAGATCGATCAAAATCAAATCCAAACGACGTTGACCTGAAATCATGAACCAAATACATTATCAACCAATTCAGTCG
This sequence comes from Escallonia rubra, assembly GCA_033065855.1. Taxonomy (NCBI): domain Eukaryota; kingdom Viridiplantae; phylum Streptophyta; class Magnoliopsida; order Escalloniales; family Escalloniaceae; genus Escallonia; species Escallonia rubra. The sequence goes on along the minus strand of JAVXUO010002523.1, from coordinate 35,373 downwards.
GCGAACCTTTAGGCTGTGTTTGGCGCGCCGGATAAGACCCCGGATAGGATAAAAATAATCATATCCGGCGTTTGGACACGCTAATAATGGACGGATAAGAAATCCGGAGGATGGGTTTTATCCCACTTAAGTGGGATAACTTTGTACCTGGGGGGGGTGGTATTGTTTTAATCCAGGAGCACTCGGATAAGAAATTAGGGGCTAGGTTAGAAAAGGAAACCAGAGGCACAAAGAAAGGAGAGCAGAAGTCTTCTCTCGTCTTCCTCCGCCGCCGACAATCTCCGACAGGTATGCCATTTTCTGCCCTCTTTCTCCGTCAATGTCTTCAGTTTCTTTAATCTTCTTCTCGATTCCGAATCAACGGACCCATTACTTTCAGATCTAGGAAAGTACATCATCTACAAGTCTCCATTGTTTGTGGGTGCTGCAGATGCAAGTAGTAGCTTCGTAGCTTCTTCATCTTCTATTAGTAGCCAATAAATCTCTGTTGGTCTCTGTTACAATCCCCTCTCTGTACGAGGAGGGGCACAAAGCCAACTGAATAAGCTGATCTGAGTGGCGGTGTTCGTGAGGAGGGGTGAATGTGTTCTGAAAATCCTTTTGTCCAAACTGTAATATGACCTTTTCTGGGTATGTGTAATCTGGGTTTCAATGTGGGTAATCTGGATTGAATGCTGGTCTTTGCATCTTTGTACGACTTTCTCTTGTTTGTGCAGTGAATGTGGTGATGGAGTGTGGTTGGGAGAAAATGAAAGGGGGGGTTTTGTTCCGTTGGGTGTTTGGTTTATAGGTGTAGCGGCTGCTCTGATTTCACTTTAGTTTATGTTCTGTTTGGGAAAATGTGGTGATGGATGTTTTCTTGATTTTATTGTACAGATCATTTCCTTTTTCTTTTCCCTATTGGTATCTGCGTCTCATGTTTTTTTCCCTATTGCTGTTTTGCTTGGAACTCTGTTGAGTTTCGGGTAGCCAAATGTACCTGAATTAGAGAAAGTAGAGAAAACAGGTCATAAGGTAGTGTCTTTGGAAACTGGGGTTTCTAGTTTGTTATAAGTGTGTGTGCAGGTGTGTGAAAAACACACAGTACGTGTGTGCGTGGGTAAGAACATTGGTAGAGTCTCTCTGTTTGTGTCTAGGGTGCAGGTGTGTATGATTGTATGTGTTACAGTGTGTGCCAAATAAACATTTGGTAACCAGTGGTGAGAGTCCTTGGTTACTCTAGAAAATCTTATCTTGGTACCTGAACAATGCCCATCTTTGCATAGAATAACCTCTCCAACACTACCATTGTTTCTTCTCACCAAATCCCCCTCCTCCTGCTGCATTAAAACAAGAGAACATCAATACCCAGAAGTAGAGAAATCACAATTCAACAATTTCTCAAGATATTTTAATTTCCTTTGGAACCAGAGTACAGAGCATAGGGAAAAAAAATGGACACCCACCTGTATTTTGTTATGCCCAGCTGGTATAGAGAACTTCCCCAATCGTATACCTTAACCAAGAACAAAGAAAATGTTTAGCAATAAGGTATAGTGGGGTAGAATTCAGATAATTTAAACTTATTTCCCACCATTTCAAAGCAACCATAACTAATTGATGAGATCATTTGTAAGAGGATATTACATGTTTGAGCAGAGCAATTAATAGACCACAGTTGGTCCAAAATCTTCAAAGCATTATATGAGAGTGCTTCCATGATGAAGAGGATGATAGAAAGTATCTCTGCAAGTGGAGAAGTTGGTGGTCATGTTGGTCTTCTGTGACTATTGGCATCAAACAGTTGTTCAAAGTCTTTCAATTTAACTTGGCCAAAAATAGAAAAAAACTCATAAAATTTTATACTATGTGACATTAAAATCAAGAAGTAATAGTACACGATTGTACTTTGCATATTAATGAAAGCATGGAGCTTTTAGGTAGAAGCTATTGTTGTGCATTTTGGTGTCCTCATTGACCCTTTTTTTTATTTTTTTTATGCATTAGTGGTGCTCGATTATGTAACATGGCTGATGAAAGAGATGAAGCGATTGCAATTTACCTTATTCTTGAGGAGATACATTTGCAGATTCAATTTATGTATATGCTTCTCGTGGTGCTACATATTACTGCTCAGAGGCACTACCAAAAATTTGTTTTGAAGGAGCGTTCATATTATAGAAAGCAGACTCAGTTGGAAAGGTTGAATCGTTTGATTAGTGTGAGTGACGTCAATTGCATAGAACAACTAAGGATGGATAGACACATTTCTTGTATTATGTGGACTTCTTCGTACAACTGGTCGGTTAAAAGCTAAGGGAGAGGTAGGTATAGAGGAGCAGGTAGCAATTTTTTTGAATATACTTGGTCATCATGAGAAAATTCGTAGAATCAAGTTTGAGTTCCAAAGGTCGGGGGAAACCGTTAGCAGACACTTTAATGCAATATTGCGTGCAGTGTTACGTTTACAAGGCATTTTACTTAGTGCACCAGATCCTGTCACTGACAATTGCACTGATGAGAAATGGAAATGCTTTAAGGTACGAAGAAGTTCTATTTTTTTTAGCAATGGAAATGGAAATGCTTTAATGCAGCATGCTACTTTTAGCACGAGACTAATTCCTCCTTTTATATTCTTTGTGGTTATAGAATTGCTTTGGGGCTTTAGATGGGACCTATATTAGAATGCGTGTGCCAGAGGAGGATCAACCGAGATATCGTACAAGAAAGGGTGACATTGCAACCAATGTATTAGGAGTTTGTTTTCAGGATATGAAGTTTAACTACGTACTGCCAGGTTGGGAGGGTTCAGCTGCTGATTCTAGGGTGCTTAAAGATGCTATTAGCAGGAGAAATGGAATAAGGATTCCTATGGGTAATTTTGTGTTAAAAGTTAGGTCATTTGATATTTCTACTTACATATACTGCTTTCTTAAGAGACATTATTTTTTATGTTAGGTTATTATTACTTTGTTGATGCCGGTTATACAAACGGCCAGGGGTTCCTTGCACCATATAGAGGCACGAGGTACCATTTGTCATTATGGAGAGATGGACCTCCACCAACTACATATCAAGAACTCTTCAACCTGAAGCATTCTTCTGCTAGGAATGTCGTAGAGAGATGTTTTGGCCTCTTGAAGATAAGATGGGCTATTTTGCGCAGTCCGTCTTTTTATCATGTTAAAACACAAGGACGTATAATTACAGCATGTTGTCTGCTGCATAATCTTATACGAACTGAAATGGCCGTGGACCCAATGGAGGCTGAGCTAGATATGGCGACTGAAGAACAAACTGACTTGGATGGTGATGCAATCACTATCGTTGAAACATCTGATCAGTGGACGGAATGGAGAGACAACTTGGCCAATGAAATGTTTGATGAATGGAGAGGTCAAGCATGAGATTGTAATTTAATATTGTTTGTAGACGTTGTGACTTTATTTTAAGAGCGTGGATGAACTTATGTCTGTATTTTAAGAACGTGGATTGACTTATGGTTGTATTTTAAGAGCGTGGACTAAATTTTGGTTCTATTATAAGAACGTTGATTGACTTATGATTGTATTTTAAGGTTGTCTGTTGACTTATGATATTCCAAAGAAATTGTGAATTGACTTTTAGTTGTTGTAATTGACTTATGCTTTTTTGCACAGGAATGGCTAGCTCCAAAAACAAAGGAAAGGCTACCTCCAAAGACAAAGGAAATCGTCGGGTTTGGACCACCATTGAAGAACAAACATTTCTGGATATAATGAAAGACTGTGTTAATGAAGGAAGGAAACAGGAAACACGATTCAAGCCTGGAACTTTCTTGCACGTTGAGAAACAGATGGTGTGAGGCCCCGATCTTAACTAGCTACTAATCATTTTATTAAGTTTAAACATATTTAAATTTGGTTGAAATAATGTAATCGTGTTATATTAGTTGTCTACATAAAATGAATATTGAAATTAAGTTGTGGGCCAAAAATATAATTATGTAAAACTTTGGGGGTTAAAAAGTAATTATGCAAAACCTTGGGGCCAATATGCAAATATGAAAAGTTGGTATTAGTGGCATGCCATGTGTTGCCTTAGGATTAATTATTTGGTGGTGAGTAAGCAAAAGAAACTAATAAAAAATGGAAAGAAGCCTAAGTGGATAATTTAGAAACAAAAGAGAAGGTGGGGTTGCAAGACCATAGTCTCGGTCAAGATAGAACAAAGAGAAGAAAAAGAGAGAAAGAAAAGAAAGGAAGGAAAGGGAGGAAGAGAAGAAGAAAAGAAGAAAAGGAAGAACAAAGGAGAGAATCTTCTTGAATTGGCTTGGCCTAAAATTCTTTAAGGTAGGTTATCTTGTTCTTTTAGGTTTTAAAGCATGTTAGAGAATTATTATGAGTAGTAGTAAAATATTTATACATATTTGCCTGAAATGATTCAAGGAGATGTGTGTTCATGTATGCTGAAAACTACAAAACAGTCATGGAATTAGGGTACTTTTTGGTGCTTAGAAATGTATACTTTTAGTTAAGATATGGACTTGGTTATTTTATATGTTACACTAGTACATGTATAGAGTATACATACCAAATTCCAGATTATTTCAAGTAGTATTACTATGGTTTAAAATTCGTGGATTGAAACCTATTCTGTGAAACTGTACAGTCATGGAATTAGAGTACTTTTGATGCTTAGAAATGTATACTTTTAGTTAAGATATGGACTTGGTTATTTTATATGTTACACTAGTACATGTATATAGTATACATGCCAAATTTCAGATTATTTCAAGTACTATTTCTTTGGTTTAAAATTCGTGGCTTGGAACCTATCTTGTGAAACTGTTGCTAGGCAGATTCTGAAGTTTGTCTTTTTTAAAGGCTTAATATGATCTTAAGACAATATTTTCGTGTCAAGTAAAATACTGGGATGTATCTATTTAAGTCTAGTTTTCATAAACATATAGTTTGACTGTAGAATCCTTGTAATTAAATTGTTAAGATTTTCGGAGTACAGACTACTCCTGCTACCATTTGAAATACTGGGCAGATTAGGTTACATGTTTGGCATGTATTGTTGACAATACGGTAAATATGACTCGACAGGGGATTAAACCTCTTTTGAGGTACTTGATGACATTCATGTTGACGTAGGTACATGATTATGCATATCACGTGAAGGAGGAGGAAAAAAGTGAGTTGAGGGTGTTATTTGCCGGGGTTGGAAGTTATCCGGCCAGGGTTGTCGTTCTCGTTCATGTCTTGATAGTGCGCACTAGCTATGCGTACTAATTCTCGAAAGGAATTATTGGCGTGCCTGTGATGACGTTGGACTTCTTCTATCGAACCCGCTACATCAGTTGGTTGCGATACGAAAAGTCTCTCGCACTCAGGGAAGGTTGGCTCGTGCATGAGGGGCATATTTGCATATTGATATTCTCGTACTTGGCTTATATTTGTCTTGAACCTTTTTGTACTGTATGGTTATTCTTGGCGAGATCAAGTTAATATTTAGGTCTTGCTTGTCATTCTCGTGTATGTTCTACAAGATTTCAAATCTTGCTCGATATGCTATTCTCGTTTCTTTTGAAGGCAAGTGTGAGCAGATGCTTGCATGTTCATACTAACTATACATAATATGATCAAGTCATGTTTGGACTTAAAAGCACCGAATACCCTACTGAGCCATTAGGCTGACCCATTCCCGATACCTTTTTTTCCTAGGTTCGGAGTCGGAGTATCTGCCAAGGGACGAAGAGGATTACCTCGGGGAGACTCAAGAGTATTACGCTGGGTGAGCAACGTTTTCGTTGTTCTTCGTTTATTTTGGAGTGTAGTACTTGTATAGAAGAGAGGTAGTCTGTAATATAATGTTATGTTCAGTCTTTCCACTTATGGACGACTGTAATGTTTAAGCATACTTCTGCTGTTTCTTTTGAGGTTTTGTAGTAAAGCTCTGTTTATCCTTGAGGTATATGTGTTAACTAGCCTGTTTAGCGTTGCGCCCCTTCCGGGGGCGTGACAGATGGAAGAAAAATTACCGGGTTGCAATCTTCTTGCATCGCCTCACATCGAGTCCAAGTACAAGGGGTTGAAGAGAATGTACTATGTGGTGACAGATATGCTTGGATCATCTGGCTTTGGATGGAACGAGACACTGCATTCTGTTGAGGTTAAGGGTACAGAATGGGAAGCTTACTTGAATGTAACTAGCGATTATTTCTTTTAGTTTTTTTCCTTTTTACCAATTCTAACTTTTTGCACGAGATTGTAATTATGTCTTTGCAGAGTCACCCGGAAGCCAAGGGCCTGCTTAATAAACCATTATTCAAGTACGATCAACTCGGATTTATATTTGGTAAGGATCGAGCTACTGGAAAATCAGCTGAAGCTCCAGGTGATGCGGTGGAAGATCTAGATCGCGAAGAGGATACTATTGGTTTGGATGACATGGATATGTCTGTACGTATGACTGGATCTGCGACTCAATCAACTGGAACAAAGCCAATCAAGAAGAGAAGGACACGAGCTAGCATGACTGATGGGTTTACTAGTGGATTGCAAAACTTAACGGCTGTGTTTGGAACATATATGGAGGCTACTGGCAAAAGGATGGAAATGCTGGCAGAAAGGCTGGGTCACGCTAAAGATGCATCCCTTGATAGGAAGAAAGTTTATGAAGAGCTCTGCAGGATCGACTTTGTTTCGGAGCTTGATCGACTTCAAGTGACACACAAAATTACTGCTAAACAAGAGATTGTTGATGTGTTTCTCTGCCTGCCTGATGATGCTAAAGCATCGTATGCTCACATGTTACTTAATACCGATGTGTAGCTTGATTCACTACTACTTGTTTACCGGTTATTAGTTGTCATAGATGGACTTTTAGCGACAGCTATTATTTTGTACTACCACTTGTCTACCGGTTTTTAGTTGTCATCGATGGATTTTGTAGCGATGGCTATTATTTTGGACTACCACTTGTCTACCGGTTTTTAGTTGTCATCGATGGATTTTGTAGCGATGGCTATTATTTTGGACTACAACTTGTCTACCGGTTTTTAGTTGTCATCTATGGACTTGTAGCGATGACTATTATTTTGCACTATCACTTTTCTACCGGTTTTCAGTTGTCATCGTAGTTGGACTTTTAGGTTTATGGATGATATGTAATGATGAATTGTTATCCATTTGACACCTTGATGAATGGTTGTCTAAGAATTCACTATTTATCTGATGTTTTAGGTATCATAATCAAGTATTCATGCATGTTTCCTTTTGTTAAGAATTTGAGATTGCATGTTTTAGGTTTACAGGTTTTCTTGCTGACCTTCTGGCAGTATTCATGTCAATTTGTGAATAGATAAGAATTTGAGATTGCATTTTTCCTTTAGTTAACATCGTAGAAAGAAAAGTAACCTTGTGATTAAATGATCTTTTACTTTTGTTACTCTGATGGGCAATGATCGGAAAAAATTATGTTAACAAGAGGTTTTGCTGCATAGGAATTGCGCTTGAAGAAACCTTTTGTTTTAGCGATGGTTGTGCACGTAACTACTGCTAATAGTACTAATAACAAACTTTTTATGAAGACAAAATGGTGTAAAGGAGACTTCGATTTTTTATTTTTATTTTTATCTTATCTGACCTATATCCAGTGTGCTGCCAAACACAATTAGCAGGATATAACTGATTATTTGGCATGTAATCTTGGTTGGATCCAAACGCTGGACAGGATAATTATCTTATCCGGCCTTATCCTCCCTTATCCAACTGACTTATCCGGCGCGCCAAACACAGCCTTGGTGTCGTCGTTGCTGATAAATTGCAGCAATCTGTGATGGTGGTTGCCAAAGGGAGATTGCCACGACCATGGAAAACATATATATATATATATATATATATATATATATCAGAAGGAAAAAAAAAAGGAGAGACACACACACACAGCGAGCAAGATCTGTGCTGGTTTGTGTATGTGTATCTGCCATGGGGTGTGTGTGTTGACATGCGTGTGCGTGTGTGACTGTGTGCTGCACAAGTGTTTGTGCGAAAGGGCCCGGGGGCGGGGGGGGGGGGGGGGGTTGTAGGTGTGTGTATGGTGTGTTTGGAGGTAGGTATGTTGTAGTGGTGCTAGAATTGTTGGTGGCAGTGTGGCAGAGGTTGGTTAAGGCATGGGTGGTTAATTAGGCGTTGGGGGTTCGGTGGTTAGTCCGCTTTTTTTGGTGTCGTTGTTCTTCGATGTTCCCCAGAATTTACTTCTCATTGATTTCCTAGCATAATTCGACCATTGATGTTCTGGGTCTTGGGTGCAGTAGCCTTAATGGGAGACCATTTCTGGGTTTTTGTTTCTTCTTAACATTAAAATGTAGAATAACATGAACAGTACTCATTGTTGTTGTACGGCGTTGATTGATGGGTTTTTTAATGGACGGCTAAGATTATACGTGCTAATGGGTTTTTGAACAAGATGAACAATACTCATCCATGTTTTTCATGATTCTGGTTGATTTCACGGCTACGGTCCTTCATCTGCCATTGTTGTAGGTATGGCTTTTAAGACTTTGGGAAGGTGTTTGGAGAGGGGGATGATAGCAGCGTCGGTGGTTCTTCGCTAGCATTGACGGTAATGGCCGAAGAAGCGGAAGACATCTTAAAAAGCAATTTCGTTAGATAACAAAAAAAATATGTGGTGCCTTAACTTATATTAAAGGATGCTTAATATAATGAAATTTTTTGTAAGCATACTATAGATCACATGGAGCGAAAGGTAATAAAAAATAGTTAGTAGGCATTGAGCGTAGTTTTGTATAAACGTTAGTTGTTCCGGATGTAACTAATCTATACTTATTTTATCACCATAATATAACTTTTATATTCCAATTTTATCAGGTTATACTTGTTAACCATAACGAGCTTGTATTTTTAGCAAGTATTTTTACATTAAACTAATAACTATATAGTGGAGGTTAATCCACACAACTATCGTTGAACACACACAACGGACTCGTAATCGTAAGGAACTTTATTATAGTCAAATTTAAGTTCTAAAACTTACAATTAGCCTAAGATTTACGAATCGGTGTTGCTGTTCATGTGAATTTAATTAATTAAAAAAAGAAACTCTTTTTATTGGTTGTTAGGGTCTTATCAAAATTAAATTGTTGATTTGTATACGATTACAATAAACTCTATAAAATTACATTAAAAAATAAATTCTAATTGTGAAGGTTATAGATTTTCTCGAATACACTAAGAATAATTTAGATTAATTGTATTATTTTTTGAATGCTCATATTTGATTTTATCTCTAAATCCTTATGTATGGAATATAACCACTTTTTTATCCATAATTTATTTATCAAATATACATATAATATTACTTATTTTTAACAGTGACTATCTTATATGTGTTTGTGTGTGCATATTTTAGATATATATAGATTTTTATGTCTACATTCTTCTGGGCTTAAATTCGGGAAGAAGGTTTAGCGAGTCTATATTGTATTCGGATAAATTCACTCACACCCCTCCAAAGAATAGTACTCTCACTACAGTCGCACTCCTTGTTGTGTATTTGATCCTAAATAATTATATCAAATTTGACCAAGTAAAATAAATGAAAGTCTAAAATATCCTAATTCGTTGAGGGAAATTTTGAGACAGTGTTGATCGATCATTGTCAAACGAGTTGTAGGAAGATAGTTACAATGTCTTGTTTATCGAGCATTGCCAACCGAGTTATAGAAAGATATTTACAACCTCTTGTATAACGAACAATTAATGATCACTAAAAATAGTAAGTGACATTTTCTGCTAACACTTTGAGTGACAATTCTTGGGAGTACTTTTTAGGGTCACTTATTATAAGCTACTAAAGACATTAAACGATCATTAATTATCGCTATATGAGGAATTGTAACCATCTTCTTACAATTCATTTAGCAGCCAAAATTTTTTCTTTATCAAGGATAGCTTGTTCATTCTCAAAATTGACATCATACAACGAGAGGTGATGTTCTTGTATGTTTAGAAAGGGTGAGAGGGTACGTACCAGAAGCCATAACTAGAGTACCGGGAGTTTTAAGCCTAAATAATGTAATTTTAATACCTAATTTATCTATCACATTTTGAAACTTATTTACCCGCATACCGCATTTTTGGAAGTCGTTGTTTTAAACATCGATTTGAAAGAATAAAACATGGTTTCGAACCACATTTTCATTTCCCTTTTCATTTTCTCCATAATTTCTCAAAATCTACGAAAACCTAAGAAAAGAAAAACATAAGAAATAAAATTGGTCTGAAAACGTTGTTACAAACCACGATTAGTCTATTGAAAACGTTGTTCAATAAAATTAGTCTATTTAAAACGTGGTTCTCGAATGCGATTTCTATTAATTAACCTTGGTGTGAAAACGTAGTTACAAATCATGAATTATTTTGAAGACATAGTTTTCGAATGCGATTTCTATTTCCCAACCTCAATATTTTTTCTTTCCAAATGTTCTTTCAATTATATATATATATATATATATATATATATATATATATATATATATCTAAAAAACGTGATTTGGAATCACATTTTCTTCTTTAAAATTATGGTTCTAAACCGCAACTTCCGAAAGTGATGTGTGTGGATAAATAAGTTTAACAATACGATAGATTGGTAAGTAAATATTAAATTTGCATTATTTAGGAAAAAAACTCAGAGTACTGAGTGAAGATAGGTAGCGCTTAATTACCGACACTTTCGAAAATGTCATAAAATTAGCTCTAACGTTCATTGCAACATCGCAAATTTACTGACACAATTATATAAGTGTCGTGATTTTTCTGACACTTTTTTTACACTTCACATATTTAGTATCGCTTTAGATGAACCTAGATGGTGCGATATAAATTTATATGTCACTTAAAAACTACAATTGCAGAAAGCGTCATTGAAACTCTTTACTAAATGATTGTGCTTACGAGTCACACAAAAACGTCAGAAACTAAAAACATTTTTTTTAAAAGAATTTTTTTTGGCGAATGATAACTATAACTCTTATAATTATCCTTAAATATTTTCTGATTTTTATTTAGTGACATTAAAATAAAAATAGTACGGCTAAAAATGAGGAATCTTGGTCTACCTCCTCTGTAATCGACCTCGCCGCCGCCCCCCCTCCCCACGGCACACGAACTTCGCTAACCGATTTCTGTCTCGCTCTCTCCCAAAGCTTTGGCCTTTGGATCTTGCATGCGTTTGCTCTTCGTGGACTCTTGATTTTCAATCCGAGGTATGAACCTAGATGCGCCTTTCATACACCTAATTCTTTCTCTATCTATCTCTCCAACGCCTTTCTGATTTTGTCCCTCCAAAACCCTAATTACCTCTATCTAACAATTTTAAATTTGAGAAATTAAAATGCATAGACTTCATTTCTCGAAAAATTGCCGTTACATACTGATTTAGTGTGATTTGGTGTCTGCCAATTCTATTTTTGATGGCTTTTTCGTGTTTTAACTGATTTTCTCTATCTGGGTATTTTGGGCACTTGACAAACCTTTGAAAAAACTACTTCAGGTTACCATTTTTCATGTGCAAAATTTTGGATCATCCTAGTACTTTCGTGGAGAACTGAGTTACTTTGGTACAACATTTTTTATTGTTAAGTTAGTTTTTTTCTGTGAGGGCTGTAGTGTATGTGCTTTTGGCTATAGAAATGTTTACATGATGCTGTATATCCAGCTTCTAAGAGTCCTGTTTATGTAAATAAATTCTGGCAAATTAAAATTTTGTAGTCTGCCATGGATAACTAGTTATAATTGTAGGGTAGTTGTTAGATGGTGGTTGTAATTTATCTAGTTTAAGTAGGAATGTGGGTGAGGGAGCAGTTAAGTTAGCGTGCCAAAGTAAAAGAAGGCAATGCCAAAGTATACCCGAAACTAGATCTGTGAAGCAGGAAGGGAAGTGCTCATATGAACTATGAATAGGTACGGAAAAGTTGATTCGCTTTGTTTCTAAAAATGAGGATGCAGGTTCGGCAAGGAAACAGCAAAATGTTATAAAGAATAAGCATGTCTTTTTGTATACCGAACATAAATAAAGGAAAAAAAGACCCAAAAATTTTGAGACAATGGCTTAGATGATCGTGATGATGATTATAGAAGACAATCTTTATTTTAATTAGGCATGTACCCTTCTTCCTTTCTGCATATCAAGAGTGGTGTCTGATAATATTTCACTGCTCAACATGTGTTGTGTTGTGTTGTCACAGCATTCATCTTGTCAAACCCTTGTAGGGCAGAATAGTATAATAGATTGCTCCTGCATCACCTTGTTTTTGTGGAGGCAATTGATTTTTTCGAAGCCCTGTTGCCCGATATTGCTGTAATCTTTGTTATTTGTTTCACATTAGCACAAGATTCCGACCACCATATATAAACAATTACATGATTTCAACCATCAACCATTTTGCAATTTGAGGAATGTGTAACGAGTTTGTCTTATAGACTACTCGTAAGTCTCTGGATACCAAAAGATTTTGTAGTGGTTTGTGGTAGAAAGTGTGTATTGGAAATAGTTGTTGCTGCTAGTGGGTAGTTAAGTCGTGAAGTCTTACTTTTCTTGTGGCTTTCCTGTATATCTATCAGTTGGTGGCAACAAAAATAGAGAGAGAAGTTTGTATATTGCATCTCATATGTCCAAATGCCAAGTATTACTCCAAATAGCCCAACAATATCATTTGGTGGCAACAAATATAGAGCGAGAAGTTTGTATAATGCATCTTGTATGTCCAAATACCAAGTATTACTCCAAACAGCCAAACAATTAGGGATGGCAATGGGGCGGGTCGGATGCGGATTTTACAAAATCCGAACCCGCCCCGCTACTCAGTGAACTTTGCCCCGCCCCGCCCCGCCCCGGTCCGGGTTATTTATGTTAAATACCATAACCGATCCTATGTAGATTTAGGAACCCCGAACCCGCCCCGTTCCGCCCCGTTCCCCGCTGTAGCACGCAAAAACCCGTAACCAACCCGACATGTTCTACTTGGTATTGCAAACATTTCACTCTTTTTAAACATGTATAACACCAAAACTTGCACCTGTGTCACCAAAACTTGCACATGTATAACACCAAAACTGCAATGTGATAATTCATCCATTCTCAAATTTAGATCCTTTTTCAGAATTAGCTTAATTTAAAACGAAGTTTGTAATACACAAAAATTGAATTAGATTCGTAGTAACAACAAAGGTCAAAATGGGAGTTGAATTAATGGGGATTAGGAGAAAAAGTTTAGCCTGCATGTCTCTTATCTACAGACTGCATGGCAGTAGGTTCTTCTCAACAGTCAGCATAAATCACTTTGTCTTGTAAGGGAATGCAACTAAGTACTGTGACCATGGATCATTGTTCTGTTCTCTTCATTTTTGCTTAGATAGGGGATGTATGCTGCATAAGAATATAGAGCAAAGAGGAGAAACTGGTGGAACTGCTGAATTGGGCTTGTGCCATTCGAAATTGTAGAGGCAACTCTGTCATGCTCGGTAGAAAGACTCCGATCGTTGTGGCTAACATCTTACATGGCTCAAGATCTTTAGAGAACGCATTTGCCAAGCAGTCCTTGCACTTGACATTTTGGGTCAATGAAGAACTTGTGAATTTGTAAGTTTTAACTTGTGAATCAGGAAAGATTTTCTCCTTCAAGAAGAAGATCTACAAATAATCAAAGATGAACAAAACATGGAAGAGAGAGATTGATTACCTGAGGTCCTGAACGCAGATTTCCTCAACGATCGTCTTCAATTCGTGGCTGTCCGGTGGAGAGTGGCCGTGAGGTATTGCGGTGGTCCGTGGAGACTGGAGAAGCAGAGAGCCAGCCGAGAGTGGAGAGCCGTCAGCCGTGAGAATGAGAAGGCCGGTGGAGAGTGGCCGTCTTCAATTCGTGGATGTCCGGTGGAGAGTGGCCGTGCGTCGACCGCCGTGCGTTATTGCGGTGGTCCGTGGAGACTGGAGACTGGAGAAGCAGAGAGCCAGCTGAGAGTGGAGAGCCGTCAGCCGTGAGAGTGAGAAGGCAGTAGGCACAGCCGCAGTGCCGCACAGATTAGGGATTTTAGAGATTTTAGGGTTTGCAAGAAACAAAACAAGGAACATATATATATATATATATATGGTATCCTATGGACGGCTAAGATCAACTAAATAATTAGGGTACGGCTAAGATTAACTAAAGAACTAGGGTACACCGGGGCGGGTCGGATCACGGGGCGGATTTAAGGGTATACCATACCCGACCCTAACCCGTTGCGGGTTTTAAAAAAAAATACCATACCCGCCCCACGCCCCGGTCAAAGTCAAAATAACCCGCCCCTATCGGGGCAGATATCCGCGGGTACGGATTTTTTTGCCATCCCTAAAATTGACCTAGGAAAGAAACTGGAGAAAAGGAAGAAATCTGAAGAGATTGTTTTTACATAATTAAAGTGAAAGGGAGGGAAAATTTGTGTTTCAGTGCCAGAGAGGGAAAGGAAGAGGCGTACCTGATGGTTTAGGAGCTGAAGAAGAAAGGGTTTAGGTTCACTTCATTTTGCTTTCATTATGTGTTAGGGGGGGGGGGGGGGGGGTACAGCACTAGTTCCAAGTAAAAATAGACTTGTGCCAAATAAACATACAAATAGTATAGCATATAAAACAACTAGTAGAAGCTGTACGCAATTTGGTAATAGCACTTCTCTTTCTCCTTTGAAAAAGACCCTTCTCTTAAAACTCGAAAAGAAGCCCTCTTTTCAAGATTCAAGAACCGAAAGGTTCCATTTTATCTGAGAAAACATTAAGCAAATCTTTTAGGTTTCTGGGATTTTTTATTTCTCCTTATCCTTTGCAGAACCAGGTGAAACGATGTCGTTTATGAAAGGTGATCTGCTGACAAGAACGAGGAAGCTTGTCAAGGGGTTGGCAATGGCCGAGCCTGTTTGGCTCAAAGCCATGGAACAGTATGTTACCCTTTTTCATGATTGAATTAGTTGGCTTTTCAACTAATCTAGAATAGTATTCGACTTATTATTATTATTATTATTATTTTAATATTTTTTTCCATAAATTTTGCTATAATCAAGTCTGTCGAATGTCTCTGTGTGGCAAAATCGTTGTACTAGCTATACTGTCTATGCCATCAAATGATAATGTTTTATTTGTTGGCTTTTAATGAGTCGAATCTAGGTTTTTAGTCTTCTTCACTTGAACATGTTGATTGGCTTCATTTCTTGATTAAATTACTAAATTTTCCATTAATTTAAAATAGTATGTTACCCAATTTCATTTCCTTTCATAATTTATTTTATAACGATGTCTCTTAGATGTTCGTGGTCATATGATGTGTGGGATGTTGTTCAAAATCATTCGATTTTATTGTCTATGCAATAATGTGTGATATTCTTCTTTTTGGTCTTGTTATGAGTCCAATTCAAATTATTTTTGTATTCTTCAATTTGTTGAATGGCTCCATTTCAAGGTTCTAAACTTTTTGATTAGTTTGGATTAGTATATCACCCGTTTTCATTTTCTTGGCTACCCATCGTATAGTGTTCTCTTTTTTGTTTTTGCCAATAGGGGGAAATGAGATAATGAATTCTCAATTATTAATCATGCATGTTGAATTCTTTAGTCATATGATGTGTAAATTTTAGGTCAAAACCATTTTGTTTTACTGTTTATACATTCAAATTACAAAATTATTCATTTGGGTCTTATCATCAGTGGATTTTAGGTTTGCTAATTTAAAAGTTTTGGTCTTGTTTACTTTGACAATAAGCCAATGCCTTTCATTCTTCTAATCTATGTTTTTGGCAAGATTATTGTCTCTAAATTTGTGAATTGTATCATCCAGGGCACCACCTGCAAATTTTCCGCGTGCTGAGAGCAAAGTTAAGCCGATCAGTCTCCCTGAGGATGTTTACATTAAGAAGTTTTATAAGAAACATCCAGATTCGAAATATGAGGATGCTTTCAAGTACTGCTATTCCTCTCTAATAATGTTTTCCTTCCATTACCAGGAACCAGTTCAATTTTTTTTATTGGTTATGCATGCTTGTTAAAATTGCTAAGCTGCCTCAAGTTCTTTCCCTGCTTTAAACTTGTTATTGTTGTCTATAGGTAGAAAGCTAAATAGACGCGCTTTTAAATCTGAAAGTAACTGTGAGACTGGGGAAAGAGAGTATTGGTTAGTTTAGCTCAACACAAATTTGACTCTGTGTGCAAGAAATGTGTAGGATTGGATGATTCTTTGTGAAATGGGTTGGTATACGTGTCAGGATTGTGGTTTGACACGCATGTAAGATGGCATGAATAGATACTTTAATGTGTAGATTTAAGTGTTTGAGAAGTCTATGTATACTATGAGATTATTGTTTGTCTCCTTGGCCATTGTATTGCTTGATGTGAAATGAAGACGAGTTGTACTAATTATTTGGTATTATAACAATGAACGCTGAACTCCTTATTTAAAGCATCTATACATGCTGATTGAGATATGTAGGCTATATGAACTGTTTATGTAATTCTGAACTTTGAATAATGTAACTCCATGAGGAGCTGATATCAGCTCAGCTGATTATCACCACTTCAGCCAACTTGATAAAACAAGTTCTACAAGTGAACTTTTGGGATTACGTTCTTATGCAATCTTGATTCTTGACATTGCATTAATTAATATAGTCATAATAAGGAGAACCTCAATCCATACTGATCTTGTGCATAACAAAAGAGCCAATGAAGTGAATGAGGCTCCCGTTATGGCCGGGTTTGGGGAACGTTAGATGTATGCAGCCTTCACCTTTGCTTTCTGAAGAGTCTGTTTCGGCTTTTCAAACTTGTGACCTCCAGTCAAGGCTTGCCTTAAAAGTGTAAGTTAAAGAACAATTACAGTTCGTGATGAATCTTATTGAGTTACAGTCGATTGCTATATGTCATTGACATATCAAGTGATACTGCTATATGAAGAATAAGTTGATTTGGTTATGTTTGCTGATTCAGTTAAACGTGATACATGCTGTTCTCATACAAGACTACTCTCGTATCTATGTACTAGAAGACTACTTTTGCTTTGTAATAAGAAGCTTCAACCTGACCAGTAACTTTACATATACATCATGTTACTATAGGTTTTGCGATTTTGACCCCCCACCGGCACGTGTATTTGGTTGTCGGGTGCTCGACTTGAAGGAGCAGGGAGTGACTGAGGAGGAAGCTATGGCTATGGCTGATGTAAGTAATTCAGCTTTGAAGTGTCTCAGTGCCATAACATCTTTGTTACTGATCCCCCCACCCTCCCCCACACCCCCATTAAAAATAAGAAACTAAGAGCCACTTTTTATATAGATGGAATACCGGCTGGAGAAAAAAGGAAAAAAGAAGGCATATGGTCGGTTGAGGCAAATAGCACGTCTTCAAGGGAAGAAGCCTCCTCCAAACCCATATCCTAGTGCTATCAAGGAGATACAAGCTGAAGAAAGGAAGCTCGTCCGTGACCGTTTCTTCAATCCCGATGTACTCAAAATTGTGGAGAAGCTGAAAGAGGAGAGGGCAGCTGAGATGCAGGACAGAACAAGAGGGGGACGAGGTGCTTGGTAATTTCGCATGCCTCTTCAAATCTAAAGTCACCTTTTGCTCCTTGTTCCCCACCGTCCTTGGAGGCCCTGCAGAGGTTTACTTTTGTTTCTTGAAGTTGAGTGTTAATCAAGGCTTTAAGTATCGGCCGTAGTGGATATTGTTAAAGGGTGACTGTTGCTAGAGTATCATATCAGTTGAATTATTAGAAATAAGGGTTTGTTTCGTTACCTTACATAAAATAACTCAAAGGGTTTCTTTATCTATACACCGATTTAAAAAGCTTGTATTAAATTCTGGTCTGTCTGGCTCACAGCGACTATAAGCTCTCTTAGTGTAAACAATTTAGACCAACTCATTATGATAGTTGTGGAAATGTTGAGTGAACACTGGCGGATTTAAAAAATTAGCTTCTGAATCCGCTTATAGTGACATTATTCAAGCCAGATCTGTGTCACAGTTCACAGATAATTCAAGGAAATATGTAGAGACTGGTTTTATTCCTTTAGGTGTTTATTTCAAAGACATATTTGGTTGTTCATGTCGAGGGGAGATGCAAGAGTGGTGAAGCTAAGAGGTGTAAATGCAGTAAAAAGGCTGTACAGGAACTGCATCAGACAGTCAAAATATAAATCATGTAGTGGCGTAATTGTCTGGTGGTTCCACGTATGTGCTGTCAGCTGCAAGACGACGCTCTAAGACTTGTCCAACAGTTCATGGGTCAAAAGCTCCAGATCTATGCTTGGTCAATCTAAAGTTTTCAGTGTCTCACATTTGTGGGTAATTAGGTGAAACATGAAGCAGCTGGGCAGAACCTGGCTGGCCCCCCTGTACGGTTGATGAAGGAGAGTTGCCTGAATTGTTCTTTAGATTGCTAGGAGATCATTGTCTGAGAAAAAGAGGCAAATTGGATTTCTTTAATTCTTCCTATGGAAATGATTGACACCTGTCATAGCCGATCCTCAGGTACGTAACTCTCATCATAGTTGATAAGCAGAACGAATGATTGATTAATTATGCAGTTCCCCGGGTTTATTTGTTAATCGTGAATCATCTCTGGTCTTGTGGGGAATTATGTTCCTTCACTACTTGTGCAGAATCTGGCTGGCTGGCCTGTAGGGTTTGATGAAGCAGAGTTGCGTGACATTCCCTTTAAATGGCTAGAACATTAACCTAGGATAAGAGGCAGCATTAAGTTATTTTATACTGCCCATGGAAATACTTGAGACCTGTCAATCTGTCATAGCTGGCCTCAGGTATGTAACTCTAATCAAAGTTGATAAGCTGCACGAATGTCTGGTAAACCATGCAGTTCCGTGGGTTTGGCTGTTAATCGTGAATCATCGATGGTCTTGTGGGGAACTATGTTCCTTCCCTACCTAAAGAATGTTGCCTGATCTATTGCATCCAATCTGCTGTTGCAATAAAAGCTGCATCTACTGCTGCTTTTGTCGAAAGTTGGGGTTGTCCGATTGCACTATCAGCCATCAGAACTACATTGGCAACTTGTGAACCAGATAAGCCGGATTGGCGACATTCAAGTTACCTCTGTAAGCCATCTCCCGGTAGCTTCAGCCTAGAAGGGATTAAAGTAAGTTTAGTGTGACAAAATTACCATATGTATTCAAATTGAAATGAAGCATTTAATATTTGTTTATTTATGAGAATATTTTGATAATTCTCTTGGTCAAACCTGATTCTCAAAAACTGATTAAATCAGAATCCAAGAAATTGAGGATTCTGAATTTAATCAGTTTTGAGTACATTGGAGCATATTTAATCAGTTTACTTTTTTTTTTATTACCAAACCTAATTTAATCAGGTTTGACCACTTTAAAATCAATCAAAAACACCCTCTACGACGTGTGATTGACGATAAAATCACATTGCATTTCAGCTAGCATCCTTAGGGGTCCCCATTAAGCAGTTTAGGGAATGACCCAATTCACCGACAACTCTCACCCATTTAAATCCAACCTGTTTTAACCTACAAGCCAAACCCAACCCACTGACCTAACCACTTTGCCACCCCTAAGTATGGTATGAGACCTTGTGACAAATTAACGGGTCATAATAGTACGAGAGAAGGTTTCTGTGTAATTCTAAAACAGGTCAACTTTCTACAACTTCTTGTTCTTGACATTCTTAGTCAAACTTTTTAACACTTCTGTGAAAGTTTCATTTTAGTGAGCTATTCCTTCTTGGCGTAAGAAGGCTTGATGACGAGTTCAATAACACTTTTCTCGTTATGGGGTATATCTAGTTCACAATGACAAAAATAATCACCTAAAAACTTTGAAATGCTTGAAGATATATATATATATATATATTTTGTCATTTTACATGATAAAGTACCTAAATATTCTAGTTTTACTTATAAGAAATGATATAGTTTTGATGAATTATATAAGATGCATGATATAGTTTTGATGTTGCTCCCACTTTTTTCTCTCAAGGTAGCTTGCACATCAACTAATTTAAATTCCCTCAACGGAAGAACTTATGGGTGCAACGTCCACATCAGTCTGGTACAATTAAAAAAAGAAATATCTTGTGCACATCGTTAAAGTTAGAACTCAGAAAGTCAGAGAAAGGAACGAAACTCTTGGAAGAACTTATGAATGTAACGTCCACATCAGTCTGGTACAATTAAAAAAAGAAATATCTTGTGCACATCATTAAAGTTTGAACTCAGAAAGTCAGATAAAGGAACGAAACTCTTGGAAGAACTTATGGGTGCAACGTCCACATCAGTCTGGTACAATTAGAAAAAGAAATATGTTGTGCACATCGTCAAAGTTTGAACTTATAAAGTCAGAGAAAGGAACGAAACTTTTTTGACCCCCCCGCCAACCGCTTGTGACTTGGTTTTGACGTTGGTTGCCACACAATAAGGGCTTATTATAACAGTTTTTGGCTTCATGCTTATTGTCATTTCTATGTGGCAATGCTTTGACATTTATGTTTGTGATGAGCCAAATAACTCGAAGAATAACTCTTTATCTCCTTTTTATTTCATTTTGACGAATAATTCCACTGAAGATAATAGAAGAAAACGACTCAAGTAGCTAGGGGGGCAATAAGATGAATCAAGTGATAGTAAAGATGTGAAGGGGTCACCTATAAACCAAAATGTTAAACGAAACAAATCCCCAGCACAATATAGATAACCATTTGACAACAAATAACACTCTTTGTGACTCCTCACTCGACCGGTAAACATGTCTTCAATGTTGCTAACAAGTCAGATTTAGGTCCAGTAAGCAAAATCCAAGTAGAAAAACCACTTACAAGGGCTTCCATTGAAAGCTAGGAAATGGAGGGATAGTCGAGAACTTCAAACAGAGGCAACTAGGAAATGGAGAAACAGCGAACTACTTTGGTATGGGTTGGGTGGGGAGGGAGGGGTTGCGGAGATAAGTGCCGGTAAGACACCTTATATAGCCTCCAAAGCTTGAAGAATGTCAGCCTTCAAGTCTTCAAAGTCTTCAACTCCAAAGCTGAAGCGAACCAAATTGTCTTTAATCCCAAACTTGGCCCTTTCCAACTGGCTAAGATCCCTGTTTCAAGTGCAACCATATACTCAGACTAACTATCCAACCCATTACAAGCAAAATAAATCAGTTCAACCACCATGCATTTACATATAAAAAGAAATTACGAGTTTTCACTAGAACAATGAAGGTTTTTGGACACCAAGAATGGACATATGGCTTTTACCAGTCATGGTTAAACCATCCTATTTCCAAGGAGAAAATATATGGACCACACAATTTCACTCGTGCTTCTGTTAAGCACATATCATCTCTGCTTATTATTTCAAATACAGTAAGTTCTAATGCATCCTATGGCAAGATTCAGAGTGATCTGAACTTGAGCCTATCAGGTTAATCACTATTCCATTGCATTTGCAACAGTTAAGGCTCTCAGGTTACTTCTGTAACAGATTTTTAAATGTTGATCTTACAGCTGACGTGTTGACAGTTGATTAACAATGAGAATAAACAAAGTGGATCTTGACATGCATTTCACCAGTGAGATTCTCTACTAGAATTAACAATATCAAGGAAAACCCTGCCTCCACTTTTATTTACTGCAGCTACTGGGTTTATGGATGCTACAAGGTCTGTAGTATGATCCAGGGAAGGATTGTATTAGAGGTCTCACACATGTTTGTCAACTTCATTGTGTTGTTTTGTGGCTTTAAGATTTCTCTCAACTCAAGGATACATTGGGTAAAAGTTAACGTGATCCTGTTGGCGTAGAGTCCAAGATAAATTCCTTTGCTGCTATTATGGGTTGTAAAAAGTAGTAGTTTCCCATATTAAACATGGTTCGCCTTTGGATGCCTCTGTTGAACCCAAAGCTATCTGGGATGGTACAATCAAATGATTTAAAAAATGGTGGTCAACTACATGGAAGTGGAAGCTAAATATATAGGGGAACGGAAGATTCACATTAACCCTACTTGTTGTCTTTGTTAACCATGCAGAAACCCGTGGAGAAGAGGTTAATCAGGCTTCAGTGTGATTTCTTGTCGGTAAGTTTGAGTAATGGGTTCAAATATTATCTTGTTTCATGAAAAAGTTGTGCACCGCCTTTTACTTTGGTGGTTAGGTGCAAGAAACTCAGGTATATTTAACAAAACAGTGCTTGGTAATTGGGTGTAATGTTCTGGGCTCAGAGGAATGCTATACGGATGGATGCAATTCCTAGCCAGTATATACATGGTTTTATGGGAGGCTGGACCTCAAGGAGGTTAATATATCCTATAGCACTGGTTAATAGAGAAGTATTGATTTTTTTTCACCTTATGATACATTCTGTGGGTTCTTGGCAACGAATGATATCTCAACTTTATCCATGCCTCCATCTTGTGAAAGATGACCCTTTCAAAGGCCATTCCACCAATTATCCATCATTCTGCTGGACCTGGACCATGACTGCGTTGCTTTTTTGTCTGCCTTTACCGTGCTTATTGGGAAAGAATTCCTTATTCTAGACAATTTGAAAAAACAAAAGAATTTTGCACTTCCAAGATGTTGCATGTGCTTGGCATTAGGGGTCAATGGTAATCACTGAATAAAAGCTCCATTAGGTTCGTAATTGACTTGATCTAATGGCTGTGGTCATTTCAGGTTTCTTGGGTTATGTTGAGGATCGTGGACATTATGCACAAGCACAACTGGTCAGCAAGGAATGTTACGAAAACTTTGCGTTTTCAGATAATGCATCTATGGTTGTACATCTTTATGTGTGCTGAAGTGATCGAGTAATTATTGACAACATGTAATTATATCCAGAGTCAGCACTAAGATGCACAAACTTGTCTACAGGGCACAGAGCATACCAGTATGACATGATTGCAGGCTGATCTACAATGCTCTCACAGCCTCCAAAAGATGGGGCAATGTAAGGAATTTTCAAAGCATCAATAAACTTTGCAGTGGTCATCAAGTCCCCATTAATCTGCATCAGAAAACACTAGTAAGGCCTTCAAGAATTTACAAAAAGACAACTATAGAGCATTGGTAACGCAGAAAATCAGGACTTACCTCAAAACTAACTACACCTCCAAAACCAGTCATTTGTCGCTTGGCAAGATAGTGCTCGGGATGACTGGCAAGGCCAGGATAGTATACTCTGCTCACCTGCAGAAGCATACGGTCAGGTTCTGTGGCAAGATTGCAGCCTGACAAAAGATAATATTACACTATCTACTGTGGAACACATAAAAAAAGGGCTAGCCCAGTGCACAATGATCCAGCACTGCAAGGTCTCGGAAGGAGTTAGATGACTAGAGTCTACTAGGAAAACAAAACGAAGCTCACAAGCATCAAGATCATAAATGCACCTGATTGTTCTGCTGTCTCGTGTGATATTTCATGTTCAGCACTATACTTGCTGCTATGCATCTCTACGAGTATGTATATATGCCATATGTTACAGGGAGGGGAGGCTATCCACCCTCTGATATGGTAATCCACCCACTTAGGAAGGGCAAAATAGGAAACGCGTCTCTTTAGTTAGAGGCCGCCATATTTATCAGATTTTTCTATCCTCTTTCATTACTCCCCTCTAACCTCACCTGGCAACCTCCAACCTACCACCATAAGCTAACCACCTTCGCCTATTGACACCATCATGACACGCTTCGACCTCACCGTCTTCCACTTTCCCCACTCCCCATCTTTAATTAGCGGACATATAACAATTGACAGAAGACAACAATAAATTACGATTAAATAAGAAGAATAGGAAGACATTGAAGCAACAAATGCAAGCTGGTACTCAATCCGGTAACTTGATTTGATGCAGTATGCTTAATTGTTGGGCTTACAAATTCGATATATTACCTGTATCACATATCAAGAAACAAAAAGGAAATAGTGCAGAATTAGCAAAACAACACCTACCTATCATTTTATTTTCCAGATCATGGGTCCTCCCTTTCATGAATGGAGCCTCAATGCACCCCAACACCTTCACACCACTGCCATTCGAGGAACCACCCTCACCCAATGGGTAATAAGGTCCTTCATTCACCTTATTCTAACTTAAACCAACGTCTGCAAAGCATCACCCCCTTGGCATTGAAGGGAATTTACTTGCGTTCCCCACGCTCGCTACGTTGGATTTCTCACGCTCTGGAAAGTATTTAAAGAAAGAGAGAGTCCTTGTATTACTGGTCTCAGTGCTACTTGAGATGGGGGATTAATCGCTAGTTGAGGTGGTTGTGCGGCAGAAGCTGCGCTTGGTGAGATTGCAGAGGGAGATAGATAGAGGAGAGTAAAGACTCTGATTTCTTGTTTTGCACTGTTTAACTGTGGGTGAATTAGCATATTAGGGGGTGAAAATAGCCCCTTCCAACAGTATAAATATACGATGAAATCATAATGCAAGTAGATTCTTCAAACAAATACGGAGTATTATATAACAAACAGATTAACTATAGTATCTACGTAAAGAGAAATATGATGAGAACATGATTTATGGGGCGCCAACCAAAAGAAGTACAGTTCATCTAAGATCGATTTCGGATAAAGGTCCACAATCTTAGCAGTAGCATTGGGTTGAAGCTCGAAAGGTCTATAAATTCTTAGGTAGAAGTTGTAACTTTCCCAATTTTTCCTGGAATGAATAATCTCTTGCACTTGCTTGGCGTTTAAAAGCGAGATATAGAGAGACCCCAATGTTCCCAGGCAGTGGTTTCATAAAATAGATGAAATAATTGAAGCTGCATGCTATTTCTCGTTAATTCGGGAAAACAAATCACCAATTTCTAATCTACCTCGGGATGTGCCTCTAGAAGTCTAGCCATCTTCAATGCTGTAGTGTTCTGTTGCTGTATACGAAGATGCAGCGTCTTCATTCCCCGAATGATCAGATATGCAGCATTCTGCCATTACCATAAGAAGCAACAAGAAGTAAAACAAACAGAAAAAACGATTATGATGCAAACTGAAAGGGCATTTAACTAGCAGCAGAAACCAAACTGCACAAGGCAACCGAGTTGGGTTCAAAGCAAAAGTGCATTCCAATATAAGTTGGACTGATTACCATTTTCTCTGATCATTAACATGGATCCCTGCTGTGACTACTGTGTCAGCCTTTCAGTCAGGTGTTCAAGATAATATGTCACACAAGGTTGTGAAGCACAGGATGACTTACCGGATTAAGAGCACCCCCCAAAACATTATGGAGCATTCTAACTGGAGCAATAAGCTTCTCAGAACCACTGATGCAACCAGCAAGGACCTAAAACAATATTCCATAGAACTCTTATTAGCTCCAGATTTTTTGAGCTTATGCTTTCTTACTGATAAATACACAAAAAACACAAGCATACTAACATCATTATGACCAGCAATATATTTTGTTGCTGAATGCAAAACAATATCAGCACCAAGAGCAAGGGCCTTTTGGTTCAGAGGTGTTGCAAACGTTCCATCCACACAGACCAGCGCTCCTTTACTGTGGCAAAGCTTTGAAACCAACTCGATATCAACACAGCGGAGGAAAGGATTTGTTGGTGTTTCTGTGAAGAACAGAGTGACCTGTTGCCGACAAACTGAATTACAGTTGCTAATTCACACTAACGAAACCAGGATACACCACCCCCTTGGAGAACTAGTAAAAAAAAAAATACATCATTTAAAAAGAAAAGCAAAGGAGATTCTGAGGCTACTTACTTGGTTCTTATATAATGCAGATTCCAGAGCATGAACATCAGCAGGATCAACAACAGTGGCCTGCAAAAAGATGACCAGAGGAAAATAAAATGTGAGTCCCACATTATACCACAGAAACACTGACTTTAGTCAGCCTTAATGTGTTACTAGAACAATAGAAGCTAAGTCAACAAACAACACAGTCGTAGGCCAAACAATCTTACCAAACAAACACTGGTTTCTGTCAGCCTAATATGATTACTAATAGCAACTAAGTTAACAATTAAACACACTCCGCAGTTGACACACAATATCAACGACATACTACTACCAGAAATATGCTGTTAGAAGTTGCATCCCCCCGCCCCCTCCCTCCACCACACAGACAACAAAGAAATATAAAGGTAAATCTACAGTCAAGTACGTATAAGGAGGTGCATATTAGAAATCTCCTCTTCACCAGTGTTGGTCTATAGAAAAGACAAAAAGGTTTCTTACCGCTGAGAATATATAACTTTTAAAAGTAAAGAAATGAAAAACCACGCAACTAACAAATTGACACTATTAACTTTGACAAAAAGCTGTTCCACTGCTTGACGAACTGCTTGACCAGTACAATTTCTTTTCAAAAAGTAGTAAAATATCTCCATCCCGTAATAAAGCACACCATGACTACCGACCAACACAATTATAAACAATTGCCATCTCTCATGCTTTCTCCAGTTGCACATGATTCCTCACTTTGTATGATGGCAACTGAGGGACAACTTCATGATAACGTTCATCGAAATAAAGGAAGTATGGTACTCCTGCATTATCCACACAAGAACTCCAAAACACATACATACAAGCTGCGAATACTCGAAACTTCAATGCGATAAATCAAGTAGCAAACCAACAACAAAGTACCTTGATCCCCATTTTGGGAAGTATATAGTTTCAATGAAAATCCTAGTCTTCCTGTAGCAATCTGTGGTCGTCACAATATGTCCACCAGCTGGAACCAATGCCAGCAACATAACAGTGCTAGCACACATTCCAGATGCCAACAGTAGTGTTGATTCGGCCCCCTCGAGTGCACTGCTCAGATATACAAGACAATCTATTTTCTTTAGAATTCTTCTTTAGTAGCAAGAACTAGAAATTTTACCTTGGAAATGCATTTAGAAAAGTAGCACAGACCTGATCTTCTCCTCAGCAACAACAGTGGTCGGATTTCCATAACGTCCATACTCAAAACTTGCACGGCGTCCCTCCTGTTATAACATCAAAGTCGCACATAAACATCAGAAGCTTGAGAACATGGAAAAGTTAATTCATGAACTACAGGAGCATACCTTCAAGTCGATTAGTTCAGAAGTTTTCTTAAAGAAGTAGGCAGAAGTGTTGACAACTGGAGTAGTAATTGAATCAGTAACTATACCACGACCTAATCTTTCACCTGCATAAGACAAGTCAGCATTTCCTTACTGAAATTAAGTATCACCCCCACATAAAACCCCCATGAAACGATTAAATCACTTACACTAATCGCTTGAAAATTCTGCCTGAAATGACTATTTTTCTTCTCGATCTCGCCTTCGATTGGTCATCTTAAAAAAGCGCAAACCCAAGTTTCTTCCTGAAATGACTATTTTTCTTCCGATCTCGCCTTCAATTGGTCATCTTCAAAAAGCGCAAACCCAAGTTTCTTCTCTGTTGATGATCCACGGTCTTCTTGAACTTCTTCTTTGATGATGGACCTTTTTTGATCTGTGAACTGTTTTGGGACTTCTACTACCAACGGCCATGTGAGACAAGAGTGTTTTTTTTTCTTTTCATGAGAGGTCACTCTAAATTTACCGTCATTTTGCCATTTTAAATTCATTTAACGCTTTAGTCCAAAAAAGTGAACGGAAGGTTTTATAGGATACAAAATTTTACTACATGAACTTATTAGGCACGGAAAAGAGATTAGAGATTTAGTAGGTTAGAATTGAAAATTTAAGGAGCATACATAAATTTGATCCTCTTTTATATAATATAAATATAATATAATGTTTGAAGGCACCCAAAAAAATCTTAAAAACCTAGAGATGTTGTATTTGGACAAATTTTGCGTCCAATTGCTACAATGCAAAAATAAGGGATTAAATGCACGGTTCAAAGCCTCGGGATTCGACTTACCATGATTTACAGACAAACCTTAGAGGGTTGGACGCCATTTAATCTTTTTATGAAGTACTAAAAAAGATTATATCCACACCCTTTTATGCTATTTTGCACCTTACTTGTTGGGTGGCAATATATAAAAGGCCTGTATATTAGACAATCGTTACTTCATTAAGTGCCACTAAATTAGATAAACTGGAAGAAAAAAAAATCCATAAGACATGAAACAAAAGATCCATGACAGAAGGATGAACTGAACTCCAGCAACATTCTTAATACCAATTAAGGAAGATAATCATCGAATAGTATGCCATAATACCTCATCAATAACCTAAACTTTCACTGACATAATACTTACACTGACAGCAGAAAAACCACCACTTTTGTCGCTAAACCCTTCTAAATCCCCTTCTTCACAGGATCCGCCTCCGCCGCCGCTGATCCCCGGTTAACCTCTTCCTCCTTCTCCAGGACCGGGCCGTAGTAGTCCTGATGGGCCTCCATGCACTTGAACATGGCCGCAGTGACCTCAGAGCACATCCCCACAACGTCCTCCTTGTTCTTCTCCCTTTCCATAACGCAATTCTCCCACTCGATAAACCTGTCCTTGCACCCACCCCCTTCATAAACAAGCAGAACCCACATTCCCCCTCCTCTTCCTCTTCTTCCTCCGCATTCATCTCATTTGATACATCTTCTAGGGTTTCTTCTTTCTCATCGATTGGTTGTGGGTCTGTAGATTCTTGGGTTTTAGGTTTGTGGGCGCTCTGTGATTGGTCATGGGGTGGGGTGCTGTGGGTCTCTTTAGGTTTCGATGGTGAGCTTAGAGGTGTGTTTCCCATGGCCGATCCTGTGGAACTTTTCTCCTTAAACCCTCTTTGTGGGGGGTGAGATTTTAATCGAAGGTATACGATGATGAAAGCCACGAACTATGCATGTGGTATTAATCTGTTCAATAAACATTACCATTTTTTTCATTTAAATCTTTTTAACCCCTAGGGTTTCAGCACAACAGAGATCTAGTCAGGCCTGTGGCAAAAAAAAGAAAAAACAAAAATTTAAATATTGTTTACAATTGCATGTTGATGGGAAATAGGAGATGAAAAACAAAGGGAGTGCCACCTCTTAGTAAACCCGCCGTCTAATAGTTAAAAATCTATCTATTTGAGCGTCAAAAGATGCCTATTTTTCTGTGTATTTGAACGTCAAAAGATGTGCTATTTTTCCGGTACTACGTACAACGAGGCAGCACGGGCCTCATTCTCCCATATGACATGAAGATTGTCTCTGTGATCTGGATCTGTTGATAATTATTCGAAGATCAGTGATCTTTTAAGGGAAGGTAATGCCTCAGCTCTGGCCATTGTGATACAAAAATTGCAGCGTTATGGTGATCCTGCAGTTTCCAAAGTAGATGCGGCGCTTGGAGAATCTGTAACTCCGATCTTGTAAATAAGGGTTTACAATGAACGATAACTATGTCAAAAGATGTACCAAAAAAAAAAAACTATGTCAAAAGGAATTTATTCATTAGAAAGGCACGTAACCCATATTGAACTCTTGAACAATCTCTAGAGGTTTGAGCGAAGAAATGATCAAACCTACATATTAGGCTTTCTCCTAGCAATGAATAATATCAATTAGTTGGACCCTTTTGTTCATCGGTGTCCCTAATTCCACTGCAACAGAAGAAATGGGGAAGCTTGACTCGACCACAAACCCTGCAAGAATGCATTAATGTAAAGATTGCAACCCAAAATGTGTCGAGCAGACACTGAAATCTAATGCAAATGCAAGACTGGCATATGGCCGTTGGCAGCAAATTGAAGTGCGATTAACACTGCCAAATGGGGAAGAGTAGCAAGGGTGAAAACATTCCAACTTCAACAAAATGGAGCAGGCAAGAAGGTAGTTTGTTAGTACAGGATTGAAAACATGACTCATGTCGTAATGTTGATCTTCACAAATTTTGGTTCACAAGTCCTGGTCCACTCGTCCAGACAATTTAAACAGCACTCTCTCAACATTTAAAGTTATCAAGAAATTGTCATCAAAAGACAGGTGCAAGTCTAGCTTCACTAACTTGGAGCTAATACCATTTATCCACCAGCCGTGGATAGAATAAATATACTGGATAGAATGGAGATTTCCCTAAAGTCTTAACACCTTCGGTTGTCATTATTTTTGGCAGTAAACGATTATCTCAAGACGAAAAAGTAAAATTCAGGCAAACCAACTGAAATAGAGAGTGGGAGAGGTCGGAAGCGGAGAACAACACTAAAGAAAAGCCCCTAGCCTACTATATGGCAGTAATTGTGTTCTACGATATCATTCCATCTTGTTTTAGATGTTTCAACATCTATATTTTTTGAGACCCCATTTTTTTGCCAATTGAAATTGAACTACAACTCATGTACGCGAAAGGCATAAACTGACTAGCTATGCATCTCACAAAGCTCCTCTAAAAAGAGTGTACACTCCAGTTCGGCCCACAAAAACAGTATTCAAAGCATGCAAGTTGAGATTTGGCACAGAAAGTTCCAGCCCTCCCATTTTCCAATTATTCCTCCCTCGAAAGCTCCCATCCGATTTCTCAATCCACTCATTCTTCCCTTCAAACAGAGCATCACTTGTAAAGAATTTACTGGCTTTGACTAACCCTGACAAAAGCATTTTATGAAGGAAAGACAGTTTCCACTCGGAAGGCTCACGTAACTCCACCTCCCACCTACACCTTTGAAAGAAAGGAGGACCTCAATTAGCCCAAAATATAGCCTTTTCCAAAGAAAGTTTTAAACTACTATTCAAATGGCAGGATCTTGAATTGATTCTGACTCCGTCACTGTCCCCAACCCCTCCACCCTTTCTTTTGGATAAGAAGGAAATTCCTACTATTGACCTGTTTTGCTAAAGTTGTCACTCTTCAAACTCCTTTTAATCTATCTACCCAAATACCTCCAATATCCTCCAAAACTATTTACCAATACACGTGATATCTATTCGCAATCATCACCTTTGTGCATGAACCACCAATCACACATTCACACCCTTTCACGTGCCTTCTCAGAATATCCTTATATTTGCCTGCATCTCAACGAGTAAAAAACAGTGGATAGCAAGGGCAACCAACACTTGCTATAAATTGCGATTCTCGAGCCTGATTCTCCTCACACATGCCAAATATCCATCCCTTGCAAAATTGCAACTAAAGACACTTAAACATCATCTCCATGCCAATTCTTCTCTTCTAACTCTAAGATGTGAATCTTCTCCAAATGCCTGTAATGAAAATCTTGTTTGAACTCAGGAACATAGGTGTTTCTAACTACAAAGCTTTATAAATGAGGTCTGTAGGAGGGTAGAAGTTGAAGGATATTATCAAAAACTTGTGCCGCCAAGGCTTCATCACTTTCTTGAACTTAGCTAAAATGGTTCCTAATGTATTTTAGCAGGAATTCCACAGCATTCCACGAGTGAAGTAATTTCCATTTTGATTTGTAAAATGCCATCTTCACTTAGAAAGCATAAGCTCTAATGCAAACACTTATGACAAAGTCCTTACTTGCAACGGATGATCACTGGAGTAGGTTTCAGAGCTTTTGGTCCATTCCTTATGCCTTTTTTGTGGGGAGTGGTCTGCAATATCAACAAAACCTCGTTAAGTTTTTACAGCTAAATCATACCACAAAGAACAGGTAACATATAGGAGGAGAAGTTTCGATTCCTATCACTAAGAGAATAATCAGTTTTCAGTCGATAATTACATACAGTAGCATCTATCCTGATAACAACTGAAACATGAGTATTAATGACAAGATGTAACAAGCAAAGGGATACAAAACTGTACACAAATGTTGGGGGTTGGGATAAGAATACAAAAGATACTGGATGCATAACCTAAAAGTCACGATATACCACTATAGAAAGATCAAAAGTCTCTACATTCAAATATGTTGCACCTGTATTCCTACACTATAAATTGGCAAATTGGATAATCAAATGAGAAGAAACCAAGATTCACCCGGGATACGCTTTTTCAATTTATTTTTATTATTTTCCATAAGAGGGAGCTTCAATTTATCGTCTATGAAACAGTTGACTGTCGAAGTTGCACTAAAATAAGTTTTTAGAGGAGCCTTACTCTTACCCCCAAATCCCAAGCAAATATTCGTCGTAACGTTGTAGCGACACGCACCACAACCCCTTGGATGGGATCGGATAAAAGAATGGTGTGAGAGTTGGATGAGATTGCTGTAATCAATCGGGGAAGTTTTATAAATTGAACAACCCAATTAGGTGGTTGTAACACATCAATGCTACAACCATCGAAATTAATACTTCCCCCAGAAGCCACTAGGTCCTTGTGAAAACCATGCTCAGTAGAGGGCGCATTTAAAGAGCTTAAATTAAGAGGGCCAAAAGTAAAGTGATCAAAAACACCAGATAGTTCAAAGATATCATATGAAAACTAGAACAAAACAGATAAAAACTGCAATGACTTGGTGTTCTCACTTCAAGAGCAAGAAAAGTGCAAAAGTTGTACACAACAAAATAACAGGATCAGAGGGGCTGACCCATCAGCAGGGAAGGAAATGCTTACATATTGCACCTTGTTGGCACCTTAACAGATATAGCTTTCTTTTCAAACATTGGGGTAAAAAGATGAAGGAAAAAAGTACTCTAATGGCCAACAAAAATAATACGAGGTGCACCTTAGTTGAAACAGCCTAAAGGAATCAGTAACAGCACGCATCAAAAGTTTTACAGCAATCATAACATATATACAAACTTGTACGGGGTCAAACATAAATAGATATCAAGAATTATAGCAGGAAAAAGTGAGGTGCACTGAATTGCGGAAATGAAGTGTTCTATCAAAAAGCATCACCAGGTATTAATCAGAAGCAGATGAACTAAACCGAGCTCAAAATGAACAAAACAGTGAAACCAACAAAAAAACTTAACAAGGATTTTAATTCGCATAGCAAACTACGAACCAAAAGAAGGCCCTAACAACACATTGCAGACTAATAGAAGTAATTGTACTGCCAGAAAGCCCCAAAAGCAGAACTATACAACAAAAATAATGGAAACCTAGATCTTCAAACTCCACAAACAAAAATTGGCATGATCTTAAGAATGTAGAAAAAGGAAACTGCTTCGGTGCCAAAGGATGAAAAGAGATCTCACCTTCTTCTTGGGAACAGCCATGAGCTCCATTGACCCACCTCCGAAAGGGAAACTTGGAAATTCAAAACCAATGGCACTGTTGCTGGCCTCAGATCTTTCATCAATTTCTGGCAAGACCAGTTGTGGCGCTATGGCTATGTGACTCATCAAACTATCAAACGGTGCTGGTTGAGCAATGGTGTGATTCCATCTTCTGAGCCCTAATGTGCATCCGATGTTTCCCTGGGCACTTCTTTGTATCGCCATCCGCAACGCCATTGTTTCTGCTCACTTTTAAGTTGTTCAGAGAGAGAGAGAGAGAGGATACTGCTAACCTAAATAGCTGCACTTTAAGCAATAAAATCATATGCACAACATTAGGCGAAAAACCAAATTTTAATAGTTTCCAATTCCATCATCATAGCCATCGAAAAGTGTTCATTCATTGTCATTCATCCGTCGTAAACAAACTCTTCGCACATTCACTAATACTTCTTCAGATTCTCATAAACTCTTACTCAGAGTCCTTAACATAAGTATCTCATAGTGAGTTCTTTATGTTCCCAGCATCAACCCTTCCTAACTCCACCTCCTATTCCCCCCCGACCCCCGACCCCCGACCCCCCACCAACCAACATAACCCCAACACCTTCCCACTGATAAAGTACGCAATACTTGATTTGCTAAATAGTAAATACCCTCAATGTAATATCAATACAACAAGCATCAAATTATATGCTACAAGTTTTTCCTTTTATCAAACATCAGGTGTGCAAGGGACTTGACTACCTCGTACAACTCAGAACCCAGTACTTACACATCTCAACCCAGATATTATGAATGACAGGAATAAAAAGTACCCTTCAAAGTAACGCACAGAAAATGAATATTTCCCAAATTTGTAAGATTCAGATTAAAATTGACTAGGGATGGCAATGGGGCGGGTCGGATGCGGATTTTACAAAATCCGAACCCGCCCCGCTACTCAGTGAACTTTGCCCCGCCCCGGTCCGGGTTATTTATGTTAAATACCATAACCGATCCTATGTAGATTTAGGAACCCCGAACCTGCCCCGTTCTGCCCCATTCCCCGCTGTAGCACGCAAAAACCCGTAACCAACCCGACCCGATCCGACATGTTCTACTTGGTATTGCAAACATTTCACTCTTTTTAAACATGTATAACACCAAAACTTGCACCTGTGTCACCAAAACTTGCACATGTATAACACCAAAACTGCAATGTGATAATTCATCCATTCTCAAATTTAGATCCTTTTTCAGAATTAGCTTAATTTAAAACGAAGTTTGTAATACACAAAAATTGAATTAGATTCGTAGTAACAACAAAGGTCAAAATGGGAGTTGAATTAATGGGGATTAGGAGAAAAAGTTTAGCCTGCATGTCTCTTATCTACTGTCACGCCCCAAAAAAACGGAAGCCGTGACTGCAATCAAAATTTCCTGATATACCGCTGTAATCCTAGTGATAACGGTATAACAGAGCAACTAACTCCTCTAACATAAAATATCTCCATAAAACAAAAATCTAATGCAATCCGTTCTCTTAAAAATCCATTACAAAACAAATTTACTAAACGCAGCGGCTAAACCAATCATATGAAATCAATTCTATCAAATTACCCACTTTTGGGTAAAGTTCTCAAAACAGACTGCAATCTAATTAACTAAGGAATCTCAAAGCTCTAACGTCGTCACACGAATCCTTAGTCACTTTCATGACCTGTGGCAAGGGGCAAAGTAGAGTGAAAGGGTGAGCTCAAATAGCTCAGTAAGGTACAAAAACGACAAGATATCAAAGCAACAACTAACAGGAAACATCAATACTTGATGGAATGGGTAAACCAAAGTATATCAGCCAAAACAAACGTGATTAAGCATTAACCATAAACCTATAAAAAATATGCCCACTGAATGCTACACAACAAAACATACGATGACTATGTTTTAATAAGACCCAGAACATTAAAAACGACAAACATCAACGTGTGGTACCTAGCATGCTAAGCATCTATTAATCGCCAGCATATAATCAAACGTGGGCCAAAGGACCCTCTCCAATCTACCTCCATAGTCGTTACGGAAAATCAAAAGAATTAGTCGATAGACTATATTTAGGCCACGACCGTAATTTACAGGACTCTCAAAAGATTCATTACAAAATGGTCAAAAGCATACATATTCACAGTTTACAGGTCAAGCGACGTGATTGGAACATAGATCATTAGCATGGTGGCACTGTTGGTTTGAGTGTTAAATAGACATGAAGTCATTGGTTCAACAACATAAGATACGT